>CM054178.1:24252700-25500200 GCA_028829895.1 Sinotaia quadrata
TGAAATTTAATTACCCTTCCAGTGTATTTCGGAACCACCCATTTTACGCTTACTCATACCGGAAATAGGTGCAAAATGGAAAGTCCCAAAGTTTTCAGATGATTAATTATAAATGTTTTCCTTTTTTAATTTTCACTCTTTCAAACAATACACATAAAACTAATGATAAAATGTAATATAACATTAAAAATAGTCAAATATAAATAATTGTTTATTATTAAGTTATCATATGGCAGTAATCATGAAATCAGTTTAGTGTGACAGTGATACCCACTCATGACTCATTCTCCCTACTCGATTGTGAGTTTTGAGGAGGGCGGAAAATATTTAGCAATCTAATTATCAAAAGAAATAAATCATTTTCAAGATTGTCAATTTTATCGATTTTTTGCTTGCATGTCTAGTCTGAAGGACATCTATTCAGTGCCTTGAAATTGTATTTTGCTGATCATAATTAGTCTCTCAAGAAAGATGTTTGTACAGGACTCATATTACACTTGTTCATCTTATATTTTTATTATCACTTACACTTTTCTCGTGGACTCATTGGCAGATGATATGTACGGGATTTCAAGATTAAGTATGTTGGCGTTTTCCCATTTTTTAAACACCCTCTTCCTAGATCCAGATCTTATCTTTTGATGCACAATGCTTAGAGATCTGAATTGACATAATGCTTTTAAAAATAGTTTGCTTAGTAATTATTACTCTGATTGTTCTTCATAATAATAATTCCATTAAATCCTACTTGCCTGTAGAAGGTAGATAGATAGATAGATAGATAGATAGATGGATGGTTGGATAGATAGATAGATAGATATATAGATAGATAGATAGATAGATAGATAGATAGATAGATAGATAGATAGATAGACAGACAGATAGATAGATAGATAGATAGATAGGTAGGTAGGTAGGTAGGTAGATATATAGGTAGGTAGATAGATAGGTAGATGGTTGGATGGATAGATAGATAGATAGATAGATGGTTGGATAGATAGATAGATAGATGGTTGGATAGATAGATAGATAGGTAGATAGATAGATAGATAGATAGATAGATAGTAGATAATAACAGACTTTTCCAAACTGACTCTGGAAAGTGATGGCGAGAGTAACAGCGTAGACATCTAAGTCCTAGAATTAATTACGTTCTGTCAAAGTATATCATTGTTAATGTGCTCGTTGAACGCAGCACTCTGTGTTCTGCCTGACGCCCTTGGTGTCATGTTCCAAGACACTTCGGGTTTCGTTCATTAATATGTCAAGTCAAATATGGAAAGATTTGCATGGGAAGAATATCAAAAGAATTTCCATTGGATTTACTGCCTTATTTATTTTGCCTGACATTTATTTTAATTCTTTTCTTTCTGTTTTTTAAAATGTTGAGACCTAGTAATGATGTCGATTCAAAGGGGTGGATTGTGTACAAACGGGCCTATGTGTGTGTGTGTGTGTGTGTGTGTGTGTGTGTGTGTGTGTGTGTGTGTGTGTGTGTGTGTACTCTCGCATTTGGCAGTAAACAAGAAAACAAAAACAAAAAATAATTATAGCATGAAAATTGTAATTATTTTCTCGTACACTTGCCACAAGTCACCCGGTGAAAGGCAGATTGCACTTTTCTTCTTACTTCCTTTTGAGCCTTCACAATATGTGCCTTGCTTGTATCACATGTAACGTAAAGGTAGCGCAGATATTGTAAATGTACTACATATAAGTGTTATCGTGTAGCATTGTGTAGTAGCTCTACTTTTTTCCCGTTTATTTCATTGCCACATATCACTGACTTTGTGTGTATACATTTCTAACAGTAGGATTGTTGAAAGATAGATAGATAGATAAATAGATAGGTAAGCAGGTAGGGAGAGAGAGAGAGAGAGAGAAACGGACATAAATTGATGAATGGAATGATGGATTGAAAGTTATTTTGTTAGGAATTTAGTAAAATTGTCAATAAAATTGTCATTGCATCAGGTCTAATAGCGATATAGAACATTTGATAGGGTACATACATTTTTAGTGACTTACAAGACAAACAACATCATAAGGCTTTAAGATTGACGTTAACAAAAACTGGTTTGTGTCTGCAGTATGACCCGCCGTCCTATAAAATGACAAAACGTGTATATTTCCTATTTCGTATTCTGTGCTCTTTCTGACTGGACTGTAGAAATGTCCACTGCTAACTGGACTGTAGACATGTCCACTGCTAACTGGACTGTAGACATGTCCACTGCTAACTGGAGTGTAGACATGTCCACTACTAACTGGAGTGTACACATGTCCACTGCTAACTGGAGTGTAGACATGTCCACTACTAACTGGACTGCACGCATGTCCACTGCTAACTGGAGTGTATACATGTCCACTGCTAACTGGTCTGTACACATGTCCACTGCTAACTGGACTGTAGACATGTCCACTGCTAACTGGAGTGTAGACATGTCCACTACTAACTGCGCTATATCTCATACAGCCAGGTTCGTTGTCGTTTATCTGTCTGTCTGGGCAAAAGCATGTCCATTGCCATTCCCCTCTTTAACCTTTAATAGGTCTACAGAGTGTTCACTGTCACGGACTAAACAGTTCAGTTGTCCACTCCTTCTCCTTCTAGACTTGTGGATATCTCTATTGTCTAGTGTTTCCTCATTCATAGCGTGAACTTCCATTAACTGTTGAAGATTTATAAAGTGCGCATAAGATGTATAACGATTTATAATCAGAAAAACATCCAAGGCAAGAAATAAATACGAATAAGTTTGTGTAGAGTGTAAACACAGCTTGGCGTTTAGCGGTGATCTAAGAAATGCAACATAAACATTTAGCTTAGATGCTGTGGCAACCGGACACTTCTTTGGACATTGAATATGACATAAGCATAGGCTTGTACATGTTTGTATCTACTGTTTGATAATGATTTTAGTTTGTTGGTAAATGTGTTCCATTTGTTTAATCTCGTCTTTCTGTTTTTGTTTTCATATTTTGTTTGTGTAGTTTCCTTACCAGAGGGATTCTTCCCTTACGAGTCTTTGTTATTTCGTAGCTCCCTAAAGGAAACATGCCTGGGTCGGTTTAGAGTGTCAGAAATAAAATATCTGTGAGAATGTGATGAATTCGGATATAGAAAATCAGACTAAACAAACTGTGTAAGTGTCTGAACGAACGACCTTTACATTAGCTGGCACTGTAGAGACCTTGACTCTCGTCCATGTTATGTTTCGTAACTGTCTTGAGTGTACCGATTTCAGAAGACATTGGCTGGCACTGTAGAGACCTTGACTGTCGTCCATGTTATGTTTCGTAACTGTCTTGAGTATACCGATTTCAGAAGACATTGGCTGGCACTGTAGAAACCTTGACAGTCGTTCATGTTAATGTTGAGTTATTGATTTAAGAAGACATACTGAAAGGAATAGTAAACACCCGTTAGTAATAATACAATAATACATAATGAAACACACACACACACACACACACACACACACACCACGCATGTGTGTATATATACACATAGACAATCATATATATATATATATAATACACATATTTAGGCCATTATATATGTACTTATACAATTAATAAATAATTAGTTAAGTTAGGTAATTATCGAGTGGCCACAACCTCCCACAGTAATTATCTATCGCAGCAATTACCCGTACATGATATCTCTCCCCATGTAATTATCCATTGCATACAGGAGTGTTGGGGAAATAGCTTCTCGATACTACGTCATGAAAATACCTCCATTTTAAAAATAGCAGCAACCTTTTCTCTGTTCGAATCCGTCTTCATTAACAAATGTTGAAATCACCGTGTTTGAGAGAGAGTTAGAATATTCATGTATATCGGTTTTTGTTTGAGTGTATGTCTTGTCTAGTGGTTTTTGTATGGGTGTATGCCATGTCTAGCGGTTTTTGTTTGAGTTTAAGTATTTGTCATGTCTAGCGGTTTTTGTATGAGTGTATGTCATGTCTAGCGGGTTTTGTTTGAGTGTAAGTATTTGTCATGTCTAGCGGTTTTTGTATGAGTGTAAGTATGTGTTATGTCTAGCGGTTTTTGTATGTGTGTAAGTATATGTTATGTCTAGCGTTTTTTGTATGAGTGTAAGTATGTCATGTCTAGTGGTTTTTGTATGAGTGTAAGTATGTCATGTCTAGTGGTTTTTGTATGAGTGTAAGTATGTCATGTCTAGTGGTTTTTGTATGAGTGTAAGTATGTGTTATGTCTAGCGGTTTTTGTATGAGTGTAAGTATGTCATGTCTAGTGGTTGGTATTTAATTGTAAGTATATTCATGTCTCTTGGTTTGTGCTTTTGTTTGTTATGTCTCGTGTCTCTTTCTCAATTGAAAGTATTTGTCATGCCTACTGGTTTGTGCTTGTGTATATAGCCTTGTGTTCATATGTCTTGTGTTTAATTAATTATAACTAAAATGCATCGTGTTTGTCTTCTCCCTCTTTCATTATTGTTTCTGTATATGTGTTTGTGTGTGCGCGCGTGTGTTTGGGTGTACATGCGTATGTTTGTGTTTTTGTGTGTGTGTGTGCGTGCGAATATGTGTATTTGCGTGTGTTTGTGTGTGTGTGTGTGTGTGTGTGTACGTGTGAATGTATGTACGTGTGTGCGTGTGATAGGGAATATTTGCAGCTATCTACTTTATACACACTGCTACAAGGGAGCACTAGATACCCTATCGTGGCTATTTGCTGATATTGATATCATACTGATATCATATCAATAACTGGTATATATGAACAATTGATATCATACTGATATCACATCTATAACTGATATATATGAACACTGTCCTACTCTAATATATTTACCCTCTTGCCATTGTACAATGTAAAATCACTGCAATACTCCCTAATACCCTCTATTACCTGCATGTACCCTCTCACGGTTTATGTACACTGTATTTCCGGTCCTGGAACAACACTCTTGTGCACACCTTGGTTTTCCTTCTTTTAATTATTGATAACAGTGATGCGTGAGCATTCTTATGGAATTAACTGCATTGTGACAATCCATGATGAGTTTGATGTGACAGTGATAACAGTGATGTGGGAGCATTTTAAGGGGATTAACCCGATTGTGACTGTCCTTGACACATATGAGAGACTTGGAGTAGATCTCACCCTTATACCTCATCGCTAACCTATATTCAGTGCCATCTCACACAAACCTGTGTTCAGTGTCATTGACAGCAACATGTGCCCAGTATCATCTCACACAAACCTGTGTTCAGTGTCATTGACAGCAACATGTGCCCAGTATCATCTCACACCAACATGTGTTCAGTGTCATCACACCAACCATGTGTTCATCGTCATCTCTCCAAATGTGCCCAGTATCATCTCACATTAATCTGTGCTCAGTGTCATCACACCAACCTGTCCTCAGTGTCATCTCACATTAATCTGTGTTCAATGTCATCTCACAACATTCATAAATGCTGAATATTACTCCTAAGAAGGTAAGTCTGAGAGCAAAACACCTCTTGCTACAGCGTCCATTAAAACTCACTTGATGACCATAGCAACCTACTCTTACACATCACCCAAGCAACGTTTTCAACTAGCTGATCGTTTTTATTTCATCGGAGTCCGTTGCTATTGTGAGATATTTTATACTCATATTTGTAAGCGGTTCTTTCTGGGTTTTCTGGGTGGGTCTTATAATATGCCATTTATTTGTTTCCATTAATTTGCTTACTTAGTTTATCAAGTCTGGTTGTGATGTAATTTAGGTGAACCCCATAACCTGTAGTCTCTTTCCCAGGAACTATTGAAATCGCCAATGTAACCGTAACACTCTACAGAGACAAGGGAAATAACTATAAAATTGAAAATTGCTTCACAATATTGAAAATGAAACATTAGAAGTAATTTAACAAAGCACATACTACTACACACGATAGAAATTGCCTTCAAGTTTAAACACTAGTACAAAAGCACTGTTTTAAAATTCAATAGGGTGAAATGTTGTCCTTCACTTCTGTTTTTCTTCGAATCTAGGAATAGTGTGAAAGGTCAAAGTTACATCGACAATACCACCAACTATTACACAGCTGACAGAAGTTTGATTTCAAGTTTATTGTTTTGCCTCCGTCATATCATACACCCTGCCAGTGTAACAATGCAAGCTGATGCCGATTTTCCTTTTGCGGCCTCGTGCGCTACAAAACTCAAGTTGTGGAGCTGCGAATCCGTTTGAATGGCAGATGACTCAGCCACAACAGCTGTCGATACTGAACTGAAAATTAATAAAATATTTATATAAAAGAAAATTAAACAAATAAAGAAAATAAAAAATAAACAGAATCAATCAATTACAAAATACACCTAACCCAATGCTCGTAATATCTATCAGAGAAAAGTTAGCCTCCCCTAACTAACCATCTTCCCCTAATCAAGTTCATATAGTTTTCTTCTCAGTTCTCCAAAGATTTGCACAAAGTTTTGTACAAAGTTCCCAATATTTCCTACACGGTTATGGACCGTTCTCACACTCCTGGCCAATGTACTACTTAACTTAGTCACAATGTTGGAGCTTAACTGCCACTGGCAGACCTTCTTTCCAAGTGACAAAATATGGCTTCTCATGAACCAATGGCTGATACACTGCAGCAAGCAAACTGTTGCCAACAATATAAGCGATTGCTACAAAAGGCAAGCATCCAAACGTGTGGCGAAAATTCCTGCAATTTATAATTAAAATACTCAGAGACTGCTAATATTAACTACATAGTGCGCTTTAAATAAAGGCTAATCATTTTCTCTGAGCACAATCTCTCTAAAATGAAATAAACATGAATTATAAGGATTTCATTCTACACAAAATTATTAATTAGCGAATAATATAAAAGCAACAGGTACTTTTCATTCAGCAAATAAATGGATTAAAGTAATCTGTAACAATGTAGCTTATGGATTCCCTTTAAAAAAAATCTCATACTCTCTTTCTCTTATCAAGTCTTCTTCTGGCTTATCATTCACATAGAAAATTTCAAATTTATACTACGTCAAAATCTGGGCTTCCGCTACAGCGGCTACTCACTGGCATATGTAATTGTTATGGGAAAAGCACTTGGTGTGTGTGTTTTGCTCACACTCACCCCAGAAGCCGCAATGGACCTTTCATCTTCACGATGTTCTCAGTCTTGGTCTGCTTCTGGGGGATCCCCACGGCCTCGCGGTGCGTCTGAGATGGAGGGCAGGAGGGCTGGCGGAAGGGGGTGAAACAGGTTGCACCAGTTTGGCGCGCACCCTCAACCCCCCTCCGTCGGTGGTGGTGGTGGGGAGCCGAAGCCGCCTTGTGCACATGGTTTGGGTTACCTCCCCTATTTAAAGGTTTTTCTGTTTGACCTCAGGTCAAGCCTGTGTCCACGCTGTCATTCACAGGTAGGATCAACAACACTTTCGACTTCCTTCTGCTCAATTAACTTGCGTACGCTAAACGATTACCTCCCTCCCCTTTTCATTCAGTAGTACCCTTTTACGTTCTTACTATGCGCTTAACTTTTTAATGGACTGGCCAGACTTCCGCCTGACCGGTGCTCATGACATAACTAGCTCACTTCTGTGACCCAGAAAAAAACATCCGTCCTGTCTTACTAGTGATGTAATAGATACATCATGTGTCTGTACAAGCCCTTGTTAAACTGCCATTTGCATCTACATTTAGATTTTGTTTTCTAGTTGTTTCTTATTCTAAATTTTTATTCCTTTCATTATTTATTTTTTAAATATTTATTGATGGGATCCGAGCGAGATTTATAAAATATCCTGATAGTCATAACTTACAGTCATACTTGTATGAGTGCTTATGTTGTGTAGTGTGCAGCTAACATATTTTTAATGGAGTGACGTATGTGATTTTGCAGCTAACATATTTTTAATGGAGTGACGTATGTGATTTTGCAGCTAACATATTTTTAATGGAGTGACGTATGTGGTTTTGCAGCTAACATATTTTTAATGGAGTGACGTATGTGATTTTGCAGCTAACACACTTTTATTGGAGTGACATACGTCTGTGACTATGCCTGTGACTTTCACGCACTTTACAAAAGTGATGGAATATGGAAGTGAAGTATTTAACTGCAAGATATGCATGTGATTTTCATGTTGTAAATTTATTTTAAAGCAACAAAGGATACATTTTATATATGGCTTTGTGTGTATGTGCACATGCGTGAGATCGCGCGTGCAAAGTTAATTTAATAAAGTGAGACACACTTGTATGTTGGTAAAGTAAGTTAAATGATGACAAACAGAAAAAAAGAATCGTGCAATTTTCATATAATCCCGTTTGTGTATCCCATGCAATAAAGGAGCGTGCAATTTTCATATAATCTCTTTTTGTGTATCCCGTGCAAAAAAGAAACATAATGGTGCAATATAGTAGTGCATATGAGGATTATCTGGGGTGCTTGTTTTTTTTCAAGTGTCGTACGAAATATTTGCGCTTATCAGTTTCGCCTACCACTAACAACGTGTGAAACTGATATCACAATATTCTGGTTTGAAACACATCTAATTGAATTAATGACTGGAATTTAAGTTTGCATTGGACCATAAAATTTGCTACGTTTAATCAGTCAACAGGCCTAGGAGCAGGAACTCTGGCAGATGACCTATATTCCTTGGTTCTGGAAAGTCTTCCTCTTATGGTGCTGCAGATAATGTGCTCTGTAAGTAAATTCATTAAAATAAAATAATCAAACACACCTAGAAAATGCAATGCTTGTGATGTTGTAGTTAAACTGAAAAGAAATAAATAAAGTACAATTTACTTAAAAATGGAATAATTTTAACGAAGCATTTTCTCGTATGTGTGATAAAGGAACTTCCTGCCTGTGTCATCCAAGAAACATAACTTCCGGTGCGGCGCGGAATAGGCTTGTCCGTGTCATCAATGAGACATAACTTCCGGTGTGGCACGCAGTAGACCTGTCTGTGTCATCCATGAGACATAACTTCCGGTGGAACCAATCATTTTATGAGACTTGAGAGAGGAATGTTCAGCGTTTTCAAAGTTAATAACTCCCCACCAACACCAGAAAAAAAATTAAACGTCGAGTTAAATTCCTTGTATATGTATGAAAATTTGTTTACGAAAACTATCCAAAGAGAAAATAAACTTAATTTTCTGGCGTGTTCTTTCTAACAACTGATAAGTACGATTTGTCAAGCCGGCATCAGATGTAAAGTCTTATGTCAGTGTTAAGCTACAACAATTAAAAGGACAGTAAATAAAAAGCACAGCTAGACTATAAATACAACACCCATGCACGCATTCACACAAATTGGTGTGCCCGCCGAATGAACTCATACAATTACACACGCGAGCGCGCATTGAGAAAATGATTATTTAAAAAAGGAAAACGGAACACGCATTGAGAAAACGATTATTTAAAAAAAAAGAAAACGAAACGCGATCCTTTCTTTCCATAATCTCTCTCACCAGACGAAGTGCGTGGGAAACAAAGTGGCAGGTTGAAATATATTTTTAATGTGTCGCTAACACTGACTGCTGTTTACCCTCATCGACACTTTCGGTGTATGAGAAAGTGCCGTTGTTACTTTTTTTTCTTTTTGATAGAAGCAGTGTGAAACTGATTACATCCGTCTTATGCATACAGCCAATGGTGTGCGAATCAGTAGAATCATTTTAAATATTGGCTGATAATAGTGTACCAATAAATTACATTTTGCGGACATTTAAATTCGTTAGATAAGGCGAATGGTGTGACTTTGCGTTCAGTTGTCGTTTCATTTAAAATTTATTTTACGCGCGCAAAGCAAACAAAATGCAATAGGCGTATAACGAGAGTTGCATCTGATTTAAATTTTACCTGGCATAAATTAATCACATTAAAGGGAGATAATAAGAGAGAACAGCAACGCTACCTAATTAAAGTGTGTTTGCATTGCAGGAATTTAGAATAATGCGGTCACCACTAGATCTCACAGATACCTTTTGAATCTCTCTCTCTCTCTCTCTCTCTCTCTCTCTCTCTCTCTCTCTCTCACACACACACACACACACAAACTCACACAAATATATGCACATGTATTGTGTATGTGTGTCTTTCGTGTATATTGAATAACTTGCAGTATCGAAATCAATAAAACAATTTGGGTTTTGGGGGGATTCCACTAAAAGGCTTAAACAGCTCCACTATTCAAAGTCGAAGGTTTCCACGAAGTTGATTTAACTTTCTTCATAAAGCCGAAGCATTGACTGACATGATTTGATTACTACTAGAAAATATTATCCTATGCGGTTTTAAATCTTCACGGTCTGCATGTTCGCCGGTGTTAGTGTTTCTGCATTTTAAGTTTAATATCACCAATGTGTGTGCACATTAGAGCTAAATCAGACACTAGCCTGACTTGGGATTCTCCTTAAATATTGATTCATTCACCAAGGTGATTTTGACTGCACTCATAAAAACAAATTTTAAAATAAACAAAGTAAAACATTTCTGATATGTCATTGCTAAAGGCAACAGCAGTAGAAGATGAAACAAAAGACTTAAGCAATCGCTTTCTGGGTAACCATTTGCTTTTCTGGGGCTACCTCATCTGATAGACTGCAATGGCGTGTAAGTATTGCTTCGTAGGTATTTAATTGTAATAAAGATGTTACTTCTAAACTACAACTTTCTTTATATGATCTCGTGACATTTTGACTAAACCCAACGATTCACTTTATATCAATTAATGCATGCTCTGACTGTAATCATTGACACACATTCACTTTACTCATTGACTTACTTTGACAGTAGGCACAGTTTGACTGTACTCATTGACACACATTGACTGTAGTCATTGACACACATTCACTTTACTCACTAACATACTTTGACAATAGATACACATTGACTTTACTCACTAACATACTTTGACAGTAGATACACATTGACTTTACTCACTAACATACTTTGACAGTAGATACACATTGACTTTACTCACTGACATACTTTGACAGTAGACACATTTAACTGTACTTATTGATACACATTGACTTTACTCACTGACACACTTTGACTGTACTCATTGTTACACTTTGCAATGAAAAGCATTGAATGTATCCATGAACACATTTCATCTGTACCGCTGATACCTTGACTGTATCCACTGCCATTCTTCGACATTAATAGACTGACATGACACAGTTCAGCATGTATAGATTGAGGCAACATCTCTATGCAAACATTCACATCTGAAAGCAAGTTCCTAAGTTGTTGTATGTGTAACTTCCAGTTTGAAAATTGTAGGCAGAAACCGTGGCTGTTGTCAAAGATGGTATTATTTAATCCGTCTAAATGTCTCAAGGGGGGATGGGTGAGTAAGTTTAACTATGAAAGTGAAATGAATTTAAAACACCATAACAAGGACAATGGGAATGATATTGCATGTTCAAACGATAAAATGTGTACGCAGTCAACTCCACTCATGTCCAAGGTCTTCAGATATCTGGGCCAAGATTTGAGGCCTTTGTGTATGCATAGACCAACACATTACATACATGCTTTTGTTATCTAACCCAATGTTTAAAAATGAAAATAGTAAGATCCCATTCATAATTTCATATAAACAAATTATTATCCGTGAAAGAAAGTAATTTCAATATATTTTCTGTACTCCAGCAAAGGAGCGATTGAATGCAATAATGTAAACCATATTCTAACCAACTTTTATTACAATGCCTAGCTACAATGTCTGCGCATGCTCAGTTGTTTGGGTTATTATTTTAAGCAATTTCGCCTTTCCTTACATTTTTTACGGTGAAAGAGGGGTCTATCGAATTGTAACCACGTGTATCTATCACGAACAGATGTCGGTGATTGGAGTCGGGATTAAAGTGGACGGCCAAAGAGCGTCAAGGAACGCACAGCATTAAAATAGTCCATAATGACGTCATCAGTCCAATGGTGTGCTAACGGCGCTACACTTGCTATATCTGCCTATTATGTGCACGCCAAGCACAAACACATGCACATAAAATTATTATTTAATTGATTAATAAATTATTATTTAATTTAATATTTTAATTACTATTTAATATTTATGTACATAAATGTACAGGCCCAAGAAAGAAAGAAAAGTGCTTGGGGTTGAGGTACGACTTGTAGAAAAGTGTTATTGTAGTGTTAGTGTGTTTGGGGAGGTACGGCTTGTAGAAAAGTGTTATTGTAGTGTTAGTGTGTTTGGGGGAGGTACGACTTGTAGAAAAGTGTTATTGTAGTATTAGTGTGTTTGGGGAGGTACGGCTTGTAGAAAAGTGTTTTTGTAGTGTTAGTGTGTTTGGGGGAGGTACGGCTTGTAGAAAAGTGTTATTGTAGTGTTAGTGTGTTTGGGGAGGTACGGCTTGTAGAAAAGTGTTATTGTAGTGCTAGTGTGTTTGGGGTTGAGGTACGGCTTGTAGAAAAGTGTTATTGTAGTGTTAGTGTGTTTGGGGGAGGTAAGGCTTGTAGAAAAGTGTTATTGTAGTGTTAGTGTGTTTGGGGTTGAGGTACGGCTTGTAGAAAAGTGTTATTGTGGTGTTAGTGTGTTTGGGGAGGTACGGCTTGTAGAAAAGTGTTATTGTAGTGTTAATGTGTTTGGGGAGGTACGGCTTGTAGAAAAGTGTTATTGTAGTGTTAGTGTGCTTGGGGTTGAGGTACGGCTTGTAGAAAAGTGTTATTGTAGTGTTAGTGTGTTTGGGGAATACTTGCACAAGAGGCAGCAAATGTCAGTTAGTTGTGCTGTAAATATTTCATTTTGTAAAAAGACATTTGGGATAATGTTCTTTTTCCATTTTCATTGAAAAAAAATCAAATGCGCTAATATTTAAGAAAGTCTTACTTTTAAACATCCTTACTTGGCAATTATATTGTGCTGAATTGTTACAGAGGCTTGACATCTTATTCAGGTTATTGAACAGATCTTCATGCACACATTAATGTTGTACAAGGTGGTTGTGGTTCTTTAGCTGCCTTCTTCCCCAGAACTTGCATGGTGCCTTTCGTCTTAGACAGGGGTCACCAAACATTTTTCACAGTGGGCCGGATAACTGACAAAATGACGAGCGTGGGGCCGCATAATCATTCTGTACAAAACTTGCAAGTCATGACGTCAGAGTTTAGCATTCCATAATCATTCTGTACAATACTTGCAAGTCAGAACGAAAGCTCTGAGTTTAGCATTCCATAATCATTCTGTACAATACTTGCAAGCCAGAACCAAAGCTCTGAGAAAAAAGACGATAAACTAAGTTTAGCATTCCATGTTAATCATGGGTGAGTGGTGTGCAATGCACAAAAAGCAAAGACAAACAACATATTTATTTACCTAAAAAAAGTTATCAAAGAAGGCGACGTTAGCAAAAACATAGTTACATCAGACCTAGTGTGCACATATATGAAATTAAAAATGTAAATAAATAGCACTAAAGATAAAACAAAATATGAAAGCGAGAGATGCTAAGTGATTCAAAATATAAAAAAATAAATTTGAAATGGTTAATGTAAAAAATAGCAAAAATACAAAGTGGAAAGTAGAAAGATATAAATAAGAAGAGATATAAAGATTTATATATGTCTATGTGCATGTGCGTGTGTGTGTGTGTGTGTGTATGTGTGTGTGTGTGTGTGTGAGTGAGAATACAGAGGTGTAAAGACCTAGCTGTGTGTTTGTGTGTGAGTGAGTGAGAATACAGAGGTTAAAGACATAGCTATGTGTGTGTGTGAGTGAGTGAGAATACAGAGGTGTAAAGATATAGCTATATTGTGTGTGTAAAGAAACAGAATAAGATAAATGAAATATATGTGAAGAAATAAAAAAAAAATAGAAAAAATATATTTAAAGAAATAGATAAGATGTAGATTTAAAAAGGCATCATATAATGAGTTGCAGTCATTTACTTTTTCACTTGTCGATGGATTATCTTCGCTACGAAAGTCTTGTAACACTTTCTCCCCCCCTCCCCCTCCCCAACCCACATGGGCGTTGTAATGAAAACAAACAAAAAAACATTTCTCGTGCAGGAACTGTTGCTTTTGAGTCAAGTGTTCTTTGCAAAACTGAATCTAATCTCCAACAGGGGTGGGCTATCTACAATCACACACAATCTCACAGACGCACACACACAGACACACATTCTCACTCACCTACCGCCTTGCAGATGCACGTTAGCGCACGCATCCACACGCACACACCGAATCAAGCTTGACATCAGTGACAGAGTTCCCGAAATTTTGTCCTAAGAGGGAAGTCAGAACGCCATCAAGTGTGCCCATGGTAAGCACACGGGAGGCCTGTTTGTGTTATCGTTGGTTAACTGTCACGCAGATAAAATGCCGAACACGTGCGGTTTCATGTTGTAGCGTTGCGTTTATATCCGTTGTGATGACAGAATTACTGTTCTTTACGCGGAAACGTTATCGCAGTTCAATAATTTCAAGGCTACAAAACGAACGCATGACTGCAGCGGTTGTTATTGAAAGTGTTTACATTCATTATTATTACGTACATGTACTCCGTTCTTTTTCTATTTGTTATCTAAACGCCAAAAGTTTCACTACTTTGTTCTTTTTCTATTTGTTATCTACACGCCAAAAGTTTCAGTAATTTGTTCTTTTTCTATTTGTTATCTACACGCCAACAGTTTCACTACTTTGTTCTTTTTCTATTTGTTATCTACACGCCAAAAGTTTCACTACTTTGTTCTTTTTCTATTTGTTATCTACACGCCAAAAGTTTCAGTACTTTGTTCTGTTTGTTATCTACACGCCAAAAGTTTCACTACTTTGTTCTTTTTCTATTTGTTATCTACACGCCAAAAGTTTCACTACTTTGTTCTTTTTCTATTTGTTATCTACACGCCAAAAGTTTCACTACTTTGTTCTTTTTCTATTTGTTATCTACACGCCAAAAGTTTCTGTACTTTGTTCTTTTTCTATTTGTTATCGACACGCCAAAAGTTTCACTACTTTGTTCTACACTTTGATATAATCGTGCTGGGACAAAGTGACACCTAATTCCGTTTTTCGTGTTACTGATACTACTAAGATTTATAGGGATAAGGGTAGGCAATTTTGAAACATCGTTACAGTGTTTAACCATTCGTGTTACTGTTACTACTATCATTTATAGGGTCTAGGGTAGGCAATTTTGAAACATCGTTACAGTGTTTAACCATTCGTGTTTTAAAGTTCTGCCTAATGTAAAGATGATTTTCATTTGAATTTTGATTGTTTAATAAGTGTTTTATGTGAATATAACAATACTCGAATGAGATATTGTTTAGTCTACGTTTTATGTGAAGATATATTCGAATGAGAAACTGTTTAGTAGGCGTTTTATGTGAATATATACTCGAATGAGAGACTTTTTAGTAGGCGTTTTATATGAATATACACTCGAATGAGAGATTGTTTAGTAGGCGTTTTAGAGAGAGAGAGAAGGGGGTGAGAGGGAGGGGGAGAGAGCGAGCGTGCATCGAAAGATAAAGGCGGATAGAAAGTCATCCCGACAAAGTAAGTTGCAGCAAACAGAGGGAAACAAGGAAATGTTGACTGTACCGATAAGACAACGATAAGTGAACTTTCTGTTGTGCCGCGAAACATTTGGGGGGTGGGGGTGGGGATGAAGACGTAAATACTTGTGCGTGTGTGAATGTTTCGGTGTTTGATTGCATGTGAGAGTGGAAAAAATATCCACGTCAAATAGACCTTTTGTATTAATAAAAATACGTACACACACACACACACACACACACACACACACACACACACACACACACACACACACACACACATGCATATAAACACTTGCATAGTTGTATTAAAGAAATTCAATTTTTCTTGTCATAAAGCAGTGATTGTTGTTTATATATAAATATTTGAAAGCAACATTTTCGAGGTGAAACTGTATAAATGTCTGATTTGTTACAAAAGCTTATTTTTTTTTCAGGTGTTTGCATTTTTATTTCTTTCTGCTGAAGTTTTATTTCTATTTTGTTATCAACTACAATGTAATATAAAATCAAATACATTTACAATGGGAGTGATTTCGTCTTTGGTGACTTTTCTAGTTTGAATAGATTTTGTTTTCAAGTATATTTAAAAAAACTATTTTATATTTTATATTTATAAAATAGTGAATGCACGAATATGCATATTTTACCTGTATATACACGTAGGTATATGTGTGTTTGTGTGTGTAAGAGAGAGATCCGTAGTGTGTGTATAAGTGGAGGTGTGTGCATTTTTTGTGTGCGTGCTTGCGTGTGCAAATAACTATTTGGATTATTTTGTTCTCTTTCGGTCTGTTGTATTTGTTTGTGAATGTGTGTTTATCTTTCTGTGTTTGTGAATTTATTATGCGTGCGCTTGTGCACAGTGTTTACTGTTGGCGTATTATGTGTATACATGACACTATTGTTTACTGTGGGTTTTTTGTATATATGACAATAATGTTTACTGAGGGTATATTATTAAAACATTATTTATGTACCTGAATCTTACTGTAGGGTATATTATTTCTGTACACGAGTATAAATCTTACTGTAGGGTATATTATTTCTGTACACGAGTATAAATCTTACTGTAGGGTATATTATTTCTGTACACGAGTATAAATCTTACTGTAGGGTATATTATTTCTGTACACGAGTATAAATCTTACTGTAGGGTATATTATTTCTGTACACGAGTATAAATCTTACTGTAGGGTATATTATTTCTGTACACGAGTATAAATCTTACTGTAGGGTATATTATTTCTGTACACGAGTATAAATCTTACTGTAGGGTATATTATTTCTGTACACGAGTATAAATCTTACTGTAGGGTATATTATTTCTGTACACGAGTATAAATCTTACTGTAGGGTATATTATTTCTGTACACGAGTATAAATCTTACTGTAGGGTATATTATTTCTGTACACGAGTATAAATCTTACTGTAGGGTATATTATTTCTGTACACGAGTATAAATCTTACTGTAGGGTATATTATTTCTGTACACGAGTATAAATCTTACTGTAGGGTATATTATTTCTGTACACGAGTATAAATCTTACTGTAGGGTATATTATTTCTGTACACGAGTATAAATCTTACTGTAGGGTATATTATTTCTGTACACGAGTATAAATCTTACTGTAGGGTATATTATTTCTGTACACGAGTATAAATCTTACTGTGGAATCGTTACATCATTCATCAGTATCCAGTCACCTATTTCGAGTAGTTTTGTATCATTTCAGCTTTCAGTGAAATACCATCTTTTATTTTTTTTTTGTCTCAGATACTCTCAGCTGAGCTGTTGGAGTAGTACAGACATAACGTTTGTTTCTCTTACTTGATCTGTGTGTAGTACTGACATTTTGGTTGTTTCTCTTACTTGATCTGTGTGTAGTACTGACATTACGTTTGTTTCTCTTACTTGATCTGTGTGTAGTACTGACATTACATTTGTTCTCTTACTTGATCTGTGTGTAGTACTGACATTACATTTGTTCTCTTACTTGATCTGTGTGTATTACTGACATTACGTTTGTTTCTCTTACTTGATCTGTGTGTAGTACTGACATTACATTTGTTCTCTTACTTGATCTGTGTGTAGTACTGACATTACGTTTGTTTCTCTTACTTGATCTGTGTGTAGTACTGACATTACATTTGTTCTCTTACTTGATCTGTGTGTAGTACTGACATTACGTTTGTTTCTCTTACTTGATCTGTGTGTAGTACTGACATTACATTTGTTCTCTTACTTGATCTGTGTGTAGTACTGACATTACGTTTGTTTCTCTTACTTGATCTGTATGTAGTACTGACATTACATTTGTTCTCTTACTTGATATGTGTGTAGTACTGACATTACGTTTGTTTCTCTTACTTGATCTGTGTGTAGTATTGTTATTACTTTGTTTCTCTTACTTGATCTGTGTGCTGACGACAGGCTCACTGTTTATTATAAGTCACTAAGTGAAATGTAGTTTTATTCGTTAATTATACGTCTAATCATCTAGCATATTATAGGCGAAGACAAAGGCAAATTATAATCTATACATGTATTTGTAAGTCAGTGACTCGGTCCCCCAGTCAGGCAAACTAAGGACTAACCAAGTAAACTAGGATACAAGAATACCTATTGAAATTAATCATCTCTGCAAATAAAATGTTGTCATGATGATGAAGATAGACTGTATTATGGTACTGGTTACTGATGTTGAGATGATGATGAAGATAATGACAATATTATGGGTACTGGTTACTGATGTTGAGATGATGATGAAGATAATGACAATATTATGGGTGCTGGTTACTGATGTTGAGATGATGATGAAGATAATGACTATATTATGGGTACTGGTTATTGATGGTGACAGAGATGGCTTTGATGATACAATACCAATAAAAGTAAGTCTTCAAGTTTGCATAAATACCAATAAAAGTAACACTGCCTTTATCGTCGGCTTTGCGTGAATATCAACAGGTTTACATGAATACCACAATTAAAGTAACAAAATCTTTACCCTCAGGCCTACACGAATACCATGACTCAACTAACAAAGTCTTTACCCTCAGGCCTACATGAATACAATGACTCAACTAACAAAGTCTTAGCCTCTAGCCTATATGAATACCACAATCCAAGTAACAAAGTCTTTACCCTCAGGCCTACACGAATACCATGACTCAACTAACAAAGTCTTTACCCTCAGGCCTACATGAATACAATGACTCAACTAACAAAGTCTTAGCCTCTAGCCTATATGAATACCACAATCCAAGTAACAAAGTCTTTACCCTTAGGCCTACATGAATACCACAATTCAAGTAACAAAGTCTTTACCCTCTGGCTTACATAAATACCAATAAAATTAAGTCTTTATCCTCAGGCTTACAGAAATACCAATAAAAGTAACAAAATCTTTGCACACAGTCTAACATGAACTCAGAGAAAACAAAGACACGGGAGCGCATGCGCATTTGACACTTCTGTATCAAGGTCTAGGGTGTCGGCTTGCTCAGCGCCAGACGCTGTTAATGATACCTTGCCCATTGTTATCGAGTTGCCGCCCCTTGTGGTCTGATGTGTGACTGCAAACATTGTTCAAACTCTATCAACACGATTGTAGACGCCCATGAAAGACTCACCAGTTCCCGGTGAAACATTTTGTATTCTTAAAGAAGCAAAGACTGACAAAATTCGGCGTTGTAATAAAAACAACAAATTTAATTAAAATAAACGCTGATTTAAGTTTTCTATAGCGTATTTCACAATATCTGTATTTTGGTTGACTAATTTATTTCCCAAGATTTCTTGATTTCGCTGGCGATTCTTTTTTTTTTTTTTTAATGTAGTCTTTGAGACGTCACTAACTGCTAAATACTTTAGTTTGTACTTTGGTAAGAATTAATCTGTGCATCTGTAGCTGTTAGTTCACAAGCTCGTATGAAAGTAGCAATAGTCTCTTATCCTAACTGTTTAATATAATTTAAATATTTCTTTTGTTATTCCTCACTGAGATCTGTTTGTCTATTATGATTTAAATATTACTTTAATTATTTCAAATGCAATAATCTCTGTGCCTCAATGAATAGCATCATTTAAATATTCCTTTTGTTATTTTTGAGTCACTCAGTATGCTTTAAATATTAGATTTGTTATTCTCGTAGCAATTAGCCATGTATCTAACTTTCGCGTTTTAATTAAATATAGTTTTATTTCTGCAAGTCAGTACTATCTTTATTTGCTGTGTTGTGCTTTAAATTTATTTTTCAACTTTAAGAAAACCCCAGCGTTTTTCTGAACTTATTGGTACTACATTAAATTGAAAACAAAATCATTAATGGAATTAAAAATAAAATAAACTACACGACACTGGTCAATGGCTATTTGCTTCAGTGACAGTGACATGTCATGTGTCACTTGATAAGCAGATATATAGCTGCAGTCATTTGTAGTTGAAACTCGGTAGTTTTTCGATTACGTCAGAAGAGGGTCGGTTCTATAGTTAGCTATGGCCGGAAGAGTGGCCCGCGATAGTTAGCCAAGGTTGGAAAAGATGCCGGATGTATTTAGCCAGAATAAAGGCCAGCTGTGGTTAGCCGGGTTGGCGACTGTATTTAGCAAGGTTTGGAAAAGAGGCCGGCTGTAGCTAGCCGGGACTGGAAAAGATGCTGGCTGTAGTTAACTAGGGCTGGAAGAAAGGCCGACTCTGTAGATAGCCAGGACTGGAAGATATGCCGGGTCTGTTATAACTAGGGCTGGAAGAGAGGCCAACTGTAGTTAGCCAGGGTTGGAAAAGAAGTTGGCTGTAGATGGCCAGGTCTGTAAAGAGGCTGGTTGTAGTTATCCACGGCTGGAAGAGAGGCCAGCTGTAGTTAGCCACGGCTGAGATAAAGGCTGACTGCAATTAGCCAGGGTTGGGGGAAAAGTCGGCTCTAGTTAGCCAGAGCTGTAATGATTCCAGTTGTGGTTAGCCAGGGCTGACTCTGTTGTTAACCGGAGCTGGAAGATATTCTGGGTCCATTATAGCCAGGGCTAGAAGAGAGGTTACTGGTGTAGGTATTGCTCAGAATGAAACACAAATGTTGCTGATCTGTGCGACTAGAAAGTTGAATCACTACTACAGAGTTTGAAAATACGCGTGATATTACTTGTTATGCAGGTCTCGTCTCACTAATGAATGTCCAGGAGTTTCTGAAATCTGGTTCTTGCACGATGAAATAACTGTCTGGCATAAAGGGAAGTGATGTACAGATGAGAAATTGGGTTATTTGTTTGAGTTACATGTTTGTTTACACATCTCATTAGGGAATACCCGGAATATTGTATTTATCATTCCTTGCTCATACTCACTGACTGTTTGATTTCATGACTGTTATGTACAACTGATGTTGATTTGGCTTAGAACTCCAATGAATTATCATAAAGCTGTCCGAAAATTATCTTTACAACTTTTGTCCAATATCATAAGTCAACCACGAGAAGTAGAATTTTTTTGGGGGTGGGGGTGTATGGTTTTTTTTCTTGTTGTTTTCTTAGCAAGTTTTGACTAGTTTTCTCATCTTCACTTTTTCAGATCTTCATTCCTCCCCTCAGTCACAATGAATGTATAGGAAAAAGCAAAGTTGTCTCCCTTCAGTCACAATGAATATATAGGACAAAATCACAGTGTTCTCCTCTCAGTCACAATGAATCTATAGGAACAAGCACGGTGGTCTCCCCCTCAGTCACAATGAATCTATAGGAAAAAGCAGAGTGGTCTCCCCTCAGTCACAATGATTCTATAGGAAAAAGCACGGTGGTCTCCCCTCAGTCACAATGATTCTATAGGAAAAAGCACAGTAGTCTCCCCTCAGTCACTATAACTTTTCTTTTAAAATGGGAGTTTGATTTTAAATTTAGTTCATTAGTAATTCTTCTGTGTTAGTAAATATTTCATTTAGCACCAAACTGTAAAGATAATTTTCGGACACCCTGTACTACAGTTCATGCGTAGAAAAATAGGTACTTAAGTGGTCATAACTCTTTGGAAGAAGTGCTTCCCTAACAGTTTTGCTTCCCTGTCTTTATTGAAGATGGATCAGAAGCAGTAAGAAGTTATTCATAAGTTTTGAAATAATATTCACTCTAGTAGGATGCGTATGCATACGCAAGGGACATATACTGTATTGTTGGTAGATGTATTGTTTAAGTAAGAGATTTTAAATTTAAGGTTATATGAGTCGTCAAAATTTGATGAACAGAGAAGAAATGGGCATTCTACGACAAAACACTGAATCCTTTATTAAAGATTAACCGCAATTTAATTTATTGAATAGACAACTTCATCCACTTTCGAAACTTTATAAAACAACCGTTCCCCCCCTACACACACACATAAAGATACGCGATACTGTATTTGAAATAATAGCAAATACTAACCGCAGAGCAATTCTAGCAGTCTAAATGATTTAATGCATTTACAGTGTATTTGGCAAGAACGTCTTTCTTTAAAATAAAAAGCCATGCCATTCTCCAATGTGGGGGTGTTTAAATGCGCCTAGACAAACAAGGGAATAGGGAAAGGCAAATAATGAGAGAACAGGAAGAGAGATAACTCGCGATTGTGCTACTGTTGCCACTTTACTTCATTTGTTGTGTCGATGAGAAAAATACAGTTGAGAAACATTCCTCTCCGACTGATTTCGTCAGAGATGAATAGGTTCTGTACACACGGGTGGACTAGGAAAATATATGACAAGTATGCGAAAAAAATATATTAAGGAGAATGAGTGCGATGGATGATCTAAAATTCTCAAATGTTCATTCGTTGTGTTTTTCATCGTCGACACCTATGTGAAGTGGAGGGGTAGACACCTGAGTGAAGTGGAGGGCAGGACTAGACACCTAACGTTGCGAATGGGTTTGGTCGTGGGCAAATAATTACTTTATGAGGCGTACGAACAGATACATTAGCATGACATGAGAATCACGCTGTGGGCTACAGACATTAGCATGACATGAGAATCACACTGTGGGCTACAGACATTAGCATGACATGAGAATCACACTGTGGGCTATAGACTGTGCCGTGACTTAAGAATCACACTGTGGGCTACAGACATTAGCATGACATGAGAATCACACTGTGGGCTACAGACATTAGCATGACATGAGAATCACACTGTGGGCTACAGACGGTGGACGGTGGCATGCCTTGTGAATCACGCTGTGGGTTATAGACAGTGGCACTTTAATTAGTATAGAATGTATATCAAGTGGAGTTGCGGAACGTAACATAGATTAGAAGAGGGAGCAGTTATATTGAATATTTCACACTCTGAAATTGTCAGGAAAATAAGTGAGCATTGCACACTCTGAAACTGCTAGTGACAGTAATGGAGACAATGAGTTGTGTAAAGTGAGTATTGACGCCACATACTGTGATGGGGTGTCGGGTTTAGTGTTATGGTTGTGGTAGCGAAGTGGTTGTTTAATGGACGATGCCGTGAGAATTGACATGATTATTATTGCAACAGTTGATACTTTTATCAAGTACAGTCAATTCTAGATGCGACGAACAGCGAGCCAGCTGACGAACGTATGCTTACCTTGATATCTCGTGAGATAGCAGATCTAAGTCATCACTGAGTGAACGTAAGCTTATCTTGAGATCTCATGAGATAGCAGATCTAAGTCATCACTGAGTGAACGTACGCTTACCTTGATATCTCGTGAGATAGCAGATCTAAGTCATCACTGAGTGAACGTAAGCTTATCTTGAGATCTCATGAGATAGCAGATCTAAGTCATCACTGAGTGAACGTAAGCTTATCTTGAGATCTCATGAGATAGCAGATCTAAGTCATCACTGAGAGAACGTAAGCTTATCTTGAGATCTCATGAGATAGCAGATCTAAGTCATCACTGAGTGAACGTACGCTTACCTTGATATCTCGTGAGATAGCAGATCTAAGTCATCACTGAGTGAACGTAAGCTTATCTTGAGATCTCATGAGATAGCAGATCTAAGTCATCACTGAGTGGACGAGGACAAGTGCAGGAGTGAGCGAGCTAGTGCAAACTGGGAACACGACATTCATACGTTAATTTCCAAAATTCCAGAGAATTTACTGAATGATATGCCGTGACCTAGTCAAATGAATACGACGGTAGAAATTTTAGATTCTAATAGCACCAGCCTCTAGTCTCCAGCAGTTAGTCTCCAGTAGTACGTCTCTAGTCTCCAGTAGTTAGTCTCCAGTAGTACCACTCCTCCAGTGGTACCACTCTCTAGTCTCTATTAGCACCAGTCTCTAGTCTCCAGTAGTACCACTCTCTAGTCTCTAGTAGTTAGTCTCCAGTAATTAGTCTCCAGTAGTACCACTCTCTAGTCTCCAGTAGTTAGTCTCCAGTGGTACCAGTTTCTAATCTCTATTAGTACCAGTCTCTAGTCTCCAGTAGTACCAGTCTCTAGTTTCCAGTGGTTAGTCTCCAGTATACCAGACGTTAGTCTCCAGTAGTTAATCTCCACTAGTTCCAGTCTCTAGTCTCCAGTAGTACCAGTCTCTAGTTTCCAGTAGTTAATCTCCAGTATACCAGACGTTAGTCTCCAGTAGTTAATCTCCACTAGTACCAGTCTCTAGTCTCCAGTAGTACCAGTCTATGTAGATTAAGACACGACAGTGTTGTCCTGTCATGCATGGCATTTAAGTCACAAGAATACATGTTTAAATAAATAAATATTTTGTTCAATCCTTTGTAGACGTTGTTATTTTGCCTGAACGTCTAATTTGGATTACATTTTTATGCCCATAGGAAAAGGAAAATATTGATTAAACTGTAAGTGATTTAGTGATTATACAGTATTTGTTAAAAAATGTGTGTGGTGGAGTAAATTTGCATATCCCTATTTCTTGACTTAATTGTTATATAAATTGTTAAAATGGGTCTCTATTAGCACTCTGGCACTTCTTATGATGGTATTTCTGTGTCAGAGTTGGAGTAAACAGCTCGAGTTGAGAATATGCTAGAAAAATTGCCGATGAAATGCAAACCAGTTCCAACTGGATGAGTAGTTTTATTTATTATTATTCAATGGATAAGATTTACGGGAACGAGACCAGCCAATGGGCTGAAGTCAAACGTTTACATGCTGTAGAGAATTCCGTTGTCTATAATGACTTGAATTTTGAGTGGCAAGAAGTCTAATCATGAAAGGTGGCCATTAGTTTAGTGGTGAGTTAATTAACTGATTGAGAGAGAAAGAAATATTTAGTGCACTTTTGATATACTATGTTTTACTTGCGTTTTATTCAGAGATGTACTATGTGAATAGACTTTTTTATTCAGAGATGTACTATGTGAGTAGACTTTTTTATTCAGAGATGTACTATGTGAATAGACTTTTTTATTCAGAGATGTACTATGTGAGTATAGACTATTATTTCTACACATTATGAACTAGGATGCTTGTATGTAGTGTGCTAAGGATTGTTAATCTCTAACGTATTCTGCTCTCCACAGTATGTAAATCTGGCATACACCTATCGTGCATTCAAACGGAATGCATGTCTGATTTTACAACTTTTTTCTGTCTTCCGAAATACTGTAAATATGTACTTAATTAGTAAGTTGTTAACTCTGTGTTCAAAGAAGCTGTAAATGTGTATTTATAATCTTATATTGCATTCCACTAGATTGTTCCTCTATTTTTACAGCTTATTCTGCATTCTCAAGGACTGTAAACTTGTGTTACAACTGTTCGTGCGTTCAAAACGACTTTTGAATCACGCAACAATATTTAATCAAGCTTCCGACAGGTTCCAAACAGGCTGTGTTGAGCCTTCCTGTTTTCTTCCCTCGTCCCACTACCTCCCGTCCCCCCGCCGCACTTCATTACTAGGTTATCTCCCCATTCAAATAGAGTCTTCTAAGGCGTACCTCTCGACACACCTGCTTGGAATGTCTTATAATTTTTTCCCTTTGGCAGAGTGCGTTTCCAGTAAAAGTTCCAGCACGTCCTTTGGCTAATTCCTATTACAGCCTTTGAATTGATTCCTACCTTACATACAGTCGGGCAGGCTGTCCATTGGCTTTGGCGCTCCATTTAGTTTGCTGGTCCATTAGGGGTTAGTCTTTAACATGGGTGACAGGTCCAATTGAACTGATGTTCCATTTGATTGGATGTTCATAAGAGCTGCTGGTCTACAATAACTCGAAATACTTTCAAGCGCAAGCACATCGAATTGTTGTTGGCAGCCACTTCACCATTCATCTGGTTTGAGAACTATTTGTAATCATGCATGCTGTTACAAAAGATGGATTAGCTGAAACATCATTTATATTGTTACAAAAGATGGATTAGCTGAAACATCATGCATATTGTTACAAAAGATGGATTAGCTGAAACATCATTCATATTGTTACAAAACGTGGATTATTTTAAACATCATGCATATTGTTACACAAAAGATGGATTAGCTGAAACATCATTCATATTGTTACAAAACGTGGATTATTTTAAACATCATGCATATTGTTACACAAAACATGGATTAGCTGAAACATCATGCATATAAAGTGATTGTAAATAATAACTAGAAGACACAACTCATTTAGCTTTCTTTTCTCAGAGTCCTAGCGTAGTGACTAATCTAATTTCTCCGATGCATCCGACCACAGTCTACAAGAAAATAGCGTATATGGATGAGATAAGCAGATAGATTACATAATGTGATAGGGCAAAAATAAGTTTTTTTTCTATTCCAGAAAGTGATAGGGCAAAAATAAGTTTTCTTATTACAGAAAGTTATAGGCAAAAATCAGTTTTCCTATTCCAGAATGTTATAGGGCAAAAATCAAGTTTTCTATTCCAGAAAGTGATAGGGCAAAAATCAGTTTTCCTATTTCAGAAAATGATAGGGCAAAAATCAGTTTTCCTATTCCAGAAAGTGGCACAGAGGAGCATGGTATAAAACTAAATTAAAAAAAGAAATATTTGCTCTTTTGACACATTTTAACTGAGTTGTAAAATGGTGAATTGGGGCTAAGAATGCATTCAGCAGAGTAAGACTGATGATACCCGCCCTCCATTTGCACTGGTGATCCATTCGGATTATGCACTATGCAGGGTCTAAAGATATGGTACTATTTGATTCTCCGTCTGCAGTGGAGTGCTTTCGGACTACACATTCACTGGAATCTAGGTATATGGCCAGGTCAGGTTAATGATCTGCATGGGGTTATTTTGGGCTGAGGCATCTAATTCTAGTATATTAGCACTTATAGTATATTTAGGCTCTTGGCACATTAGAACTGTAGGCCTGGTAGGGTTAACGAGGAAGCCAGTACAATAGCACTACTAGTTTGTTTCGGTTCTTGGTACATTAAAAACTACAGGTCTGGTATACTAAAGAGGTTTCTAGTACTAGTATATTTAGATTCTTGGCGCATTAAAACAGAAGGGCTATTATAGCTAAAGAGGTTTCTAGTACAGTATCGGGGCTAATATATTTAGGCTTTTGACGCATTAAAACTGCAGGTCTGTTATAGTTAAAGATGTAGCTAGTACATTAGCACTGCTAGTACATGTAGGCTCTTGACGCATTAGAAGTGATTGACTGCTAGGAACAAAGAGGTAGCTAGTACATTAGCACTTCTAGAATGTTTAGGCTCTTGGTACATTAGAACGTCCGATTGATTCCACATGTGCAAGCAAACGTCTGACAAATATAACCATTCATTGTGGCACTGTGACCTTTAAGCTCAGGATCAGTGAAAACGAGGCTTTGCCTTAAGAAACAGTACGATCTGGTAGTTGTTTTCACCAGACGTACTTGTGAGGTACCTTTCTCACTTGTTCATAGTAATGCAAACACGCTGACTAAAACATAAAATAAAGATTATCAATTAAGAATTAATCCCTGGTGAAAAATAACACAACAAAATCAAGTTAAAAGCGCGATGACGCAAGAAGCATCATTTTCTATCAATGTTTTCCCTGCGACGACGATGAATTATTTAAATTGTCTTTTTAAACTAGCAGACTATCCAGCGATGCCCGGGTGTAGAGAGCAATTGATGTAAATACATCTAGAATCGAGGGACGCTGGTCTCCTTTTGTCCTGGAAAGAAGTTAGTCACGTGCAAACATTCATATTTCTAGACCCGACCCTCCTGCCACTATTCCCCTCTGATGTATATGGATGGAGGAATGTCCCCCAATTCTGAAACCCTTATGTCTCTCCCTGGTATAAACTCCGCCTCATGCAAGTTGTCGGCTTCCTAGCTCTCTCTCTCTCTCTATCGCATTAATGGTTCATCTTATTTTGGGGGATGGAAGGGTAAGTTGCAGGCCAGGGGACTGTCCGAGGACAAGCAGGTGATCTGTAGCCATTGTTCAAAATATCTGCTTCCTAGTTTTGTCTCTGACCTTGAGTCATATTAATAGACCGCGTGATATATGAGACTGGAGGAGGCACTTCCAGGGTCAGGAGATGATCCTGACTCCCCTAAGTCAGTCCCGAGGGGTAAGCCTTCATGCAAATTTCTCGCTGGCCATGAATCGATGATATGCGGAATACAGATACACACACACACACGCATGTATTTTCTGCTTTATTTAGTACATGAATCCCCATTTATTTATTTATTTAGTACATGAATCCCCATTTATTTATTTATTTAGTACATGAATCCCCACTGGTCTATTATCAAAATTCAGCGCAACACTCACGAATTACTATCATTAAAATGTTACAATCGGATGCAGCATTCACAAATTACGGCCCACTTTGAAAGGACTATAAGAATATTAAACGCGAATCATAAAGCTGAATGCATTTTTTGCAAATTAATATATAAATAAATTAGGTTTAAAAATTATAATTGTTTGTACAAAAGTATCATAGAAGTCACTAGTTTGAGAATTCAAGTAAATTATTTACATTCTTCTGTATTTATATTTTGCACGTTATTACGTTTCGCATTTTTAAAATTGCGATACTGATGACGTTGGCACATATTTTGTGATTTAAATTATGAATATATTTCTTTGGATGTTAATGAAGTATAATCCCCTTAGATAGTTTAATGTCTTAACAGTGATAACAAGCATAGCTTAATACATTACCTGAGTTTACTTCTAATACATATAAAATTAACAAATGATAAATAATTGCTATGTTCTTTTGTGTTATCAAATATAATAAGAAAAATATTGAATTACTATTGAATTTCCATCAAAGTAAGAATTTTATAAAGAACAAATTTGCGAACTTTAGAGAAGCATATACTTGTACTAAACTCATATCAGATTTTTAAAAAATGCAACCATTCTTAACAAAAGAAAATTGAATTATGACTGCCATGTATAAGATGTTAAAGAACTTTTGACTTTTTTCTAAGGAGCAGAAAAAAATACTCTTGGTTAAAAGAGTTTTACTATTTTTCTCTTCTATTTGTCAATCTGTTTTGGCATCTCATGCAAGCAAATTAAGTTGGGGTCTTGGTTGTTTTTTTTCCCCCACGTCGTGTAGGCGTGACTAATTACTTCCGAAGATTCATTGATGGGGAGTGGTGAGTGTCATGAAAGGGCACAAAATGGAGAGTGATGTTCGCGCGCGCATATTCGGTGTGGTTAGCTGGCGGGATGTAAATATATATTGGAGCTGTCTCATCTCTCGTTCTCCTTTCTCTTTCTTCTGGCTCCTCTCTCTTCCTCTCTCATATTCTCCTTCCGTTCTTTCGCTCTCACATCGTGTGCATTCCTTGGTGGTCTACTTTGTTTTGCACAAGAATATCTATATATTGACACAGACGTCCTCTTAATTACGAGAATATCTATATATTGACGCAGATGTCCTCGCAATTACGGCCTTTGGAAGGTCATGCTGGCCCGTACAGTTTCCTTCTTCTAAACTAGCCAGTGCACGATTTTAACTTTATGGCACATGTTCCCTTCTTTTAAACTTACCAGTGCATGATTGTTTCCCTTTTAAACTAGCTATTACATAGCTGAAACTTTATGATTAATCTGTAGAAGTCCCCATTGCCTTAACTAGTAATTGATGGTTTTGAAAGCTTACGACTATCCCGTGCAGGATTCCTGCATTGACTAGTCATTGAAGTTATATAAAGGTGATAACTTCGCTTGCAAAGAGTTCCCTGGTTCAAACCCATCTTTGGTCACTGTGATTTTTCACTTTTGATCTTCACCTGCTTCCTGCTTATGAATCCTTTGCTGAGCGGCCATCATTAATTTCGCATAGGGCTTCTCAAAGAAAGAACAAAATTCATTATTATTATGATTGGTCGAACTAGCAGTAATAATAATAATGATAATTATTATTAGTAGTATTGTATGTAGGTAGGTAGTTATATATGCATGTATGTATTTTTATACTATTACAAGAGGGCCTCTTTAATTATGAGGAAATTATCATCCTTGTACGCCCACGACAATTTGCACCCTTCAGCTTGCAGGTGACGGACTGGAAAAGTACCCCTTGCACTCTCCCCAAAGTAAATTCATAATATTTTAATGGACACTAAAGAATGGCTGATCTGGCATGCATCCAAACAGAGCGGAAACACTCTTAAAAGGTCTACCCACCCATCTTACAGATTGTTATGCCCTCACTACTCTAGCTTTTAAAGCCAGTTATTTACAACAGAGGTTGAGAGTGATGATAAATAAAGAAATAAAATTTATTAATAAATAATTAAAATGTACACTGCATAGCAAGAACATTGATCAAATACAAGAAGGACATACAAAAAATGAAATGTACAAAGAAGGACATACAAAAAATGTAATGTACAAAGAAGGACATACAAAAAATGTAATGTACAAAGAAGGACATACAAAAATGTAATGTACAAAGGACATATAAAAAATGTAATGTACAAAGAAGGACATACAAAAAATGTAATGTACAAAGAAGGACATACAAAAATGTAATGTACAAAGGACATACAAAAAATGTAATGTACAAAGAAGGACATACAAAAATGTAATGTACAAAGAAGAACTACAAAATTGTAATGTACAAAGGACATACAAAAATGTAATGTACAAAGGACATACATAAATGTAATGTACAAAGAAGGACATACAAAAAAATGTAATGTACAAAGAAGAATATACTATAATTGACTGTCTAACAGAGTCTCAGGCCTGATAATACTCTATCATGAATCCTTAATGGACATGTTTTCAACTTGCCTCTAGCTTTTATCAAAGGAACAGTTTTCTTAACATGATAACGGTATAACACATAGACATACACATCACTAAAAGAGTGAATGAATGAACAGCCTCTCCTTCCGCAATATCTGATTTGTGTAAATCTGTATTTCCGCATTATTTGTTACATAAAGACAATATTTTAAAAGTTTAATACTATTTAAATCTAGAGATTGTTTTAGGTCTTTTCTTAAATGTCTACGAGCTATATAATCGGGCGTACATTAAGCTCGACCCAGGAGGTAGGTCTGCCGAATGATAACAATTCCAAACGTCTTAATCGGCAGAGTGTGGTGAATATCTGTCTGCGAGATCTGAGCCTAGATCTCTCCCCCCCCCCCACATCTCTCCCCCAGTATACCCCCAACTGAAGTATTGTTTTCACTTAGTTTGCTTTATTAAACATAAAGGTTAACGGACATATTCCGTATTGCATTTTTATTCAAATAATGAGCTTTAGCGATTAAGTAAACCTGTATATGTACATACTTATATGCACACACACACACACACACACACACACACACACACACACACACACATATCCATATGCGTATATTAAAATAATATATTTACATGTACTGAAAACTTTAGACTGTTGACTTAGTTTCAATTTTCTGTTTTGAAGAAGCAAAGCGTAGGACTCGAGCGAAATAATTTCAACTACTCAAAACTTCTTAGAATTTGTTGTATTCTGTTCACCTAGTGTATTTGTTGTATTCTGTTCACCTAGTGTATTTGTTGTATTCTGTTCACCTAGTGTATTTGTTGTGTTCTGTTCACCTAGTGTATTTGTTGTATTCTGTTCACCTAGTGTATTTGTTGTATTCTGTTCACCTAGTGTATTTGTTGTGTTCTGTTCACCTAGTGTATTTATTGTATTCTGTTCACCTAGTGTATTTGTTGTATTCTGTTCACCTAGTGTATTTGTTGTGTTCTGTTCACCTAGTGTATTTGTTGTATTCTGTTCACCTAGTGTATTTGTTGTATTCTGTTCACCTAGTGTATTTGTTGTATTCTGTTCACCTAGTGTATTTGTTGTATTCTGTTCACCTAGTGTATTTGTTGTATTCTGTTCACCTAGTGTTAGTTTCCTGTTTGAAGAACCAATGAGAACGACCTACTGCAGACTTTTTAAAGTGATGGTGCTGTCGTTAGGTTGACCTTTGAAAAGTTATCGCGCTGTACAACTTGAAGATAACTTTTCACCTGTGAAGAGAGCTACAGATACTACTGTCACACATATTCTGGAGTAGCATTGTACTTGTCGTATACCTTTACGTTTAGCACCAAGCGGACAGGAATCTACTTCAACCGAACAAATAGAATTAGGTGTTTCATTACGTATTGTGTAGATATGTACAAGTAAGCCAAATGAATCTCCATCAATAGAGTTCAGATGTTCTTGTCGCAACATCATATTGTATTGTCTTAGTCCCGGTCGATAATGTATTGTTTTAGTCCCGTTAGATAATGTCTTAGTCCCAATGGATGATGTTTTAGTCCAGGTGGATAATATCTTAGTCCCAGTGGATATGTCTTAGTCCCGTTAGATAATGTCTTAGCCCCAGTGGATAATGTCTTAGTCCCAGTGGATGATGTCTTAATCCCAGCGGATAATGTCTTAGTGCCAGTGGATGGTGTCAATCCCAGTGACTATGTATTGTTATAATTCCCGTCGATAATGCAATGTTTTAGTCCTAGTGCATAAAATTATTGTCTTCGTCCAGGTGGATAATGTATTATTTTAGTCCGTGGAGAATGTCTTGTCTTAGTCCCAGTGGATACTGTATTGTCTTAGTCCCAGTGGATAATATATTGTTTTAGTCCCAGTGGACAAGGTATTGTCAGTCCAGTGAATAATGTATTGTTTTAATCACAACAGACAATGTATTATCTTAGTCCCAGTAGACAATGTATTGTTTTAGTCACAATAGACAATGTATTGTCCTAATCCCAGTCGATAATGTATTGTCAGTCCCAGTATTGTCTTAGTCTCAGATGATAATGTAATATTCGTGACTGAAAAACGTGTGTTTCTGATGTTTTGTAACCAATGTGCAATAAAAGGCATACAGACGTTCTTTTATGCTGAAGATATTATACGAAAAACAAAACATCCTATGCACCAGTGTCTCGTGCAGTCCCACATCTTAGTTCGTGCGCAACAAAAACATTTCGATCAGGTTTCAGACCAATGCCATAAGCCCCCCACCCTACTCCACCCTCAGCATCTTTTATTAATTAAACGATTGCGTGCTTCAAGGAAAAACACTGGTTTTAACACAACAACAAAAACATTTACGACAGTTGTTGGTTTCTTAAACACACACACACACACACACACACACACACACACACACACACACACACACGCATTCTCTCTCTCTCTCTCTCTGTATGTGTGTGTCTTTAACATATTTAGTTACATAATGTAATTTATAATTACATTGTTATATTACAATATAAAGCTTCATTCTTGATAGCGTATGCTAATTGTAAACTGTAGCACGCATCAATATACTAGCTTGTTATTCCTCAAATTCTCAGGTCAAAATTAGTATCATACGTATGATTACCTATCATTCTTTTAGGATAAACTGAGAACCACGGATAATTCTAATTTTGTGTGAATCAAGGCTAATAGCGACTTTGGTCATGTTCAGATATGTCCAGGGAATAAATAATCTTTAATTAAGGTTGAATCAATTCAAGGCTAATAGCAACTTTGGTCATGTTCGGATATGTCCAGGGAATAACTAATCAATCATTTGTTACACTGTGTACTCAGATTCAACCTTAATAATCTGAGTACACAGTGTAACAAATGTACTGTCAACGCAGAAATGTATTTAGCCCTTAGACAGGTTTGTTTAAACAACTTTGAAGAGAATAAATAGTATGTTTGAAAGAAATCTGAAATATCTTAACATTTAAATTGTAATAAAATATTTACATTATAATAAAACATTTACACTTTATTAAAACATTTACATTACAATTTTAAAAATTATACTGTAACGAAAAATTTACATTATATTTACATTTTTACATTATAAAGAAACATTTACATAATATTGAAACATTTCCATTTAATAAAACATTTATATTATAATAAAACATTTACGCAAAAATTCAAAACTTATTCATTATAAGGAAATATTTCCATTATAGAACAACATCTACATTATAATGAAACAGTTACATTTAAATAAAACATTTACATTATAATACATCATTTACTTAACAATAAAGCATTTACACTATAATAAAAATTTATAGTATAATAACATTTACACTATAAAAACATTTACACAATACTAAAACATTACCATTATAACAAAACAGTTACATTAAAATAAAACATTTACAGTATTAAAAAAATTGTACTATAAAAGCATTTATATTACAATAGAACGTTTACACTTTAATAAAACTTTTACATCGTAATACAACACTTAAACTATAATAAAATATTTAATTAAACTTTTGCATTACAATAAGAAAGGGAATACACAGTGCTATTATTGTGAACTAACGTTAGAACGCGAAACCAATTTTAACATTGAAAACATTTGCAAACTAAATTGCATCACAAAACGCTGAACACAGCTTTCAAAGTGAGCTACATTACGTTATTATTATATGATAACTAGATGAAAAAGCTACATTACGTTATTATTATATGATAACTAGATGAAAAAGCTACATTACGTTATTATTATATGATAACTAGATGAAAAAGCTACATTACGTTATTATAATATGATAACTAGATGAAAAAACTACATTACGTTATTATTATATGATAACTAGATGAAAAAGCTACATTACGTTATTATTATATGATAACTAGATGAAAAAGCTACATTACGTTATTATTATATGATAACTATATGAAAAACTGGATTAACACCAACATTAACACGTGCAGATTGCTAGTATTGCGGATTAATTTAACATAAACGCAATCTTAACATTGTTAACGAGCAAAACTAAAGCATGCTTTTCTCGTAAGGTAACCAAAAGAAAAACCATATTAACATTGAAACAAACATAATGGATGCTATTACATTGGGAATATTTTGTATTTGTAATGTTACAAAAAAATATAATAACTCAATTGAATGTTGCAAAAAATATACTAACTCAACTGAATGTTACAAAAAGTATAATAACTCAACTGAATGCATTTATTGTGGATTAATGAAACATTAATGCAGTCTTAGCAGTTGATAACAACCCGAACTAGGGCATCTATGTTTGGGACTAGAAGAAAAGATATATTATCACTAATAAGAAAACATCTATGTTTGTGACTAGAAGAAAAGATATATTATCACTAATAAGAAAACATCTATGTTTGGGACTAGAAGAAAAGATATATTATCACTAATAAGAAAACATCTATGTTTGGGACTAGAAGAAAAGATATATTATCACTAATAAGAAAACATCGGCAGGCTGTTATTGCGAGGAAACAGTCTTAGCATTAACAATGATGCTTGTTGCATTAGCACACGTCTTTATGCTAAAAATAACTCCAAGCTCTACTTTAATATTGCAAGGCAATCATAAAAAAAACTGAATAAATACGTAATGGAAATAATCTCAGCATTTTTCTAGTTTAACGATTGGCTTCAAACGCTTGCTGTCTTTGCGAAAGCCCATCTAAATACCCAAGAACCAGCTGCAGCAAATAAATCTCAAGACCTCAATGAGCCCTATTTAAAATACCAAAATCAAACTTAAATCTGCCATCATTCGCAGGTGGAAAAGAAAAAAATGAAAAAAATTTCTTAAAGTACATAATGACACGTTGAGTAGAAACGGCCAAAGGTAACAACACTGGACAGAAACAGTTACTGTCATGCAACATTTTACTACCACAGAAACAGTTACTGTCATGCAACATTTTACTACCACACAAACAGTTACTGTCATGCAACATTTTACTACCACAGGAACAGTTACTATCATGCAACATTTTACTACCACAGAAAAAAAGTCATTAAGGCTAAAAGAATACACCAAGGCGAAATAATCCGCTTAGACGGAATCTATCCATTGAGACAACTACACTCCACTATGTGGGATACAATTCAGTCAGGCAAAATATAATAAGCGAAAACAGTCCATTGTGGTGGACACAGTCCACTATGACGGAAACAGTCTACTGTGGCTGACACTTCCACCATGGTGGACACATTTCAATAAAGCGGAAAGAATCCATTAAGATAGAAGCAAACAACTAAGACTTATACATTACAATACACTAAGAGATATACATTCCACTATAGTGAATAGTCAGCTTAAAGTGACGTCATTTAGTCATCACTGACAGTCCTTCATTTATTAGTACAGGAGAGAAACCAGAACACAAAACGTAAAGGGAACATTCTAATTCATCAATATACTCTTAAAAAGCCTTTACACAAAACGTAAAGGGAAAAATCTAATTCATCAATCTAATACTCTAAAACAGCCTTTACACAAAACGTAACGGGAAAAATCTAATTCATCAATCTAAACACTGTAAACAGCCTTTACACAAATTGCTTGCATGTCGTATATTTTATTTTAAATTTGAGTTTGCTTAAAGTCTATAAAAATTGCAATATTGAAAACATCCATCCAAGAGATGATCTTGACTTTAGTTCCGTTGATTGTAGGGCATAATGTATCCCGTCTGAAACAAGGACTTGTTAGTGCGTTGGTGCACGTGTTGCCAATTTATTTTTGGATCCCGATATCGCAGTTTCAAAAAATCGCTGGCGTAAATGTTGCCTTCGTTCGAAGATCAAAGAGGCTCAAAAATGTATCGAGTTAGATCATTAAATTATGTTTATAGGTTTCTAATGTGCCTCCGCAATGTTTATAAACACAAGAGTAGCCTCCCTTCTACAAGAATTGTACGTGAACAGGTACATGTATAATAAGTAAATTTGATTGGACGGCCCTTCAAGCGTTGAGTAGGATGTTACAGTTGTTTGTGTGATTTATCATGAAGGTTCAGAATTATAACATCCGGGGCGCTGTCAACAGTGCAATTCCATGTGTCTTTGACATTGATCAAGAGAAATGTCAGTAGTATATATACATGACAGTATACCACTAATAATGACTTAGTACATCAGTTTGTTAACCTCTACGAGGCCCCGTCCCCGAGAATGTATACCAGTAATAACATACTACATCATTTTGTTAACCACAACGAGGCCCCGTCCCCGAGAAATAACGGCAGTACGTGTGTGCTAAATTTGCAAATTTAATATTTCTGCAAGAATTTATTTAATTACATTTAGTGATTGGTGTCAACTATTCGAATTCAAGGGTTAAAATATATATTGTTTCTTGAGAGAAGTGTTTGTGTAATAATTTTGAATACGCTACCTGTGTACACCCGATCCTATTTTGATCACACTTTGTTTCTTGAGAGAAATCTTTTGTATGATAGTCTTGAACTCGCTTTCTGCACTCGGAATGTCTGTGATCTCGCTCTTCCTAGACGCACTGGTTTTGTTTCATTACTTTGCAATAATTTCAGTCCTAACCTTCAGGTCGGTTGTCATCCATTATTCATGATGCACTGGTTATGAGTTGAATTGTTTTGAACGCCACCTCCGGCACTCGTCAAATCTTTTATGATTTCACTCCGTAACGACCGTATTGTAGGTTTCCAGGCATAACGGTTGTTCTTCCGTTGGTTTACATTACGCATTAACATGGGTTTAATTCATAGTTTTATGATGGAAACAATATAGTGAACTTTAAAAAGTAAACACTTGTAGCCCATAAAATAATTGCCACTTTAAAAGATATGAAACAAAATGCACAGAAATAAATTGCCACCCTAGATAATGCTCATTGAAGAACAGTAATTTTAGTGAGTATGATGTCACACAGAAAGAGGGCTGAAGCTATTTATAGCATTATTAACTAGTGGAGAGTAAACTAAAAGGTGTTTGGTGGTGGAATTTTTACATTGACTCGGTTGACTATTAGTGAGCAAGAAAATGAACACAGGCTATGAGTCGTACTTACATATAATGAAAATGAGCACAGGCTATGAGTCGTAAATACACATAATGAAAATGTTTGCACCTTACATTCATATTGAGAAGAAAAGCATTATGTGTTCTCATCATAAGTCATAGAGAGATACTCGTATCTTTTTATGCGTTTAATTCTACTGGAAAATGAACACTTTCCCAAGACCTTTGTATGGAGGAAGTAACCTTTGACCCAGTCTTTCCGGAAAAGTTCTAGCTGGATTTCGGAAAATACTATTAACACAAAATGTCGTCTGGATAGAAATAATGATGTCAAGTAATCTTTATCATTGTATTTGTCATTTGTATATTTGATTGTTTATTTAATACATTTGTTGACCTTCTTACGTATATTAATAATCTTATGTTGGAGAAGACAGTGGGTGGATAGGAGCTCGCTAAATGTAGATTTGTCTTGTCCTTTAGTAAGCAGTTTTCCACCTACAGAACATTGTATGACAGTAAAAATGTATCTTTAATGTTGTTCAAGAGAGAAAACATTTATAACGTCCGCATATCGGCCAAGTGAGAGAGACGGGATGATCATTAATAAAATAAACTAAGATTCTCATAACTTGTTATTAGTTATGAAAGAATAGTTAATAATAATAATAATAATCATTTACGTTAAGTGGTGTTGGCGTCACACTGTTGTTATGTGATGTAAATGTCAACACTCTTTTTATTATATTCATATGTTGTACATTTGATTGTTGATTTAATAAAGTTATTGTTAAATTTATTAATCTTCTTGCAAATATATTAAAACTTAATTTGGGTGGATGGGGACTTGATAAATATAAATAAAATGCGGATTTTTATTACTCCCTTAGTAAGAAATTTCCACCTACAGAAACATGCGACTAGTAAAAGGTCTCTTTTATTATTGTGTAAAATAGAGTTTTATGACATCCTTATAATCCGCCAAGTGAGGGACATATTGTCTTGTGGGAGAATTATTAATAACTATAAATTAACATTCTTGATCACTTGTAATTAGTTATGTGGTTATTAATTTATAATTAATAATCACAACGAGTGAAGGATGCCCAGAGGTGTCACACCTTTTCTTCAATTTATTTACTCATAATTATGTTTTCACCTAAGACCGTAATTAAACTAATTAATAATGCGCTTGTGTTTATTCTCTATATAATTACCCGGGGTGTTTGAATTACGATAAAGATTCTGTGAATGAGCTCTTCGATTTGCCTGATGGAAATATTCCCCAGAAATCATTGGAGAAGAATTTACTTTAAATTTATGCACATACTTTGGAGAAAAACTTCGTTTCTTTGTGGGGTTTGGTGTGTCGATTTCAAATAGATGCATCTTTATTCTTAGGAAAATCATTTATCCCCCCTGGAACTATTTTACAATAATTTTTGCCACAACATTAGTTTCATCTGCTCAGAACTAACACGACGCTAGTCTAATCGAAAGTTTTACTTGGTAAAATTATGTTACATTAGATTTATTGTGTACTACTTTCAGTTAATGTAACGTTCTTGCCGTAAAATATGTCGTTATTGTTTTGTTGGTAAAATACTGATATTTGTTGAGGCCACATGTTTTTTCTTGTTACTAAAGCTAATTTGACGTTATGCTGGTCGTAAATTGTTTTATTGTTATTAAAGCAAAAGTGACGTTATGCTGGTCGTAAATTGTTTTATTGTTTCTAAAGCAAAAGTGACGTTATGCTGGTCGTAAATTGTTTTATTGTTACTAAAGCAAAAGTGACGTTATGCTGGTCGTAAAATGCTTATTGTTACTTAAGCGAGTGTGATATTATGCTAGTCCGTAAAATTTTTATTGTTACTAAAGTTAATGTGGTATTATGCTGGTCGTAAAATGCTTATTGTTTCTTAAACGAATATGACGTTATGCTGGTCGTAAAATACTTATTGTTCCTAAAGCTAATATGACGTTATGCTGGTCGTAAACTACTTATTGTTCCTAAAGCTAATATGACGTTATGCTGGTCGTAAAATGTTTATTGTTACTTAAGCTAATATGATATTATGCTGGTCGTAAACTGTTTATTGTTCCTAAAGCTAATGAGACGTTATGCTGGTCGTAAAATATTTATTGTTCCTAAAGTTCATGTGCCGTTCGTAAAATAGTTGATTGTTACAAAAACTAAAGTGACGTTATATTGTTCAAAGTTTCATCTGGTGCGAATGAAAGAATCGGTCCAACTTTAAGAGACTGGACGTTAATTGAAAGAAACTATATGCTGTTGGTGCATCTGTAGATCTCATTCCCGTTGGCGAGGTTGTATCCATTCCTAAGATTTCTAAATGAATAAAATGTAAAAATCAGTTTCAATTCATCCCTAATTATTTAGTGGTTTTTAGTTTCTTTGATTTTTTTTATAAACAAATCTTCTAAATTGCAAAACTAAAACTTGAAATTGACATTTAAAAACAAAATGTTCGTGCAACCAGTTACGTTCATTCGTCGCCCATGATTTAGAAAAATAAGCAGATGCCAATTGTTTAGAACAGCCTAGTCGAGTCAGGCAGAAATAATCCAATGCATCTTCATCACACACACACACACACACACACACACACATACACACACACACACACACACATATACACACACAAACATACTGCAGCTGAGTTACATCTTCCAACGTAAATAATTAGTGGGCATGTTAACAGTAAACGACATTTCACGGGATCTGTTTAATGCAGTTAATCAGTACGGGAGAAAGTTTTAGACATCCATGTGTTATTTGAAAGAGCCGAAAAGTTATTATTGTTAAGAAAATTACTCCAAGGACATTAACCATGAAGAAGAGAGTGCTCTCTAACGCTACAAACTAAAATATGGACGACTCTGCAGTTGTTCCTTTCCGGGATTGACCCAGAGAGCAATTTACTGCACCTGGAGCACCATAACCGACTCAGACAAGGTTAATCAGGGCCTGTAGAACTGTCAAATAGATTTTAAAAGTTAGTGATCTTTCACATTGTAAATAATGTACTTAGCACGTAAAGAGACATGTTGGAAAGTTACCATGACCCGTGCAAACAGCGTCAAAGCGTTACATGCCCTGCACAAACAGTGCCAAAGCGTTTCCATGCCCTGAACAAGCAGTGCCAAAGCAAGGCATGAGTGTGTTTCTCAGGAGTCACGGGATGAATGCTTGGGATTGGAGTGATGTATCGATGAGTTGTTGAATAAAAATTCATCCAAATCATCCAAATAATACTCATCCATTATGTCGACACTCTCTGTCTATGGTAATAGAACTTTTCATCGCATTATCAGACTTCTTGCCGAATAGTTGCTTGCTTACGTCATCGTTTCCTAATTCATCCTGCCAAATTTATTTTGCCATTTCTACAATTTGCTTTAGGTCTCCTTTCCAAGAAAGTCGGTTCCACGATGTTTCTCCATCCAGAGTTTTAGGAAACCAAGCTCTTTCTTTACAATAACTAGCAACAAAGACTAGTTGCGTCAACACGCACGCACACACGCACGCACGCACGCACACACACACACACACTCACACACACACACACACTCACTCACACACACACTCACACACACACACACTCACACTCACACACACACACACACTCACACACACATACACACACAAACACAAAAACCACACAACACAAATAATTTATATTTTAACATTCATTGTTTCGCTATCATAGTATTTGTAAAGTAAACTTTGGTTTGAGTTTCATTAATTTTCCTTTTCCTCTAGCCACACATATTTTCCTAAAATGAATATTCATTTAAACTACTTTGATGAGTGAGTGAGTGGGTGAGTGAGTGGGTGAGTGAGTGGGTGAATGAGTGAGTGAGTTTTGTTGATTTTGTGAATAGTCTCTAAGACCGTCGACGAAATGAAGATGAGGACAAGGGTCCCCAAACCCACTGTCTAATTGTGCTGGGGTTTTCACGGCTCCTTCTAACCACTTTGACTTCACAGATGGATGTCTCTAGACACTAGGAAGGAATAATTTAGATGAAAAGAAAGAGACGATATCTGTTATCGGAGAATGATAACAAGGTGACAAAAGTAGATGAAGACACTTTTGGCCGAAGATTGCCTCTGGATTTCTGTAGCAAGAACATGTTCGATTTTGCTGGCATTGTTACGTTTTATTTTGGATAGAAGGTGCGCTGAAATTTACAGCATTTTCTATAAGTTCAGGATCACCCTTTGCTTTGACTGGTTGCTTGCTATAAGTTCAGGATCACCCTTTGCTTTGACTGGTTGTTTGCTATAAGTTCAGGATCACCCTTTGCTTTGACTGGTTGTTTGCTATAAGTTCAGGATCACCCTTTGCTTTGACTGGTTGTTTGCTATAAGTTCAGGATCACCCTTTGCTTTGACTGGTTGCTTGCTGACTATCCACAACTTTCCCGATCTTACTTAAAATATATGTCAAGTTTGGCGACATAAATCCTCAAGGATTTTGTGGGTAACTTCAGGATCTGTAAATATTTTACTGAGAAAATGTATTCATATTTTGAATCTCAGAAAACCTTGGATACACTGAAAGTAAGGAAGTGGGGATCATCAAAAAGATATGTTAAGGAGACGATCAGACGGGTTAGAATTGATTCTTTAACTTTCATTTCCCAAGTTTGACTGCTATGTTTGGATATGTATTTGTAGCAGACGACATTGTCATTGGAACCTCACCAGCCCTCAACACATTTTAAGTGCTTTTAATATATAACGAAGATGTAATATGGCATAGGATATTCTTTCTTTTATAACGAAGATGTAACTCTGGCATAGGTTTGCCTTTCTTTTATAACAAAGAGGTAACTCTGGCATAGGGTTGCCTTTCTTTTATAACGAAGATGTAACTGGCATAGGGTATCCTTTCTTTTATAACGAAGATGTAACTCTGGCATAGGGCTGCCTTTCTTTTATAACGAAGATGTAACTCTGGCATAGGGCTGCCTTTCTTTTATAACGAAGATGTAACTCTGGATAGGGTTGCCTTTCTTTTATAACGAAGATGTAACTCTGGCATATGGTTGTCAATGGTATGATTCTCACCGGCCTATATAACATCTCGGGAGGGGGGGAGGGGGGATTTTTCACCTGCAAGGGAGACAACAATTGTCTGTTAAGGTCCGGCTTTGATGACTTTCAATAAAAAACAACATGTGCCTCATACTGATAGTTACATCGCTTGATTAGAAAATGTTCAAAACAAGATTGATTTAACGCCTCTTTTAATTTCCTCCAGTTACATCGCTTGATTAGAAAATGTTCAAAACAAGATTGATTTAATGCCTCTTTTAATTTCCTCCAATTGCACAGCGCCGTGCGTTCCATTACTTTTATTTATGGTTTATATCTAGAGAATACAATATTAACTGTGCGTTCCAGTAAGTACTTGTATTTATGGTTTATATCTAGAGAATACAATATTAACTGTGCGTTCCAGTAAGTACTTGTATTTATGGTTTATATCTAGAGAATACAATATTAACTGTGCGTTCCAGTAAGTACTTGTATTTATGGTTTATATCTAGAGAATACAATATTAACTGTGCGTTCCAGTACTTTTATTTATGGTTTATATCTACAGAATACAATATTAACTGCGAGTGATTCGTTGTAAGTTTACAGGATGAGTAATGAAAGGTTGACGTTGATTACAGAAATCTATATTTATAACAGTTAACGGCAGTGTGCATTTTATTTGTTTAGGAAAGTCGTTGACTGGTCAGCTGTCTGGTTGATGGAGATGCTGCTCTCCTGTTACTGCCCATGGGACCGTTGGAACATGAATTTCTTTTTTTTTTGTATGATGTTGATGCTGACAGAAGGTACATTACATCATTTAAATGTATCATTAGATCAGTTACGGGGTGGTTAACCGACCATACCATCTGGTTTGTTTAATTCTATGGAAGAGGGTGAAGAGTGGTTGTGATTGTCAGTCTGAATTGAGGTAGTGGCTGTCTTCTCTAGCTTACCCAGCTCCTATCTTTCTGTAGCTTACCCAGCTTCTATTTTTCTTTTTATGTCTGTATCCAGTGTTTCTGCTTGGTGTATGTCAGTTTTCTTTTGCAGGTCATCTGCTTTAATGCCATAGTTTTGTTGGTTATTTGTTATAAATGTCTTAGTGTCTGCTGGCTATCCATAGTAGATTTAGCGGTGTTTGTTAGTTATCTATTATAGATGTCATGGTGTTAGTTGGTTATCTATTATAGATGTCATGGTGTTAGTTGGTTATCTATTATAGATGTCATGGTGTTTGTTGGTTATCTGTTATAGATGTCATGGTGTTAGTTGGTTATCTATTATAGATGTCATGGTGTTAGTTGGTTATCTATTATAGATGTCATGGTGTTAGTTAGTTATCTATTATAGATGTCATGGTGTTTGTTAGTTATCTATTATAGATGTCATGGTGTTTGTTAGTTATCTATTATAGATGTCATGGTGTTAGTTGGTTATCTGTTATAGAGGTCATAGTGATTGTTGGTCATCTCTGTCATGGAATTTATTGGTTATCTATCATAGATTTCATTGCGTCGGTAATCTATTATACTTTCGTGGTGTTTGATGGTTATCTGTTATGGATTATATGCTGTGTGGTAGATATAAAACGACCCTTTTATACTGTGATATACATTAATCAATGTTGTCCCAACAGTTTTAAACTTGTTATTTGTAAACATAGAAATGGTAAGAGGAAGAGCGAACAGAAAGTTCTAAAGTTGGAATGTGGTTCATCGCGTCACCTATTGTCAAAGAGAGATAATACCAAAGCCCTTCTCCACTTCTCTCATTCCATTTTAAAATTCTGGTTAGAACTTTCCAAAATCTCTTTTGAGGCAAACACTATTTCATCTTAGCGAATTCTGGTTAGAACGTTCCAAAATCTCTTTTGAGGCAAACACTATTTCACCTTAGCGAATTCTGATTAGAATTTTCCAAAATCTCTTTTGAGGCAAACACTATTTCACCTTAACCAATCAAACTAACTGCCATGCAAAGAACAAAGCAAATCCTGGAATGCTCTGCCTCGAGGTTTTAGAAAAGGAAGTCTACCATCAATTTGCTGTCTTTCTTTTCACTTTCAGTTACATTGAGTTAATCAAACACGTGATCATTACGCCATTTGTTAAGAATTCAGTCCTATATACTCAATTACTTACCTCTAAATCTTAGATTGGGAAATATTTTCCCATGCTTATAATTGTAATTAATTTGATATAATTATAAGCACATAGTATACTAAGCTTTTCATGTTTGTAATGCAACTTTCTTTTTTAAATCTGATCAGTGCGCTCTTTCCTGACAGTGTTTTGGTTTCTATTTGTTTCCTCGTGTTTACGTCGAAGACAGTCATTTTCATTTCATAAAATTTATTTTTCTTTGTAGTAAAGTTATATGTGATTGCAATTTGGCGGGGGTGGGTGGGTGGGTAAATCGTTAGTTGCATCTCTTATTGTTTGTAAACCATCAGTTGTAACTGTCTTTTTGGCTGATTACTAAATTACGTCATTAACTCTGATGTGTATGCGCAAGCATTGTGAGTTACTTCTTAGCTGTCTTGCCGAGGTCAGCCTGTCTTCTGGTATTACTGTATCCTGCTGCACTCTCTATTCTTTTTAATGTCTGCTTATTCAGGCGTGACTGAATTTGGATTAGAAGCGAGCTGCATCTGTCCATCAGTCAGAGGTGTAATCCATCACGACTTGTGACGTCTGGACTCGCGCTGACAGCTGTAGGGTGCATGAGTATGGCACTCGATTCCAACATTTATTGTCACATTCATCCATGAATACGTCACGAAAAGTTTCACATCATCCTAAATATGTCGCGGAAAGTAAGACTTTCACGACCACTAATGATCTGAATCAGGGAACCTGTCTCATTTTCTCGTACAAGAGCGAACCGCATTGAAAAGAAATGCATGCTCGTGTTTTTTTTGACGCATGCGCATTTGCAAACAATATTAATGGCATTTCCGTGCGCCTGACTGGGAAGTGTTGATTGTTGACTTATTTATTTAGTGTCTACATGGGTTTTTCATTTGAAATTCTAGAACCTTGAAAATATTTCATAAAATGTTCAGGCCACATAATTCCATAAGGAAAAGATTTTCAAAGAAATTATAATCTAAATAATCACTAGTTTGGAAGAAATATATATATATATATATATACATTTTTTTTTAATTAAGCGAGCCTCCCATTTTCCAAACTGTCAAATTGTTATGTGGTGATGCGCATAAAGAAGCACAACAAAACAATGGCTCTTAAACAAGTGACAATGTCTATCTATCTATCTATCTATCTATCTATCTATCTATCTATCTATCTATCTATCTATCTATCTATCTATCTATCTATCTATCTATCTATCTAACTGTAATCTATCTTATTGTAATCTATCTTGCTTTAATCTATCTGATTGTAATCTACCTATCTTACTGTAATCTATCTATCTATCTATCTTATTGTAGACTATCAGATATTATTAAAAAGAAAAAAAGGAGCAGAAATTTACACTTTATAATACACATTGCACAATATTTCAACATTCTTAAATCGTCATGGGGTCAGCAGTAGTTTAGTTTTAGTAAAAAACCGAAACACAAACACAGACATTTCACCGTAACGGCAAGAAGACTAAAACACGCACATCCAGAAGCGAGTGACATTTTGTGAGTTGTTCTGATAAATCGAACTTGCAAAATCTGCTGCGCTCTTCTAATCGTAACGCACGATAATCATGTAACATTACCTCCCATGAACTCAGGCGAGAAGCAACCGCATCCACGCGTTTCTTGTTTGTGGGTTCCGCTCTGTGACCTCGATAATGCGGAAATATTCCCGAACGATTAAGGGGAAAGAAACCATCACGATTAATCGGAGACGTTCTCCAGTAGTATATTGATAGATTACAATCCAAAAATACCTTACAACGAAAAACTGAAGTAAGCTGCAAAGAACTTGTGACAGAAATAAAAAAAAAAACCTTGTTGCCAGAAAGTGGATATTGACAGATTAAATGCATTGCTGCCATGCAGACTGATAGTTTATGACGCCATTTGATAAGCCTAACCAAGTAATCACTAGACACCTATGGCAAATTATATTATTTTTTATTAAAAGGAAAAGAAAAACGAATATGAAAACTGACAGCATTATTGATTGGTAGCGAGAAAAAATTAGATTTGTCACCAAAGGATTTGTCACCAAAAAATTAGATTTGTCACTAAATCCTTTTCTCCAAAGGATTGATTATTTTCGTTCAAGAACGACCATTCTTGAACGAAAATAATCAATCCTTTGGAGAAAAGTCGAGATATCTAAGTAGTCTGATTGTCCTAACACGGTTTTCTTGTCACTGTTTGGATCTGACTGTCAGGAAATGATTCGCAGTAATTTTAGAAGTTATAATATTAAATAATTACTTATACAACTCCCCACCCCCCTAATGTGTGTAACTTCAAGCATGTTCACATTTCACTGGTTTGAATTGCTCGAGCTCTGTGTTTTTGGTCAGCAATGTCTTTTTCAATGAGGGTGAAATGTACGTGAAAGAGAAGTAAAGTAAATTTGCAAAAGAGAGTTGCTGTCGATATTAAGCTTATGACAGCGTTTTACGCATTTCGCCCAGTTCTTTCGTTAATTATACGACTTAATAAATATTTGTTTTTCGATACTTTTACGACTATGGAATGGTAAATCTATTTTTACGTTAAATATACGACTTAATAAATATTTGTTTTTCGATAGTTTTACGACTATGGTAAATCTATTTTTACGTTAATTATACGACTTTAATAAATCTTTGTTTTTCGATAGTTTTACGACTCTGTTAAATCTAATTTTACGTTAATTTTACGGTTTTGTTTCATGAAAGTCCTGCGACTTTAGTAAACCCTGTCTTTTCGCTAATCATACGACTTCAGGACAACTTTGTATTTCATTACCCAGACGAATTTAGCAAGTCTTTATTTTTCGTTAAACTTATGACTTTGGTAAGCATTTATGTATTTATATTCCGGGATACTTTACTTATCATAAGATTTTCGGTAAATCTGTTTTTCTCGATGTATTCATCTGAATCAGAAACTCGCTCTAAGGGCTGTGGAGATTTCTTTACAAACTGTATAATAACTGAATAGTAATGCACCATGCACACTTTGACCCTGGGACTATTAGACTGAGTAGCTTGGCGAACTTTGTATTTTACTGAAAGTTTCAGCTCTAATATCTTTGCAGTCGAAAATTTAACTCATTCACGTTGTAATAATATTAATTTTAAAAAATGAACTAAAAATGAATTCCTATTGCAGTGAGTTATATTTATGGCTCTAATCATTATCAATACTTCTTAACTTCATACATCTACTTTTTAACCGACCTCACAAATATATTTATATGGCTCTAATCATAATCAGTACTTCTTAACTTCACACATCTACTTTTTAACCGACCTCACAAATATATTTTTAATCATAATCAATTCTTCTTAACTTCACATATCTACTTTTTAACCGACCCACAAATATATTTTTATGGCTCTAATCATAATCAATTCTTTTTAACTTCACACATCTACCCTCAAAATACATTCAATGCTCTAATCACAATCGATACTTTATAATTTCACAACACTGAACTGGATGTGTTTCCTTTCTTAAATTTATTCTTTCATGATGCATCAGAGTAAATATTAATTATTTATTTATATGCAAATCCCACAATGTACTACAATTAAACATGTAATAATTCTGTAATAAACATGTTACCTACTCAGTGACTAAAATAAACATCTGAATCATATTGTTTTCACACTGCATAAACACACAGTTATTTTATTTTAACTTATGAAAGACATAAAGAAAAGAGCTGTGTCTTTTGCACTGTGCACAAATGAACCATAGATTTTCATTTTGATTCAGTGTACTTTCACAAGTGAATTCTTTATTTTCAAAACATATCACAAGATAACAAAGACAATGAGTAGATGTACTATGCCAACATTTTTTTTTCAGAAATCGGAGTACATAAAACAATAACAATGAAGTTGTTACTAGTTAAGTAATGTTGCTTCTTCCTTTCTGCATTGTTCACTTTAGCAGCCAGTTTTCGTCGCAAGATACATGTGGGGCCTGACAGGGAAACGAAGGTACAATTCCAACACTATGTACCACTCCGTTCGTACTCGAACACAAGGGCAAAATAGTAAAGCGGACTACGTGTACTTATTTAATATTAAGGGAGCTCTTTCGGTCTACGTCGATCGCACGTTACGTGTATATAGAGCGCGTTCATTTACGTAGTGCGTACGTTATATCATAAACAAAAATAAAGACATTTCCAATTACAATACAAGGCTTTGTGGTTGAACAGTTATAAAAATATATTCACTTTTGTCAATATATATATTCGTTTTTGTTTGTTTCATGTCACTTTTGTGTGGTTTAATGTTTAGTTTTAGTGACATCTTGATTTGGCTCTTTGTATTAAAGTTTTTAATTTTTGTGTGTTGTGTTTGTCCGTTTTACGTTTCTTCAGTTAAGTACCAAATTGATACACGAATACACAAAACTACTATTTTTGTGTGTTGTTTGGCCGTTTTTACTTTTCTTCAATTAAGCACCAAATTGATACACGAATACACAAAACTACTATTTTTGTGTGTTGTTTGGCCGTTTTACGTTTCTTCAATTAAGCACCAAATTGATACACGAATACACAAAACTATTTATTTTAAATACCTTATAGTACAAGCAGGAATATGTTTTCTTTCCTTTGAGTATTTAGTTTATTTTGTAACTTATACTTTTGCCATACACAATATCAGTGTTACAAAGGAGTAACTGAAGGTTTCTTGCCTTCATGAAAAGAACGCTATGCTTATATTTTGAGGGTCTCTGAAGACTGTATGAGGGTATAAAGTTACTATAAACATTTAAATTTTTAAAAAGTGTAATTTGTTCTGTTCAGAGTTGAGATGAATCACCCCAAAGTAGACAATCCCAGACGTTATGGCATACTATGCTGGAAAGTCTCCGTCGGTTGTTTCCCCTTGTTTCCCCGTCACACCTGACACGATTGCCTCATACTAGAGCGTGAAAAAAAAATGTCGTACGTAGGATGTGACTACGAGCAATCTATCCTGCCAAGTTTGATTTCTCAAAAGCTTAGGCGCTGAAGAGCGCACGAGCACTGCGATAATATTCTCCGGAGTACGTAAGAGATTAAGTCCCTTGAAAATACACAACTAGAGATACGAAAGGTTCTCATTATGCACTTTGTTAATAATGGGGGGGGGGGTATTGGAAGTGTCCAAAGGTAACATATAAGCCGCTCGCGAGATAATTTGGCTCACCCAATATTAAAAGTAGGGGAGGTAATAGGGCAAATGATCGAACTGGGCAAAAAAGATGATTAATGACGAAGTGCTTACTGGACTCGACAAGATCGAGAATCGTATTCTCATTAACACCTCTGAGTATTAGTGACGTCAGACTGAAATGTCGAGAATCGAGAATCGTATTCTCATTAACACCTCTGAGTATTAGTGACGTCAGACTGAAATGTTGCACTCATCACTGCAAATTATTTAAATCTGATACAATAATAATACCATTAACAGAATCACATCAACAATAATATCTCTCATTAGTGTATTCCTCACAGTAATAGATTTAACCATCCGGGGCATTATAGGTATTTAATCTTTTTTTTTAACTAGCAAAACTTAGCAGCCAGATTGATAGAATATTTCGTGTCAGGTTTTCACATTCTTTAGTGTGGTGTGCACTTAGGCTAGTCGGTATTGCATTAGGGAAACGAAGTATGTATGTATTTACTTGCTAAGATCACGCGAGCGAACGAAACTAATTGCATAGTAATTTATTTTGTAACTGATAACATGCCAATCCCAGAACCCGATAGACTGTGGAAATCTGACGAGTTACGAATCTAATTGCACATATAGTGCCTTCTATCTATCTATCTATCTATCTATCTATCTATCTATCTATCTATCTATCTATCTATCTATCTATCTATCTATCTATCTATCTATCCATCTACCTATATATCTATCTATCTATCTACCTTGAAATCATTTGCTAGAGCAGGAACTTGTATTCATGCCCTTTGAAAGCCGATTAGAAAAGAGGGAAGACTTGAACATATTTGCTTTGTGACAGCTGGCGAACGAATACAACTGGATGAGCGTTGTTTGCGTATGACGTGTGTAGCTAAGCAGTTGAAATTGACTGCAAATTAACATTTTTTTTTTAAAAGAAGAAAAGAAACATACCTCGTTCTCTACGAGGGGTTCTAGATGTGTTTTTTTAATGTTGTAAATTTAAAAGTGTGCATTTCATATTTTTGCATGCACGTTTTGTACCGTGACAATATATATTGTATTATTCAAAATCTATTCTCATGTAATGTTTGTACGCTTTGTCAATTTATTGATTCATCTTGTACTTAGGCTTATTAAAAGAAACAAAAAAGATTTGTTTTGGTAGTTTCGATGTTTGGTTAAGGAATGGACTGACCTAATGACTGTCACAATTCATCTGGCTTTTTGGTTTGTTTATTAGTGACTGATTCCTTATTATAGTGATCGACCGTTTGACTGCAAGGAATTAATATAATTTATTAGCGCATACGCTACAAGATCTATATTTCAGAGACTGCAAGGAATTAATATAATTTATTAGCGCATACGCTACAAGATCTATATTTCAGAGACTGCAAGGAATTAATATAATTTATTAGCGCATACGCTACAAGATCTATATTTCAGAGACTGCAAGGAATTAATATAATTTATTAGCGCATACGCTACAAGATCTATATTTCAGAGACTGCAAGGAATTAATATAATTTATTAGCGCATACGCTACAAGATCTATTTTTCAGAGACTGCACAACACTACACGTCCAATAATAACACTGAAGTGTCTCGTTCAAACTTTCTACTTTTAAATGACAGTCAAAGAAATAGACAAGTGAGCGATGTCACGTGTTCGAACAAAATATAAGCACACATGTTCGTTCACCATCTCGCAAGAAATTTTTTGCTCCCTTTACGAAAAGTGTGTGTGCGTGTGGGTGTCTGCCCCGTTCGTCGAATTCCGAGTGCTTCAACGTAGGCGCGCTCAAATCCGTAAAGCAATCCCCTTCACGGACAGGGGAGAGAAGTCTACACGGAGACTAGAAACGGAAAAGCATAAGAGTACAGAAAAAATAAAACAAGAAAAAATGGAGAGGTAAAGAAAAGAATAAGTTTTATGCTTTCTTAAATTAAAAAATAAAACGGTCGTGGATTGTGCCAAACAGACGCCAAATAGTGAACAGACAACACCACAAAGTTGTCTACCATTCTTGTGGTGCATTGCTTTCGTACGGGCAAGTTACAAATTTGTGCCGTGCGCAGTGGCTGTAGCCGCGTGTGACAGTGTTTACACACCTAGCGTGCGGCAATACTTTTGACAAAACACTTTTTGGATTTGTACGGAGTTGTGAGCACGTTTTTTGTTTTACCTGAAGTGAGAAACTACTTTCTTGGACGGTGACACCTGCTTACTTCAGAACGGCCATAAACAAAGAAAAGCAAAGGTAAGTCGACTACCTTGAATATCTTTTCCCGCTTTTTTAATGTAAGGGTTGTCATTCACGTCATTACTGAATGTGTATGATGTCATTATTGTAATCTTGTGCCATTGACAAGTTTGCTCTATCGCGTGGATAATTTTTCATATTTATTAATGCTCATCCGTTAGGAACAAGGGATAAGCAAAAGAAACGAACCAGAATTATACAGAACTTCTGACGTGTTTGCATGCGAGTACTGATTCTTTTCAAAAATAGCAAAATACAAATATTTTTTAATAGCGTTACAAAATTAACAGTTTATTGGGCTGGGAGACGCCGAGGAAGATTTTTTACAATGAGGCACTTTATCATGAATTTTCCCGCGGTCGGCAAGGTTCGAAGTTGTTTTGGCTTTTTTGGGTGGCAATCATTATGGAATTTCGAGAACCTTTGCATTTTGATCAAATTGCCACAAAGTGTACACACATGTAAAATATAGTTAGAACGCACCAGCCAGTATATGATTAGCGACTTCCACTGTACTTCCCTCATAAATACCTGTACTTGGGGCATTCACTTGTGTTTGTTTGTTTTGTGTGTGTGTGTGTGTGTGTGTGTGTGTGTGTGTGTGTGTGTGATGGACACATGTTCGTAACACTTGTAGCCCCAGAAAAATGCTACATCGCATAACGCACGCCTTCATAGTATACAATGTACATACAGTTGAACATCACATGGGTTTGTTTTGGGAGGATGTAGATCTGTTTGGGTTTGTACTGGAAATTTGTAAGAAAGTTTATCAAGATTCAGAAGTAAATGTAAGCGATAACTTAAAGCACACTTGATTCGGATGCGGGGTGTACACATCAGATACGGGACTGTAAAAGAGTTATCCTGGGATTTCAGTGCTAAATACCTGCGAGAGCACATTTCTGACGGCTTACAAAAATGTGTACTACAAGAACGCACTAATCCGTCCTGGGCTTCGGAACTGTCGAGTCAAAGATTTCATTTTGTAACGAGGAAAAACATTCAAACATCTATTTCTTGCTAATCTTTTAAATACAGATGTTTCAAGCATTCTGATATTGTCTCACGCTCAGTAGTTTTATCTACTTTAACAATAGTTAAGAATCTTTCTTTTATTACGAATACTATTATCCCTGCCTTTATTTCTCTCTTTATATTTATATTTTACATTTGCCACCACCACCCCCTTCCTCATGCCTTGCACATTTTCTTTTAATATTAAGGGTAGCAAGAAATATGACACTCTGCTAGGAGTTGTTTGTCAGCACAATCAGATGTGTAACTTGAAATAGATAATTTTCTGGGAGCACTTCAGAGTGACGAAAGCTGAAGGGTAGGGCCAAGTAAACGATGCACCACATATTCGCTAGTCACTCCTGTTTCTCAAAATCATTTTATTCGCAAACTCTGGTGCAAAACAGGGACAGAAGCTGATAAGTTTTATTCGTTCAACCACTTAAATTAAGTTCACACACACACACACACACACACACACACACACACACACACACACACACACACAAACACACAAACACACACACACACAAACAAGCAAACACCTCATTAAATTCATAAACAGTACAAAGAGTGTAATGCTGACAGGCGAGCGAGATACTGATGTTATGTTACATTGTGAGTGAACTCCCTTGAAGATGATCAAACACACTAGCTCTTAAAGTAATGCCTGCTAAAGTGGTTAGAAATTACTGTTCATGTATTGGCACGAAGTTTTAGCATACTTCTTGCTTCATTATTAATCGACAAATAGCTTTATTTATAAAATTAAACAGAACTATTCAACTGAATTAAAATGGTAAAATTAAGTAGTGATTAACTGAATAACAAGATATCCTTAATCTCTCCAAACTAAAACATTCTCGTTTTTGAAACAAAAAACTATATTAAGAGGAGAAAATCGTTTGTCTCTATGTCTCTCTGTTCATTTATTTGGATTTGTTAGAACATCAGCATATTTACTGATCTTCAGAATGCATTGCGAAATGAATGGGTCGTATTTTATTATCTGTAAAGTATGCAAGGGTTTGACAGACTAAAGTATTTTACGCTCTGTAAAGTATGCAAGGGTTTGACAGATTGAAGTTATTTTATTCTCTGTAAAGTATGCAAGGGTTTGACAGACTGAAGTTGTATGTATGCAAGGGTGTGACAGACTAAGGTATTTTACGCTCTATAAAGTATGCGAGGGTTTGACAGACTGAAGGTATTTTACTCTCTGTAAAGTATGCAATAGTTTGACAGACTACGATATTTTACCCTCAGGCTTAACTGACATGTTTCGTTTCTGTTAGCTCCCTTTGAGGATTGTTTATTGGTTTGCAAGCTGTTGTCCATCTGAAATTATTTGCCTAGATCAGTACATCTCAAGTTATTTGCCTAGATCAGTACATCTCAAGTTATTTGCCTAGATCAGTATAGTAAGCCTGCACGTAAACATGAACACAAGCACACAAGCAAATAGAACAAAACTGACAGATAGCTGAGTGTACTTTAGATGCACTGCTAAATCCTGTTGGGTTTGAATTATGAACTGCACAATGCGTTAAGGATTCCCTAGAGTACTAAGAAATCTCTTTATACATCAGCGTGTAATTATGAGACGAACTAGCGTGAGGGTTTATAATTTGTTCTCAGTGGAATAAATTAGAGCAGACCCAACAAAATGAAGTCAGTGGAAGATTAGCATATTCTAGCATTTTGTTTCGTTTCCTTTGCTTCTATACCTGCTTGTTGACATAAAAATGTATAGGTTCACAAGTAACGCATTCCTTCTGCTGCATAATTATTTTTGTGCAATAGCAAGCTGGGCAGAATATTTCATGAAAGTTTTAAACAGTTATAATTTTAACATCCAGGTGTATATTATCAGAGACACGTGGGTATCTTTTTCTTATTTAAAAATAAAAATAATAAAATCCTTCCATTTTCCCCGGCGTCAAACATTAAAAAGTTTAGACCACTTGAAAACGTGGCCTAAAACTTAGCACTTTTTGTTGCGTTGTGATTTTTTTTCTTACCGCCACAAGCGGTCTGCTAGCGATCAAAAGCTGTCTTTCTTCTATGTCGTGTCTTCTTCAGTGAAGTAAATGAAACTACGATATCACGACTGCCATTTGCTTGGCCGAGAAAATAGTCCTGACTGATAAAAGGGAACTATAGGCTTTTCTCTCCGCTGTCACGCGAGTCCTTTCTTTAGTGTTATTTATACATCACTTTATAAAATTGAATTCGCTGAAAAATTATATCACTGACAAGGCAGTTTGAAATGAGTTTGCACAAAGCTAAAGCAATATTGCAATGAAAACATCACTTCTCTATATCTATATATCTGTCTAACTATCTGTCTATCTATCTATCTATCTATCTATCTATCTATCTATCTATCTATCTATCTATCTATCTATCTATCCCTTAGACATGTCGACCGTGTTGTGGCACCGCTGATGACCTGACAACCAGTTTCCTCCATTTCATTCTGTTCTCTGCTAATCTTACCGTATTGCTCAGTTCCAATCCTGTCTCCTCTGAGAAGTTATCCTCCCATCTTTTCCTCTGTCTTCCTCTCCTTCGCCCTCCTTGCACAGTACCTTGCATGATTGTCTTGGCAAGCCCTGTTGATCGTGTGATATGCCCATACTCGTTTCAGTTTGCGTTTTTTCACAATGGCCAATAGCTCTATAAAGGACCCAATGGCTTGCCTAATTCTTTTTCCCAATTCCTCATTCGTGACATCATTTAGTTTGAACAAAACTAAAATACTTATGCAATGAAAGTAACAGTCAGTTTGAACAAAATTAAAATACTTAAGCAATGAAAGTAACAGTCAGTTTGAACAAAGCTAACGTAATATTGCAATGAAACTAACGCATAGAGAGGGGGGGGGGGAAGGATTCTGCAGAGTGAAACCAGATGCTACTGAAATTATCCCAGCATAACTAGCTATCCCTTAATTCCCATCCACGTCATAATGTAATCACACACAGCATAACTAGCTATCCCTTAATTCCCATCCACGTCACGATGTAATCACACACAGCATAACTAGCTATCCCTTAATTCCATCCACGTCATGATGTAATAACACACAGCATAACTAGCTATCCCTTAATTCCATCTACATCATACTGTAAACACACACAGTTTAACTAGTTATCCCTTAATTCCATCCACGTCATAATATTGTCACAAACAGTATAACTAGCTGTATATGAATCAGGTATTCCTGATATAATATAATCATCTGTTCTTGTAATAGTCACACACAAAATAACTAGCCATCCTTTTTTTTTCCATCCACGTCAGAATGTAGTGATCAACAGTACGAATATTACTTTTTGATATGTGAATACAAATCCTACAACAATATATCATCAGCAGAAAAGGGACATTTTTGAGATGTGAATATTAACTTACACCAATACAACTCCAGTAGAAATGGGACATTTTTGAGACATGAATATTAATTTACACCAATATAATTCCAGTAGAAATGGACATTTTTGAGACGTGAATATTAACTTACACCAATACAACTCCAGTAGAAATGGGACATTTTTGAGACATGAATATTAATTTACACCAATATAATTCCAGTAGAAATGGACATTTTTGAGACGTGAATATTAACTTACACCAATACAAATCCAGTAGAAATGGGACATTTGAAGAAATGAATACAAATCAACTCCAATAGGTCACCAGTAAGACTGAAACTTTTTTCACCCGTGAATACCAGCAGGGGAACCTACAATGCAACGTGACTTCAGGGAGTTGCAATTAAAATGATATTTTCAAAAAAAACGATGGAACCACACCGTAACTGATTTTTTTTTTAGTTTGGTGTGTGTGTGTGTGTGCGCGCGCGCGTGCTTGTGTGTGTGCGTGCTTGTATGTATGTGCATGTGCGTTGCATGCGTTTGTGTGTGTATAAGAGCTTAATAACGCAATGCAATATTTCCGAATTTCGAACAGTGAAAGTCATTGTTCAGCAAGCAACAAGCTAAATGTACTTAACAGTAGTTTTTGTTTGTTTGTTTGTTTGTTTTTATCAAAGAAGTAGAATTTTCTTTTTTAATTTAAATTCCTGATTTTCAAACTGTTAGCTGTCCTTAACAATAGTTTTCTCAAAGATAATTTTATCGTTGACATACAGATATTAACTGACACTTAGGAGGAACAAATAAATTGTGTTGATGAGACACGTATTTCTTCCATAACCTAATTTAGGTGGAGCTTATAAAACTTATTTACGAGTAAAGAAGCATTTGAAGACAGCTCGTAATTTTAAAAATCAATTATGAAAGTCTGTACTAAAACGAATCCAAATTTGCCTGTCTTGTTAAGTAGGTTTTACATCAGCAGATTTCAAAGACTCTTTGTAGTTTTAAATGTTTCTAAGTCATTTAATCTATTGTTTGCTTGTTTGTATGTCGAATGGTCTGAAAGTTTTTCGGAATTCTTAACCTCTGGCGTACCAGAATTTAGTGTACACTGTAAAGGTAACTATTGCAGAGGTCGGATCTCGCAGTGACTTCCTAATATAAATTTTAATAGTCTCAAGAACACAATATACATCTTTTAATAAATTAAAAATAATACATCTACTGACATGTAATAAAAGAATCATGACCATGAACAGGGAACACGAAATTACGTCAGAGGATGATGTATGGTTGTAAATACTTCCATGTACTCTGAAAGATCACTTAATGACTGCAGACCTGGAGATATTAATGTATGTACTCTGAAAGATCACTTAATGACTGCAGACCTGGAGATATTAATGTATGTACTCTGAAAGATCACTTAATGACTGCAGATCTGGACATATTATTGTATGTAGTTTAAAAATCACTTGATGACTGATCAAGAAGGTATTAATGTATATAGTCTAAAGGATCCCTTGATGACTGTGGACCCGGACAAGTATATATGTGGAACCTGTGAGAAACAGTGATAATTATTAGAATCCATGAGATACATTGATATCTGGGGTCCTGGATTCTCGTTACGATTTGGAGTCTAGTAGATCCTCCGTGTCTGCAATCCAGAAAGACAACTGGTGTATGAAGGCAAAATAATAGATGTTATTAACTTTGGATACCCAATTATATTTAGAGCTCAGGGGATTCATTAATATCTGAAATCCGGAAGATCTAACAATACAATCTCACAACGAAATTTGTGTCTAAAACTCTGAGAAAACTGTAAATGTTGTCTTCGGCAGCTAAGTGATACATCAGTGCTTGGACAGCGATTGGTTTCCAGAGTCCAAGATATTCAGTGATGTCAAGGAGATCCATTGATGTCTCATATCTAGTTAATTCATCGACATTTTTAAGTCCTGGGGAATTATGGGTATTATTAGTCCAGCACATCTACTGACATCTGCGGTCTAAGAAATTACTTAATGTCTCAGGCCCATGAGAGTCAATGTTTTTGTAGCGATCACAGTTGTAGTGAATTCAGTAGACATATTTTCAGGATTTATCACACTGTCAGAAAAATTATCCAACTGTTGTCTTTTGAAATGTACCCGTCTTCAATGAACAAGAACACTTGTAAAGTATATGAACACCCACTGCAAACACCCACAGACACTCCGTCCCCCTCTATCTCTTTCTCTATAACACACATACACTCTCCTACGTCTGCAGAAATCACACGTACACGCTCACACAGCATGCTCATACAGCACGCTCACACAGCACATATAATTTGTTGTTTGCTCTATTTTTTTAACGATTACTTTTCAGTAATCAGCATAACACTGATTAATGTTATTTACTTCATGAAACTAGTAATTAATATAATTTAATTAAACTAGTAATCAATATTATTTAATTTAATCTTACTTGTAATTAATGTTATTTCATGCAATTAAGTTTGTACAAATATGAGAAATGATAATCTCTGTGTGTGTGTGTGTCACATACACGCACACATGTACACCCTCCTCCCCACAAGCACAATATACACGCACGCACATTGACACACTTAACATTAACACAAAGTTTTCTTGTCCTATTTATCTTTGTCTTTCAAAGAGTATCTATGCTTTAGGCACCACATATAGAACACAACATTCTAACTCGTAAATTCACTTAACATCATACAAAATGCAATATTCTAACTCACAAATTCACTTAACATCATACAAAACGCAATATTCTAACTCACAAATTCACTTAACATCATTCCTACAGAGCATGTATGAAGGCTGCAACAGCAAATCAATGAAAAATCTAACTAGAAATAACGAATTGATCTCAATTGCTACCACTCACTTGTCTTGAAAGAGAAACTGGTCAGCCGTCAAACTACGCAAGAAATGTACACTCAAACGTAATTATTCAAACTGAGTTATGTTTTCCTATAAATGGACAGAAGAGAATGATTTGTTTGTTTTTGCTTCTTTTTCTTTGTGTGTGAAAGGATTCTACTTTGAATTAATATAACATTATTAGGAATATGCATAGCATGTGTGGTTTTGGCGTGAAAGTCTCACTCTATTGAACAAACTTTTTACAAACATCAGTCATCTATTTATCATTTGTGTTTGTTTTGAGGACAAAAATGTGTATTTATAGATTTATAATTTATAGATTTCATCTTACTTTTCACAATAAAATCATGCGCGCGAACTAAACTAATTGCAATATAATAATTTATTTTGTAACTGATAACATGCCAAATCCAGGACCCGATAGACTGCTAGAAATCTGACGAGTTTGCACATAGAGTGCCTTCTATCTATCTATCTATCTATCTATCTATTTATCTATCTTTTTCTTATTTGTTCTTGTAACATTTCAGCTCTTTATTAGCTTCTTACTTTCCAATTTTCTTTATTTCTTGCTTTTCTATCTTCTTTTCTTCCCGACTGTCTTAACTGTTTCTATTAATTGAAATTATTTGTTGATTTGTTTTCTTTAGAGATTATTAAAGAGAATGAAAGGTCAAATCTGGCAGTCGATACTTTGGGGGGTGGGGGTGGGGTGGAGGAAGGCATGCTGCAGAGCAGAGCGAACTTGCGCGATGAATACAGACGTTAAATAAAATGATTAGTAAGGTATTATGGGACTTGCAATAAGTGTGATAAAGAGTAATTTCGCCATGCCAGAGAGTTTTCTTTATAAAGGTTTTACTTACAGCATCTTTATGCTATTGTAAATATAATATGTTTAAAACAGTGTGGAAACCCTATGAGCTTAAAATAACTTCTTTTTTTTGAAGGGAAATAATTTAGTCTGAGGTATTTGGCTTATTGTACCTCAGGCAAGGCACGGCCTGTCACCGGGCCGCCCGCATTCGCTTGGCATACCATTACGACATACACCCGAGTGTCAAACGCTGAAGAAAAAATATGGAATACTCGCCACCCAGGAATCTCGGCGAGGAGTTAAAATGTTTGATTAAGAAGACACCTACTCACTTCTCTTATTTTCTGAGTGAGGTCAGGGCTTGACAGTTTTCATGCTGCACCAGAGAAAACAGTTTTCCTACCTTGTAAATGTGTTTGGGGGTAGGTTAGTGGGTAGGGGCGCAAGTTGGGGATGGCAGTGTAAGCTTTTATACTACAATACACAAACGTTGCTTTGCGTATATTTTTCTTATGACGTTGTAATATAGCTAATTAATTAATTAATTAATAGCAAAGTTACAACGTTCACGTAACGAAGGGAATCAGCTTTAATATTTCACACAACAATATTTCACACAACAATCAAACACACTTGTATAAAAAGTATTAACAAAAGAAATAAATTGTCGATATGTAAACATTATGATAACAGGTGTACGCATTAGAAAAGAAAAAAAAATTGAGCAGGCAAAGAAAAGAGGTTTTTAAAAGCAATGTTGCAAAGTAAATAAGATGTGTTCAAGTCTGCTATTTAAGTTGATTACGTATGAAACAAAAATCCATGAATTAGCTGCATTAGTGCACTTTAAGATATTCTGCTTTGATTTCTCGGCTATCAACCATTCGAGTTTGAAAAGGGAGGGAATATCTTTGCTGGCTTTGCTGTAAACTGAAAACAGTTTGTGTCCTGAGATATTCATAGTCCTGGGAAAACTTTATGGTGAAGGATGGAACTAAACTTCCGGTGTTGTTACAAGGGCAAGGGAGTTCACTCTTTTCATTAAAAACAAGAGTGACTTCTAAGTGGTTTCAGGTAATGCACGATCGGTAGAGAAAGCATACAAGAAATATTTTTTTCCCATTCTTTTAAAATGAAATTACCTAATATTTTGTGTGTGCATTTCGAGTAGTAATGATTGGTTTCGATGGTTTAGTGAATTTACGAATAAGAATCATGAGTAGCATACTGGTACAATCCGATAACATTTTCCATTCCAAATAAAGAGCAGCATACTGGTACAATCCAATAACATTTTCCATTCCAAATAATGAGTAGCACACTGGTACAATCCGATAACATTTTCCATTCCAAATAATGAGTAACATGCTGGTATATGACGATAAGTACTTTAAACAATTCATTGTAATGAGTAACAAGCACATGACGACAATGTCTTTGAGCAAGTCCTTATACTAGTCATGGCGTCCTAAACTTGGCTAGTAGCACACGTTAAAGTCCTAATACTAGTCATGACGTCCTAAACTTGGCTATAGCACACGTTAAAGTCCTAATACTAGTCATGACGTCCTAAACTTGGCTATAGCACACGTTAAAGTCCTAATACTAGTCATGACGTCCTAAACTTGGCTATAGCACACGTTAAAGTCCTAATACTAGTCATGACGTCCTAAACTTGCCTATAGCACACGTTAAAGGTAACGTTACGTTTACATTCTAAATCGGGAAAAAATAATTTGTAGGAAACTGGTGCTATTGGTTTTAGTTTATTTTTAAAGGTTGTATTTTATAAACTTCTATCTATCTATCTATCTATCTATCTATCTATCTATCTATCTATCTATCTATCTATCTATCTATCTATCCATCCATCCATCCATCCATCCATCCATCCATCCATCCATCCATCTATCTATCTATCTATTGATGATTAGCATATCAGTGTGCCCATTCTACGTTCTCGTCACTGAATCTGTATAACTTACATTTACGGGTTCCATCTTTGCTGCCCGTTATTTTCGTTGACAAATTGTTGTTTACCCGTATGTTTTCTTAATGATACATAATGAATAAGCACACATTTTTCCTAAGATAAATGTAAATGTTTTGCCAAAATCTAACGCTTGTGTTGCGTCCATTAAATCACTGTCAGTCCAAGCCAGACAGATCGAGTGGTGAAAACAAACAAACAAACAAACAAGCACATGTGTAAACAAACAAACATTGATTGGAGGCAATATTTCGCACGGAAAGAAAATAAAAACAAAAACACAACAGACATTACTCAATAAACTAACGCCAGACACCACATATCATCTAGAAACTTACAATTTGCCTACAGCTTTACTGAACGTATTTGTTGTTATATATCACTGACTCCATGTTTATGCAAAAATATGACAACGTTTGATGCAGATTTGAATTTCAGACTACATTTTCGAGCGCGCTTACTCTGTGTGTGTGTGTGTGTGTGTGTGTGTGTGTGTTAGGGTTAATGGATTTGTGTTTATGAGGAGTGAAGCAAAGGGAAACTGATTTGTGAGGTGTAAACGTTTTGAGACTGTTTATGTCAGTCATAGTTTCAGTGTGAAAATCTGGGGTGCATTAGCCAGTCGTCGCCGTTCACATTAAACTCAAAACATTTTTTTAACAGTAAAGAAAAATTGTAAACATATCGCCACCATGCTTCGGTCTGGGAATATTAGCGATTATTTAGTTGCTTGACATGGACCAGGAACGCTTTGCGAAGAACTGTCCTGATGCTACCAAAATATTCGTGTTTTAATGTAGTCGCGTATCTGAACCTATTCGTGGACAGTAACCTTTTTGAATAATTTAAGCATCTTCCTGATAGTGAACCTTGAGGCTGGACTGCTTGCTCTCAAATCACCTTCCGTGAAGCACCCCTCTCTGGATTCTAAGGAAACGCTGACAGAACCCCAGAGCTCTGCAGTTCGTATCATCAGTAAGTTGCCATTTCTTCACGTCACTGATCAATCTGTCTGCGCTTCAACTTGACTTCTTCTGTCTTTGTCACAAATTGTTCGACCTCTCTACTTCAGCGTGACTTCTCATGTCTTTGTCACACGTTGTTCGACCTCTGTACTTCAGCGTGACTTCTCATTTGCTTGTCATACTTGTTCGACCTCACATGTCCGGACTTCAATTTAACTTCTCATGTCTTTGTAAAAACAATTCTGACCTCATCTGGTCCCACATTTCTGGGTCATCATAGTCTGTATTTTCCGCTAGACTTTGTGCATGGTCTGACTAGAGAATTTCTTACTTTGCCAGGTAGTGTCTGAATCCTGTGATATTGCTCCTGTTTCAAGCAAGATAGTGTTTGAATCCTGTGACATTGCTCCTGTTTTATGCCAGGTAGTGTCTGAATATTGTGGCATTGCTCCTGTTTTATTCCAGGTCACTCTGTTTGGGAGGAATGAATAGTCTCTGAATTAAAATAAAAAACATTATAATAATGTTAACAGTGTTAATACACACATCTGTCCTACCGATAATAATTTCTTGCTCTTAGACACACTCTTGCGTCTTTGTTTTAAGTTGTATGTTTGTCTTGTGACCTTTGTGTCTACACGCTGCTGTTTTTTGTTTGCATTAGTTGTCGGCTGCAGACTTTTTGTTAGTCATTATGTTATCTTGGTAGTTATTTTTGTGTGCATTAGTTGTCGGCTGCAGACTTTTTGGTAGTCATTATGTTATCTTGGTAGTTTAGTTATTTTGTGTGCATTAGTTGTCGACTGCAGACTTTTTGGTAGTCATTATGTTATCTTGGTAGTTTAGTTATTTTTGTTTGCATTAGTTGTCGACTGCAGACTTTTTGGTAGTCATTATGTTATCTTGGTAGTAATTTTTGTCTGTATCTGGAGAGAAGGGGGAGGTACACCTATCAATTTCATATTTATTATATTTAATTTTTTCATTAGTACCTTTCACTGCAATATGCTTAAGATTGTACATTTTATGAAATCAGTTGTAGTGGTAGTAGTAGTTGTATTACAGGGGCGAATGTCTAATGAATATTTATTAGTAAATTACAAATGTTTGAATATGTTATCTAATATGCTGTATATTCAATGAATCATATTATCAAAGACATTTTCATTTGACATTTCAATAGAAATAATAAAACACGCATACTTTATACATCGGTTGCATTTCTTTTTGAATACCCTGTAGTAGCTTCAAGCACAATTGTTTGTAGTCAACACAGGTTCTTAAAACCTGTTAAAGACTGTTTAGTATTCATATAAATTCTAAAGTGTCTCTCTCTCTCTCTCTCTCTCTCTCTCACACACACACACACACACACACACACACACACATATACACACACACACACACACACACACATACACACACACACACACACATACACACACACACACATACACACACACACACACACACACACACACACATACACACACACACAAACACATACACACACACACACACACACACACATACACACACACAAACACATACACACACACACACACACACACACACATACACACACACAAACACATACACACACACACACACACACACATACACACACACACACACATACACACACACAAACACATACACACACACACACACACACAAACACATACACACACACACACACACACACACACACACACACACACACACACACTCTATTCCACAAGACTACAAAGTAGACGTCCACTGGCTGTTTTAAATTTGTGCAAGTCTCAAGGATGCGGACGTCCCTACACTTTTCTCGAGTTCACGGAGTTTCTTCAGACTCTGATAAGTATCGCACTGTTTGCTTACCTCCCTTTGAGCTTTTCAGTGTCGAGAAGATTGGACGAAACGTTATTTGATGTTTACGAGTCGATTGCATGGGATGGTACTTTAGAGCAAAGGAGCTTATATTGGAGGGAGAGAAGGGTTGATTGCTAAAGTCTCTACTCAGTGTACTTAGATTATGTTCAATGCGAGAGCATATATATATTTTACAGAGAGAGAAAGGGGTTGGAATTTGGGGATGGGTGGGGTGGAAAATCACATCTAATTTTATCATCACCATCCTGGAGCTCCTTGTCTTCGACATTGTTCAACTTTGTGCTTCGCCTGTGAAATAGTTCGGCAATCTAAGTCCGCACAGTGCCTTGCCCCCCCTCATTCCCCGGTAGAGTGTGAAATCTTTAAAATATTGTACAGTTTTAGCACGAATACACGGCTTTTGTCCACGTATGGGTAGGAATACTCAGTGTTTAGATCTTTAATGAGCCACGACTGTCTGTTATGTCTATGTGTGTCGTCTGCTGGAGTGGGTGGTCATGATTAATGGTAGTTAGTATGAGGGCACCCCTACGTTCTTTGCATTAACTAAAATTACAGGCAGAGTCCATAGTCCAGGACTGGACCGCAGAGTAACTATGGTCGATGTAAAAGATATAAGGTAGATAATACTCTAACAGCTCTAGCCCCAAACCACCCAACAAACTTGATTATTTCGAAGATAGAAAATGTGAATAAAATACGCCACTTTGTGGTTCTAGTGGCACACTTTTACTAATGAGTAAACATTAGCTATACATCTGATTAAGACTGATACTAATGAGTATACATTAGCTATACATCTGATTAAGACTGATACTAATGAGTATACATTAGCTATAAGTGTGATTAAGACTGATACTATAATTAGGATGCAATAATGTCAATTATCGAGATGACCAGAGTTGTGGACCTCTGGCGTGTAACTCCGGAAATGTCAGTATTAAAATGAATGCCATTGATTTCAGTGACAGCATGAAGGTTGCTGACTTATCGTTTTGTTCAGTAGAGGTCATGCTTCCACTTCAGCCTGCATTTGACAGCCTGGGTGTAGATACAGCATACACAATGGCCACAGGTATACGTTGGCATTGTACAGGCCCAAGGATCAGTCATTGATGCATAAACAGTTGTTACAGCTATCACACATTGCCATCTGAAAAAAGAGGTCACTTTTACATGAGTTCATTCTACTCACACATGATTACATCGTTTCCCTCCCTCTCAGATACAATCATATACATTATAACTACTTGTTAACACACAAGGATATTTTAACAGGGTGATACGAAAGGATGTGATATGACATTAGTTGACATGACATGATACGATATGACATGACATTACATGCCTCTCAGTCATTATACTAGTTAATTAAACGTACAGATTTAAACACATGTAGATTATTTGAACGATATTATTAATGTTGTTAAAAGAACGTGTATTTTTATAAGATAATCAAATGTCAGAACTTTAAATTATCAAGAAGACAATTGGTTGATTACATTAAGCATACAAGGAAAAGTAATAGTATTAATCTAACAATTGCTGGAACAGAAGTGTTCATGTAACATAAATTACTAAGAATAAAATAATAATGTGTTTAAAATATAATTTGTATTTCCTCATTGCATTTCTGAAATAAATTTTTTGCCTTGATAGGGCAAGATTAATCCATTATGAACTTTTTTCTACCTTGTCACATATATTAATCAACCAAGGGAGCCATCCCTTTCTGCTCTTGGAACACTGAAAAATGTCTGCCGAAGCCTGGTGTGTACACTGTTTAGAAATCACTCACTTTGTTCGCATCTAGAATTACGACTTCCTGGTGAGGACTGTTGATTGTAAAGGATGCTTATGTAGCCCACATCTACCCCTCCTCTAAAAATACACTACACGTAAACTACCTTCTTTAAAAGGTTGACCCTTATCCCCAGGCTGGAAACATACCTGAATGTTCCAGACAACTCACTAAGCTAACCAATCAAAGCGCAGCTCAGCCACAAGCTCGAATGTACCAGAACCTCACCTGTAAATTGTTAGTTGAATGCAACTGACCATTGAGGCAACATGTATTTTGGCTCCTGGTGTTAACAAAGTATACTCATATTACTAATCATCTCTGGTTGTCAACACAGCAGGAAATCATCCTCTGTATATATTACTGCTGAAGGTATGTGGTTTTGCTTGTCTAACTAATGTCTCTTGATATTAACCTTATTTTTTTATTGTTATATTTCGCTAATGCTATTTAAATGCATGATAGCCAGGTAAGTAATAGTGTTCTGTCAGAGAACATATGAGGACAATTTCTGAGCCCATGAGTATTTTATTAGCAGATTGGCACTTTATCTGAGACTTGGATGTTGGTTTGATGAGTGCAGAGCTGCAATCTACACCAGAGCAAGAATGACTCACTGACCAAAGACCAGTTCAACGGACCACGTGCGTGTCTGCTAATGACATTTACTGAGACCCTACGTTACACATCAGACAATCTAAAGCTATGTATTTATAAAGTCACAACTGTACAGCTTCAAACTCTACCACAGGACGTTTAGAAAGTTCAATCAGAAACATTCAGTGTTCCTTATAAACTCATTTATAGTTTGCTCATATGAATGAACCAAATAACTACTACAGTGCCATAGGATTCAAAATGAACATTCTCTTATGACACCACATGGTTGTGATTAGGCACTATAACTATATATATATATAAACTATAATTGTAACTATTGAACTATTTGCTATATGCTGTCTTATGTTATTTCTTGTTGAATACAATTATTGTTGATAGCGAGACTCACATGTTATATATTGGAGGCTGTCACCTGTATTTACTTACTATCCTGGATGTATGTATCACGGGGCTCGAGCTATCTTCTAGAATCTAGAATTTTTACTATATAATTCTACATTATCTACCATTCATCTTTCTAACAGATGTAGCCAAGCCAGAATGTGTGTTTTGGGGAATTAGCTTAAGGTTACGGGCGGCCCAGGGTGGTGGGGAATTTACATCCCATCTCCCAGCAAAACGTCGCAGTGTGTATGTGTGTGTGTGTGTGTGTGTGTGTGTGTGTGTGTGTGTGTGAGAGAGAGAGAGAGAGAGAGAGAGAGAGAAAGAGAGCTGAAGGAAGAAAAGAAGTGTGTCGACAAAGTATTTCAAATGCAAAAGTCTAGAAACTGCACCAGCAAACAATCGCTTGAATGAATCAATCACTCAGGCGATTTCAATTTTATTCTGACTGCTGCCATTCAATCTAATGCAGCAGTGATGCAAGGCACTTGTCCGCATATTACCCCCAACCCCTACTGTTCACGTAGAATTAGTTCTCCACCATTGATCGCGCTAAACCCGAGAACGTGGTGTTAATCTTCGTCACGCCCACAGTACAACCCTTCTCTCCTCTCCCCCCCCCCCACCTCGCCCTTCTTGTTCACTGCTTTCGAATCAGGAAGCGCAAAGTAGCACATGACACGACTTTGGTTTTTATACACATTCTCCCCAAAATTTTTCTCTTTTCATTTCTTTCAGTAGGTGGTATAGTTTGTTGTTCATTTTTATTTTGTTGTTTTATTGCTTTCTATCTTTCACTCTCTTTGGTAGTTTGTTTCTTGTCTTTACCAAGGGAAAAAATGCCAAAACATTTTTTTAAAAATATTCTTGAAAAACGCGGCACAAAAAGTATTATGGTGTTTTGACGCCAAACTTTTGAGTAGGTTACTTGTATTATAGTAACATTGTTGCTGTCGAAAAGACGAGTGATTTTTGTTGTGTTGAAAGTATGATTGTTATTTGTTGTGTTGAAAATACGATTGTCATTTGTTGTGTTGAAAATACGATTGTCATTTGTTGTGTTAAAAATACGATTGTCATTTGTTGTGTTAAAAATACGATTGTCATTTGTTGTGTTAAAAATACGATTGTCATTTGTTGTGTTAAAAATACGATTGTCATTTGTTGTGTTGAAAATACGATTGTCATTTGTTGTGTTAAAAATACGATTGTCATTTGTTGTGTTGAAAATACGATTGTCATTTGTTGTGTTGAAAATACGATTGTCATTTGTTGTGTTAAAAATACGATTGTCATTTGTTGTGTTAAAATACGATTGTCATTTGTTGTGTTAAAATACGATTGTCATTTGTTGTGTTAAAAAGACGAGTGCTATTTATTGTGTTAAAAAGACGAGTGCTATTTGTTGTGTTAAAAAGACGAGTGCTATTTGTTGTGTTAAAAAGACGAGTGCTATTTTTTGTATTAAAAAGACGAGTGCTATTTGTTTTGTTGAAAATACAAGTGTTAATATTTTGTTGAAATTTTTTATGTTGCTTTTTAGTTATAAATATGAATGTTATTGTTTTGTTATAAATACGAATATACTATTTTATTATAAATACATCTAAATTACGTAAAATTATATTTTGTTTAAAATATGAATATTTCTGTTTGCTGTAAATATGAATGTTGCTGTTTTATTAAAAGTCCGAATGTTATTGTTTTATTACAAAGACGAATGTTACTGCTTTCTGAAAATACTAGCTTTAACCTCTCCTTGGAAATGTTACTGCTTTATTAAATATACTTAAACGATGCGGTTGAATAACCCTACTGAGTGTTATGTATGTGTGTTCACTGACCTTGAATTGCTTTGTACCTAATTGAATGGTACTTAATTTTTAATGTTTGTGAAAAGGTCATTTAGCTGCAGTTGTGTTTAATTCATTGAATGTGAACTGCTTTGAACTTTATCTAATGGTATTTAAGTTTGAATGTTTATCTGAACCTAATTTTAGCTGTTGAATTTTATAAAATTAAACATTATTTCTACTTTGTGAAACATAAATATCTTCATATTTAAACCATTTCTTTCTATTAATCAATTTTTTTTACTGCATTTATTATGGTCGTTTTATTTTCTGGGGTTATTTTTCTTTTCAATTAACGCGTTTGAAGACAATATGTGCTGATATTTTATTTGCATTTCCTCCGCTGTATTCATACTTGCCTTTGTAACTATCTTTTGATTAAATATCTTTTCTTCTGCTCTCTTTCTCTCTTTTCTTCTGTCTATTTATTCTTTTCTCTTTTCTTCTCCCTTTCTGTATCCTTTCTGTATATTCTATCGCTTTATCCTTCTCTTTTTTCTTCTCTATCTATTTATCTCCTATTCTTTATTTTTTGTCTATTTATTTATATCTTCTCGCTTCTTTAATATCCCTGTCTCCTCCATTTGAGTGTTTATCTCTTTATTTCTTCTTCCTTTATCATTATCTCTCTTATTTTCTCGCTACATCTCTATCTCCTCACCGCACTCCCTCTCTCCATCTTATCTGTTTTTCTCTTTGTTCTCCCCCCCCACACACACACACCTTTTTTTTTTTTTATTATTATTGTATTAGTTTTCTTCCTGTCTCTCTTTCTTTCTCTCTCAGATGTTTCTATCTCGCATTCTCTGTCTCTTTTTATCTCTCTGTCTCTCTCTCTCCCTCTTCATTGACTCTTTTTTTCTCTCTCTCTGTATCTCTCTGTCTCTCTGTCTCTCTCTCTCCCTCTTCATTGACTCTTTTTTTCTCTCTGGCATGGAAGAGGTCGCTACTGTTTATTACCTTTATCGAATAAAATTATGTGTTTGTTCATGTGTTGTATTGTGTTCGTGTCAATGTATAATGTATGGTGATGTGTTCGTATATCATGTGATGTATTTATGTGTTCGTGCATTGATGTTGAGTAAACGCAGGCGTTTTAATGTAAATGTTTGTGCAAGACATATAATAATTATTGAATATGTAATATAATTACAATTATTTATATTTTACATTACATTCAAACGATACAGCAAAATCTTATATATGTATATTGTCTCCAACAACTTTTACATAACACACATTTTCTGTGACATGACAACAATAAAATTACTTAACATGCATGAGAGCATTTTCGGTTCTGCGACACTGGTGACAACAACAAAACAAAGGTGATCTTATAAAATCATTAACCATGCAACATAGATGATAATAAAGAGAGCTGAGTAGTTTTAGAATAATTTTAATGAAAGAGTGTTATCGTTCTAGGAAGATCCGATTATTTTCCAGTTAGTGGAAAATAGGTGAAGAAATCTTTTCATGGAAATAAATCTAACGGATTTCCGTACTGATATATTGACTTTTATGCATATCTATCTATCTATCTAACTATCTATCTATCTAACTAACTAACTATGTATCTGTCTCTATCTATCTATCTATCTATCTATTATCTATCTATCTATCTATCTATCTATCTATTATTTAGCTCTATGTTACTTATTGTTTCTTGTTTATTCTTCCCTCTAAATACGTAGACATTGAGACTGTCTACACTACAGATAATACGAGGTCTCTCCTCTACATAAGTACACTTTGAGACTGTCGACACTACAGATAATACGAGGTCTCTCCTCTACATAAGTACACTTTGAGACTGTCGACACTACAGATAATGATGAGGTCTCTCCTCTACATAAGTACACTTTGAGACTGCGGACATTGCACATTGTAACGTCGTTTCATTATGCCTTTTTCTTATTGTGACGTCATACATAACCAGATATTTTCACGATTACTGCATAACTACACGGTCGTATGTTCACTTTGCTAATCCCATCCACACATGGGATTGGAACAATTGGATTGATTGTATTCATTGAAATAAATCGATTTGTTTGAAAGAGTCATTCATAGTCTCGTTCTGAAAAAAGTCGAGCTTATACGATCAATCATTGGAGAGCATTATTTTTTTTTCCGCAGACATTGCAACAATTGTCTTAGTGTACAGAGTTGTCGGTGAAGTGAGTTTCTCTGTAGTTTCCAGGCTGTCCATTCCGGCCCCGCTCCTTGGCAAAGTAATCTCATTTCATCAGGACAACAGTCTTTTGTGGAAGAAACAATCGACCAGTTTGACTGACCCGATTGTTTTGGGCATAACGCTGGAACTAGTGCTTGCGAGAAACACCCTTAGTTACAGAACTTTGTTGGTGAATGTTGTCAGTCTTGTCACCCGTCCTGCAGGCTCGGGAAGGGGTGTGAGGTGAGGTGGTGGTGTCCGAGTTCCAAGACCTTATTTCACTGCTTAAATACTGCTTTTTAATAGTTTGGCGGAATTTGTCTGGAAGAGAATACGCTATGGATCTGTCATCTACAGTGATTTTACGTGGAATTAATACCGTTCCAATCAATAGACTTATTTCACGACGTCCTATGCTGTAGATGACGTCATATGTCTTCATCCTTTACAAAAGTGCTTCTACAAACTCAGTATTAACCCTTGCTTACTGACCATTTTAATTTTAAAGCGTACAGCAACTGTTTAAAAATTATCTTTTCGCTGTAGTTCTAAATTACTCCGACATTTACACTCAAAACTGAGCAATGGAAATGAAAGTGAACGCCTTAAATGTTTTGGATCTGAGTAAACCAATCACAATGGCTGTAATTAATCCCTCAGGATTATCCTCACAATGGCTGTAGTTAATCTCTTAAGATTGTCATCAAAATGGCTTTAACTAATTTCTCAGGATTATCATCACAAAGGCTGTAATTAATCTCTCAAGATTGTCATCACAATGGCTGTAATTAATCTCTTAAGATTGTCATTCATAGTTTGTATCTTGATCAATCCATCTCCCATCCTATTATCTCCCCTTCCTGTCCTATTCTTCATGCACAAGTATGTGCGTATGCATGTGTGTATATATGTGTGTGCATGCATGTCTGCGTATGAGTGTGTGTATACATGTGTGTGCATGCATGTCTGCGTATGCATGTGTGTGCATGTGTGCTTATTACTGGACAGTTTTTAAAGTGCACGTATCTCTTTTTCTGTTCATTTTCTCCCTGTTAAATGTTTATTTAATTTGACATTCTTCCAGTACCTTTTCTTTTCTATTTTAAAAATTATTTTATTTCTCATAGACGCTTTTTCTTCTCTTGCTTTTTCTCTTTCCGTTTTGTCTTTTTCAGAAATTCTCCTCCTCCACTCCCACCTGTCCCCTACACACGCGCAGACACATTGTGTACTGACATTCATTGTGCATTTCTGCTTATCTATCTGTTTCTTTCCTCGCAATCGAGTTCTACCCACTTTACGTGATTCTCATTTCACACACGTGTGCGTCATATTTATACAGAAAGTCGTTCATCTAATACCCATTTGACTAGAGTTCAAAATTTGTACCGGGACTCCCTATCATCAACAAACACAAGCAAGTATTTCAATTGCAATCTCAACTGACTTCATTCGTAAACTGAACAAATTGTTTTCTTTTTTTCCCGGCAAGCTCTGGAATCTGATACGCATTCGCAGTCGTCTTCGCGGGCAGCCGATAGCCATTAGCAAACTATCCCACCCCACATTCAGCAAGGACCCTCTTTTTAACGGTTTCATTGGGCTCTTATTTGTAGACAGACTAGGGCTGACAATCCTTGTTTGCTACCTACAGAACGTTAGCCTGTACTGTTGTCGCGCGCCATTACACATTATTGTCGTTGTTTCACTGCTTTCTCAGAGTCTTCTTGTGTGATGGACACTTATTAGATGAGCGAATAACTGTTTTAATCCTATCTATCTACCTACTTATCTATCTATCTATCTATGTCTGTCTACTCACCCGCCCATACCCAACCCACCCATCCATTCATCCACACATCTATCTATCTATCTATCTATCTATCTATCTATCTATCTATCTATCTATCTATCTATCTAGTTCTCTATGTCTGTCTGTCTGCTCACCCGCCCAGACCCAACCACCCATCCATTCATCCACTCATTCATCCATCCATCTATCTATCTATCTATCTATCTGTCTATATTTGCTTTCAGTTGGGCTATTTTACTGTTTTTACTTTTAACTATATTCTTTAGTCTAGATTTGAGAAAATGGTGACAGCCTTGATCGTTTCCGTCGTAAAATGAAATATGAAATCGGAATATATTACCTATCTGCTCCATTCACTGAAACATTCATTTCTTTAGACAGACAGTTAGACAAACACATGTTAGACATGCAGATAGACAAACATTTTAGACAGCCAGAGGGTGAATGAGATAGAATGAGAGGGTGTGGGCGTGTTTATAAACGTGGGTGTAATCGAGATAACACAAAATTGTTTAACAATAGTGAAAAAAAACCAAAACCATATCGCCACACGCCCTTTGTACTTTGCCTATAATGTTATGTGGTGGTGATACACAAAACGATATTAAGCACATGAGTAAATTGTACTGGATATCTACCAGCATCCTACGTTGTCGAAATCGATTACTACAGCCACAAGAATAACACGTTAATTACTGATGTTGGTAGAATGATTGAGTTTTAAAATAATGTGTCGAGGAGAAAAAAAAGTGCGAACTATATTATCTGACAACCGATCATTCTTTCATAACGTGGACGGAAATTATGTCTTAATCCTAATGAAAGGAAACGTTTCTATATTTTTGTTTCATGACATTCTTAAACCAATTGATTTATTATTTATTTGTTTAATTATTTATTTTGCCCGCGGAGAGATACACTTCAGAGCGGGAAGTGAACGTAGCCGTTGCGCATTTGAAGTTTGAAAGACGTTGTCTCAGTTACAGTCGAACGTTGTAATCTGCGTTTGCTATCACGAGGTTTCTGGTCTTGGGCTTTGTTGGCTTTGCGAAAATTTTTCTGACTTCTGCCGCACCCTTCAGCTTTACATGAAAACTTTTTTTTTCTTTTTTTTACTTTTTTATAGTACACGACGCTTTGACCCTGCAAGATTACACTTTTACTCTCTATTTTGTGTTCTTAAAGTACCCGACGATTCGATCCTGCAGGATTACAGGAAACGCTATTTCTTTCTGCTGTATGCTTTTCGAGTATATGGGGTTTCTATACTGCAGGATAACATGAAACAGTTTCCCTTTTTACCTTTGTTATTTCAAGTATTTGGGGTTTCTATCCTGCAGGATAACATGAAACAGTTTTCCCTTTTTACCTTTGTTATTTCAAGTGTTTGTTTGGCGTCTCGAAGGTACAAGTTTGAGGAAGCGCTTTTATTTTACACTCTGTTATGTAAATTATCTAACGTACTATGTAGCATAAACTGGAACACGTTTTCACTTGTACAGTTGTTATTAGTATGTTTCTGACTTTGACTGTGTAGTATAAACTGGAACACGTTTTCACTTGTATAGTTGTTATTTAGTATGTATCTGACTTTGACTGTGTAGCATAAACTGGAACACGTTTTTACTTGTACAGTTGTTATTAGTATGTTTCTGACTTTGACTATATAGCTTAATGCGCTTCGTTGTTTTCTTTGTTGATGAAATGAAGCCGAATAAATACTTTATTCACTGCAGCAACACAGCTTGTTATTGTTTCCTTCAGCTATGGACGTGTTAATGACGGATTGTTTTGCAATGCTTGTAGCTATGGACGTGTTAATTACGGATTGTTTTACAATGCTTGTAGCTATGGACGTGTTAATTACGGCTTGTTTTGCAATGCTTGTAGCTATGGACGTGTTAATTACGGATTGTTTTACAATGCTTGAAGAACACAATCACGATAGAGAAACTAGTAAAAACGTAGTAAGATACACAATGAAAGAAAGGACATTGTTGTTGCAAGTTCATATTGTACTGGCTAGTGTTCTTTTGTATACAGATGGCTTGTACTGATTCTCTACTCGTCAGCTCACTCATTTTTTCACGGATTATTATTACGTCCTTATACTCGTCGTGAACGTAGTCTTCGCCATAACCAATGACATTTCCTTAATATAATCTTCATCATCATCGCATTCATACGTTCTATCACATTATTGTCATCCATCATCATAAACACTACCAGTAGTATCATCATCGCTGCCAACATACCGTTGTCATCAACACATCCACTACCATTAGTAACATTGTTGTCATCAACACGTCCACTACCATCAATAACACTGTCGTCATCAACACATCCACTACCATCAGTAACATTGTTGTCATCAACACATCCACTACCATCAGTAACACTGTTGTCATCAACACATCCACTACCATCAGTAACACTGTTGTCATCAACACATTCACTACCATCAGTAACAATGTCATCACCAACATATCAGTGCCATCAGTAACATTTTCGTCACCAACACAATCACTACCACCAGTAACAACACTGTCATCACAATCACTACCAACGTCAGCAGCATCACCACACTATCATTCTCTCCATATTTATCAACATATTCATCATCATCACTTTTATCGCAAGTAAAATAATCATCTTATATTACTGCTTCTTCTCGTCGCCGTCGTCACCACCATCATCATTATTATCTTCATAAATGATTATTATCATCACGAGTAGCACCAATTCATCACCAATATCAGCACTTTCACTACCACCTTCATCGCTAATACCACCAGCAATGACTACTTTCGTTATTGTCATCGCTACAGTTATCGTCACCAAAATCGTTAGCATCATCTAAATCATTTTTTAAAAAAGTATTATTATTCTTTCTTTCAATAAACGCTCTCTATGTTTTGTTTGCTGCTTCATGATGATATGGCTTATTTCACCTGATAACTCTTTGTCTATTTGCTTGATAACTAGGTAGGGGTCGACTTACGCCATAGACTTTTAAAATAATTCTAGCAATTAGCAATCGTATCGTGGTCAATGACCAAACCCTATTATTTGTCAAATTTCCACGTTATGTGATTCCAAAAGATCGTAAAAATGACTGAAAAATGCCTTTTCTCCGGAAGTTTCCAAACATTTATAAAATTACCACCGCCATATTCACTGGATGCTTAAATTGTAACGATATAAATGTCCCGACAAAAGGATTCCGACTCTTAATTACATGTTGACACAAGCTGTGAATCTGACTCAGACAAGACAAATTGGATCCTTGTGTGAGCTTTCGAACAGCGAATATGTCACGTAGTACAAGAACGCTTAAACAGCGAATGTCACGTAGAAAACGGGATGCTGCTAGACTGTCTCAAAGCAGTTTTACAGGCTGTGTTGTAGTGGGTGTCGTTCGCTTGCAAGCAACTTCCCCCGTCGCAGTTTCCTTTTTCATTCGTGCTTTTTGTTATTATTATTTCTGGCTGATCCGTTGACTCGTGCGTTCCGGTGCGTTGCTGTGTTTGTTAATGTTGCTTTGTTTTGATTCATTGATTCAGGGGGCCTTTTGTATGCAGTCGTACTTGTCTTTTCATCTCTTTGTTTCTCTTCCTGTGTCGTTTGTTTATGATTCTTGTGCGGTTTTTTTTTTTACTTTTCAGCTTTTTCTTTAGCATTTTTTTCCTTTTTAGATGATTTCTTGTATTTTGTATAGTTTCATTCTTTGTTGTCTTTTTTGGGGTTTGCTTTTCTTTGTGCTAATAAGCTCGAAATATATCAGGAACGCATCCCATTCAATCCCTTGAGTTCCGCTTTCTTTTGCCTAACTGAGAGCATTAGAATTTAACATGGTTACAGGAATAGAAACTCGGTGGAGCATGCTTGCTGTATTTAATGTAATCTCTAATTAATATTGTACCAATTTCTTAATGTAATCTCTAATTAATATTGTACCAATTTCTTAATGTAATCTCTAATTAATATTGTACCAATTTCTTAATGTAATCTCTAATTAATATTGTACCAATTTCTTAATGTAATCTCTAATTAATATTGTACCAATTTCTTAATGTAATCTCTAATTAATATTGTACCAATTTCTTAATGTAATCTCTAATTAATATTGTACCAATTTCTTAATGTAATCTCTAATTAATATTGTACCAATTTCTTAATGTAATCTCTAATTAATATTGTACCAATTTCTTAATGTAATCTCTAATTAATATTGTACCAATTTCTTAATGTAATCTCTAATTAATATTGTACCAATTTCTTAATGTAATCTCTAATTAATATTGTACCAATTTCTTAATGTAATCTCTAATTAATATTGTACCAATTTCTTAATGTAATCTCTAATTAATATTGTACCAATTTCTTAATGTAATCTCTAATTAATATTGTACCAATTTCTTAATGTAATCTCTAATTATTATTGTACCAATTTCTTAATGTAATCTCTAATTAATATTGTACCAATTTCTTAATGTAATCTCTAATTAATATTGTACCAATTTCTTAATGTAATCTCTAATTAATATTGTACCAATTTCTTAATGTAATCTCTAATTAATATTGTACCAGTTTCCCACTAAAAGAAATTATATTCATGTAACCGTATATGAAGTTAAAATGTATTTTCATTTACAATAAGCATGACTGTCTTTTGCATTCCACTGACCACCGGAATGTGTGAAGGGGTGTAGGATAGGTGGGGAAAGAGAATGGAATAAAGGTAGATTTAGGTACGTCGAGTTTGTTGTGAAGAATTAGTCTCTGTGGAATTTCGCCTTGACACTGCAAGGCCATTTACGACAAAGTGTGTGCGTCATTTAATCTAGTATTGGCAGCAGTCTTTGATATTTCTGACGTGTCTGGAACTATTAGTTGCTAGGTACCAATGCAGCTATGACACACCCGTAGTGCCAATTGTTCATAACTTTTAGGACAAATCCGTTTAAAGCTACTAATCTCTTATAGTTTTAGTACTGGCAATTGCTTGTGATTTTCAAGGCAAGTCCGTTTGGGGCTATCAGTCTGTTTGAGCTCTTGTCCTGGCAATTATTCATGACTTTCGAGATAAGTCCGTATGAATGTTTATATCGCAGGACTAATAATCCTTTTTTATTCTGTATGTGAGTGTTACTGTATGTGTAAGTGTGTGTGTGTGTGTGTGTCTGCGTTTGAGAGAGAAGGAAAGGGGAGAAGCGATAAGTTACTCACAGTGGGGTTAACAAAATTTTAAAAATTTATAGATTATTATTTAAAAATTACACAAAATACAGATATTTAAAAGTAGTTTCGTTGTAACAAGTTAACAACTAATTTCCTGTTTTCTCGTAAATGTTGAAACACATCATTGTTAACTTATTTATTCAAAGGAATAACTATTCTTTCCTTTCATTGACATAAACACTAATACAGATCTCATCTAATATCTTTATCGAAGGAAGAAAAAGAGGTATGGAGATAGAAGAAAAGAGAGAGGAGGATAAAAAGGAAAAGAAAGATAGAGTGAACGTGAGAAAGAGAGAATAGGGAAAAAGAGGAAAGGAGAGAATTATACTGAGAAAGAGAGAAAATGGAAGACAAGAGAAGAAAAGACAGAAAATTAAGACTGAGAAGAAAGAAAGGTGGGAGAGAGAATGTGTGTGAGAGTACACGTTGTCTTTGATGTTCATGGCCACAAGTAATTTATTATTTGCTTCTCTCCCTTGGGTGTTTAGCTTTTATGACACAGCAAATGTGTGCAGGATTATATGCATTTCGTACACAGACAATTTTTAGACAATATTAGAGATACGTGATAATAGTTTCTATGTAACATTTTATAGCCGAACCAGCAGTAGACTTTTCATGCGCTTCTCATAACAAAGAAACAAGTTTATTGTTCACGTTATTACTGTCAATCCACGTGTTTCCCTTCTCACGTCATAGAACACTGACTAGCCACTAATCTCATGAGGTCATCCGGTGCTCCGCCATAATAGCTCCCTCAGGAAGAACAACAATTGTTGCAATTTCAAGTACTTCCTTTTACCAGAATTTACTCAATGTAGTCAGCATACTTTGACACCATACATCAATGGAGTGTAGTGTATTCCTTGCACTTATACACTGTGCTAGATATTTCTCGCATCTACCACGGTTGTAGACTAGAGGTTTACAATCAGTAACCCAGGAGATTCAGGTAAAACAAGGAAAGGCTGCTTATTATTTCCTGTGAAATATAATCAGGGAAAAAACCCACTAAGTTTCTAGTTTATTCATCTTTAACTCTATTTTTCTCTTACTTTCAAGTCTCAACTTACCAATTTCCTACAATAGCATTTATTAGCCCGATACACGCATACAACTTAAAAAATACAGCATATCAATTTTATGAGCGCATTCACTAGAAACAATGTCAAGTGTTTAGCATTCTATATACAATCATCTTAATTCAAACATCTGTAGAAATAATAACACATAATGCATCTCTAGGTAAAACACAAATATATAATATCAATAGCAAAATGCATGAAATATTTTTAAGTCCATTCTCTCTCAATCAGTCAGTTAACTCATCATTAAGTTAACGGACACCTTTCAGGACCAGACTTCTTGCTAGTCTAAATTCAAAGTGATTAGAAAATAGAATTCTCTACAGCAGGTAAACTTTGATCTCAGCCCATTGGCTAGTCTCATTCCGGTAAATCTTAACCATTGGATTATAAAAACTTACTCATCCAGTTGGAACTGGTTTGGATTGCATCAGCAATTTCTAGCATATTCTCCACTCGAGTTGTTTACTTCAACTCTGACACTTATAAAAATACCATCATAAGAAGTGCCCAAGTCGTATTACTTTGACAATTTAACAATTGATATAACAATTAAATTTAGAAATAGGGATAGGCAAACTGTTGATATTTAACAGCTGAAGATCACGACTGTCTACTGTTAGAGTTTGGGTCAGTTTCTCCATTGCTTTATGTAACTACATCCAGACCTCTGAGATAGTGAAGAGCTGAGAAATATAGCTGACTGGTGGTCAAATTTATATTAGTTCTTCAATTGTTGTGATTGAATGGTTGAATACAAATGATTGCACACTTGATGAGCTTGATTCAGTTTTGATTTCCTTGTTTTTTTTATTTGGATTTTCGTCTTTAATTTTTCATCTCCTGCAATTTCTCTAATTATGCACTGAGTTGCAACTAATGCATTTATGTCGTTCCCTAATTATTTTCTTGAGTGTCTGTTTTTTTCTTAATTTGAAAGAAAGAGTAATGACTTTATACTATTTCACACAGACATGCAAATAATTAATAACATCTGAAAGTAAGGTATATGGTATGTAACGCAACGTGCTAATGATGCCCCCTTTAAGTAATTATCTTAAGACGAACTGTGAAAGATAAATTATTTCCTGTATTACGTCATGACGTGGTAGACTGCGTGCATATAGAGCATGCAACTTGCACTGCGAGAAATTATGCAGATATCACGCAGGATATAATTTTCTCTAAATGCAGCGACTAGATACGTTGCAGACATAAAGGTATATATATGTATATAAATAGACGTTAAGGTACTGGACTACCATTGCATATATAAGGAGCCGGGTATATATTATATCTTTGTAGACATGAAGGTAGGAGATACATATGTATATAAATGGACATAAAAGGTACTGGACTACCATTGGTTATATAAGAAATTAGGTATATATTATATCGTTGTAGACATGAAGTTAGTGAGGTACATATATATATAAATGGACATAAAAGGTACTGGACTACCATTGGTTATATAAGAAATCAGGTATTTATTATATCGTTGTAGGTAGTGAGGCACACATGCATATAAAGTAGCCAGGTTATATGTTGTAGACATTAAAGTATTGAGGTACACATCCATGTACAGTAGCCAGGCAATTAGATATGTTGTAGACATTAAGGCTTTGAGGTACACATGCACTTAACCTAACCATATATATAACTACGTTGTGGACGTATAGGTACTGAGGCACACATGCTCATAAAGTAGCCAGGTCTTTAGCTACGTTATAAATACCAATGCATATAAAGTAGTCAGGTACATGACTACGTTGTAGACATTAAGGAACTGAGACGCATATGCATATAAGTTAGCCAGGTATACAGCATTTTGTTGACGACAAGGATTTGAGAAGCACATGCACATATATATCCAGGTATGTAGGGCATAAGAGAACCCAGGTAAATATCTACACTGTTGACATAAAGGAATTGAGGTATAAATATAGGTGTCCGAGAAAACAGTACCCAGGTAAAACCTACATTTTAGATATAAAAAATATGGAGATATACATGTGCCCCACTAGCATAACAATAGTCATATAAATAGGTACATAATAAAAGTAATGAGGTATTTATGCATGTAAAGTACCCAGGTATCCAATGCTTGACAGTACCCAGCTACTACGGTGCATTTGGCACTGTAAATATTCCTGATGTGCAGTAGATTATAACTTGAAGCACTAAGGTGTCTATACTATAAAAGTATTCACGCACACATTACACGTAATAGTAATGAGATATTATATATAATGCACATAAACTATCAAAGTGAATTTACACAAGTAAATTATATGCATTATACATAAAATTATTGAGATATAATGTGCATTGAAGCAATTAGGAATACTTAACGCATAAACCTACTGAAATGAACATTATATTTGGAAATATAGCGACATAAATTACACATGAAAATACTCAGGTATTCATTGCCCATAAAAGTACCCAGATACACATATAAAACGTCCAGGTCCACATTGCATATAAAATACCCGTGTATTGCTCTTAAAATGCACAGGTACACGTCGCATAAAAAATATCCAAGCTTTGCATTTAAAAGCATCCAGGTACACATTTCACACACAGTAACCAGAAACACATAAAATGCCCAGGTACCTATTTCATAAGTACGCAGATAAACATTCACATGTAGTGCTCGGGTACACATAAAAATAACACATGTACACACAACATATAGAATACACAGGTACTACAGTTAAAACATGTCCAGGTACACATTCCTGGCACACATATTAAATATCCAGGTACGCACATTGCTTATAAGATACCCAGATATTGCATCTAAAAGTACTCAGGTACACATTCCACATTAAGTACCCAGGTGTACATATAAAAACCCAAGTACACATCACAAATAGGATACCCGCGTATTGCACTTAAAAATTCTTGAAAAGTTCTAAGATAGTTCAAGGTCATCCGGTACATTTCTTTGAGCCCATCCAAGCATCACGCACTTCAGTTTGTTGATAAAGTCTTTCAAGTAATGACCGTCTGATTGCGTGCCTGCTTGAACGAATAAGTATGCAAGTGTGTGTGTGTGTGTGTATGAAGCATGTGCACGTGTTTAGTGCTCAACATTGTGTAGAGTAACGGTCACACAGTTGGCAGGAATGTATTGCGCTTAATTGCTATCTCGAATGTGTGTGTGTGTGTGTGTGTGTGTGTGTGTGTGTGTGTGTGTGTGTGTGTGTATGTGTGTGTGTGTGTGTGCGTGCGTGCGCGGAAAGTCTGCAAAATTGCTCTTTTTTCTGTAGTAGAGACAGTGACTGTACTACTACTATCAGTACTAAAGTAGAGACAGTGGACTGTACTATTACTATCAGTACTAAAGTAGAGACAGTGGACTGTACTATTACTATCAGTACTGAAGTAGAGACAGTGGACTGTACTATTACTATCAGTACTGAAGTAGAGACAGTGGACTGTACTATTACTATCAGTACTGAAGTAGGGACAGTGGACTGTACTATTACTATCAGTACTGAAGTAGAGACAGTGGACTGTACTATTACTATCAGTACTGAAGTAGAGACAGTGGCTGTACTATTACTATCAGTACTGAAGTAAAGAGAGTGACTGTACTATTACAATTAATTTTGGACGATAAAATAAATGCAGCAAAGTTATATTCAATACTGAACGGTGGCGAATAACTATAGCATTGCAATGACTAGTAAAGGAAATAGTATAACCATAATAATAAGAATAACTGTAGCATTGCAATGACTATTGAAGGAAATAGTATAACCATAATAATAAGAATAACTGTAGCATTGCAATGACTAGTGAAGGAAATAGTATAACCATAATAATAAGAATAACTGTAGCATTGCAATGACTAGTGAAGGAAATAGTATAACCATAATAATAAGAATAACTGTAGCATTGCAATGACTAGTGAAGGAAATAGTATAACCATAATAATAAGAATAACAGTAGCATTGCAATGACTAGTGAAGGAAATAGTATAACCATAATAATAAGAAAAGCAAACAGTTCTAATATGGGTTTCCAAAGATCGACGCGGTTTCTTGTTGGTTTGTAAGTGTTTTATAAAGATTATCTTTGATGTCCAAATTAAATAAAGAGAGGTACTTGCTTAGCTTTTACAACTACATGAATCTGCAGTTGAATTTTGCTTTCTTTTGCACCCGTGTGCGTTACTAAGGTTACATTGACGCTACCCGTACAAGCTGCTTATCTGTCACACAGTTCGGATAAATTGTGTTTGCCTGGCTCTAGTCCTGTTGTTAACAGTGTCTGTATATTTATTGGCCTGTCACTATATTTAATCCGTGAAATTCGTGTGTCATTTAAAGGACGATGTACTGATAACAAAGATAGATAGATAGGTAGATAGATAGATAGATAGATAGATAGATAGATAGATAGATAGATAGATAGATAGATAGATAGATAGATAGATAGATAGATAGATAGATGGATGGATGGATGGATAGATAGATAGATAGATAGATAGATGGATGGATGGATGGATGGATGGATGGATGGATAGATAGATAGATAGATAGATAGATAGATAGATAGATAGATAGATAGATAGATAGATAGATAGATAGATAGATAGATAGATTCATGGATGGATGGACGGATGTATGGATACAGAAAAATACAGCCTATTTGTTGTAGTAATAAAACGGAAAGAAATAAAAAGTTAGGAGGACAATAGAAAAGCGGGAAAGAGATTAGAGAGAAAGTGTGTGAGTGAGTTAGTTCAAATTTGAGAACTAGCAGATTACTGTTAATCTTGCTTCAGTACAAAATATTGAATCATTAGATTACGTTCCCAAGAGGCTATAGGCCTACCTGATACAATGTTCGAGATTAGTTATTTTGGTTTGGTTTGGTTTGTCTATTTTATTTTCTTCATTATATGCGATACAGAATACAATTATATTAGTTTTTATTAAAAATTAAGATTATTTGCATAGGTATTTTTACTGTAAACTGCAAATTTCATCTTTCTCCCCATACCCCTTCTGTAATGAGTGCATTCTGTCTTCACTTTCATTCGGCCAACCTTTGAGATGACGCACAAGTTGAGTCCATCATCATTTTTTTTTTTACAACCCGCAGGTAATTATATCTGTGACACTAACTCTTTCGCAAATCTAACCACACCTTCGCTAGACTGCAGGTGCATAGATCTGCACACGCCATTGTGATGTTGTTATCAGCAGTGCTTTCATTCATCCACTCTTCTCTCGCGCACGATGTTTTCTAACAGGAGGGGTGGTGGTGACGTATGAAAGGATACACCTATAAGTTCTTATCCCCGGACCCCTGATGTGAAATGGTGTAGTGGTATCACGTGACAAAGTCTTTACTTGGTCTTGAACACTTGTAAAGTTGCGTTGCATGCACACAAATATATTCTCTCTCTCTCCTCTCTCTCTCTCTCCTCTCTCTCTCTCTCCTCTCTCTCTCTCCTCTCTCTCTCTTTCTCTCTCTCTCTCTCCCTCACTGCCCACTTCTTCTTCTCGTCAGCCTCTTTTCTCCTTCCTTTAGTCTGTGTCTATTATATATATGCCGCGAAAAAATGTCCTTGTTGCGGCGATATTTATGGGCGTGCATGTGTGTGTGTGTGTGTTTATCTGTGGCTTATTTTATTAGACGTAAGTGTATTCAAGCTCCAGAAAATGTGTGCACTTCAAATCTGCAGATCTTGGTACTTTACAGTCTGATAATACATTTAACGGACGGTGTCCAGACGCAATGCGCGAAACATTTTATCATCCATAATTTTAATTGAACGATTTTTAAAGCAAAATTCACATTGGCTCAAGGCTCATTGGAACGTTTCTCCTACACATATAGGTTGTATTCGTTTTACCTTATAAGATAGAGTATGAATAAGCACGAATCGGGCAGCATGTATATACATGATGAATATAACTATGCACCGAAACTATCTATCCATCCATTGTTATTGTGAGATAGCTCTTCTTTCAGTATATTAATTTTTTCCCGATTAATGATAAAACAAATGTTGTCAGTCTTTAGTTGTTAAAGAGTAATTTCTTTCCTATTATATTAAGGGTGGTGGGGTGGTCCCGTCAACGTCTTTCCTTTCCAGAGCTTGCGTTGGACATTCTAGGCTCTGGAGAACTCTGGAAGAACTTTATTTCCCTTAATATATTCTGGGGTCACGACCACACCCAGGTGAAAAGCGCCATATGGAACAACCGTACACACACAAAAAGTGGCGGTGGTGGGGGCGTATCCTTAAAAAAGAAAAGATTTTAGCTGTTCTTGAAATATGTTCATTTTAATGAAAGAAATATATATAACTGTATTTATATGCTCTATATTGTCCTGTCTAATTGCTGTATCATTATTTCTGTGGCTTCTTTTTCATAATGAAACCACAATAGCATTGTTATAATTCTTTAATGGAAATCTCATTTTCCTGATAATATCAATTTTCGCATAGCACTCAGGTCCGACTTTTCAATTTGATATTTAAATTACTTTTATACATAATATTGAATGCTATTTTGTCAATTGCCGAAACATGTACTCATGCTGTTTATAATTTATAATGGCATGATTCCAATCGTTCACCAGAATAATAGGGCGGTTGGAACAAGTGCATATAAACGCCGAGCCACCCGATTCTTTAATGCAGGAATATTTACATCGCCGCGAGGTCTGGCACGAGGCGTGTCAAATTCCTTGAAATAACAACTCAACCTCACCTTCCCTTTTACTGCAAGGTGGGCTAAGTTTGTTACTGTGAGGAACAAGCAGAATTTATGGAGGGGAGAGGGGAAGGGAAAGTGGATGTAGGGGCGACAATTATTAATGTACGTCATATTACGTCGAAAGATGATTGTCGGCCAAGGTTGGAGAGAACCAATGGACGCTGAACTTCGCAGGCATTCCGTTATGTCCAATGGGTTAATAACCCGAAAGACCAAACCAAAAACACGACATATTTTAAACACATACGCTTACTTCCTCACACTGTATACTCACACTGTATACTCACACGAAAGAACGCGTGCTCGTAAAGTATATTTGTGTACATGTTCAAACACGTAAATATATACGTGTATTAAAAATACATTTACACATAAACACAAACATAAATTATCACATACATTAATACAAACACACATTAACACATACATTTACACATAAACACAAACATCAGTTATCACATACATTAATACAAACATGCATTAATATTTACATTTACACACACCCACAACCATACATTAACACATACATTAATAAAAACATTTACACTTAAACACAAATATAAATGAACACATACATTAATACAAACATTTACACACAACCACAAACATAAATTAACACATACATTAATACAAACATTTACACATAAACACAAACATAAATTAACACATACATTAATACAAACAAACATTAACACGTACATTACACACAAACACAACCATACATTAACACATATATTAACACAAACATTTACACATAAACACAAGAATACTTTACCCATACATTAACAAGTAAATTTGTGCACATACTCTATTCGCATGTGCATAACAGTATGGTATAATTTCCTGGGTTATTTCTGTTGTTATTCTCTAATGGCATATACATTTTCGGTGCTTTTAATATTTAATCGTCTTCCACGCATGCACACACACACACACACACACACACACACACACACACACACACAGAATGAGAGAGGGTGAACCTGTAGATACAAAAAGTGGAAATGGAGAGAAACAATGATAATATGCAACAAACATATCAACAACAGATTTCATGCAAGTGCAATTGTTGTAGTCGAAGTCTAGATCTCGTGAGAAGGCATCTTTCTATACTGATATTGTTACGTCAGGCTTCCATTGGAAGACAAGATAAACTTACTGACATGGTGTTATCAGACTTGTACTAGAAGACAAGATAAACTTACTGACATGGTGTTATCAGACTTGTATTAGAAGACAAGATAAACTTACTGACATGGTGTTATCAGACTTGTATTAGAAGACAAGATAAACTTACTGACATGGTGTTATCAGACTTGTATTAGAAGATAAGATTAACTTACTGACATGGTGTTATCAGACTTGTACTAGAAGACAAGATAAACTTACTGACATGGTGTTATCAGACTTGTACTAGAAGACAAGATAAACTTACTGACATGGTGTTATCAGACTTGTACTAGAAGACAAGATAAACTTACTGACATGGTGTTATCAGACTTGTATTAGAAGACAAGATAAACTTACTGACATGGTGTTATCAGACTTGTATTAGAAGATAAGATTACCTTACTGACATGGTGTTATCAGACTTGTACTAGAAGATAAGATTAACTTACTGACATGGTGTTATCAGACTTGTATTAGAAGATAAGATTAACTTACTGACATGGTGTTATCAGACTTGTATTAGAAGACAAGATAAACTTACTGACATAGTGTTATCAGACTTGTATTAGAAGATAAGATTAACTTACTGACATGGTGTTATCAGACTTGTATTAGAAGATAAGATTAACTTACTGACATGGTGTTATCAGACTTGTATTAGAAGATAAGATTAACTTACTGACATGGTGTTATCAGACTTGTATTAGAAGATAAGATTAACTTACTGACATGGTGTTATCAGACTTGTACTAGAAGATAAGATTAACTTACTGACATGCGCTGAAATATTATCGAACTATACTGTTATATCAGATGTGCACTGGAAGACAAACTCACTGAAATGGTATCTTAATGTACTGATATTGTTATGAATTATAAGACAAAAAATAAATGGTTGCTCATATGCACATAACGCTCTTCTATCTTTCTAGCCTGCTATCTATATAGTATGTTTGCATTCTGTTCATCAGCTAAATGTACACTTGCCAGCTATCTATCTAGCTTGCTTGCACTCTGTTCATCAGCTAAATGTACACTAGCCAGCTATCTATCTAGCTGGCTTGCAATCTGTTCATCAGCTAAAAGTACACTAGTCAGATGATATGTATGTATGCAGCGTATATGTCAGAGTAACATCTGATCTCCTGAATAATTTCTGTCCACAGAATCAATTCAAAAACTGTCAGTTCGGTGGGTGGCAAGCCAAGACTTTGAAGCAAGATGCTCATTCTGCACAGGATTCTCATTCGGTGATAAAATATAAAAAGATACCAGTTCACAAGGTACCATACAACACATTACATTATTTTAAAATAATATTTAATAACATTTCTTTTCCTCATTGAGCATTGGCTTAAAGAAGTAAGATCATAGTTATCGTCCAACATCCTCAAGTCATCGGCATTATTGTCATTATCCTCACCAGCAGAAACAAAATCATTAGCAATAGAAAGAACATAGTGTCATCAACTTTAACAAACGACATTGCTTTTACAAATTTAGCTCCTTTTAAGAAAAGAATTCAAAACCGACCGTTTAAAAATCTTTCTTTTCGTTTTTTTTTTTGCACTTGGCTACAGTACTTTTAAATATTGTGATTACACACTCCCACTTCAGGATGCGACTCCCGTTTTAACGTCAACTATAATGAGGGGAAATAACTCAGTATTGATTGACGGAGAGAGCAAAGAAATCGAGATTCTTATTTTCTATTAAATAAAAATTATAAAAAATCATCACGAAGGAAGTCAATCAGAGTTGCTGCCCGTTGAAATAAACGACGAACCATGTTACGTGAAGAATTTGCTAGAACGTCAATAGACCAGTTATTGTTTGGTGTTTTTATTTTAAAAGTAAAATAATGTTCGCTTTCATTTAACAGTAAACTGTGTTCATGCGTTCATAAAACTGTATGCATGCATAAAGTTTTTGTATGTTTAAATGTATGTGCGTGCGTATGTGTTTGTGTGTCTGTGTATGATTCTGATTTTTTCCACTCTAGGTTTGTCTTTGTGGTGACGCGTAATAAGAATTAGTGGTGACGCGTAATAAGAATTAGTGGTGACACGTAATAAGAATTAGTGGTGACGCGTAATAAGAATTAGTGGTGACGCGTAATAAGAATTAGTGGTGACGCGTAATAAGAATTAGTGGTGACGCGTAATAAGAATTAGTGGTGACGCGTAATAAGAATTAGTGGTGACGCGTAATAAGAATTAGTGGTTGACGCAGTTTTACAGTAGGTAAGCCAGTACTATTAACATTTAGGCGTATATTGCACTGCAGTTATTTCTTAATGTTAGTAATTGACAAACACTGCTGACCAGCGATTGACAGATAGACACGGCTGACCAGTGATTGACAGACAGTACTGACCAGTGATTGACAGATAAACACTTCTGACCAACGACTGACAGATAGACACTGCTGACCAACGACTGGCAGATAGGCACTGCTGACCAACGACTAACAGATTGGCACTGCTGATCAGCGACTGACAGATAGACATTGCTGACCAACGACTGACAGATAGATACTGCTGACCAACGACTGACAGATAGGCATTGCTGACTGATAAGTCAATGTATGCTAAGGGAATCTTGACTCAAAGTACTAATAATTTAGCGAATATTTTAGTAATGGTTTTCTCAAAGCTAGTAACTGCAAAGTATCGAAGGTTAATTTTGAAATGCGAAGAATAAATACTAATTCAGCTGAATGGAATTTTTATGATCGTGTTGAACGTAGTTCGACAAAATGGAGACCACGTAACAACTGTGCCTATCCAAAAGCGTTTGAAGTGTAATGACCTCGGCCTTATTCACCTCCCAGTAAACAAAAACAAACATGTAGACTTTTAACCCGAGCTCGACAAGTAATTCTTTCTTCTTAAGCGGTTGGAGTGAGAATCTCATTATTCTATACACACTTTTACTTTAATCGTTTGTAACAACCAACAATTGATATAAGCATATTTATTATCCTTGTGAGACTAGATATTTCAATATCTGTTTGTTTGTTTTTTGGCCACTAACAGTTCAGGTGTCGTATGGAGGAGGTTCCAGTTTTCTGTTTTAAACACGATTAACGTCAATATTAGAGTTAACTTTTAACTATAACAGCGCGATAGGCAAATACAGGCTGTTAAGCTATGTGATATATGTTTGAGATGGTTGGTGCGATAGGCAAATACAGTCTGTTAAGCTATGTGATATCTTTTGAGATGGTTGGTGCGATACCCAAATAAAGGCTGTTAAGCTATGTGATATCTGTTTGAAATGATTGGTGCGATAAGAAAATAAAGGCTGTTAAGCTATGTGATATCTGTTTGAGATGGTTGGTGCAATTGGCAAATTAAGGCTGTTAAGCTATGTGATATATGTTTGAGAAGGTTGGTGCAATTGGCAAATAAAGGCTGTTAAACTATGTGATATCTGTTTGAGATGGTTGGTGCATACCACCCAGAGTGGACAACCGATACATATCGAGTTGGATGGATAATATTTGAGTACAAGACACATAACAGTTAGGCCTATGTTTACAGTCTGCTAAAAGCTTGTACAACAAGGAGGACAGGTAGGCCGATATTTACAGTCTGCTAAGTGTACGTGAATCCAAGAGAACAGGTAAGCCTACATTTACAGTTTACTAAGTGTACGTAAAGCCAAGAGAACTGGTAGGCCTATGTGTTTACAGTCTACTAAGTGCTCGTAAATCCAAAATAACAGGTAGACCTTCGTTTACAGTCCACTAAGTTCGCCTAAAGCCACGACAACAGGTATGCCTATGTTTACAGTCTACTAAGTTCACATAAAGCTAAGAGAACAGGCAGGCCTATGTTTACAGTCTATTAAGTGCACGTAAAGCGAAGAAAACAGGCAGGCCTATGTTTACAGTCTACTAAGTGCAAGTAAACCAAGAGAAAAAGTGCACGTATATTTACAGTCTACTAGGTGCAGGAAAGGTCAAGTGAATAGGTAGGCCTATGTTTACAGTCTACTAAAACGTATGCATACTTTACAATTTGCCAAAGGCATGTAAATCAAAGACAACATGTAGAAGTAATCAAAAAGACAGGAAGAGACAAAGAAAATATGAAGTCAAAAGTAGGATGGACATAAACAAGACAGGAGAGAAGAAAGGAAGACAGAAACAAAAACTGATAGAGAAACAAAGACACCAAGAAAGAGAAAAAAGTGAGTTATGATCAAAGACACAAGAAAGAGAAAAAAACTGAGTTATGAACAAAGACACAAGAAAGAGAAAAAAGGAGTTATAAACAATGACACACAGAAAGGCGGGAAAAGGGGGTTATTTCTTTCTTTCTTTCTTTCTTTCTTAATAATAAAGAAAAATAGAAAAATGGGAGTTATAAACAAAGAAACAATGTCTGAATGAAGGTAAGAGAAATAAAACTAAAAGGAAGAAAATGACCTGAGAGTGAGTGAAAAATGGACAGAAAAAAAGAAGGGTCGAAAATTAATTAAAATAGAAGAAAGCAAGAAATATAAAATGACCAGTGTATATATGTGTGTGCGTATGTGTGTGCGTATGTGTGTATCGTGAATGTGCATGTAGCTGTCTGTGTCAGATATGGAATAATTGAACTGATTGCTCTCACTACGTTTGTTTTTTTTAAATCGTAAAAATGAAACTTTTCCTCAACAAATGTTTCTTGACAGATGTTTAACTTTTGACAGGTGTTCGTGTATATAAGAACGGAAATGAACATTTCCGATCCAGGTAAATTGTTAACATCAGTGTACACTCCGCAGGGCGTCTTTCCACATCTTGGGACGGGACTGTTGTGATTAATTAATTATGTGTTTACAGCCTCATCAATCCATCTAACTTTCACATCTCGACTATAAACCAGCGATGTTGGCTGTTCAGTGCCCTTTTGTAAAAAAAAAAATGACCAAGCATACGTTCTTTTAATTTCGTTCTTCATCCTCTAAGTGTTCTTCTCGCCTGAAGTCTATGTACGCGAGTGTAGACAAATTCCCTCAAGATCTTTGTATTTTTATCTTAGAAAATATGGACTAAGATTTCTGGTCCAGTTTTTGTTGATTTCGCACGCGCCAAGAACTTCTCTTTCTGGAAAGAGGAGATAAACATTAGCATAGGTAGAGAAAATGAAGGTTTGAATGTTTGTCATGGTGAGGAGTTTGTGAAATGGTTTCGTGATGTTTGCCATATACCAACTCGTTTTTGTCTTTTAACTGTCAGGCTAGACGTACTAGAACCATTCTATCATCACATATGATAGCTAGACGTACTGCTAGGCGTTACGTTAACCCACAAGTACGTACCCGACATGTTGAATTTATCTTCAAGTTACGTTCCTTATCAAATGATGACGGGTGTCTTTCTAAAATTGTTTGTTATCCGTCTGTTTGCTAGAAACGTTTGTGTGATCCGTCTGTTTATTACAAATGTTTCTGCGATCTGTCTGTTTATTACAAATGTTTCTGCGATCTGTCTGTTTATTACAAATGTTTCTGCGATCTGTCTGTTTGTTACAAATGTTTGTGTGATCAGTCTGTTTGTTAGAAATGTTTGTGTGAACGATCTGTTTGTTACAAATGTTTTAATCATCAATCTGCTTCCTACAAATATTTGTATGATCCGTCTGTTTGCGTCGTGATTCAGAGAAATTATTGAGAATTTGCTTCTTGGTGTTATAAACATTACTATCTATTGATTCGTTCAAGAAAGGAAAATAAGCTGAGAAAAGAGAGTTAAAATTCCGAAATAAAAGCAGGTTGCCTTTTAAGATGAAATTTCCGAAAAATAACATCTCCTACAAAGTGTATGTGTGTGAGCATGTGCGTGTGTGTATTTAGTGTAATTCTTCTGGTTTGTAGATATTGTATGATTGCTGTTTGAGATAGTTATTAAAATTGTCCGTATTGGTGGAAAAGTAAAATTACTGTACGCAATTATAAATACTTTTGGGCTCCTACAAAACTACTTGCGCGTGTACCGTCACTATAGGAGTACAGGAGTGTACACTCAGTCACACTTCGCCGACAGTCTGTCTACACCGTTACTATGGGCGTACAGGTGTGAACATACAGTCACACTTTTTAGAGCAAAATACCAATATACCACAACAGTTCAACTCAAGCTGAGTACATTGTCCAATGTACTAACTACTTCGTGAAATATGAAGAAAACGTAACAATTTAAAATAAAACAGAAAAGTTTTTTTGTTTTTTTTTTAAAAATAAACTTTTATTTTCCTAGTATGTATTACGGGTAGGCGTTCATATTTTTGTATGGCGGTTAAAATAGCTGTCATCCTTATAAAATTTTAAGTATTATATGTATTACAAGCACGGAAACCACAAACAGTTGATGAAGACTTTCATTCCTCGGCAACCTGGATACTAGCCTTTAATAAGAGACAGTTGTCTTTAAGAGATTCCATTTTCAAGGAGCAGGAGAGTCGGTGCTGTGCGAGAACAAACCCTTCGTCTTGCCGTCAGTGCTCTCCCTTTTCTAACATAACGGCCATCCAGCGCGTTCTAAGAATGCAAGTGAGCATGGTTATAAATAAACTGCTTCTAAAGTCAGAGGCTAGGCACGGTCTTTTGTTGTTAAATACAAGAGATTTTTCCAGGATGCGTTACCGGAAGCCACTTGAAATCTTAAAGTATGATGTCGTCATCAAACCTTAACATGTAAACATATGATTCACAAAATGAATTCGGTTGGAGTGGCAGATTAAATAAACAATAAGTTAGTGTCACTTTAAATTAAAGCATTCTAACTGTCGACATGATTTTCTCTAAAGTCTGCCACGCTTTGTTTTACCAAGGTACCTGGTACAAATAAACAACCATAGAAAACCCTATCGATTAGCGCCTAGCAAAGAATAAACTCGCGCTCGCGCGTGTATGAGTGTGTGTGTGTGTGTGTGTGTGTGTGTGTGTGTGTGTGTGTGTGTGTGTGTGTGTGTGTGAATTAACAATACCAATTCTACTGCTAGCATGACTATTAACAATTTAGTTACTCCTAATGTTATATCTGCTACCACCCGACCAATACTTCTATTGCTTTCTCTGCAATCAGTATTATTACTTCTACTTTAATAATGTCCTATTACTACTACATCACCTACTTCTAACTACTGCCAGCACTGCTACTATTAATTGTGCTGCCAGTAATTGTACTATTTACGTCACTGCTTGTATTAATAAACTGATCTTAGATCTAACTACTCAGTTATTTATATAAATTTAATATTCCTACCGATATTTATACTGTGACTTCAGTTATTAATGCTGTTATATATAGATATAACTTCAGGCACTACAAACGTTATTTATAATATGACTTCTAGTACCACTACTGTTGCGTCCTATCAGACCTATTATTTCTACCACAATTACTAATGCTATAAATACTATTTATTATTATTACTTCAACCATATATATTACTATTGTACTGAATTGTTACTACTGTACTATTGCCATTACTTTCATTACTTCTACTTCTACTACCGTCCGTACTTCCTTTACCTGGAGCCTATTGCTACTTTCTCTATAGTGCTACGTTTTCTAAACTGCTACTTTCTCTATACTGCTATTTTCTCTGTACTGCTGCTTTCTCTATACGGCTATTTCTCTATACAGCTACTTATTCTATAAGGCTAGTTTCTCTTCGGTTACTTTCGTTACACTTTTATTTTCTCTATACGACTACTTTCTCTATACCGCTAGTTTCCCTAAATTGCTATTTCTCTATATCGCTAGTTTCCCTAAACTGCTATAATCTCTATACCGCTATCTCCCTATAGTTTACTGCTACTTTTTTTCAAAACTGCTCCTTTGAATAATAAAGATGGTGGTGCTATAGGTTGCGCGATCCATATACAGTTTCAAACTCTTCTCATGAGTTGACTACGACACTTTCCGTTGTGATTTTCTAATTTTAGTAACAACTAACGCTTAAACAACGTGCGTTCAACCGATTGTATTCATATAGATGACGTCAAATAATTTGAAAGAAGACTCATTTGAGATTTCTAGCATCAACCCTCGAGAAGTTCGCATTGTCTTCGTCCTCGATCGATGGGTACTGATGTCCGAGTTGTCAAAGTGATAAATTTATGAGTAGATCAACCATTTCAAGGATCTCAGCAGTCCACGATCAGTTAGGTGATGGTGTCTGAGTTGTTACGAGTAGATCAACCATTTCAAGGATCTCAGCAGTCCACGATCACTTGGTAGTCCTCGACCAATTGGGTATTGGCGTGTGAGTTGTTTTATGAGCAAACCAAACACTTCATAACTCAGTATGTAAGAAAACATACTGATATCAACCACTTCCCTGACAACCTAAGATGTTATTTTTTTAATCCGAAAAAGTCTGAATAATCCACCTGTTGGTAAAAGCACACACGAGCAAATACCTTTCAATACTTACCTGGAACGTTCCCTCTAAGGTACGCGGCATACTGTTCCGCGCACACAGGAAAATTAGAGGGAACGTTGCTTACAAGAACATAAATTTTCGTATATCAGTTGGACTCCTAAGTCAGTTATAACTATTGACCCCACTAATTCAAAATGTGATTGTCCAGCAAAACAGAGTCGCCGGCTTCCTGCCACTTTTCTAAAACGTTGAAACGTAAAGACCGTTATTTCTTGACTCAAATAGGACCATTGGTGACGTAAGAATTTCGGAGACGGTGTTGAAATAAAAAATATTTTTTATTTAGTTTTCTACCAGACCAAAATTACCTTTCTTTCTTGGATTAACAAAACTAGTCATTTAAAATCATAGACCTTTCTTTTTCACTTAAGCCCGGGTGAATACAACAATTGACAGATATAATGTCATTTAAAATTACAGACCTTTCTTTTTCACTAAAGCCCGGGCGAATAAAACAATTGACAGATATAATGTCACTTAAAATTACAGACCTTTCTTTTTCACTAAATCCCGGGTAAATACAACAATAAGCATTGTGCATATGCACACAAACAACAGACTCATGATGCGTAAAGTCAATTTCAAAGATTTTAATTAAATTACAATTAATTATCTCTGTTCAGACTGCACTTGAATGTATCCGTAACTGGCTCTTTATATTTGTGTTATAAATTTATAAATATATCCGTAACTGGCTCTTTATATTTGTGTTTTAAATTTGTAAATGTAATCGTAAGTGGCTCTGAATATTTGTGTTATAATCGCTAAATGTATTCGTAACTGGTTATGAATACTCGTGTTATATTTGCTTCACTGATTTATGATCTATCCTGCGGGCAAATGCACTAGGCGTAAAAAAAAGAGAGCTTATGAAAAAATCTATTCTCATAGTTTGCATATAATACTAGCCATGTTACTGCAAGCACGTGTATATTTTTTTTTAATTTGTCTTGGCTAATTGTTTCATTAGCCAAGACAACGTGCAGTTAAGTTGAACGGAGACATGCTTATTTTCATCACTTTTTAAAGCGTGATAAAACCTAACACGTAAACACTGTATGTAGAGCAGAACTTTTTTAAAAGGAAACCAAGTTGAGTGATCAGAAATGGTGAGTGTCTTGTTTATTATGACAGATAATTTATGCCGTTATTACGACATATAATGTATGAAGTTGCTTTATTAGCTTCAAAAATATGTAGTCGAGTCGAGTGTGAGATAACCAGGACACTGGAGGATTACTCCTATTTGAGAAAGTCCAGCATTCTAAAATAAAACTCTTTGCCTCCAGTTACTGTAGCGATTTACATAATGGCTGTAGTGGATATAGAATTTTTCAACTTCCCTAGTCAGTGACTATAGATATATATCCATTTCCCAATGCTTCGGCTATAAAATTTATCTCCACTTTCCAGCGCCCTGGTGGCTGTAGAGTTATCTCCACTTCTCTCTTTCCTAGTAGTGTAGTATAGAATTGTCTTCACTTTCTATTACACTAATGACTATAGAGTTATTTTTACTTTCTATTACACTATTGACTATAGAATTATTTTCACTTTCTAATGTAGAAGTGACTATACAGTTATTCATACTTCCTAATGCCCATGTGACTATAGATTTATCTCCACTTCCTAATGCGCTAATGAATATGGAGTTATCTCTACTTTCCTTTGCATAATAAATACAGTTATTCCACTTGTTACTGCGCCAGCGACTGTTTTCTTGTAACATGCCTTGCGTATCAAGTCGCGCAGGGTGGGCGTGTTAGTTGAGGTACACGTGTGCTGGCAAAACGCTGCCACCTGATCCAAGAAAATGTGCCAGACCTAGATTTGTCTTGACTGCTAGGCCATGCTAATATTGTTGACTAGTCTCTTCTTGACTGCTAGGCCATGCTAATATTGTTGACTAGTCTCTTCTTGACTGCTAGGCCATGCTAATGTTGTTGACTAGTCTCTTCTTGACTGCTAGGCCATTCATATACTGGTTTAATAGAATTGTCTTGACCATGAGCATACTGTTTGCTAGATTTGTCTTAACTGTTAGGCCATGCACTTACTGTTGACTAGACTTGACTGCTAGGCCATGGGCGTACTGTTAAATAGACTTCTCTTAGGTGCTAGGCCATATGCATACTCTTTAGTGAGAAACGAAGACTTTAGAATGTGGACATTATCCAATTCGAAAATTATACTGTATTTGGAAAATTTTGAAAGATGCAAATGACAAATATCGAAATATATTTTGGTTCATGAGATTAGCAGTCTGACAGGTCAAAAATATATACCATAAATTATAATACTTGGTGGAAACTTTGGAAAGTATGAGCAAAATTCGCGGGGGTATATTGTGTAGATTTGCGAATTTAGATATACTCTGCTTTTTGAACACTATGGTTTAGAACAGAACTTTCGATATACATGTTGTGACAGAGTAAATTTGCCTCTCCCTATTTTAAATTATAAATTGTTATAAAAATAGCTAAATTTTCAGAGTAATCTGACCTTGGGTACTCCTCATGCCAGTATTTTTGAAAGTGTCTGAGTTGAAGTAAACAGCTCTAGGCAAGAATATTCTAGATTGCTGATGTAATGCAAACTGAGTGAGTAGTTAACAATGATCATAATTTACGAAAATGAGACCAGAAAATGGGCTGAGATTAAAGAATTCACTTGCTGTAGAAAATTCGCTCACTGATCACTTTGAATTTGGATGGGAAAGAAGAAGTCTGGCTTTGAAAGACAGTTGTTAGCTTGATGGTGAGTTAAACTGACTGGATGAGAGAAAATGGACTTAGAAACTTACATTTTTACTACTGATATGGTATACTTGTGTTTATGTAGAGATGTACTATATGAGTTGACTTTTATTTTTACAAATGTTTGATCTAAGCTGCCCACACGTAGCGTGTTAACATTTGACATTGTTTGATATGCTGTATTTATTTTTCCATGTTTGTGTATTGGGCTAATAAATACTGTTGCAGGAGATTGTAAGTTGATAATGGAATGTGAGACAGAGAACAGAAATATATTGTGATAAATGGGAAACTTAGTTTGCTTTTTAATTATATTTTGCAGTGAACAAGTAGCCTTTCACTCGCACTTTCAAGTTTTGAGTTTCAAGTTTCAAGTTACCCTTCAGGTGTTCACTGGTTATAAATTTGAGCAACCAGGAAGGTGCAAGAACATCTATTGCAGTGTGTAAGTGTAATGAATATGCTATACACTTTGATTAATATGCTGGGTACATTGTGAGAATTCTGGTACAGTGAAGTTACCAGTTACTGTAAGCATCATGTTCTGCTTAAAGGAACTGACACAATGAGGAGAGTGTTGAAGTTTGTCCGAGAATATAACAGTGTGTCAGTGTTTCCCATGCAAGTGGTGGGAAACATGTTGACATGGATATGTTACATTGTGACATTGTTGCAAAAGTAAGCAAGACTGTTGAAGCAACATTTAATCCAGGTTATGTAAAAAAGACTTAAAGATGTAAAGTATCTACGTCTAATAACTCCATTTCTATTCTCTGATATTTCTGACCTGTGATTTGACCCAATAATTGAATTGTAACTTTATTTTATATATAAGAGAGAGAGAGAGAGAGAGAGAGAGAGAGAGAGAGAGAGAGAGGGAGAGAGAGAGAGAGAGACTGTAGACATAAAATTATCTGAACATGAGTTCATGGAATATTAATGTCAAGTAATCTATTTCATTGCAATTGTTATATGTATATTTGATTGTTCATTTAATAAATTTATTGTTAAAATTATTGACCTTACGCATATTGATAATCTTATGTTGGAGAAGAAAGTGAGTGGATGGAGGCTCGCTAAATATAGATTAAAAGTCGGATTTGTCTTCTCCTTTAGTAAGACGTTTTCCACCTAAGGAAAGATTATGTGACTGTAAATGTTGTTTCTGTTGTGGAAGAGAGAAAACATATAAGCGTCCGCATATCCGCCAAGTGATAGACGAGTGGTGTATGTTGGAGGATCATTAATAGAATAAATTAAGATTCACTTGTAATTATTTGTGAAAGATTAGTTAATAATAATAATAATTTTCATTAGCTAAGTGGCGTGCCTGTCACATTGCATTCTGTTGACCGCGCAGGTTTGCTATTGTTATTTCCTGCCATTTTAAATTTACCATTATGCTGGTTTCCATTATGTTAATAAAATAAGCAGCAATTAAGCCAGCGAGTCAGTTTTGCACTCTTCTAAAAGGCCCTGACCTAGCAGCTGGCGTCTGTGAAACACACCGCACGTGCAGCATGTTGAATGACGTGTATCTAGATGAGTGGCTATCAAGTACACTTCCAGTGTGCAGAATGGAACACACTGATGAGGATTAGGTGCCCTGCACAAACAAGATCCAGACGATAGTAATGCGAACGGATATCAATGGATGTTGACTGAAGAGTGTTGGTCAGTAGATTGAGGTTGGCGTACGTTCTTTCTCATACTCCAACCTCGTTCGGGTTTTGAGGCATTTGAGTTGAGATTATTTAAATGCAAGCGTACAGAAGCGATCTCTGTGGTGAAAGACAGGCGATTGTTTACTACTGACGTTTTCGAGAACGTACAAAACGTCATTTGGGAGTAGTATTTTAAAAATCTTTCGGTTATAACGTTTCCAATGGCACATTTTAAAGGACTTTCACACACACACACACACACACACACACACACACACACACACACACACACACACACACACACTCACACACACACACACGCGCGCGCGCACGCACACACACACACACACACACACACACATACACACACACACACACACACATACACACACACACACACACGCACGCACACGTATTGTGTCTTCCGGTCTACGCGTTGTACTAGTTGATTTGCTTGTAACATTGAATGACTTTAGTATTAGAATTTTTAAAGTGAAGTTCTAGGATCTTGAGATACTGACGTCAAAGAAACAAAACTATTTAGTTCTTACATATACTCCGTTTACCTAAAACGCGCTACCCTGTGAGTGAAATCACAAAGATAGCATGGTCCTTGTGAGTGAAATCACAAAGATAGCATGGTCCTTGTGAGTGAAATCACGAATTAGCATGGTCCTTGTGAGTGAAATCACAAAGATAGCATGGTCCTTGTGAGTGAAATCACAAAGATAGCATGGTCCTTGTGAATGAAGCCTCTTCGTCATCTGCTTGTAGAAACGTGGGCCTATTCTGTACTATTGTTTATATTTGCACATATTATTTACTTATTTCTTGTAGTGTTTACATTAATTTGCCACATATTTATATTGTAATTTTGCGTGCAGTTATCATTATCCCTTTTCTTGTTTGCGTTATCTTTAGTATTCTTATGCAAACTGACGACCTTGTGTGAAGACTTTGTGTAAAGTTTGTGAAGAGCTTACAATGTACATAGGTATTCACTCCTATGATATCTGGTGAAGTGGGTGGTCACGATTAATGGTAATTAGTGTGAATGCACTCTTCCCCTCCCTGCATTAACCAAAAGTACAGGTAAAGTCCACATTCCAAGATTAGACCGCAGAGTGACTATGAATGATGTAATAAATATAAAATATAGAATAGTCTAACAGCTCTAGCCCCCACCCACCCACCCGACACGCAATAATCATGATTATTTAGAAGATAAAAAATGTGAATAAAATAAGCTACCTTGTGGTTCTAGTGACAAACTATTTATTCAATAAACATTGGCTATAAGTGTAATTATGAATGTTGTTATAATTTTTATGTCAGTCTGTCAATAATGTCAATTTCTTACTAATCATCGAGACTGCTAGAGTTGTGGTCTTCTGGCATGTAACTCTGGAAATGTCAGTACTAAAATGAAATGTAATTATTTCAGTGACAGCAGCCAGGTTTAGTAATTTATCGTTTTTTGGTCGAGCCTCCTCCTCTTCAGTCTGTTTTAATGGGGCTGGATGTAGACAGCGTACACAATGGCGCTCGTACTCTTTAGCACTGTACATCCCCAGGGATCAGTCGTTGGTGCATTTGCTGATGTGCAGCTGTAGCAGGTTTCGCATGCTGCCATCTGAAGAAAATGGGGTCATTTTATTTTTACCACAAGTTCACTCTAGCCATAAATGCATACAGGTCTCTATTTCACTCAGACACAATGATATACATTATAACTACTGCTTAACACAACGGTTATTCAGCAGGGGGGGCATTAGTTGATGTGATATGATATGATAGACACTCCTTTACCATTATATTAGTTGATTACATTGATAGATACTCCTTTACCATTATATTAGTTGATTACATGCACTTTTAAATACAATCAGCAATGTTGATAATTAATATTTGTGATGCCTACGCCAAACTGTTAATGGTTATCATTATTATTATTCTTTAGTAATAATTCATAACTAATTACAAGTGATGGGGATCTTAATTTATGCAATTAATAATTCTCTATCAGACACCATTTATCTCTCTCGCCTGGCGGATTGTGAACGTTGTAAATGTTTTCATAACTTCTGGCAAAATAGGCGTATGCATATATTATTGCTTTAATATGGACACGTGTATATATATATATATGTGTGTGTGTGTGTGTGTGTGTGTATGTGTGTATGTGTGTTTGTGTGTGTGTGTTCTTATTATGTGTTACATGCGCTTGTAGGTATGATATATTTAGAGTTTGTCTCCCACCATCTTCTTCTACATTTTTTTCTGGAATCCCGTAGACAGGGTAAGCCAAAAGTAAAGTCTCTTTCAGCTCCGTGGGCTAGGCTGTAAATGTCAGTCCGAACAATAACCGTACTTCCTAAGCATTAACATAAGGATTGATGCAAAATTTGCCTGGTAGCCAATTTAGTGGTATCGTTTGGCGTCGTGTTTTAACAACTGCTGACTGTTATGGATCATGTACTCTTGGACGATGGCATTCTTGTCTGCTTAGTATTGACACGACCAGCTAATTGAACTACGAAACATACCACACATGTCTGCTTTTCATTGACACGACCAGCTAATTTAACTACGAAACATACCTTACAATACCTGCTTTCACCTTCTGGCGTGTTCGTCAGCAAGGAAGTGAAAGGGCATACCACAAACAAATATGGTGTGTACAGGTGAAATGAGTAGGAGTTTTGTTTTATAGGTATGTCCGCATGTACATAACAGTACGCTGATGCATGCAAAAAGTATACTTCATGTTTGCAATTTGCGTAACTTAGAATCATGAGCGATGAACCTATATTGAACACCGAACATCGAAAGTAATACGATTTTAATACCAAATTTGCAGAAAAATTGCAGAATTGACTTTTAAGCGCCATATTTGTGGTGATGGCTGACATTAACGTAAGTACGCTCTACAAACTTTAAACGCACATTATTGTAGCTTATGATGGTTGTTGATGATGGATTTTATGATGAAATAACATAGCTTACTTTTCTGTTTGTATTAGTCTAAGATGAATGCAATACGACATCCTTGCTTTGCAAACGTACTTTATGGGGACAAGTTTTAATTGCATTTTGGGCTGCTAGTGGTATTAAAATCATTTCAGTTATGTGTCATACGTACTTTGTGGGGACAGGTTTTAATTGCATTTTGTGCTGCTAGTGATATTAAAATCATTTCAGTTATATGTCATACGTACTTTGTGGGAACAGGTTTTAATTGCATGTTGTTCTGCTAGTGGTATTAAAATCATTTCAGTTATATGCCATACCTTGATTTATATTCATTCTTCATGAGGACAAATTTCAATTCCTTGTGGTTTTGGTCGACGTATTAAAATAATTTCAAATGAAATACCCTATGTTGTTTTACAAGCATACTCACGAAGACAGTCTTTCATTCCACTTTGTTTTGTTTTTGTTTTTTTTTTGTTTTTTTTTGTTGTATTCAGGTCACTTGAATGAAGTACCTGTCCTGCTTTAAAAACCATACTTTATTCAGAACAAATTGTAATAAAGCCACTTTTAAAAGTATTCATTCTGCTTTAAATGTCATACTTTATTTAGAACGAGTTGTATTAGATTTTTTTAAATGAATAAATTTACTGTTCTTCTTTCAATACCATGCTTTTGTCTAGAGCAAATTGTATTAAAATCACGTAAATGAAGTACGCCATCTTGGTGTTTAGAAACATTATTTACTTGCTCTTGTCATTAAGTCATCCGTACAATAAATAGCACAGCTTTAACTTAACGTCTTCCATCTTCAGCAAATAATACGTTAAACAAACTTCAAATTAAAAGAGCACTTTACCTTCCTTACTGCTAAGCTGCTAGTCAAAGTAAATGCCTGTACATCCGTTGCACCTTATGAATAGTGTATTTTTTGTTGCCGTGCAACAGTATTATTAAAATGTCTGCTCCAACAAAACAATACTATATATAACATTTAAATAATCATAAACTTGAGGTCACTGTATTTATTTTTCTTTGAATTCGAGTACAAGTAAGAAAACACGTAAATTGTAAGCTGATTTGTCCGGTGTCATTAAATTTTTAATCTCGTAGTTTTCTGATTTTGTTTGATGTGAGATAAAAGTCCAGCTTTCTCTATCCGTAAGAGTTACTTTACTTGCTATTGAACAAATAAAAATAGATTTTATTTATATATTACCATGGATAATGGCTAAGCACTTTATGGACAAATATTCTTTTTAAAAGTGAGGATTGTTATAGAGTAATTTCTCATAGCACAATTCTGGCATAAACGTATTTATTTCTTAAATAATTTTTTCTTCAGAAAGTCTTTTGGTAATCTATAGAGATCCTACGAGACCACTCTTGTCCGCTTTTATGACATCATTTCAATATATTTAATGTCCACTTACGTCTTGTAATCGATCGATAGTGATATTAGAATTTTTTTTAATCGTTTACCATGAGCTGTACTAAATTATTTGGAAACTATAAGTAATTCCAGTTCTGCTTTTAAACTGACTGAAGTAACGCTTGAACTGTTTGTAAAAGAATACGTCACACAAAACTGTAGTCAATGGTCACCGTCGTTTTTTCAGAAGGGACGCTTCGTTTGCTCGAGACTTTCTCGTTCAAAAGAGGAAATTAGCTTTGAACTTCAGACATTTGTTGTACAAGTCATAGTCTAATAATGAAAAGAGGAAACTAGCTTTGAACTTCAGACATTTGTTGTACAAGTCATAGTCTAATAATGAAAAGAGGAAACCAGCTTTGAACTTCAGACATTTGATGTACAAGTCATAGTCTAATAATGAAAAGAGGAAATTAGCTTTGAACTTCAGACATTTGTTGTACAAGTCATAGTCTAATAATGAAAAGCTACTGTTTTCCTCAGAGGTTAGCGTTTTTCATAAGTAATGAGGAGTGAATTTAGCGTCTCACTCAACTTTTATAAATGATGAGGCTGTTGCGTTTTGCTGTGAGATGGGCAAGATGTTAATTCTCCACCACCCCGGGTCGCCCGTAACCTTAAAGCTAATCCTCAAAACGCATCTTCTGGCTGGCCACACTTGTTAGAAAGATGAATGAGAGATAATGTAGAATAGAAGAGCGGTAGTTCTAGACGATAGCTCGATCTCCCTCATACATACAGCTATGGTAGTAATTAAGTACAGTTGACAGACTACAACATATAACATGTGAGTGAGTCACGTTCATACGACTGGTCTAAGTATTCAACAAGTCAGCATGGTTACAATTAGTGTGGATATATATATTATTTAAATTCATAATTACATCTATGTGGTATCATAAGAGAAAGTCCATTTGAGTCCTATGTCACTGTAGTAGTTATTTGGTTCATTTGTATGAGCAAACTATAAATGAGTTTATAAGAGAACACTGAATGTTTCTGAGTTTCTGTAGAGTTGGTCTACAACTTGACTGAAGCTGTATGGTTGTGACTTTATAAATACACAACTTTATGTATGCCTGGCATAATGTCTAGATCCATCTGAATGCTATTTGCAAACCCTCACATGGTCCATTGAATCGGTATTGGCACGCGGGTCATTCTGCTCTGGTGCTGCTTTGCAGTGCAAAACTCGTCAAAAACAAAAACAAAGAAAAGACAAAGGGAAAAGTGGTTCTGTACTGGCATTTTGTCACAGCTCTACACTTGTCAAACTCAATGCCTCGGATAGCATAGGTAAAGTCTCAGACAAAGTGTCAATCTGCCAATAAAATACACATGGGCTAAGAAATCGTCCTCATGTGTTCTCTGACAGAACACTCTTACTTGCATAGTCATCATATATTTAAAAATCATAAGTGAAATATAATAATATAAAATAAAGTTAATGTCAAGAGATAAACATGAATATAATATTAGGCAAGTAAAAACACATACTTTCGGCAGTAATATATACAGAGGATGATTAAGTGTGAAGACACGTGATTTCTCTTGATGACATATTAAATATAAGACAAATAAATTCTCCTGTTTTAAGTGCGAACCGAAATACAGTGCTGCGTTTGTTTCATTTGTATTGTAAAGTTTATGTTTGTTTTGGGTATTTTTCAGTTTTAAGAAGAACAAGATGAACCACGGCCCAATGCAGAGTTCAAATTGTGTGGTGGTTTTAATTTTACTTGGACTCATTCTCGAACTTCATTCTTCCTACGGTAAGAAGTTTCATTATACCGTTCAAATGAATGGTACAATACACTGTCAGTGAAGAAATGGCTGAAAGAATACAAATACGAAAAATATTATACCCAGTTACTAAGTTATGTCAATAAAATATTAGTTGAGACATCATTATTGACTAGACAGACAGATATAGATGGACAGACAAACAGCTTAATGGGTGGATGAATGGATGGATATACAGACATAGGAAGACAGATGAATGGATGGATAAAGAGAGGGAAAGAATAAATGATAGATAGATAGATAGATAGATAGATAGATAGATAGATAGATAGATAGATAGATAGATAGATAGATAGATAGGTAGGTAGGTAGGTAGGTAGGTAGGTAGATAAATAGATAGATAGATAGATAGATAGATAGATAGATAGATAGATAGATAGATAGATAGATAGATAGATAGATAGATAGATAGATAGATAGATAGATAGATAAGCAAACGGAGAGACAGGTAGAGAGAGAAATAAGTACAAACAGAAAGACTGACGGATAAGTTGACAAATAAAGATTACCGGACGACAAAACAAAATGCGCATTTACAAATGCATATAAGTAATTAATATTTCACAGTAAATAATAAGTAAAATTTCAACATTTCTCCAATCTATGGTTTCAGTTTCATGATCATAAGTATAAACATAGTTTGATCCTTCCTAAAACATTGTTCCCACTGTTTCACTAATATAATTTGTTACATCAGACAAATCGAACTCTCTTGAGATAAGATTGTATTCAGACAGTGAAATGCGCTGCAGTCCATCTGCGTCCATGCAGCTGATATTGCCTGGAACTAATCAGTATCTGTTCAGTATACTGTTGTGATGGTTCCCTCATAATCAGAATTATTGGAATCTAATAAGCGACCTTAGTTACCCCCCCTTTAACCAATCCCCACTTTTTTCACTTCCTTATCAGCTTCTGCCATTTCAAGGCAAAGAGTTTTGACGCCACTACAATGACTGTAGTGTGGCAAAGCGTTCTGACGTCACTACATGGACTATAGTGCAGCAAAGCATTCTGACGTTGCTACATGGACTTCGGCAGAACGTTTTGACGTCACTACATGGACTTTAGTGCAGTATGACGTCACTACACGGAATCGGTCTGACTACACTGACTGTAGTGTGGTGAAGCATGTTTGACATCATACAGTGGCTGCAGTATGCCAGAGAGAGCAAAGAAAGTAATGCTTGGCAGAATGTCGGGACTCTTTTGATACCTCTTTTTAAAAATTGTACTTGAAAAAGTGAGGTACTTCTAAGTATAAATGTGATTTCTTACATTTTTAATTTGGAAAATAGTATTCCAATCAGTAAGTGTTTCATATTTAATCAATGGAGTAGACTGAAATAGCTTAATGTGGTGCTTTATTTTCCTGGTGATATGTTTTCGATTTTATAAATAAATACAACACCTTTTTTCTTATCCATCTTATATTTTTTTTGCTCATATGAAAGTTTTGCAAGACAGCAAGCTTGAAGAGAAAATAAAATCGGATGTCATACTTACGAATTTTAAGATAAGGTATGATGGCTATAAAGTTAGCCACGTGTATCAGACGGTGGTATGAATACAATAGACCAGAATAGGGAAGCAACACTCATGTGACACATGAGGAAAATAGGAAAGCAAAACCAATTCTTAGCTAAGAAAAATAATGAGGATGGAGTGGGGGTACCTAAGTCAATTGACAGGAAGGGGGGGGGGATATTCTCAATCAGGTGTCTGTTGTTCGTTACTCTGCAAATCTAGATGGTAAGGACATCAGGAGGTGATGAGTCCAGTTTACTGATGAAAGAATGGTGTTTTAGATATTCAGTGAATGACTAATAAAAGAAAAATAGAAAAACAATTCTTCACTTTGAGTTGAAAGAAAGAGAGAAGCCTTTATGAAGGATTTCCTTTTCATTTGTTTGGATAATGTGTGATTTCTGACAAGTGAATGAAGCAAAGTACATGCTATCTTCTACACAAGGAGGTGGAAGACCCAGCCTATAGCAACTTGATATCATTCTATAATCCAAGATAATTAATATTGACAGAAGGTTATAGATCTGTGATTAAAGTTGATTGAAAGATGATTTAAAGTCGATTGGAATTTGTGATTAAAATTGATTTTAAAAGGGATTTGAAATCAAGTTAATTTATCTTTCATCGATGTTTCTCATCTCTTAGGCATTATATGATTTCTACATCCAGAGGAAGTTTCTGTGTGACTTATCATTCAGTTAAACTTTCAGTTAAAGGAGACAGTTGAGAAGTATATATATATAAGTGGCTTTATGTTTAGAGACATTGTTATTGACAGACAAAATTATAATAATGTGCACATATCTGACCTGTGGATTATCGTGACATTCCAGTGTTAGATTCTATGAATTAAAAGCAGTATTTTGTGAAATAATGCAAGACTAGACCCCATATTAATAGTAACTAATTTGACTGCATCCTTGACATCTTCTGAAAACCTGTTTATCATCTTTTGTTTATATAATTTTTTATTTAACTCTTATACACCGCGTTAATTTTTTTCATATCGCATTTATGTAATTAATTCGATAATTGTCAGTCGGGGGCTCAAGAGTCAATCACAACGCTAGTTTGTTCGTGTGTCCACACCATCACAATAACTTCATAAAAGGGTGTTTTGTTTTTAAACCGGACATAGTAAAGTGTTTGAAAGGGTTGTGCTACACTTTAAAATTGTTAAGATATGAATGAGAGAGACAGAGAAAGAAAGAAAGAAAAGGTAACTCGCTCTGTGCAGCATTTGCTTGTCACACATCTATGTATAAGTGACATGTAGAAACAACATTGGTGTGGTGATTCATAACTTCGTCCAAACTGCGACCCTAGAACTCGGCAATAAAATTGCCTCTGGTGTTATTCTCACTTCTCTCCCTTGAATTTTAATGGAGACATTTTCTTGCCTGTAAGCGGTCACACGTCGCCGTTTGTATATAATTACAGAAGAGCATTATTCATAAAGTGGGGGTGGCCTAAATGCACACGATGACCTGTTAAATGAGACTACACAAAATGTATTCGATTCACATACAAATGCTTATTTTTTATTTTTCTCAGTAAACTGTTTTCACCAGGTCATTTACAATTACATTGGCATTGCAGAACTAAACAGGATTGTTTTTCTCCCTTTTAAGTTCCTTCTTGTCTGCATTCAGACATTAACTAATTTTCAGTAGTCATGGCGACATCAATAACCTCTCATAGACTTCTTCTTTAATAGACGTGAGACAGGGGCCATTACTCAGTATCGTTAAAGGGGTCTGAAACGGCTATGCTTCTTCTTTTTGACAGAATAGGAAACTTAATGCAGTTATTAATTTTTGTGAGGTCGCAATGTTTCTTTACAAATAATATTTTATTATGGTTAATCACCGCACCACTCTAAGTCATTAACATCACTGATGAATCAAAATATAATATTTAAGCGTACCGTACTACTTAATTTATCACTTACATCACTGATGAATCAAAATATAACATTTAAGCGTACCGTACTACTTAATTTATCACTTACATCACTGATGAATCAAAATATAACATTTAAGCGTACCGTACTACTTAATTTATCACTTACATCACTGATGAATCAAAATATAACATTTAAGCGTACCGTACTACTTAATTTATCACTTACATCACTGATGAATCAAAATATAACATTTAAGCGTACCGTACTACTTAATTTATCACTTACATCACTGATGAATCAAAATATAACATTTAAGCGTACCGTACTACTTAATTTATCACTTACATCACTGATGAATCAAAATATAATATTTAAGCGTACCGTACTACTTAATTTATCACTTACATCACTGATGAATCAAAATATAACCTTTAAGCGTACTACTAATTTATCACTTGCATCACGTGACTTCCTATTATGGTGTCTTGAAGGAAAGATTACTTCGGTCTTTTCCGCAGGGAGAATAGGGTTACAGAAAAATGTGGAAGGGCGATTTATTATTGCTAAAGCTAAGAATGATTTAATATAATGCGAGGAAAATGTGGGAGGGCGATTTATTATTGCTAAAGCTAAGAATCATTTAATATAATGCGAGGAAAATGTAGCTACTTGCGTGATACACTAGTATAATTGAGTTTATACAAATGCAACTTTAAAATAATTTTGTACGCAAGAAAAATGTCAGAGCTATGTACAAAAGCTATCAAAATAAAATTATTTATCCACTAGATTGTTTTTGTTACGATAATGCTCTTTTCTCTTTCTCAACTTTCAATTTTAACTTCAACTGCCACAATACTGTCAGTAAATTATCTCAAAGGAAAGTGTTGTATTGTCTCAGTATTGTTAATATTGTATCTTAAAGGAAGGCTTTGAAATAAAATTGTGTTTAGAAGAAAATATAATGTTGCCATTTACACTCTCACAGGGGCCGTGTACATAAATGTGTCTCCATATCCGGCTAGAGTATACAAGAATGCACCACCCGGGGTATATGTTCTTAAAGTGGTCGCTTATAATAACGACACAGGGCGGCCAGTGACATCATTCAAACTGGACCAGCAGTCTGATGCTGAGTATTTCCGGGTGACTAACGAAAGTCTAGTTGAGACGGCAAAAGTTATAAACAAGCCTCTAGATTACGTCTTCCAGTTCTTTGTCTTCGCCATCAGCGTCGAAGAGGTAAATGTGTTGAGAATATAAAACAAGAAAGAGCCTGAATTTGTATGGAAGAAATAGGTTTGTAAGAAGAACGTTTGAATGGAAGAAATATTTTTGCAGGATGAACGTTGGTATGGAAGAGCTAGGTTTGCATAGAAGACACGTTTGCATGGAATATGTAAGTTGTGTGTAATGACGTACTTTTGCATCGAAGGTGTAAGTTGCGTGTAATGACGTAAGTTTTATTATGGTAAGCTGTGTGTAATGATGTAAGTTTGCATGGACGATGTAAACTTTGTCTAATGACGTGAGGTTGTATGATTAATGTAAAGTTGTGTTTAATGACGTAAGTTTGCGTAGAGTTTGTAAGTTGTGTATAATTCGTAAGTTTGCATGGAATGACGTAAGTTTGCATGGAAGAGATACGTTTGCAAGAAAGGCTATCATGAAAGAGCTAGGTTTGCATAGAAGATATACGTTTGTAAGTTTGCATGTAAGATGTAAGTTTGCGTTTGCATGGAAAATGTAAGTTATATGTAAATCGTTAGTTTGCACGGAAAATGTAAATTATGTGTAAGTCGTTTGTTTGTATGGAAGATGTAAGTTTTGTGTAATGACAAGTTTGCATAGAAAATGTAAATTGTGTAATGATGTAAGTTAATAAGAAATATGTAAGTTGTGTGCAAAGACATTTGTTTGCATGGAAAGATTTAAGTTTGTTCGGAACAGATAAATTTCCGTGCAAAACTAAAGTGTGCATGGAGGAGGCTGATTTCTTTGGAAGACGTAATTTTGTCGGAAAGACTTAACGTTACTCGGAAAAGGTAAGTTTAGGGTTAAAAAAAAAAGCAAAAACTAAGCATTTTGAAAATTCCGAAAAGGAGGTTTTAAATGTTTGACTTTAATTGAACTTTCCAGAACTCTAACACACTTGCTTAATTTTTGTGAGCTAAAGGAACCATTTGCTTTGCGCGTACTGAGATGCGGACAATTGAGTACGAGTACGCTGTTGTCTTCTTGCAGGTCCAATACAAGCACATCCAAATAATTGTTGTCTTCTTGCAGGTCCAATACAGGCACATCCAAATAAGTGTTGTCTTCTTGCAGGTCCAATACAAGCACATCCAAATAATTGTGTCTTCTTGCAGGTCCAATACAAGCACATCCAAATAAGTGTTGTCTTCTTGCAGGTCCAATACATACACATCCAAATAATTGTTGTCTTCTTGCAGGTCCAATAAGAGCACATCCAAATAATTGTTGTCTTCTTGCAGGTCCAATAAGAGCACATCCAAATAATTGTTGTCTTCTTGCAGGTCCAATAAGAGCACATCCAAATAATTGTTGTCTTCTTGCAGGTCCAATACATACACATCCAAATAATTGTTGTCTTCTTGCAGGTCCAATAAGAGCACATCCAAATAATTGTTGTCTTCTTGCAGGTCCAATAAGAGCACATCCAAATAATTGTTGTCTTCTTGCAGGTCCAATAAGAGCACATCCAAATAATTGTTGTCTTCTTGCAGGTCCAATACATACACATCCAAATAATTGTTGTCTTCTTGCAGGTCCAATAAGAGCACATCCAAATAATTGTTGTCTTCTTGCAGGTCCAATAAGAGCACATCCAAATAATTGTTGTCTTCTTGCAGGTCCAATACAGGCATATCCAAATAATTGTTGTCTTCTTGCAGGTCCAATACAGGCATATCCAAATAATTGTGTCGACGGAGAACCTATACCCTCCGACATTCTCCATAAGCACGTATAACTTCGTACTGTATCGCTATGCTCCGCTCGGCACTATTGTGGGGAATGTCTCCGTCACGGACAGCGACGACGACCCCTACAACAAGTACTTTACCATTTACTCGCAGTCTAGGCAGAGCTCCTACTTTAGAGTCCAGTCTAATGGAAGTGTCATTCTGAATGCCACACTTCCCGCCAACATGACGAGTGACGTGCTGGTGGTCACGGCTGTGGACAGCGGATCGCCGCCTAAGAGCAGCAGCGCGACTGTGTTGATCAGTATTTACGACTTAATGCGTGAGTGTGCTTAAAGTCGTAATTATTTTTTTACGACATACTTCGTGTGTATGTGTGTGTGGTTAAAATCGAGTCGCTTTCAGTTTCTACTTTATACTTCTGGAATGTGGTTAAAGCCAAGTCGTGATCAGTTTTATGTCATACTTGTGTGAATGTGGTTAAAGTCGTTTCCAATATTTACGACATATTCTTGAGTGTGCTTAAAGTCGTAATCGAGTTTTACGACATACTTTGTGAATGTGGTTAAAGTCAAATCATTAATACTTCTTTACGACATTCTTTGTGAGTGTAGTTTAAAGTCATGTCAGTTTTCTTTATGTTTGTATGTGTGTGCATATATGTGTCGGTGTTGTTGGCACTCGTGTTTATGCATGCTATGATATGTGTATTTGATTGTGCATAATGTATAGTTAAAGTTACGCGCTGGAGTATGTGGTGTACATGCATTTTTAAATGTATATACAGTAATAGTCGTGTATTTATGCACATACATAATATTATGTATGTATCTATGCGTTTCTAAATGTCTATATTGTTCTAAACGTGTTAGAATGAGTATGCATATGCGTGTATGTGTGTATGTTGTTTTTTTACCATGCGCGACATCTCTTGACTTAAACGCTATGTTTCTCTTTCCTTTGCCTGTTTGTTTCGTTTTCGATTTTAGAATATGTTTCCCCCGCTAATAATTTTGCTGTTTTTTGGAAAATACATTTCATGCATATGAATAATTACTTATCAGTAAATTGTGTTGCTTTAAGTTGATTCCCGTGAATTCCATTCGAGAACCAATATGGCAGAGATATGTGGCCTTTGAGAATTCATGGAGCTCATTTTGAACATTCCTCATGGTGTGTTGAGTAAACACATACAAATCTTCAAAAACATTCCTCCTGATGTGCTTGATAGCACATGTGAAATTCAGGACAATTCTCTATGGTGTCCTTTGAGAGCACGTCGAAGATACTGGAACAGTCATAAAACATCTCTAGAAGGGATGCTTGGGACTTCCCCTAGATATGAAAGGCAGTGACTTGTTGCAAACTGCATGACTGTGAAACTCCAAAACTCTCTGAAACTCCACTCTCATTTCTGTGATAATATCAATGAACTTGATGATGTATTTATGCTAATTGACTGTTTATGTCTATGCTAGGATAAACTGAATGATTGTCTAGCATTAATCAAACATTGTTGTGAAGTGATATAAATGTCACTGCTCTTTGATTATATTCATATGTTGTATATTTGATTGTTGATTTAATAAATTTATTGATCTTACAAATATTGACAAATATATGAGGAAATATAATGGGTGGACGAGGGTTCGCTAAATATAGATTAAAGACGAATTTGTTTTCTCCTTTAGTAAGAGGTTTCCACCTACGAAAATGTTTGTTTTTAATGTGGAAGAGAGAAAACGTTTACAGCGCCCGCATATCCGCCAAGTGAGAAAGACGAGCGGTGTCTTCTAGAGAATTATTAATAACATAAATTAACATTCTCATCACTTGCAATTAGTTATGGATGATTAATTAATTATTAATAATAATAATAACAATTAACTAGGTGGCATTGGCGTCACATGTGTAATATGTGTGTATGCAGAATGTATGTACATGTGATGTGTGCATGTTTGTGTCTGTGCGTCTGTATGTTACTACTATCAATATATTAACATAATTTCTAACGATCTAATAGCAGTACCAAAATTAAGATAAGGTGACATTTTATTTTAGTATTTTATTGCAAGCTTCCAGTGGAAAGTGATATTTTAAAACGCTTGATTATTTAACATAATTATTCATTTCGCTTTCTATAAAATATGAACTACGCAGAACACTACCGGGTGTTGGTGTTCCTTGATCGATTACAAAACCCCACTGCTCGTTAAACAAGAAAATCGACTACAGGCGTGTGTAAGTTGGGTCTGAAATGATTCTTTACACACACACACACACACACACACACACACACACACACACACACACACACACACACACACACACACACACACAAATAAAAAAACACACACATGCATTGAGTAATGGTGATGAGATTTAAAAACAAACCTAAAGGAAATCAAACAACGACTTGAAACTTGTTGTTTTTACACAGTAACTTAAACTGAAATCGATTATCTTGACATCCAGATACAATTTTATGCCGCCATGTTTTATTGTACTCTCTCTAGATCTGATCGTACTGATGCGACATATTTCTGTAACTTAGTCTTTGCTGTAAAGTGGTTCTGTCGGTTCATCAGTTACAAATTAGTTATTCGTCTGTTCTCGTACCTTTTAGACGTAATGTGAAAAGGTATTTACAATCAGTCCAAAGGTTAACTTCCAATCTATGCATTCATGTAGCTTTTTAACTTTATTCTGATACAACGTGCAGGGTGTTCCTCTTAGTCTGCATGTGAGTGTAAACTAATTCTAAGTAGTCTTCAATTCTATAATCTGTTCAGATGTAACATGCAAATCATCCATTCTTTTGTTCTGTATTCTGTCTTTATATATTACGTATATTAAACATTTCTTCTTTATCTTGATATATTACGTATATTAAACATTCTTTTACTCTGTCTTGATATATTACGACAAATTACGTATATTAAACATTTCTTTTTTGTCTTGATATATTACGTATATTAAACATTTCTTTTCTGTCTTGATATATTACGTATATTAGACATTCTTCTTTTCTGTCTTGATGTATTACGTATATTAGTCATTCTTCTTTTCTGTCTTGATGTATTACGTATATTAAACATTTCTTTTCTGTCTTGATGTATTATGTATATTAAACATTTCTTTTCTGTCTTGATGTATTACGTATGTTAAACATTTTTTTCTGTCTTGATGTATTACGTATATTAAACATTTCTTTTCTGTCTTGATAAATTACGTATATTAAACATTTCTTTTCTGTCTTGATGTATTACGTATGTTAAACATTTTTTTCTGTCTTGATGTATTACGTATATTAAACATTTCTTTTCTGTCTTGATAAATTACGTATATTAAACATTTCTTTTCTGTCTTGATGTATTACGTATATTAGACATTCTTTTGTTTATATCTGTCTTGAATTATCACGTATGCTAAACATTATTTTCTTCTATTCCCTGACTTGTGTATTCCGTATTCTTTTATTCTGTTTCGATGTATCAAGTATAGTACGCATTCTTCTGTTCTGGAATGTGTCTTATGTATTATGTGTACATTTCCTTCTCTTGTTCTACACTTTGCCTGGATGTATTATGATTATATGCATTCTTCTTCCTGTGATCTGTCGTGATGTATCGTGTATAGTATGCATTCTTCTTCCTGTGATCTGTCGTGATGTATCGTGTATAATATGCATTCTTCTTCCTGTGATCTGTCGTGATATATCGTGTATAATATGCATTCTTCATGTCAGTAATCTATCTTGATAAATCATGTATAATAAACATTTTTTCTGTTCTGTAACCTGTCCTGATATATATGTGCATAGCAGTCATGAATATTTTCTGTTCTGTAACCTGTCCTGATATATATGTGTACAGCAGTCATGACTATTTTCTGTTCTGTAACCTGTCCTGATATATATGTGTACAGCAGTCATGACTATTTTCTGTTCTGTAACCTGTCCTGATATATATGTGTACAGCAGTCATGACTATTTTCTGTTCTGTAACCTGTCCTGATATATATGTGTACAGCAGTCATGACTATTTTCTGTTCTGTAACCTGTCCTGATATATATGTGTACAGCAGTCATGACTATTTTCTGTTCTGTAACCTGTCCTGATATATATGTGTACAGCAGTCATGACTATTTTCTGTTCTGTAACCTGTCCTGATATATATGTGTACAGCAGTCATGACTATTTTCTATTCTGTAACCTGTCCTGATATATATGTGTACAGCAGTCATGACTATTTTCTGTTCTGTAACCTGTCCTGATATATATGTGTACAGCAGTCATGACTATTTTCTGTTCTGTAACCTGTCCTGATATATATGTGTACAGCAGTCATGACTATTTTCTGTTCTGTAACCTGTCCTGATATATATGTGTACAGCAGTCATGACTATTTTCTGTTCTGTAACCTGTCCTGATATATATGTGTACAGCAGTCATGACTATTTTCTGTTCTGTAACCTGTCCTGATATATATGTGTACAGCAGTCATGACTATTTTCTGTTCTGTAACCTGTCCTGATATATATGTGTACAGCAGTCATGACTATTTTCTGTTCTGTAACCTGTCCTGATATATATGTGTACAGCAGTCATGACTATTTTCTGTTCTGTAACCTGTCCTGATGTATATGTGTACAGCAGTCATGACTATTTTCTGTTCTGTAACCTGTCCTGATGTATATGTGTACAGCAGTCATGACTATTTTCTGTTCTGTAACCTGTCCTGATATATATGTGTACAGCAGTCATGACTATTTTCTGTTCTGTAACCTGTCCTGATATATATGTGTACAGCAGTCATGACTATTTTCTGTTCTGTAACCTGTCCTGATATATATGTGTACAGCAGTCATGACTATTTTCTGTTCTGTAACCTGTCCTGATATATATGTGCATAGCAGTCATGACTATTTTCTGTTCTGTAACCTGTCCTGATATATATGTGCATAGCAGTCATGAATATTTTCTGTTCTGTAACCTGTCCTGATATATATGTGCATAGCAGTCATGAATATTTTCTGTTCTGTAACCTGTCCTGATATATATGTGCATAGCAGTCATGACTATTTTCTGTTCTGTAACCTGTCCTGATATATATGTGCATAGCAGTCATGAATATTTTCTGTTCTGTAACCTGTCCTGATATATATGTGTACAGCAGTCATGACTATTTTCTGTTCTGTAACCTGTCCTGATATATATGTGTACAGCAGTCATGACTATTTTCTGTTCTGTAACCTGTCCTGATATATATGTGTACAGCAGTCATGACTATTTTCTGTTCTGTAACCTGTCCTGATATATATGTGTACAGCAGTCATGACTATTTTCTGTTCTGTAACCTGTCCTGATATATATGTGTACAGCAGTCATGACTATTTTCTGTTCTGTAACCTGTCCTGATATATATGTGTACAGCAGTCATGACTATTTTCTGTTCTGTAACCTGTCCTGATATATATGTGTACAGCAGTCATGACTATTTTCTGTTCTGTAACCTGTCCTGATATATATGTGTACAGCAGTCATGACTATTTTCTGTTCTGTAACCTGTCCTGATGTATATGTGTACAGCAGTCATGACTATTTTCTGTTCTGTAACCTGTCCTGATATATATGTGTACAGCAGTCATGACTATTTTCTGTTCTGTAACCTGTCCTGATATATATGTGTACAGCAGTCATTACTATTTTCTGTTCTGTAACCTGTCTTGATATATATGTGTACAGCAGTCATGACTATTTTCTCTTATTGGCTGAGCAATCTTGTCATAGATATTTCTTTGTTTCTTTTAAATTCAAAATTATCTTCCAAGACCACTCAGTTTATTTTTAAATGACTGTTGGTGTTTGGAAGTATGAAAATGAGATTTATCTCGTTTGTCCATTAAATAAGGGAAGCTGACATTTGACTGAAACAAAATGACCACAAGATGAAAATGCCATATTTTAATTAAATCTCGGATCCTTTGCATCATTTTTTTTAAAAACTACTCATTCAGGTAAAGTCCTATTCTCAGCACATAAATATTCAATCACTCACTGGCTTGTTTTCACCCATTGTCATCTGTTTAAGCGTCCGTTGTTTGCTCACCCTCGTTACAGATTGATTCCCGCAAAACTAGGAAACCTAGTAGGAGGGCTGTTTGTTTGCAGACGAAAGAGTTTTCTAATCTAAACTATCATCTTTCTCTTTACCAGGAGGCTTCGTCTTTGCTCTGTTATTTTCAATTGACTTGTTTATCGATCAGAGAACCACACTTAAGAGTGTGCCCTCCTCGTTGTTGAGGATCCTCTGAAAGGACATGTTTACCAGGCACGTGTCATGCTGTATTTACTCCCGCTTTGGCGAGACTTGTTTACAAGCTAACTTGTCATGCTGTATATATTTCCGCTTTGACGAGACTTGTTTACAAGCTAACATGTCATGCTGTATATATTTCCGCTTTGAGGAGACTTGTTTACGAGCCAACGTGTCGTGCTGTATATATTTCCGCTTTGACGAGACTTGTTTACAAGCTAACCTGTCATGCTATATATATTTCCGCTTTGAGGAGACTTGTTTACGAGCCAGCGTGTCATGCTGTATATATTTCCGCTTTGACGAGACTTGTTTACGAGCCAACGTGTCATGCTGTATTTACTTCCTTTTTGAGGAGACTTCTTTACGACGAACCAACGTGTCATGCCGTATTTATGCTTGGACTGTAACTACGTAGAAGTCAATATATCTCGCTTTATTTATGTACGCTGTGAGTGGACTTCTCTACGAGACTATGCATCATTTAGACTTGTTGATTGGCAAATGTGTTTTCTACTATTTAATGTGTCGTAGACTAGATTTGTTTATAGGCGAATGTGTCCCACTTTATTTTGTACATCTTTGACTAGAATTGTTGACAAAGCCAATGTGTTGTGCTTTTATTTTTTACTTTCGCTTTCATTAGGCTTGTCAACAAGCCACTGTGTCAATGGATCATTTTGTGGACTTGTTTGCCAACGTTTATTTCCAAAGTAATTGCGTTTCATCTTAATCATTCGTCTTATTAATTCATTCGTATAATTCTGTCCTTCGTCTTATTAATTCATTCGTATAATTCTGTCCTTCGTCTTATTCTCTCATTCGCCATTTATTATGTGTTTGTAACGTAAAGTCATAACAAATAGTGTGGGCCAGACCAGTGCCATTTATTATGTGTTTGTAACGTTAAGTTGTAACGAATAGTGTGGGCCAGACCAGTGCCTTTTATTATGTTTGTAACGTTAAGTAGTAATAAATAAAATAAACTAGACTTGTGTCATTTAAGTCATTAATAGTTACTTTGCTCCCTTCCTGCTTTTGTAAATATTAAAATAAATGCGCCCTGTAACAGGCAAACTCGTGGAACTTTACAAAGTAAATAAAAACTTACATTTAAAGCCTGCAAGTAGCGTGTAATGCGCTAAATTGCTTGCTTAATGGTGTTGCTTTGTTTAGAAACAGATACTGAGGTGCATATGTACTGATCATGCGCTCGCCGCCAAACTCTCACTACTTCCGCCAAACTCTCACTACTTCCGCCAAACTCTCACTACTTCCGCCAAACTCTCACTACTTCCGCCAAACTCTCACTATTTCCGCCAAACTCTCACTACTTCCGCCAAACTCTCACTACTTCCGCCAAACTCTCACTACTTCCGCCAAACTCTCACTACTTCCGCCAAACTCTCACTACTTCCGCCAACTCGTTATACATAGGGAAACAAAACAGGACAACGACTTGCTATTTTTCTGGAAATTTTTTATCTCAACAGAGATCAGTAAGGAGGAGGTGTGGAAAGAATTTGATGAAGGTGGCTCGTATCAAGCCATTATACCTTGCCTTCTGTAAATATAGTGTTTTTAAATTATTAGAGCTGTCGATGCTGTTGTTGTTACGATTCATCGATCTCTATTTGCCTAACGGTATCCCTGTGTGCAGTTCTGATTTTCTTTTTGCAGTTATTATTGTGTGCTCATCAATAACTTGGATCGAACATGTGCACTGACAGAAACAATCCACTTGACCAATGGTTTTAATTTTAATATTTTAATCAGATGTGTGAATCGGATCATGAACTTCAAAAATGCATTCACTAAACACTTTTCGCTTGTTTTCTTCAATATTGTTTAGAACCGGACACATTTTGCATCTCCACCGACGAAAGCGAGACGACCCTGTGCTGGAAGAATCCCACACCTGGCCATGGGACGGGCAGCTTTAACGTCAACATTTCCGGGCCTGGCTTGCAATATAATGTGGTCATCCAGGGAAAACCGGATCAAGAAGAGTTCTGTTTCACGTCAGGGGCCATAAATAGAGGTCATAACTACAGCTTCAGGGTCACCGTTGCAACGAATCTGTCCACTTTTAATATCAACACAGAGCTGGTTTTCAATCCATTGGGTGTAGGTGAGTGTGACATTAAAATCATATTGATTTCTAATCGAAGGGCGCACAGTTAGCACAAGCAGACAGACAATAATGTAGGTAGTATGTCTAAAAATAGAGTAGCAAGGACCAATGACAGTCATGTGGTTAAAACGTGTAAAAGGTATGACACAGGAAAAAGACAATCATGTAGGTAAAATGTCTAAAGATAGAGTCATAGGGACTATTGATTGTCACGTAGGTAAAATGTCCAAAATTTATGACACAGGGACCAGATAGACAGTCACACAAGTGGAGTGTCTGTAAGTAGTGCCATAGGGACAGTCATTTTGTCGTTCATTTTTCGTATATTTACGTATGCATTTTTACTGTGGAAAAAATAAAACAAGGTTATTCTCATTATGTACAACCTAACAAACACCTTCGTCCATCGCACAGATGGTTAAAGATTTCGATTTTGTAAATTATTATATTCATACGGCTTTTACTTCACATATGTAAATAAATTTTCATTTTATTAAATAATTTTGTCAAAATGCTAATTAATACAATTTATAAGTTTTATTTTGAATTATAAACACTGGAATTACCTTCTGAATAACAGTAATTGCCGATGAATGTGTGATTGACTTACCATAACGTTTAGAATGATATATTTGCCTGTGAATGTGTGATTGACTACACATAACGTTTAGAATGATATATTTGCCTGTGAATGTGTGATTGACTACACATAACGTTTAGAATGATATATTTGCCTGTGAATGTGTGATTGACTACACATAACGTTTAGAATGATATATTTGCCTGTGAATGTGTGATTGACTACACATAACGTTTAGAATGATATATTTGCCTGTGAATGTGTGATTGACTACACATAACGTTTAGAATGATATATTTGCCTGTGAATGTATGACCTTAGCAGTGCAACAAAACCAATCACTAATTGGAAAACATACCAAAAGCAATTCATGATTTAAGAGCAAAGCAACAGTTTGATCTTAGTCACTTGAGCATAAATATGCGTGCTGCTAAGTTAATTCATCAATGCTTCTCTATGTTCAGCATTAGCATTACTGCTACGTTAATTCATCAATGCTTCTCAATGTTCATCATTAGCATTACTTCTACGTTAATTCATCAATGCTTCTCTATGTTCAGAATTAACATTACTGCTACGTTAATTCATCAATGTTTCTATGTTCAGCATTAGCATTACTGCATGTAAAAGGACTTAGCAAGACAATGCTGAAACTCTTCTGTCGTAATAAAATTGCAAACAGTTTACTCACAACCGCGCGAACAATTGTAAATAAAATATTGAATAACTAATTGCAACATCAACTATAATGCAGTGTGTTTTTGACAGGCTACTCAACCAGTTGTATTGAACATGAATTTGACGCCTGCAAGTTCATCAAGCCATGCCAGCACAATGGATCGTGCATGCCTGGCGGTGGACTCAACTACAACTGTACGTGTCCATCTGGCTGGACTGGCCAGAATTGTACTCAGGTAGGTGTTTGGGTTATTTAATCTCTTTTTGCTTTTAGTGTTTGCTTTTGTTAGTATGTTTGAATTATTTATTTGTGCATGCTTTTCGCGTTGTTTGTTTGTTCCTTTGTACGCTCGTGTTGCTTCACTGAATTTTACTTAAATTTCTTTCTGTATTACTCTTGTTGCTTCAATGATTTTACTTAAATTTCTTTCTGTATTACTATTTGTTTATGCTTATTTTCTTTGCAAGTGTGTTGGATTTGTGTTTCATTTACTTTTCCTTGCTTGACTTGTTTATTTGTAAGTTTATTTGTTTGATTTGTGATTGGTTTAGTTTTCATCGCCTGATATAAGTTTATTTGTTTGATTTGTGATTGGTTTAGATTTCATAGCCTGATATAAGTTTCTTTAATGTGTGCGTTATGGTTTAATTTTCCTTGATTGTTTTTTTGTCAGTTTGACTTCTGTGTTTGGACAATTTCCCTAGGTTGTTCTGCTTCTCGGTTTCATGTATATTTGGCTTGCTTGCTACACATTATTTGTATGAATGTTTATTTTGTTTATTTGGTGTATATTTGGTTTGCTTACTACACATTATTTGTATGAATATTTATTTTGTCTATTAGGCATTGTTTGCAATTTTGAAGCAAGTTTGGAAAAAAACGTTGACTTGCAATTAAAACTGCAACGTGAATACAGCTATTAAGCACACTCTACGTTATAGAAAAAGTCGGGGAGTTCCGTTTTATACAAAATTAAATGAATGCTAGTTCTGATTTAAGCCACTTTTATCCTGCTATGTCACAATAAAGATTAAGCCATTTGCACCCCACCACCCACCCACCCCGAAAATAACTTACATTTATTAAACTCTGCCACGCCCTCGATCAAGCGTGTGCTTTTCAAAAATGTCAGCGATCCGGTTTGGCATATTTACCGTGCATCTAGACATCTGTTGTCTAGACTACTGCACGTTTTGGCGAACGAAAAAGAACAAGACAACAATGAATTGGAAAACTCGTATTGTGACTATCGGAACTAAGCTAATTCTGCACTCTATCTCAAGGGTTTTGTATAGTCACCCTTCCCCATCTACCCGGCAGTGGATACCTGCAATGTGAAGTGTGTGGGAATGGCTGGTTGGTAGATGGTCGGTCGGTTCAGTCAGTTCACAGGGTGGATTCAGATTAAGAGCAAATTCACACTTAGCCAGTGGATTGGACATTGCGTCAGAATGGGTGTTGTTAGAAATCGTATAACGTCATCGGATTTACATATTGGAATGCTGAATTTTCAGTTATGTGTAACTGAGACAGATCTGGTTAGTCATGTACAATAATATCCAAGAAAGTGCAGTTATAATACCAAGTGCTCAAATAAGTCACAGTTTAGCCAACTAAATAATGCCATGTCACAGAAGATATTTTCGAGTTTTAGCACCTTCATTCTATTTAGAGTCTTCGAAAGTTAATAAAAATGCAGTTTGATTTTACAACTGAGTTATTATCGTTTTTCAGTCTCTTTCAGAAACTAAGATAGTTGTACACCGACCCATTTTATCATGTAATGTTAGATATGGCGTCACACTAGAGTGGTGTCCATTGGGTCTGGTTAGTCATTATGAAAATTGAACCATTCGTTGTGATTTTCAAAGTTCACATTTACATAATATTGTGAATATAATTCTCGCCTCCTAGGCTCCATGACATCAAATTTCAGAACACACTCTATTTATATGCGTGTTTTGTTTCTAAGTCACCTGCTTCTCGCTTGCTTTCATCTAACTTCCTAGTAATTTAAACTTTCAAGAATTCACTGAAAATAAGTCAGTGTACATACTAGTCATAATATGGTATCGCCACGTCTCAAGCAGACTGTCCGTATTTTTTCCTTGTTTTTAATAAAGAAAGTTATAGATTGACAATTACTGTTTTCTTTTACATAAACATAGGTATCTTGTTATTATTCAGAAGTCGCGATCCACGTATCATGACTTCAAGCGGGATTGTTTCTTTATCTCTACTTTATCATTGGCTTAGGAGTAGCCATTGTAATATCGTCTTTTCACTTCCTCTTCACATCTCAGCAACGTACGTTCACATCAATGTATCGTTTATTATACGCCCAGACAAATTTGTAACTCTTTTCTCGAGATTGGGAACGAATGTTCTTTGATAAACACTTTTATCATCATCGGCCTTTCTGCAAAAGATTTTATTTTTTGTAGGTCAAGGTGAACGATGGGGAGGACGTACATTTGATGGTGTAACTAGCCGTCTCAATTTAATTTCGGTGAATGTCATATTTATGACTGTTATCGTCTCCTAATTTCCATTGTCTGCATTTGGAGACAAAAGTTACTGCATTTGGAGACAACATTGACTGCATGTGGCGACAACAGTTACTGCATTTGGAGACAACAGTTACTGCCTTTGGAGACAACATTGACTGCATTTGGAGACGACATTGATTAAATCTAAATTAACGTATTCGAAGCAGTCAAATGCTGCATGACAGCAACTGAGCAATAACGATCCTTTGAATAAATATTAGTCCTTTATTTTGCTAGGTGTAAAGTGACCCATGTTATGATAATTAAAATTTTGCAAACTTCAAACTAGTCACTTGTTTGGACCACCTGATCGATAAGTAGGAATGGGGAGGGGAGGGGGCAGGGAAGAGTCAGAAATCATAGGACACCACTAAATTTGACCAGAGGACTGGGTTAGCGCAGTGTTACAGTCTAAGTAGGCCAGTAACGCAATGCTTATTTCTTTTGCAAGTTGTTACTCATGTTGCATTGAAAAGAACATTTTGAAAGGTTTCTCTGTTTAACGACTTTGTAAGTCTTGTTGCCATGATTAGTGTGTTAAATGACGTATTACTTGTCTGGGTATATCAACTCGATCTTTTGTGACTTAAGTCTTGTTGCCATGATCAGTGTGTTAAATGACGTATTACTTGTCTGGGTATATTAACTCGATCTTTTGTGACTTAAGTCTTGTTGCCATGATCAGTGTGTTAAATGACTTATTACTTGTCTGGGTATATTAACTCGATCTTTTGTTACTTAAGTCTTGTTGCCATGATCAATGTGTTAAATGACTTATTACTTGTCTGGGTATATTAACTCGATCTTTTGTGACTTAACGGAAAACTTGGAAACTCTTATCATGCACCGCCCCCATACCCCTTTAAAAATATATTTATATTCAATTAGTGGATCTTCAGCAATTGTTAAAGATCAACCATTATGTTTTAATTCAGTGAAAACCCGCATGAGACCTTGAGACTAAAATGGATGACGTGTGGTTTTATGAGCTGTTCTCGTGAACGAGATGGCGCGATCCCGCTAGGTTGCTTGGAAATGTAGGTCCCTGTTATCGCCGTCCATAGTTATTTGGACTGCATAGTTCTCTCTGACTTCAAGTCAGTTTGCATGTAACTGTTTATCCTCTCAAGGCATATAGTTTGTGAAAATGAAATGGTGGGAAGTTATGAGATGTAGGTCAAATGGGGCCCCAGTTTGGTTTTCTTGACAGTTAACTCTCCCTGTGTTCTTTCCAGTTTTTTTTTATCTGTGTGAGATAATGGTGTTGAAATGTGTACAGACGGATTAGTCGAATTTTAGAACAGTTGAAATTATCAAAGAAATGTCTGACATGGTTTAACAATAAACTTTTTTTTTTAAAAGCCCCTACTTAGATTTACAACCGTCGTCCTTTTAAATGCAAACACTTGTTGACGTTTGGAGTTTCTCAGCACATCACCGAGCTGATAAGTGTGGTTTGAAGAAAGAAGAACTTGATGAAAACGAAGATTTGCAAAAATATTTTCATTATTATTTACTCTTTTTTATGAAGTAAGACATTAATAGTTCTAATATGTTATTAGGATGACAGACATCTGCTTGCGAGATCTAGGGGTTCGGCCCTATCCCGGCCATTTCTCTGGAATCATGTCAAGCAAACCATTCCCCGTTTAAATGATAATTGTTCTCTTGAACAAATGTACAGTATTTTACTATCTATATATCTATCTATCTATCTATCTGTCTGTCTATCTATCTATCTATCTATCTATCTATCTATCTATCTATCTATCTATCTGTCTATTTATCTGTCTGTCTGTCTATCTATCTATCTATCTATCTGTTTGTCTGTCTGTGTCTATCTATCTATCTATCTATCTATCTATCTATCTGTCTATTTATCTGTCTGTCTGTCTATCTATCTATCTATCTATCTATCTATCTATCTATCTGTTCGTGTGTGTATATCTCTGCCTCTAAATGTTTTTCTCGCTATCTATCCGTATGTATGTTTGTTGGTTGATTTTAATATGCATATCCTCCTTGGTAATTGTTGTGCTTTTAAGTTTGAATACAAGGATGGTTTTAACTATTCACATTTACTTGTCATCGTCACCATCTCTGTCGTCGTTATCATTATGAAACTTTATAAATTGCAATGTATTATTATTATTACTTTTTAAATTTTGAATGAAATACTTTGATGATAGAATATGGAGGATATAGATGAAAAAGTGGACATATAACTCATTCTGGTGTTTATTTCCATCTTCCCAGATATAGATGACAAAGTGGACATATAACTCATTCTGGTTTTTATTTCCATCTTCCCAGATATAGATGACAACGTGGACATATAACTCATTCTGGTTTTTATTTCCATCTTCCCAGATATAGATGACAAAGTGGACATATAACTCATTCTGGTTTTTATTTCCATCTTCCCAGATATAGATGACAAAGTGGACATATAACTCATTCTGGTTTTTATTTCCGTCTTCCCAGATATAGATGACAAAGTGGACATATAACTCATTCTGGTTTTTATTTCCGTCTTCCCAGATATAGATGACAAAGTGGACATATAACTCATTCTGGTTTTTATTTCCATCTTCCCAGATATAGATGACAAAGTGGACATATAACTCATTCTGGTTTTTATTTCCATCTTCCCAGGAAGATCTGTGTGCGCAGAACGTTTGCCAACACGGGGGCACGTGCTCTTTCACCGGCCATTTGCAGTTCACGTGCAGCTGCACTCAGAACTATTTCGGCGACAGATGCCAGTACTTTAACGTCTGCTCGGCGTCACAAGATGTGTGCCATAACAACGGTATCTGTCAGATGTCCGAGAAGGGGACATACTCGTGCGACTGTGCCGATCACTTTTCAGGACAGTTTTGCGATGACCCCGACCCTTGCTCGCCGTCGCCTTGCAACGGACATGGAACGTGTCGAAAGGTAACGGCTGTAGAAGACGTTGAATGGTAATGGCTGTAGAAGACGTTAAAAGGTAATGGCTGTAGAAGACGTTGAATGGTAACGGCTGTAGAAGACGTTGGATGGTTATAGAAGATGTCGAAAGGTAACGGCTGTAGGATACGTTGAATGGTTATAGAAGATGTCGAAAGGTAACGGCTGTAGAAGACGTTGAATGGTTATAGAAGATGTCGAAAGGTAACGGCTGTAGAAGACGTTAATGGTAATGGCTGTAGAAAGCGTTGAATGGTTATGGCTTGTAGAAGACGTTGAATGGTTATAGAAGATGTCGAAAGGTAACGGCTCTAGAAGACGTTGAATGGTTATAGACGATGTCGAAAGGTAATGGCTGTAGAAGGCTTTGAATGGTAATGGCTGTAGAAGACGTTGAATGGTAGTGGCTGTAGAAGGCGTTGAATGGTTATAGACGATGTTTAAAGGTAATGGCTGTAGAAGGCTTTGAATGGTAGTGGCTGAAGAAGGCGTTGAATGGTTATAGAAGATGTTGAAAGGTAATGGCTGTAGAAGACGTTGGATGGTAATGGCTGTAGAAGACGTTGAATGGTAATGGCTGTAGAAGGCATTGAATGGTAATGGCTTGTAGAAGACGTTGAATGGTAACGGCTGTAGAAGACGTTGAATGGTAGTGGCTGTAGAAGGCGTTGAATGGTTATAGACGATGTTGAAAGGTAATGGCTGTAGATGTTGAATGGTTATAGAAGATGTTGAAAGGTGATGTTGTAGAGTAGAAGGGTAGTGTTGTAGAAGATGTTGTAAGGTAATGATGTAGAAGGTGTCGAAAGGTTGTCTTGTAGATGAAGTCGAAAGATAATGCTGTAGAAAATGTCGAAAAGTAATATTTGTAAAAAGATGTTGAAAGATAATTTTGTAGATATTGAAAGGTGATGTTGTAGATATTGAAAGGTAATGTTGTGGATGTTGAAAGGTATTATTGTAGATGATGTCGAAAGGAATGGCTGTGACAGTTGTCGAAATTAATAGTGAAAGTTGCGGCGGGGTAATTGTCGTGACAGTTGGCGAAAGATAATAGCTGTGCAGCGAGTATTGTAGAGATCCTGTTACATAATGTGAAAAGGTTTGATTGTCAAGGTATTAACTTTAACACATGCAAGTCAAACACTCTGTTATTGGTATGTTTGTTTTCATCAGACCTTTCGCTTGAGAAGTATGCATGTCTCCCAAACAACCTTCTCCTGGTTCAGAAATACTCTGCATCACAAACTCGTAGTTTATGTCATGTTCAACACCAACATGGTGTTCAGTGCCCTCTCTCCAAAGAGATTCTGGCCCTGATGAAAATTCCTGCTACTGTCCATTCTGTTGTATGTTCAACCAAGTAGGACTTCTTTGAGCAAACTGGTGGTAGTCAAGTGACTAGTGTTCCTTGTCCATTCCTTTGTCTTTTCTCAGCCAACTAGGACTTCTTGGTGGTAGCCAAGCAACTATCCAAGCAACCAACTAAGCGACTTTTGAAGCTATGGACATAAAATAGTGTTTGCGTACATCAGCTCATGTTTTACTAGTCCTAAACTCTGTAATCCCATTCTTGTTTCTCATATTAAATTTCTTTACACTTGTGTATGATTCTTTAACAATGAGAATAAAATTACAAGTTTCAAATCGTTCTAACCACAACCATTTTTGCAAGAATAAACAGAATTTAACAAAATATGTTAAAATCTGGTTTAGAAAACAATTGTTACAATTTATAATTAGGACTTGATCAGACTATTATACCTATTCTGCCTCTTTCTCCATGGAAAGTCCTAACACAGGCCTCAGTTTTTTCCAGAGAGATTTAATTTTACTCGGAAGCAGTATTTATGCATCTTGGAGTTTCTGTCAATAGTCACGCTGAATTTTGGGTGCAAAAACAGAGCGTCTGTCTTCGAGACATAATCTCCTTTGTTTAATAGTCACGATTGACTTGCCATGTTCTAAAGACTGTATTCCTAATTAGCGTTTGTCTGTTAAAAGATCAATTTCCTACTCTCTTCCCTGTGCTGCGTGCAGAGCGCTCTACAGTGAGTAGTCTTATGTAATACTCATTGACCCATAAAGAGTATCTATTCAATTTAGCAATTATTCTTTATAACTCCAAACTAGGTCAAAGTTGTTTGTCTATAATTATTCATAACAAGTGTACATGACAAAATTGAAAATGGATTGTGGCATAAATAAGGAAATTAATATAAATGTTGTTTGGAAGAATATTAAATTAATTAGATGTGTTAATTGCATTTTTCCCATCACACATAACGATGCTAGGATAAAAGGTCTGAACAGAGGGTATTGTGGAGATCCTGTTACATAACAACGCTAAGATACAAGGTCTGAACAGCAGAGGAAACGCAAGCAGTTCATATCTGTCATTTGACTAAGAAATTCTCGAGCTGTTTCCATGTGGACTCAGCACTTTACTTCAGTCTTGGGCAAAATGGCGTTCAAATGAGTGTGCGGGGTTGATAGATGTACGAGTACTAGAGTATAATTCCTCCCTACACCGTGCGTTTCCATTGTTACGTTGTATCTGTCATTAAAAAGTTGTGTACGGGAATTGACCGATTTCGAGTGTTAAAGTATGACTCGTGCATGTACTAGCGCTGCACTTATTAATTATTTTTATCTCTGTAGCTTTAAAATACTCGTATAAGTGAAGCTCTAGCTTTAAAATACTCGTATAAGTGAAGCTCTGTTGCGTGCATAGGTCATAAATGCCAATTTAATTTCTTTACGGTTTTAGTCCCATTTTACCAAAGGAAATATATTGTTTAAATTAGTGATCCTGTAATTATTAAATTAATGATATTCAAATGCGAAACAATTAAATTTGCAGGATATCTAGAAGTGAAGTTTATTTTTTTTAATCAAAATGTATACTGATAATGATATGTTAAAATATTCTTGTTTCTCTTCTTTTTATATTTTTTATTTTTCACTGCACTGGTGGTGGGGGGGGTACGATGCACAAATATCAATTATCCCTAAAGAGAAATGGTCTTCTGAAATGGTTGGCTTCTACTCTCACTATATTATTCAGCATGGCTTATTTCTCATTAAACAAAAATGTTTGCTCGAAATAAAATATTTAATAATTTCAGTAATTGTTTACCCAGCGCTGTTGGTTTGAGTGATATAATACATTCCAGCATGTGCGAGTTTGGTGCAAAACGTGTGTGTGTGTGTGTGTGTTTGTGTGTGTGTGTGTGTGTGTGTGTGTGTGTGTGTGTGTGTATGCGAGAGAGAGAGAGAGAGATGTAGAAAGGAGTGGACCATTTCGGCGGCATCTTTGATGTTGGCCTCTGTCAGTCTGTCATGCTTGTCCTCACCCCATCCCACAAACTAGTTCTAGTAGGCCCGCCTGCTGTTTGCTCGGCAAGCGTTTATTTTTTTTAATAATATTTTTAAATCGGGTCACACGACCTGGAACGAGACCAGCCCTATGGGAACGATGCCTCGTTACACTGACGTCACAATGTCATTTCACGTTTTCACTTAGCTTTAGAAGCTGTTTGGAGTCATTGAACGTTAACTCTGGAATTAGTCTTCGTTGTCATCAAAGAATCTCTCACTTAGAGTATTAGCTTTGTGGACATCATCATTATTTCACTGACATTTATCAGAACAGTGTATACAGAACACTCTATACAGAATAGTGTATACAGAACACTCTATACAGAATAGTGTATACAGAACACTCTATACAGAACAGTGTATACAGAACACTCTATACAGAATAGTGTATACAGAACACTCTATACAAAATAGTGTATACAGAACACTCTATACAGAATAGTGTATACAGAACGCTCTATACAGAATAGTGTATACAGAACACTCTATACAGAACAGTGTATATTTCTAAAATGTTAAAAGTAAACGGTGAATTCAAATACAAATGACAATCAATTCTTTCCGCTCTTTTCTTTCAGCAGGCCTTACATTACAGAAAATAATTCTTTTAAATCTGACTGGATGTTAAAATAGTTTAGACCACAGACATTACACATATTTCAGTTATAACCTAGCAAAGGTTTTGCAAGGATTTTGTTTGTGTTTCTTTACTAACCACTATAGCCAGAATATTCCGAAAATTTTATTTATAGATATACAAAACAGGCGCATAGGTGACTATACTGTATATCAGTCAAACAATTTTAATCATTAGTCTTTCTCTCTTTTCATTTAAAAGAAAGTATTTGCGGACTATTCTGAATATTTTATTTCAAAAGACAAATTAATCATGATATCAGTAGGTTTGGAAATAGATCAACAGTGTGTGGATATTTAACACATTTCCTGTTTGATATTGGCCTCTTCCAAATGTATTTGATTTTTTTAAACCAATAAAACAATGCACACCACTTATCAAATGGATTTCTTCTTACAAATAAAATGGCTTCACTCAAACCCGCATTTATAACCTACTTGCAGTCAGTAAAAGACAATATAGGATATAGTCATATATTTATGTATAAACATTACTGTTATGATTGCCATTTCAACTTGCAACACATTTAAAGATTATTACTAATTGTACTTTTAGAAAAATAATTTTTAAAAAAGTAAATAAAAATAATATTTCTCCTGAAAACAGTTATATTTACGAGAGTTAAATTAAGGAAATCCAATCTTTACGTAAATGTCATTATTAATCAAACTAAATTAAAACAAAGTGGTTTAGTGATAAAATAAAAGTTTTGAAGAATGTTAAGTCAGCACTGCCATAAGTTTACATTTTACAAAAAAATAACTGACGTTAAAATGTGCAAAATAACAATAAATATTATGTATGTTCCATTTTACTCTGTAAGCAAGCATTACAAAATTCAGCCACAGTACTAATTATACAAGTAAAATATGCAAAATAACAATAAATATTATGTATGTTCCATTTTACTCTGTAAGCAAGCATTACAAAATTCAGCCACAGTACTAATTATACAAGTAAAATATGCAAAATAACAATAAATATTATGTATGTTCCATTTTACTCTGTAAGCATTACAAAATTCAGCCACAGTACTAATTATACAAGTAAAACATGAATAAATAAAAAGGAAGTCAAGTCCTTTTCTTCTTTCTCTTTCTTTCTACTTATTTGACAGGCGGTCTGTTGGAATGTGGTATGTTTGTGACAGGCGGTCATATTTGTTGTCAGAAAGATCTTAGATCAGTGTTTCGTCGAAATGATTGCATATGTGTGTAAAGTCTGATTATGAAAAAACCTACAAAATACAGTAAAACCTAAACAGATTATCATATTTGATGAATTTCGTGATTGACAATCTAAACTGTTATTTCTATTTCCCGAGAGCCAGTTTCAGTGCTAGTCAGGGTGGTATTGCTGTAAGTGAGTTTGAATGAATTTTTTGCAGGTGTCCAGTGCAGAGTTTTTTTGTGACTGCAACTTCGGGTGGAATGGTACAGAGTGCAGCCTGCGCAACAAGTGTGTCCTGGATACCCCGTGTAACAATGGGGGCACATGTCTCAGCACTGGTCATAACACCTACGCTTGCATCTGTGATCCCAAATATACGGGTAGGTGTAATCCATATTTCAAGCAGCCATGTGAGTAGATGCACCCATGCAGTTTGTTTGTCATTGTGACGTCATGTATCTGTGTGATGTTTTCTTTGACAGTACTTTTGTCATTTCTTTACTGACAGTAGACGTGTTACATTTTGACAGCAAATTTGTGCAACCAAATTGTAAACACATCCAGGGCATTGCAGCGGATTTGTCCGTATATAAAAGTTAAGTGCGTGCATTTTGGATAAGAACATCCTTAACACAGCTGCATGTGCTTTTATTTCTGACAGCACATTTCTGCACTTTCATTCTGAGTACATCCATGAAACAACAGATGTGTTGAATTCTGACAACATCCTGATTGTATGCATACCCATGACACTATAACAGATGTGTTTCGAACTGACAGTAAATGCTTGTGTCATAATTGTAAGCATATCCATGACAATGTCACTGACAGCAAGTATGTGACATATATGGTATTCTGAAAGAATAAAATAAATAATTACATAATTGCGTCGTTATGATTATTAACATATGAATTATACAGTCACTCTTGGCATATCTGTAACATCACAACTGTCAGTAAATGTATTATACCAACAATGACAGATATCTATGATATAATAACTAACAGTGAATGTATTATTTATATCTATAATGACAGATATCTATGACACCATGACTAACAGCGAATGTATTATTTATATCTATAATGACAGATATCTATGACATCATGACTAACAGCGAATATATTATATATACAATGATACGTATGTATGACATGATTGTCAGTGAATGTATTTTAACTACAATGATACATATGTATGACATCATGACTAACAGTAACTGAATTATATCTACAATGATACATATGTATGGCTAACAGTAAATGGATTATTTCTACAATAATACATGACATGACTAAACAGTAAATGGATTGTATCTACAATGATACATAGGCAGGACATCATGACAAGAGATTTGAGGCTGCTGACTGATAGCAAACTGGTGGCTTCGCCACTGATATTAGATCTTTTACAATATTTTTTGACAGTAGCTCTATATTGTCCTGAATGACTCAAGAGATGCCATTTCTCTGACTGACAATCTATTACAGACAAGAAGTGTTCTATTTCTCTTGGTGATAACAGGTGCCATATTCTGTTACTGACAGGAGGCATTCTATTTCTCTTGCTGAGTATGCTATTACTATTACTATGCTATTACTGACAACAGACGTGCTATATGAAATGACAGCAAGTGTTATGTGTGTTTTATATCTTCTAATCACTAGGACTTAAGTGTGAAACGTTCAATCCATGTTCCATCCACCCGTGTCAGCACAACGCTACGTGTCACATGAAGGGTGAAGGTCTTTACAACTGTTCTTGTCTACCTAATTACTATGGAAACGAGTGTCAGCATTATGATCCTTGCTACGGAAATCCATGCTATAACACCACATGCGGCAAAGACGCTGAGAAATCTCAGTGTAAATGTAATCCAGGTGAGTTTTTGAAGATGTTAACTGCTTTAATAAGTTAGCACTTGTTTGTCAAGAGAGGAAGGTAAACATAGAGTTAACTCTTAAAATAAGTTAACATTTGTTTGTGAAGATAGAAATGTTTGCATTGACTTAATTATTAAAATAAGTTAATTCTTGTTTGTCAAACTATGAAAATGTCAAGGCATGTGCGTATACAGTCGGCAAGACTAAGAGATAGATAGATAGATAGATAGATAGATAGATAGATAGATAGATAGATAGATAGATAGATAGATAGATAGATAGATAGATAGATAGATAGATAGATAGATAGATAGATAGATAGATAGATAGATAGATAGATAGATAGATAGATAATATTTTCTGATTGCATTAATCGCATTGTACTGTATTAATATAATTTGATTATATTAATCTCTTATGACTGCACTTATCTTTTTCTGATTACATTAGCTAATCTGAGTGCATTAATCTAATCTGAATACATTAATCTCATGTGACAGAATTGATTTTTTCTGATTGCATTGATCTCATCTGATTGCATGGTTCTTATCTGATTATTTTCATCCCATATAAATGCATTATACTTTTCTGATTGCATTAATCACATCATACTGCATTGATTTCATTTGACTGTGTGACGCCAACACCACCTAGTTATATAGTTATTATTTAATCACCCGAAACGTATTACAAGTGATGAGAATCTTAATTTAATAATAATTCTCCAGATGACACCACTTGGCGGATATGCGGACACTGTAAGCGTTTTCAACAAAATTAATGACAAACATTTACCGTCACACAATATTTCTGTAGATGGAAAACTCCTTACCAAAAGAGAAGAAAAAATCCGTCTGTTAATCTAGCGACCCCCCTCCCCATCCACCCACTTTCTTCTCCAACATATTTGTAAGAAGGTCAATAAATTTCACAACAAATTTATTAAATCAACAATCAAATATGCAACATATAAATATAATCAAAGAGAGATGACATTTACATCACTTCAAAACAATGTTCAATTTTTGTTGGACAATTGTTCAGTATATCCTAGCATATCTTAGTCAATTAACCATAAATACATAATCAAATTCATGGATATCACCATGGAAATGAGAGTAGAAATTCAGAGAAATAATTAAAATCAATTTACATAACATATTCAAAGATGGTGGCTGGCGCCAACGTGTTTCACAGTCACTGCCTTTCGTATTTAGGCGAGGCCTTACGTGTCCTTTCTATAGGCATGATACACAACTGTTCCAGAATCTTCAACACAACTCTCCAAGCATGCCTTAGAGTATCATCCTGAATTTCACATGCGCTACCAAGCACATCAGGAGGAATGTTCTTGATTTTTCTTGCTCATTTGCTTAACACCACGAGGAACATTCAAAGTAATCTTTGTGAATTCTCAAGACCAAATTGTTACTCGAATGGAATTCACAGGAATCAACTTATAGCAACAAGTTTTACTGATTTGTTTATGACAACGCCTGATTCACACACCAGCCTAATCTAGTAGAGCACATTAACCACTAAAGTGCATGATAAAAGTAAAACAAAAGGGCCTGCCTTTCTGCAAAAGTCAAATTAATGCAGCACAAAATTTCAGGCATATTTCATCTCTAAACTCCTTTCTCTCTTTCAAACATTCTCAACTTACAAATCCTGCAACAGTTTCGTTAGCCAAATACACAGCATAACAAATATGTTATCAATCAAAATTCAGAAATATAATTACAACATAGTCAAATTAATGAACACAAAAGTAACGGCTTAATTACACAAGCATTCTCTAATTCAAATCATAGAACAATATCAAACATGTATGAAATATTCTAAATCCATTCTTTCTTTATCAGTCAGTTAACCTACCATAAGATAAATATCGCCTTTATGGCCGGACTCGATTTTTGTTCACATTCAAAGTAATTAGAATAGAGTACTTCAACAAAGAAAAATTTAGTCCATACCCATTGGATGATTTTGTTATGAACATGTGTGAGACTATTAATCAGAAGAACTGCTCATCCATATAGAAATGGTTTCGATTGCATGAGCAATTTCTAGCATATTCTCAACTCTGTGTTTACGTCCAACTCTAACACTTACAAATAAGGCCATTATAAGGAGTGCCCAAAGTTGGGTCACTTTAACAATTTAACAATTTATATAAGGACTAAGTCTAGAAAAAGGGATAGGCAAATTTACTCTGCCAAAGACTGCATTATTCTCTAGAATGCATCCCTTATATACAACTGTATGGTGACGAATTATGCTTTGATTAGTGCTTTCTCGTACACAAGCTTATCTATTATTCTACCTCATGAACATTTCAAAGTATAGCACCTTGCAGACCCACAGGGACCGACCACATTACAAAATGGACACGCCGTTTCCGTTAACATTGCTGAGCATGCCTGAAGTAGTCTTCCGAGGACAAGTGACGTCAAAAGAAGTAAAAGCAGGGGTGGGTGGGAGGTTTCAATCTTTATTAAAATATTGTAGTAAAGTGCGGTTAAGGTAAGTCATTATTCAGTGGTAAATCTATAACAACCTGTAGGTTTATAGCAACTTGGCAGCTGTTTGATACACCTTGACTGTTTTGCTTGCAGGTTACAAGGGGCAGTACTGTAACGTGTTTGATCCTTGTCTGACCAATCCGTGCCACAGTCAGGGGCAGTGCAGAGTGGCACAAGGAGGGGACCTAATGCTCAACGGGGTTAATTACACGTGCATTTGTAACCCTGAATGGTTTGGACCCCAGTGCCAGTACCTTAACAGCTGTAATCTCTCTGTCTGTAGAAATGGAGCTACGTGTAACAATACTTCGCTTAACTCTTTCAGGTAGCTTTTCTTTTCTGCACTCCACATTTTCAACAGCCATTTGTTTTATTTTCTTTTAAAACCGAATTCATGGGTAGTTATTATTTAAGATCACCGACTCTGTTTTATAATGTCTTCAATACTTAAATAACAAACAATGTACAACATGCTTTAAAAATATGCTCCTGTCAATGGTTTGACATGGTTTAAGAATATATACGCATGAACCGAAAATAAAGGGCTGCAATTGAGATAAATGTTCAATAGTTAAGCAATTTTGTTGTAGGTGTTTCAAGATATAGTGATCTAAAAAAAAAAAAAAGGCTTTAGCCACAACAACTAGTCTCATCTTATTTTCGGATAACAGAACTGTGCAGTTATGTGTTCATTTTTGTGTAATTTTAATTGTCTACACTGCCTGTTTATGTGAGCCATCATACACCATTTGTGTGCCACGTTCGTGAAAATAAATGCCTTTCAAATACACCATTTGTGTGCCACGTTCGTGAAAATAAATGCCTTTTAAATACACCATTTGCGTGCCACTTTCATGAAAATAAATGCCTTTTAAATACACCATTCGTGTGCCACGTTCATGAAAATAAATGCCTTTCAAATACACCATTCGTGTGCCACGTTCGTGAAAATAAATGCCTTTCAAATACACCATTCGTGTGCCACGTTCGTGAAAATAAATGCCTTTTAAATACACCATTTGTGTGCCACGTTCGTGAAAATAAATGCCTTTCAAACAATTTACTCCCTAGATGTATTTGTCCTCCTGGTTACTACGAAACTGACTGCTCCAAGTACAATCCGTGTGTGAAGATGCCATGTCAGAATGGTGGAATCTGTTCCAACGATTCTTTAGGATCTTTTATGTGAGTTTTATGGCTTTTAAAATAAAAACTATAGGTTAAGCAAAAGCACTAGTGAACAAAAATATAATCAATAAAAATAAAAATTATTATTTAAAGAATAAAAGTATGAATAGTTCAAGTGTATCATATTTTACATTAGCAGGTGTAGTTCATGTGTATTATATTTTACATTAGTATCCTAAATTTTTACATTAGCAGTCAATATATTTACATTTGAGTTGTATTCTATTTTACCAATAAATATATTTACATTTCAGATATATCCCATTTTACATTAGCTGTCAATATATTAAATTTTAGATATATCACATTTCCGCAGTATATGCATTTACATTTCAGATATGTCCCATTTTACATTAGCTGTCATGTTCAAATTTTAGATATATCCCATTTCAGCAAGAAATGTATTTACATTCCAGACGTATCCTGTTTTACATTAGCAGTAAATATATTTACATTCCAGACGTATCCTATATACATTACCAGTCAATATATTTACATTTTAGATGCCATTCATAAATTGAAAACGGTATTGTAGCCATTTTGGATTTGTTTCTTGTTTTACTCATTCTTTATCATTAATGATGATTTCTGCTCTTCAAACACGACGATGGTGACATCATGATGATTATGATGACGGTTATGCTGGTGATGGTTTCTAGAGACCTGATAGAGATGTTGTTTTGTATTGCATATAAACTGTTTATTAACTGTTATCATCACTTAAGTTCTATCCACGATTATTCGTTTTATTGATCATACACTTCACACACGTGAATACATCATGAAACAAGAACCATGACATGACCCACAATTTCCTTCTTTAGGTGCCAGTGCAAGGATGGCTTCTTTGGTTCCCAATGTGAGATGACTGACCCTTGTGCATCCTCACCTTGCCTTAACTCAGCCACCTGCACCAACCTGACCAACACAAGGTATTATTGCTCATGTCCAGCGGGTTACTATGGCGAGACGTGCGAGATGGCCGACCCTTGTGCATCCTCGCCTTGCCTAAACTCAGCCACCTGCACCAACCTGACCAACACAAGGTATTATTGCTCATGTCCAGCGGGTTACTATGGCGAGACCTGCGAGATGACTGACCCTTGTGCATCCTCGCCTTGCCTAAACTCAGCCACCTGCACCAACCTGACCAACACAAGGTATTATTGCTCATGTCCAACGGGTTACTATGGCGAGACCTGCGAACGTCGGGTACCCTGCATTACCAAGCCCTGTGACAATGGGGGCTCTTGTCAAACGTCTGGAAATGCTACGTCCTTCTGCGTATGCCCAGAAGGGTTCTTGGGTTCCTTTTGTCAAATCCCAGACCCTTGTTTTGAAACAGAAAGAACAACACCGCCCTGCATTCATGGAATTTGCGTGGGCGTGAATCGAAGTAATGTGGACACACTGGAGAGCTCGGATTTCAATACTGACTTCCTTTTCAGATGTAGGTGTGACAAAGGGTTCGAAGGGAAACAATGTGAGAGATCTATCATTAACTGTACAGTAGACGGATGTCTCAACAATGGCCTTTGCCAGGAGGAGAAATGCCTTTGTCGACCTCCTTTTACAGGTGAGTGCTGAGCGGAGTAAATGGATCAGCTTATTAGAAGTGTTTAGAGATGAAAGAATAAGAATCGCTAATAAAAAAGACCTAGAAGTAGTGGAAGGTGTGGTCATGGTAGAAGATGCTGTGGTGATGGTTCATGTAGGTCTATACAATATCTTTAATATTCAAATTTAAAGCAAAAATTTGATTTTTCTCACAGGCAAAAACACTATTTGTACATAACTTCATTCGCTGCATAAAAGGTTAGTAGATCAATGCATTAACAATGCTGTCATTTATGCCAGAAACACAGATTCTAATTGCATTCTAGGGGTTAAATATATTAATAAAACGAGAGATAACATTTTTTTCTCATTTATGAGGATATTACCCTCGTATAGTGCTCTCATTTTTTCTCATAGATATTACCCTCGTATAGTGCTCTCTTTTTTTCTCATAGATATTACCCTCGTATAGTGCTCTCTTCAACTCTTAAACTGATCTGCTCACATTGTCTGAAAATTAATTCTTCTCGGGTCTATAGGTAAAGGCTCATTTTCTAGAGCCACTGCTGAATTAACCTCCAATATGTATGACAATATCATTTTCTAGAGCCACTGCTGAATTAACCTCCAATATGTATGACAATATCATTTTCTAGAGCCACTGCTGAATTAATCTCCAATAAATATCACAATACAATTACAAAATATTACATGACACCAAGAAACAGTATACTGTTATTCGCACCTACACACACCTACACACATACCTATATATCTATGTCTTTAACGGTTCAACAACAGGTAAGAAAATAACAGTAGCATTTTATACAGGTTAAGCATTGAGAGTTTTAGAACAATTTCCTTCCAGCAGGTTGTAACAGAAAACAGTTCGCTTCCAGTAAGACAACATTAAAAGTATAAATCGTACACTAGCAGACAACATTGGAAGTGTAAATTGTACACTAGTAGACAACATTGGAAGTGTAAATTGTACACTAGTAGACAACATTGGGAGTGTAAATTGTACACTAGTAGACAACATTGGAAGTGTAAATTGTACACTAGTAGACAACATTGGAAGTGTAAATTGTACACTAGTAGACAACATTGGGAGTGTAAATTGTACACTAGTAGACAACATTGGAAGTGTAAATTGTACACTAGTAGACAACATTGGAAGTGTAAATTGTACACTAGTAGACAACATTGGAAGTGTAAATTGTACACTAGCAGACAACATTGGAAGTGTAAATTGTACACTAGCAGACAACATTGGAAGTGTAAATTGTACACTAGTAGACAACATTGAAGTGTAAATTGTACACTAGTAGACAACATTGGAAGTGTAAATTGTACACTAGTAAACAACATTGGAAGTGTAAATTGTACACTGAAGGCGTGAATATAACACTGAGTTTTAGGATAGTTCACTGCATGGCTTCAGAACTATATAAACTATTCAGGAAGAAATTATGTATTTCCTATAGATTCATGGTAATATAAATTCGCATGAAATGGATATTCAACGTACATTATTTTAGGGCTAATTTCCGTGTTTCTGGTTGTTTTGAAGTACCTCTTTCTAGTCATGTGTTTGCTTGAAGAGTTGTATTTCGTGCCTGTCTTCATGTGGTGCCAGTTTTATCACTTGCTTGATGAGTTGTGTCAATTTTATTATTTGTTTGTTGAGAGGTGCCAAATGTATCATTTGCTTGTTGAGTGATGCCCTTGTTATCATTGAAGTGATAAGTGATGCCCTTGTTATCATCGATATGATGAGTGATGCCCTTGTTATCATTGAAGTGATAAGTTATGTACTTATTATCATTGATGTGATGAGAAGTGCCCTTGTTATCATTGAAGTGATGAGAAGTGCCCTTGTTATCATTGAAGTGATAAGTGATGCCCTTATTATCATTGATGTGTTGAGTGATGCCTTTGTTATCATTGATATGATGAGTGATGCCCTTGTTATCATCGATGTGATGAGTGATGCCATTGGCTTCATTGACGTAATGAGTGTTGCCTTTTTGCTTAATGCATCTTCATACACTTTTAATAACAAGAAAACAACAACAAAATACAATCCACACGAATTGTTCTTGTTCTATTACGACACCCCACAACCACACCCCCCTACTCCCACACACTTCACTCTGTCCGTGAATAGTTGCTTGCTTCGTGTAGTGTGCGGGTCATCTTTCATGAATCGATCTCCAGATAGAAATAGATCTCAGCCATGATGCCAGAGGTCCTGAAACTCTTCGCGTCCGTTTGTGGAGCAGAGCAAATTACTCATCTGACAAATTACTCATCTGACAAGTTTGTTCAAGAAGTTCAACACCGTGCACAATTTTCCAGTCGGTTGCTTCTTAGTTCCAAGCCGTTGACTGGATGTTCTCCCTTTTCAAATTCCAGTTGATGGCACACGTGTTTTTACTTACGGCCCTTGTATCCCCGCCCTCCCCCCCCTCCGCAATTTCCCTCATTTCCCGCAATTTCCCTTCCTTGTTTATTCTACTTGTCATTCTTAATTGGTATGTCCCTTGAGTGACATCTAAACGGGTCTGTATTAATTATTATCATTGCTGTGTATTTGCTAGTGTCGCCACTGTACTCTGGGCTGACAATGTAGAGATGAATTATACAAAATTTTAGCAATAGTTAATGATATAAAATATCTACAAGTGCCAGTGCACCGTATGGACTACTGATTAAATATACAATTCCGCACTCTTATGCCGACATGCTGGTATGAGACCAATTTTTTCTCATGGCCCCCACTCAGTTATTTAAACTGAGAAATAGATTTTATACAATAGGTACATAAATTGATATATAGATGGAGAGAATAAGATGCAATCATGGTACTATCACTACAGATTACAATGAAAAGCAACAGAAGTTACATTGGATTAGCAGATACGCGAGACTGGATAATTAATAAAAATTTAATTACATAAATGTATAACAATATTTGAAAGGAATAAGCAAACGCAAACTGTCCTAGTTTCTCATAATAAACACAAATAGTCTGATGAAGTTCAAGCCTCACTGTACTAGCTGTTCAAAATCGCGACTTAGCGTCAGTGTTAAATGTGCTGGCACAAGTAATGTCATGGTAGTAAAAGATGCTCAATATGACACACCATGAATAACATCAAAATCAGCATCCGAAACCCATGTCATAGATTTCAGAATAAAGATAGGATGAAATCCAAAACCCTAAAGCAGACTTATTTGCAGTTTAAGTGTACTACAAATTACTACATTAATAAATACCTAATTTTGGCATATTCCTCTGAGAAAAATAAAAGTTAAACATGTTTCAAATAATATAACACTCCTAAGAAAACTAACCATTCACCCAATACAGAGACGTCTTTACCTTATATGGTCTTCTCACTTCTATGTACAAACCATGAAAGGGAGGGATCCAGTCTCTACGCTCACCCAAAGAGTAAAGAATACAATTTTTACAGTGGTTTTTTTTACAATTGAAACCATGCCCATCTCTCCCTGAACTCACTCTTGACCCAATTAAACTCAAGATTTAATGATCTAATTAATATTTATGACTTTCTCACACCTTCCAACCTACATGATGTCAGCACACACGAGAACTATCCAAAAACAAGGTCACAATTTCATCAACCTAAAAATTGCTTAACACCTAATAAGTTCAAAACCAAGACGAGAGATCTAACACTACTGCTTGGATGCCAGGGATTTGGTGCTCTCAGGAACAACAACAACTGACCTACCTTGCAGCTATGATTGTACACACTCACTCGCTCAGCTTGCTCTTCCCTTCACCCTTGTCCATTCTGGACTTTCACTTCAAAACTAAACTTTATGCAACATTTTTCATATCATACAAATCAAATAGCATCTCATTCAAAAACCATAGATCGCAGTGTGAAAATGTATATGTAAAATATGCGAGAGAATTCCCTATCATAAGACAGCTTTTCAACTGGTACCCAGTGGTAATTCGTGGTAGAAGCTGAAATTTAAAATAATTCTTGATTTTATAAGGACTTTCGTGTCAATGTAAAACGAAGAGATTATTGTTTGTAAAAGTAATAAATTACAAATTAAAGGGTAAATTAAGGTCAAATTTTACAGCGCTGCACGCAACTTATGACAGTTTATAGCAATGAGTTGAGTGGGCGGGAAAAATCAGCAATGCATGTAAACTGTCTCTTCATTAAAGCAACGTAGGCGAGATAGCCAGCAATGCATGTAAACAAGTTAACATTAAAGCAATGTTGGAGAGATAGCCAGCAATGCATGTAAACAAGTTAACATTAAAGCAATGTTGGAGAGATAGCCAGCAATGCATGTAAACAAGTTAACATTAAAGCAATGTTGGAGGGATAGCCAGCAATGCATGTAAACAAGTTAACATTAAACAATGTTGGAGAGATAGCCAGGAATGCATGTAAACAAGTTAACATTAAAGCAATGTTGGAGAGATAGCCAGCAATGCATGTAAACAAGTTAACATTAAAGCAATGTTGGAGGGATAGCCAGCAATGCATGTAAACAAGTTAACATTAAACAATGTTGGAGAGATAGCCAGGAATGCATGTAAAGTTAACATTAAAGCAATGTTGGAGAGATAGCCAGGAATTCATGTAAAGTTAACATTAAAGCAATGTTGGAGAGATAGCCAGGAATGCATGTAAACAAGTTAACATTAAAGCAATGTTGGAGAGATAGCCAGCAATGCATGTAAACAAGTTAACATTAAAGCAATGTTGGAGAGATAGCCAGCAATGCATGTAAACAAACATTAAAGCAATGTTGGAGAGATAGCCAGCAATGCATGCTAAAGCATTAGCCGATTGCAATGATCAATGGACATGATACCCAGTGATGCATGTCATTGTCAACTGATGACAGTTCAAAGCAATGTTTGAGTGGACGGTATACAGTTTTGACATAAGAAAATTAATTAGACATTTCATGGATGTGCATTTTGTTTTTATGTTTTATATTTCGCTTTAGTACAGCAAAAAGAAAAGAACATTTTTTAAAATATAATTATTATCTTCAACCGACATAAATACAATCTTTATTTTTTCCTCAAAATAACAAATATTATCTCTCCTCAAAATTACAAATTGTATCCCTTCTCTACTTTCATCTTCTTAATAGTCGGCCTACTATGTCCGCTTTCAAAACCTGAATTTTGTGCAAGCGTGACATCAGTCCCCCCTCCCCTCCCATAAATCTTCATTAATTAAACTTCTTAAAATGCACAAATTACAAAATCAAATAACAAATATTATGTTTTCGTTTCCAAACGAGTCAATGACATACAAATTCTAACAATGTTAATTTTTCTTGTAGTAAGAGTTACAGTTCTTAGCATACGTAATACAGCGTTATGTTTAAATCTAACTATAATTATAAAGACAGTCTCTGACACTATATTTCTGCTTATAGTGTATTTTCTGGTTAGGGAGTAATCTTTGACTTTCCTTCTATATGTCGTTACCTCCCTTGCAATAAGGACGAAACAAAGAAGAAAGCAGAGGTAGAAGAATGTAACAGATCTCCAATTCTATCCCATTTTTTTTTTCATTCCTGTCATAATCATCTCTTACCGTGACAACATTTAGTGCACACCACTTCTTGGGTACTTGCAGGATCCCGGTGTGAAACGAGTGTGGGCCCTTGCAACTCAAGTACCGGTACCTGTGAATCTAACAAGAAATGCATCAACGTTTCGGTCACTGATCAAAGCTATACCTGTGTCTGTATCAACGGATTGACAACTCCAGACTGCTTGCCAGGTATAAAATAAATGACGATTTGTTTTAAACTCTATGTGTTTTTCAATGAAGTAAATAAACATTATTTTCATTATTATCGGAAGACACTTGTAATCGCCTCCCAAACAGGTCAAATGATAATTCTATTCATTGTTTGTTTCTCTCCTTCCTTGAGCAGGATAGTTGCTGGTGCCAGACATTTTACAATGTAGCTGTATCTGACAGTTTTGATACAACAGTAGTAGTCATTGATACAGGATTCAAGCCGTGAATGTAAATTATGTAAAGAGAGAGAGAGAGAGAGAGAGAGAGAGAGAGAGAGAGAGAGAGAGAGAGAGAGAGAGAGAGAGAGAAATTGATAGGGGCAGATAGATAACCAGACACTTTGGTGAGAAGTTGATTGGGAGAAATAAAGGGACACAATTAGTGTTACAGTTATCTCTAAAGAATGCTTAATCTAGGGTTTTTAACTTATAGACTAATACTGATTCATTGTAAAAGAAATTTTAAAATGCTAAAATTATAAAAGCAGGAACAACACCACAAAAAAATAACTCAATATTACTTTATCCTAATGAGTTTTAATAGAAAAATTATTTACACTATTTTAATACAGTTATTCTACAATTATTTTTAAGTGTTAATTATTTATTTTGGGTTCATTCTTCCTTACATTTGTGTATATATTAGGGGTATATATCGCAAAGTGATTGTACTTGTTTGTGTATCACGTGATTACTCCTTTGCTTCACGTAATTGTATGATTGTTTGCTTTCCTTTGTTTGAAGTTTGCGCGGCTGGAGTGACATTCTCGGAAAAGTCTGGCCAAATCCGCTGGCCAGAAACGCGAGCAGGTGAAACCGCTAGAGCGCGCTGCCCGAATGGTAATAAAGTGGACCAGCAAGGTTACGCTACTCGCGTGTGTCTTCGCCAAAGTGAGACCATTGCATCATGGGGCACGGCCAACGACAGCGTATGTAATGAGGTAGGACCGTGTTGAACAAATTTAAAGCCAGTTTTTCTTGTTTGACCAGCTTCGGTCTTTCTCAGGAAAGAAAAGAGACCCCCCATCCCTTGATCTGTATCTTACTTTTAATGTGCTGATACAAAGAAAGAGACAGGAAAACCAGGGGTTTGCAAGCTGATTTCTTTTCCAAACACGACAATTGCCAAACGACAGTATAATTAATGGAGGGAAACATTAAACAGTCCATATAAGGAATTGCACATCACCCAGTCTGCTATTAGTTAAATGGTCAGGGTCAATTAGTAAGAAACTGCTCATAGAATGAATTGCACATCATCCAGTCTGCCATTAGTTAAATGGTAAAGGTCAATTAAAGAAACTGCCCATCATCCGAACTGTCTTCTCTGGAATAACCGTTTCTTTAAAATTATCCACAGTTTGTTGAAAGATAAGATTTTACACAGTATTTAACTTTTCAATAATATAGATGAATGTGTCAGTATATTCTATACAAGACTATACTCCCGATTTCAACTGGCTTTCACTGGCAGCTGTAGGTTTTATTACTTTTATTTTCCGTTACAGAAGGTCTGTCTGTTGCGACTGTTTTACACATTGTGACATCAGTTAGTGTTATTATATATTTTGTTTTTTCATTAGAGGGTCTACATGAAATATCTCTACTGACTGTTTTCGTATTGTTCAACAAAAAAAAAAAAGTTGTTTTTTCTTATCAATGCATTCTTTGGACACTTGAATGTCACGTTTCGAAAAATGTACATTTACTTTTAAAAGGCCTCTGTTTAGTCTGCTTGAAATGTTAGCCATAAACTGCAAGAATCTAGAACAATTAAATTATTTGCTCGATAACTGCTAGAACATACACGCCATTTATCAACACCACACTTGTCATAAATATTTGAATTAAAAATACAACTCATTCAAAACAAATAAACATTAAAATTCTTGTACATTCAATTATTTTAAAATAAAATCAAAAGGAAACAAACAAAATACTGCAATCCTCGCAATGCAATACTCTCAGTCGCTGTCTCAAGACAGAATCTCGTATATTATCCTATTTCATAATTATATGTGAGTTGTTTATAATATAGGAATTAAGGCATGTTGCATTTTATGCATAAATCAAATCTTAAAAACCGAAATTAATAAAGTTTTAAATATTTTTAATATAATATGTCTTCAATTATCTTTCAGTACTATTCACAAACGTTTTCTCTTGCATTAAAAAAAAAATCATGGGATAATTATTTCCTGACTTGTGCCTTTTTCCTATCTGAGATTTGTTTGTTTTGCTTAGATGGGTGTGTCACAAGCTAGCCGTCGATTGTCGGAGCTGAAAAATCTGACGTCAGATCCGGCTAGTCTGGGAACAGCGGAAGTGAACAATTACACCTCAATTTTAGAAGATCTGTATCCATACACTCTGATTGACGATAAGGTGAAGTAGTTTTGTTTGAACTTAATTTGCATATCTTCTCTTTCATCTTCATTCATATTCGACATTCTATTTCTTTTCTCTAGAAATGTATTATATGTCAGTTGCTGTTTCATATATGTTTGTTTAACATCATGCCAAATAAACACATACTAAACAGAACAACTAATTAAAATTAGAATTTCACAGCAACACTTAATTTCTTAATGTCCTTTGCAAACTACACAGCATTTGAAATAAATCTGTTTACAGTATTAAAATGTATGTTTTCTGGTTTGTTTGTTTTTTCAGGTGGCAATCGAAATGCTAAACATAATTAGTAACTTAGGTGACGTGAACGTGTCTGTTACAATACGTAGCAACCAGGAAAACCAGACGAGTGTCCGGTAAGTGTGTAGTGGGAACCCTCAGGGGAGATAAGTGAGAGACTGGCTATTACTCCTTAAGGAAGTGCGCACTCAGAGTTGTCCCGCTTTGGCAGATAGAACATGGTGTACTATCGGTGTTGCTTATCCTGAGAGAATGGCGTGTACACATTTGTGGCACAGTGGAACTTGCCGAAATAAGAGTAAAATATCGGTACAGGTGGAGGAAAAATAGTGTCGCATGGTTGTGCACATATATTACACTTTTTGGTGGTACGCAGATCTACAAAACACTGTACTTTTGTGGTGATGCACACAGAATGGTGTCCTTATGGTGTACTTTTGTAGTGGTGTATATAATAGTGTCCTTATGGTGGTCACAAAAAATGCTGTACTTTTATAGTGGTGTATATAATGGTTTCCTCATGTTGGTGTACATAAATTCTACTCACTAAGGTGGTGCAAAATTTAGTGCCCTTATATGGGGTGTGCAAACTAATGTCCTTAAGATAATCACAAAAATAATGTCTTCATGTATTGAACACAAATAGTGTTTTGATCGTGCTGCTCTAAATAATGTCATTATGATACACAGCACAATTTTCTCTTGCCAGCACACAAACTAATGTCATTATGATACACAGCACAATTTTCTCTTGCCAGCACACAAACTAATGTCATTATGATACACAGCACAATTTTCTCTTGCCAGCACACAAACTAATGTCATTATGATACGCAGCACAATTTTCTCTTGCCAGCACACACACTAATGTCATTATGATACACAGCACAATTTTCTCTTGCCAGCACACAAACTAATGTCATTATGATACGCAGCACAATTTTCTCTTGCCAGCACACAAACTAATGTCATTATGATACACAGCACAATTTTCTCTTGCCAGCACACAAACGAATGTCATTAATGAGGAGCAAAATAATCGTGTGATGGTAGTGCACAAAAAATCCTTATGTTGATATACAAAATAGTGCCTTATGCTGGTGTACATCATAGAGTCATTATGCTAGTGCACTAAATAGAGTCACGCTGATTCTGAAAGAAAAGCGACGCGCATGCGCATTCATTAAAACATTTAAATAATTAAACAAATGTACATATTTCCTGAATGGGTCATGAAGCTATGGCTTTATTATACATTATCATATATAAATGCTATTATAGTCATGGAGCCATGACGAAATCATATAATAACTATCAGTAAATTATTAACTGCACCTCTGATTGATTTACAGCACGAATCTGAAGTCATCTCCCTGTATGCATGTGTGATTCTAGGTATTCCTATCCAGTATGAGCGCAGGTTAAAGAAATGCTGTTGAAATGAATCTTTAATCTTGCAGACTGGTGAAAATATTAGAGGACTATAGTGCTGATGTCAACCTAACTGAGGGTGTCAGCGTCAATGTGACGACAGCAAACTTTGAGGTCATGGCCGTAATCTTGAACTCCACATCTTCAGCTTTTCAGTATATTCCATCAGTTGCTTCAAATAACAGCACATTAAATGTAAGCCGTTCGCATTAATATCCTGGAGTCTGTTCTACTGTCATGGGGATCTATCTATCTATCAATCTATCTATCTATCTATCTATCTATCTATCTATATATCTATCTATCTACATATCTATCTATCTATTTATCTACCTATTGTTAAATTTATTCACCTTCTTACCCTTATTGACAACCATATGTTGGAGAAGAAAGTGGATGGATTGGGGTTCACTAAAAATAGATCAAAGACAGAGTCACTACATTTTAATACTGCCTTTTAATTAATATCAACATCCCATAATATAGTGAGTATGTCCATCCATTGCCATGTAATTAAATAACACAAAACGTATGCCGCATTAAACATTCCATAACATATACCTCACTATGCAATTAAACATCCTATAGCAAATACCCTGTCATGTAATTAAATATGACATAGCATATACCTCATTAAATATCCCTTAACGTAGTGTCATTGCTTCCTCATATCATTAAATATCCTGACAAGAAGTGAGTCAATCAGTTTTATACAATTTAGATTTTAAAAATTATCTATTGCAATAATAAGTTCATTTCCAAATACTTAATAACTCCAAATGCATATACATTTACAACATTCTAGCATATCTTTAAACTAATGTAGTACTCACTTCATTTTGTGCAATTGTAAAACATTTTAATAACCAAGAACACTTTAAATCACCCACTTATTAGCATTTCCCACCAAAGATTTCTTTCCCTTGGATTATTTTACAGCTGGATGTGTCCATCTCGATCCCACCTGAAGCGTGGGCAAACGAAGCAGGGGATGTGACGTCAAGTGGAAAGTTTCCGCGCCTTCAGTTCATTGGCTACAACAAGTCCCAGTTTTTCATTCCGGAAATGATGTCTTACGGCATTGACACGATGAAGTCGCAACCAGTTCTGACTGCTATCGTCAAGGATAAACTTGTCGCCAACCTGACGTCTCCTGTTGTCTACCGTATTAGGAATTTAAAGGTATCACGTGATGCAAAAAAAAAGTCGCTGTCGGGTCAGACAAATCAGTTTTTTAAAGTGAAAACAAACATACTACTACTACTACTACTAATAATAATAATAATAATTTGCACACACTTTCTCAAACCACACAAACACAGGTACGCGCACATTCACACGAGAAGAGAAGAAAGCCACCTTAGAGACTGTTACCAGGGTTTACGTGTTATAGTTGTTTCAGTTAAAAGTATTGATTTGTACAAAATTCGTGTTAAAGAAACCTAATAAAAATACTTAGTGTATTATTTGCAAAATATAACTTTACTTCAGAAAAATTCTCTTCAAGAAAAGATAGCTCGTTTTGAGAACTTTCCTTGACTGCTGCACTTCACATTATTTTGTTTTCAATATGACCATTCAAAGTAACATGACCATTTCTATTACCTGGTTCTTGAACGCAATAGTAAATCTTTTGTTACTTTAAAATTATATATTTTGTTTTTAATATGACCATTCAAAGTAACATGATCATTTCTATCCATCTGGTTCTTGAACGCAATAGTAACACTTTTGTTACTTTAAAATTATATATTTTGACAATAGCTTCTCTTAGTACCAGTACGTCTTACATTCTGACGACTTCAATAGCATTGGTATTCCAATGGACGACTTCAGTAGCATTGGTATTCCAATGGACGACTTCAATAGCATTGGTATTCCAATGGACGGTTTCAACAACATCACTGATTAGTATTATATCCTTTGGGGTTTTTTGCTTATGGTCACGTGAGTACACGATACCTTGTTCCATACATTTTCGCGGTGGAAACTACTGCAATTAGCCAATTAAAGTCTTTTAGTGATTTAAAATTTCGTATTTCGATAAATTAAACTTTTCTTGCGTGTTGTTTCATTTGTCTTTCTGTTTTATTTTTCGTTTTAACAGACAGAACAGAACTACACCTGCGTGTTTTGGGATTCAGAAAGTATGTATTAATTATGTATATTAATACCTCTTAATAACTACTATTTGCTTTGTAGTGCAAATAATGTTCCTAAAAAGTCATATTATTATATTGTAATTTAATTAATATTTCATAAATATGTTTAAATATTTGTATTTAATATAATTATTTTGCATAAAATACATTATTGTATTATAGTTTAATTAATATCCGTTTAAATACTTCAGATGAATTAATATTAATATCGGTGATTGATGTGTACAGGACTTGTTACGCTGATAAAACATTAAGAAGGATATTTAAAACTTATAATAGAGCATTTACGAAGATATATCTAAAATACTATGGCAGAACATAATAATGATGTAAAAGAACGTGTTACTGAGAAAGAACTTTAATAATGATGTATAAGAACATGTTACTGAGAAAGAACTTTAATAATGATGTATAACAACGTGTTACTGAGAAAGAACTTTAACATTGATTGTAAAGGGAGTATTACGGTGACAGAAGATCACCAGTGATGTTTATAAAAGAATCACATACAACAAAGCAAAAAGGTTTTCATGTTAGCACTTTAATACCAGTTTGTATAGAACGCTTATTACAGATACAATTAGTACATTCACATATGGCAACTCCTTTGATATTACGATAGAAAATTGGCATTGGTAATTAAATGTCGTTGTTATGAAAGCAGCACATCAATAGAGTTTTGTAATGGACTGGGATAGAAAACAATTTATTGCGTAATAATTTGCATAATAAACAACAACAACGAGGTTATTATTTCAGGGTATGACAGTAATTCATCTATCTTCGACTGTTATTATTATTATTATCATTATTATTATTATTATTATTATTATTATTATTATTATTGCTACTAAGCATCCTAGTCATGATCTAAGGAATGGGTGTGGATTAAAAAAAAAATTCCCAAATCACCCAGTCTAGGCTCGAACCCTTGGTTTTCTAAGCGCCTTAATCACACACCCAACGCGCGCCAATAATACATGCGTATTCAGCCAAATAAAAGTTCGAATCATTTGAAACTAGTTGGAGTATAAACCATATTTAAATTTGTAGTTGTTGTCCAATTGACGGAGGTCTTTTTCTTTCTTTTGGGGAAAATGTAGATCGTACCTGGTCTACCGAAAATGTGGTGACTGTGGTCAAGAGCGGTAACTATACTGAATGCGAATCGTATCATCTTACGAGTTTTGCAGTGCTTTTGGTAAGTTACTTCCCTTTATGCGATTGCACATTCACTAAACGTTGATTAATGTTAGTTAGTGTTTTAGAAAAATTCTAATGGTAGAAGCTATTGTTACTGAGTCATTTCAGCAGAAGTGCTTTAGGCAAAAGACATTTAATTCTTCTGTCGATAGCGAACACCGCCCCCCCCCCCAAACACACACTAATCTCCAATACATAAACTTTAAACTTGCTCCCACTTAAAATAAGAACTGTGGTACATTAACAAAGCAACACAGTTTGCTTCTGTTATTTCAGGCTAGATTATATAATGCAGATTAGGGTCTATTAAAACAGCCGCTGATTTTATTGAAAATTACTTCATCTGAAAACAACTTTTCCCAGTGTATGTATCTTTCAATATTTTTAAGGTGGTTGAAAAATGCAGTAATACATTTCTTTAATTTGCTCTTTGTACAGGATCCATCACCAGACTTTCAGGTCGGCCAGTTGCATGAAGCAGTGCTCTCTTACATTTCCTACATTGGCTGTGGCATTTCTATCTTCTGTCTCTTGCTCACCATTATAACGTACAGTCTGTTCAGGTATGTCATAGTCTGTTCAGATATGTAGTTGTTTGTTCTATATTATGTCATCTGTTCAGGTATTGTGTAATCAGTTCAGATATGGGGTAGTTTTTCATGAACATCGTAGTCTGCTCGGGAATGGCGTAGTCTGTTCAGGTTTAGGGTAGTCTTTTCAGATAGGTTGTAGTCTGTTCAGGTATTTCGTAGTCTGTTCAGATATGGTGTAGTCTGTTCTGGTATGGTGTTGTCTGTTAGGTATGTCGTAGTCTGTTCATATATTGTATAATCTGTTGAGGTATTATGTGGTCAGTTCGTGTATGTCTTAGTCTGTTAAGGTAGGGTGTGTAATCTGTTCACTTATGGGATTGTCTGTTCAGGTGTGTTGTAATTCTATTCAAGTGTGTTTTAGTCTGTTTAGGTATGTTATAATCTGTTCAGGTGTGGTATGACATTACTTAATTCACTTGAAATTAATACACAATAAAACTTTATTCAGTGCGATCATCAATGAAAAAAATATCTTTTATGAAGAACATTCCTGCTTCATCCGTTCCCTCTCGTGCCCTTCAGTGTAATCCAGTAATGCTCTCAAGCTTAACATTAACATTAATTCTCGAAATCATCAGTCCAATTGTGTTGTTTTTTTATAAAATGTGTATATGTGAAGTAAATTGTACTATTTTCTTTCTCCCCCCAGGAGTCTGAACAAAGATCGCTCCGGAAAGATTCTGCTGAATCTCTGCCTCGCCCTTCTTCTCTTGAACGTCCTCTTTCTGATCAGCGGACTGGGGTCGGGAGGGGAGGAGAGCGTCGGTCTCGGGGTGGTGGGGTGCACCGCTGTGGGGGTGTTGCTGCACTACTTATTGTTGACAGCGTTGTCTTGGATGTTGGTGGAGGCAGTGGAGATGTACAGGGCCCTCATTACTGTCTTCTCCACGTATGCGCAGTGTTACATGCTCAAGTGTTGTCTCGTGGGATGGGGTGAGTAATGTCCCTTTAAATAGGCACCGCATGGTGTATTCGAGTGGCGTCTGGCTGGATTACAGTCCCTTAAATAGTTACTGTGTTTTATTTCAAATGGCGTGTCCCATTAAATTGATAATGTGTTGTATTTCGAGTGGCGTGTCCCATTAAATAGTTACTATGTTGTATTTTAAGTGGCGTCTGGCTGGATTACAGTCCCATTAAATAGTTACTGTGTTGTATTTCGAATGACATGTCCCATTATATTGCTAATGTGTTGTATTTTGAATGGCATGTTCTATTAAATAGTTACTATGTTGTATTTCGAATGGCGCGTCCCATTAAATATTTACTATGTTGTATTTCGAATGACATGTCCCATTATATTGCTAATGTGTTGTATTTTGAATGGCATGTTCTATTAAATAGTTACTATGTTGTATTTCGAATGGCGCGTCCCATTAAATATTTACTATGTTGTATTTCGAATGGCCCGTCCCATTAAATAGTTACTGTGTTGTATTTGGAATGGCGCGTCCCATTAAATATTTACTATGTTGTATTTCGAATGGCCCGTCCCATTAAATAGTTAATGTATTGCGTGTTCGAGCGAATGAATTAAAATAGAATTAAAAATTAGAAATAAGTTTGCAAGATTAAGTGTTTTCTAGTTGGATACATGAATTAAGTCCCTAAAAATAGGCATTGCGTTGCATTCCAGAATATTGTCCCGTTAGTTATGGTGAGTTAGGTCCCCTTCATATACTTTGGGTTAAAGCGTTGTAGTTTCACTTGTAAACAATTCAGATACACTGTTCATTACTAATGTTTCCTTTGAAAAGCGCCTTAACGATCAACATTGTTACTTAGTATTGTTGGGTAGAGTCTAGACTTTCACATACACACAATTTATATATTCGTATCTATAGATAGGGACAAGTAAAACAATAGAATTCCCACGTTTTGTTTAGCAATTGAGCAGTGGTAGATAGCTATATATCTTTCAAAGACACTGTGCAAACATTCGGGTATTAGCTAGCTAATCTAGGTTACTGGGTATTAACTAATCTAGGTTACTGGGTATTAGTTAGCTAATCTAGGTATTCTTTTCTTGTTAATACAAGATGCATTTAGTAGCTACTGGGGATATTGGCTCGTTGCCAAGGCTACATCAAAATGACATTACACACTAAATATTCAAATAAACAATTTAAAGACCCTAATCAACTAATAGTAATGCCTTTCACATTTTAGTATGACGATAAAAGATGTGTTCTATCACATTTGACAGTTATTTGAAATAGAGATTGCCCGTAACGTCATTGTGGTCGCAGCACGCCGTCTTTGACATTTCGTGTCATTCATTTAAGAGGGTTACGTTTTATTTTCCTTAACTTTCATCTTTAGATCTCTAATCGCTTTGACATTTCGTGTCATTCACTTAAAAGGGTTACGTTTTATTTTCCTTAACTTTCATCTTTAGATCTCTAATCGCTTTACAGTCAGACATGTAAGTCCGAGTGTTGAATAAAGGAAATGTGCATTGTACTCTATCTTTACATCTAAAAGTGCTTTCAGTCAGGATTGTAGATAGATAGATAGATAGACAGATAGATAGATAGATAGATAGACAGACAGACAGACAGACAGATAGATAGATAGATAGATAGATAGATAGATAGATAGATAGATAGATAGATAGATAGATAGATAGATAGATAGATAGATAGATAGATAGATAGATAGATAGATAGATAGATAGATAGATAGATAGATAGATAGATATTTATGCACGGTTTACTGTTTGCCTGACTAATTGCCACCTTCGCTATTTCCCTGATATTGTCTTTGAGTAAAGTGTGATAACTTGCGGTTCTTTTATTTCACCAGGTGTCCCAGTAATTATTGTTGTTATCACACTGGCAGTCGACGTTAAGAACTACCAGTCAATTGAAGATTTGTAAGTATAATTATTATTGACAGCACACAACAAATACTTTAGACAGCATTTCCAATTTCACAGAAATTACTTTGCTACTTGACGATAGATCCCCGATCACATATTGACATGTCACTTATATTAATTAAGAACGCATGTGTCAATGTGTTTGTTAGAGTGTAAAAGGGGGGTGGGTGGCGTGAACGAGTGAGGTGTTTGAGTGGATGGTGTGGGGGGGTAATTTGAGGCAATGTAACACTTTAATATTTACTGAAAATATGTCAGTATATTCCTAATGATTTAAATAAGAACTCTTATGTTTTATTTGTTTATTAAGATACTGGGTACGGTTGTGGAAATAAGGTAATAATATTTTTACAGTTGTGAATTTTAACACTCTGTAGGTTATTGTTACAAGAATGGATAGGGATTTGGGGACAAGAATGAAGGACAGTGGGAGTGAAATGATAAACAAATCTGAAAACATGGCATAGCAATATCTGTGAAATTGTCTTCTAATTATTTCACTGTTTTCATACTGGTGTTTGTTTTCTCCCCTGAGAGCTACAAGTAAAAATTGTCTTGATTTATTTTATTTTTCTAATCTTTAAAGTTACGTAGTTTCAAAAATAGAAATAATTATTGTCACTTCAGTTAGAGAGATAATATATATATAATCACACACATATATTAAGTTGATTGATTGATTGATTGATTGATTGATTGATTGATTGATTGATTGATTGATTGATTGATTGATTGATTGATTGATTGATTGATTGATTGATTGATTGATTGATTGATTGATTGATTGATTGAAGTCTTGTGTGAACGGTAGTTGATTTCGATGACGAAATGGCAAATTATTTAAGAAAAATATTTTCCAGGAACACAAAGTCGCTCATCAATTCGTGAGCTGCGTAGTTATATGCTACTGAACATCTTAGAAGTTTAAGAATAGACCGAGACAGTGTTTCCTGTAACGAGTGCGCATGCCTATTCTTTTTCAGCTGTTTCCTGTCGCGTTCAAACGCTGCGGCTTACTATGCGTCATTGGTTGCTCCTGCCTGCATCGTGCTTGTCGTCAACACTGTCATCTTCGTATTGCTCACCCGGGTGATCCTTAAACCACGTTTTCAGCAGCAAAAGACAAAGGAAGAACCCAGAGTTACACCTGCTCAGGTAAAAGAATGAAATAAAATTATTGTCACATGTTTATTTATGAGTGGCTCCGCTTTTAAAGACATTTCTGAACTATTTCATTCCTTTCTCACTCATGAAAAATGCTGTCGCTATTTCTTTTTTAGGTGCCAGGTAAGTTCAGAATTAAGAATTAATATATTTTCTCATACTTCTCCTCTTCTTCTTTTGCTTGTTTTCCTCCTTCGTCTCTTCTTCCTTATTCCCCATCCTTTCTCTGTCCTCGTTCTCCGCCTCCTCTTTCATCCTCTGTATTTTCTCTCTTCTCCGTCTTTTTCCTCCTCCTCTTCTTCTTTTTCTTCACCTCGTTCTGCCTCTTTTCTACTGCTTCTCTTTTTTTTTTGTTCTCCTCATTTTCTCTTTATTCTTCTCTTTCGTATTGCTGTAATTTCCTGAAGCTTATAGCAAGCAGTAGAAGGTGTGTTTAGCGCCAGTTCTGATACAAGCCTCTGTGAGTAGAAAAATTATGCTTCATATACTATAGCGCCTTATGTATTTACTTAGATTGTATGACGTTATGAAGTGGCACTGACTTTCTGGTTAACATGATGACGTTATGAAGTGTCACTGGCTTTCTGGTTAACATGATGACGTTATGAAGTGGCACTGACTTTCTGGTTAACATGATGACGTTATGAAGTGGCACTGACGTTTGGTTGACATGACGACGTTATGAAATGACACCGATTTGCTGGCTGACGAACGATAACGAAATGAAATGACACTGAATTACTGGATCATTCTTTTCGTACACTCATAGCATTCTCGTAATTTATAATTTCATAATTATCACTCTGAGAACAAGAGCGTACTAATATCGTGTGCCACTTCACTGTTATTATAGCTGCATAAAATGAAACAAATGTAGCAAACTCTTATAAGTCAAAATCTTACGCGTCATTCTAACAAGAGATAATATAGCAAGGGGAGAGCACCTCTCTCGGACAATAATCAAAATATAGATGTTAAATCTAGCATATTATGTATTAGCGACGCATTTTGTTTGTGGTCCCTAAACTTATGTTTATTTTGTATTTTAAAATATATTCTGAGTACAGATGAGTTGCACTATTAACTTTTTTAACCTTCAAACAAGGAGAGCCAGGTTTGGGAATAAAGATTGCTGACGTCAGTGATAAAGGAAGAATAATTATCATTAAAATTAAAATAGCTCCATTCCTTTCTTTCTCTGCACTGACCCGTCATTGTTGTAATGCTTTTATCCAGACAATACTAATTGGCCATTTTAACAGGTCAAACATTAAACATATTTATCTAGACAGTATATTCATTAGCCATTTTATCATGTCAAACATTCAACACCTTTATCCAGACAATATCCATTGGCCATTTTATCATGTCAAACATTCAACATGATTTTGTTTTGTTCAGGTTCGTGGAGCGTTCACAGTCATGTTTCTGTTGGGTGTGACGTGGGTGTTTGGACCACTGGCCATCGAAGAAGCCAAACTTGTCTTCAACTATCTTTTCTGCATTCTGAACTCGCTTCAAGGGTTTCTCATTTTCGTCTTCCGGTGCCTTTTCAATCCCGAGGCACGCATGGCCTGGGTGCAGCTCGTCAAGACGGGTACGTTCAAGAAGAGGCGAGGGCCGGTGCCTTCCGGCGTCTACTCCGACTCTTCCTCCAAGGGAGAATCAAATCTCAAGTCCAACGGAACCATGAGCTACCACGGCGGAGGTCAACTAGTTGGGGGAGGGAGTCACAAAGGAAGCATCGGGTCGTTGACGAAAACGAGTTTAATTCACAGTAATGGCTGGCATCCCAAGCTGAATGGCATGAACAACGGTCAGGCTTTAGAACGCAAGGGGACACAACTCTCTAGTTTGGGTTCTTGCCATCTGAACACGGAGTCTCACAGCGAGGAAAAGCTTGAGCAGCTACAACTCACGAGCAAGATCCACGAAGGCGACATTGTGCCCGAGGACGGAGAGGGCAAAGGTCAATCACCAGGGGATTACTACGTGAGCGGATTGAGCAGCAGTGAAGAAGGAGAGAATGAAAGTCACGACTTTAATCCACACCTCGACAGCACGGAGCCGGGCGACGAAAAGAGGACGGTTGCCGGCCTAGCGTTGTACGAAAGTGGTAGTACTGGCACTACTGCATGCTGGGAAAGCCATCGCCAAGTTCATGTGGAAAGTGCCGTCTACCGAGTACGCACCACCAGCTTCAAAGAGTTCATTTCTTCCTCTGAAGAAGTGCCACCTAGCGACAAAGATGAGCTGACGTACTTGTGATGCGCACAACTTAAATGGAAGACGTACTTTTTGAAGACGTGTATTTCAAGGAGGACTTACCTCTGGTGATTTTCTGGTATCAAAGAAAACTCATGATTTGTCAAATAAGTTTCTTTTTTTTACTAGGAGATTGTTACATTCTTTCCATCTAAGGACAAAATTCTTCTTTTGAGAAGTGAAAATTATTCCCGTTAATTTGTCGTGAATTGCTATGAGATATGGATAATATTAATTTAAAGCAAATTACAGCCGCAATAAAACTCCCAACAAATACAACAGCAAATCTCCTACACTTTATTTTTTTAAAAGTTCTTGCCATGTGATACCAAAACATAGAGAGTGGCTGGAAATTTTCTGCTTAATTCCATAATGACTGACCTACTGGGAAGGAAGGAAATCCATTCTAGTCGTACACGTTAGCATTTATATTGCCCATGCACAAAGCTGCCATATGTGAACAGATAATTACTCTCTCATTAGCACAGACGTACATCCACTGCTGAATTATACACTTCATTCACCTGGATTATGGTCAGGGAGTGGCTTTGTGTAAAAGACAGAATTGTAATGTCCTCTGTACAACTACAGTACGAATCCAGAACTAACATTGAACTAACGATTTCTCTAAGTCTCTTGCGCATCAAGGTGCACCTTCGTACCAGCCCATGTTTACCAGTACTCATTATCTTTCATTTAGTGGCTCGCTTCGTCCGTAGATCTTCAGAAGCTTTGAGTCTTAATGTAGATAATGAGCACATTGCAAGGACAAAATGTCCACGGTTTTCTTTTGTCCACTAGAAATGGTTGGCATTTGAGAGTTTTGCTTGTGGGAAGGACTGCTGTTTAAATATACCCATATGGTGTTTTGAGCATTCTGCTGAATAACACAATGCCTGCTAAGTGAGAATACTGCTGGATCAGAATTAAGAGGTGCTAATGGAGGGATGTTCCTACGCTATTTGAGTATACTTTTGAAAGACACCAAGCGTGCCAATTGAGAATACTGCTGGGTCACAATCTAATTGCTATTTAAGAATAGTATCTCTACATTTCTCGCGCCGTACGTGTTGTGCTTTATGACGTAAAAAAACTGCTGTCAAATGTCTGTATTTCGTTTCAAAATTTGATTTATCATATTTTCACAAATTACTAAGTAGAGTTTTAGTTTGAAGTCTATTTCAACTGATTGCATTCAGCAGTCTGCAGCATTTCCTTAATATTTAGAGACTGACTGATATACTGATTGAAAGTCTCATTGACTGACAGTCTGATTTACTGACTGACTGACAGAATGACTGACTCACTGACAGATTGCTAGGGAGCGCTTCCCTCTGATCCGATTTGTGCGCATAGACTTGACACAAATTGACACGCTGAGATTTGTTTAAGACCAGAGTAGGTCACCAATCTTTGTCCATACCTAGCGCTCAATCGATCTTCAGAACTGAACAATTCCGATATGTCATACTGTTAACATTCGCAAGTAAATAATATTTTTCACATTTATCATAAGTGCTTCGACAATTTTAGTGAATGTTTGCATTTTAGAAATCCTTGTTCGTTGTAATGGCACCAATTAGCAGGCCACGCATCAATCACAACAGATATCAAATATAAAAATGCCATTGACCTTATACTGTCTATATAAATCATGCACTTGACTCCAGACATATGACGTCAGACATTTCAGTGATCACTTAAGATATATTGACTACCGACATCTGACGTCGGACATTTCAGTGATCGCTTAAGATATATTGACTACCGACGTGTATCACACACAGACGATATAAAACATACACTTATTTATGACGTCTACATTGAGCGCCTAAGACATTTTGACTAAGACGTGACTTAGACTATATCCTGGTCATAGATCTATATCCTGAGCGCATGCCTTTCATAGCAACTGACCGCAGATCAGTGACATGACATTCACTTGCGACCCCTTAACAATATAACCATATTCTGACCTGTAGCCATTCAGTGTCTGACCGCATATCTTTAATAGATCGCTAGTATTACACTGACCCCATACTATATACACTAACTGCTAGTCATATAGTGGCCTCATGCCGTGCATTGGCAGCATGCCATATAGTGTCCACCAGTCAGTAATTGACCACATACCATTCGCTGACCGATATAGCACATTGGCTTCAGTCTATGCATAGCAGCAGACTACACATTAATGACGTACAATTTACTGATTGCATACCAAATACTGACGACACAAAATTTACTGACCAATACCATACATTGACGGAACACAATTTACTGACCAATACCATACATTGACGGAACACAATTTACTGACCAATACCATACAGAGCAGCATACAATCTACTGACCAATACCATACAGAGCAGCATACAATCTACTGACCAAGACCATACATAGCAGCATACAATCTACTGACCAATACCGTACATAGCAGCATACAATCTACTGACATTATATCATACATCGACCGTTTACCATATTTTGACGGTATGTCAAATATTATCCACTTATCAAATATTGACCGCAAACCGTTCATTGACGGCATACTATGGACTGACCACACGCCATTCATTTCTAATCAAAATGGTGTACACCTGCACGCTTTAAATGAAATTATTATCTTCAATCTTTTTTAAGCTAAATATAGTCACCTACCTTATTTCGGGGTGGTGTATGTTGTTCTAAGTTTTGTGTGTTTAAGGAAATAATTATTCTAAATATTTGGCGCTCGTTCTGCCGCTCTTTCCAAAGAAAATGGGTAAAGTGTACCCATCATTGCTGCTTTTGCCGTTGATTGGCACCGAACTAATTTATCTCTGTGTTTGCCGTTTTTCCCAGTCAATTACGTCGAGTGAAATTTCTATTAACATTTGTTAGTTAGTATTTCATTACAGATTATTAATATCTACTAGTTTGTCTTACATGTAAATTTGGTGTTTTTTCTCCTGCATACCCACCGAACGGAAGGAATTTTTTTTCCTGTTTCATGTCACGGTAAAATCCTACACCGAAATTCCCAAAACTTTTCAACTCTTAACTGAGAACTGTTTTTTTTCCTAATATCCGTTTCTGGACGGATGACTCCAAACAAAGCTCTACGTTGTTGTTGAATTTGATGAACACTTCTGGCTTGCGCCGATTTCGCGTCATATCGAGTTACTGATTGCTGGAAACGACGAGTGAGGGTGGAGGGAAAAGAGGTGTAGAACCGTGTGCCTGGTCTTTAGACAACTGTTAGTTCAGCATTCTTCGTGCACGTCTGTGATTACACCACTGCTGGTAGTGTCGTCCGTCATTGCTGTTAATAATGTCGGTGATAAAATTGTTAATGACGATGTTATAAAGCTGATATGGATCAATGATGATAATACGCCTAATTTCAGATTGAAATTCAGTTTATGGTCTGTTCAACTCTCCAGACTATTGTTGATGTTAAATTTATATGTATATATATGAGTGTTATATTTGGTGACTATTGACGTAGTTGCGATCTATTCAACATTTGATGACGTCGAAATCTATTTGTGTGACGTTGACAGCATTGGGATCTATTCAACATTTGATGACGTCGAAATCTATCGGATGGTTACCAGTTAGAACATATTCTAGTCGACGTTAGTTAGACTATTCATTTTTCATAATAGTTCAAGTTTAAATCTTTTTTTACTCGCATAATGAAATAGTGATTTCTCTGGATATAAAATGTACTGATCATATATATGCATAAATACTGTTGCAGGCTTACGTCATTTTATGCGTTGCAGAAGATTAATGTTTGGTGTGTTATTATTATATTATTTTCCTTTGTCTCTTGCCTAATATTCTTGCATACTGCAGGCTCCCTTAAGTAGGTTGTGCTCCTTGATACATTATAATTTGTGTGTATGCATGCATGTTTGTGTGCGCGCGCATATGTGAATGTTTAAGGTAGGGAATATATCAATATGTGTGTATTCGAATCTGATTTTCATGTTATTGATTTGATTTCACTTTCATTTCTTACTCACAGACTCATTTATTGAGTTACATTTGTTTACACACGTATCCCGCATTAAAGAGTGTGTATGATGTTAGTAGTTTATAAAAATACGTAAATATCATTATTTTCTGTATGAATGAATACGTACAGAACAAATCTCAGACGTCATCCTCTGCTCACTTCTAGGCATACTGAACTTTACACAATTATCTACTTCTTGTCACTCTCCTTTAAAGTGACACTTTACCAGCCTGATTCCACCCTCCCTAAAATATGACAATTCTCGCCTTAATATCACCCTCCCGAAAGAAAGAGACACTTTCTCACTTAAACATTGACACTTTCTCACTTAACATTGACATTTTCTCACTTAAACATTGACACTTTCTCACTTAACATTTGACATTTATTTTCTCACTTACAAAGTGACACTTACTCACTTTAATTCCACCCTCCCTTAAATTAAAACACCGTTTCACCTTCATTCCACCTCATTTAAAGAGTCACACACCTTAATGCCATCGTCTTTTAAAGAGTGGTGCCTTCTCACTTTAATACACCCTCCCTTAAAAAGCAACACTTCATCACCTTAATCAACGTCCAGCAGAATATTTATACTCCCATCAGCTATCTCTCTACCCCCACTCTCTCTCCAAAAATGTTTAGGCACTACCTATCACTCTCCTACTTTCAAAACCAGAAACGAATTGAATTTAGCCTTTTCCTGTCTTTTAAATAACAAATCCAATTACTAAAGGTCAAGACGAATCCGACTTTTAATCTATACATAGCGAGCCCCATTCACCTACATTCTTCCCCAACAAAAGATCATCAATATTCTTAAGAAGGTCAATAAATTTAACAATAAATTTATTAAATAAACAATCAAATATACGTATGACAATTTCAATGAAACAGATTGCTTAATATCAATATTCCATGAACACGCATTTGGATCATTTTACATTACACAGTCTCTATATAAAGAAATAAAATTACAGTTCAACAATAGAGTCAATAGAAATCAGAGAATAGAAATTGAGTTATTAGAGGTATGTTATTGTAATCTTTTACATAACTTGGGATTAAGCACTGCTTCGACAGTCTTTCACTGGCCTTGCAATAATGTCAAAATGTATCCATGTCACCCACAGCATGGAAAACATTGACATGCACTTTCCTCTTGAACCACTTGTGCACTCTGCTCACCTTGTCAGTTCCTTCAAGCAGAACACAATCACAATAATTCCGGTACCTTCAATGTTCTAGAATTTTCTAGAATGTACCCAGCATACTTTGCTCTGATACATCAAAAGTGTGTAGTGTATTCTCTTACACTTAAACACACCACAACAGACGTTTCCTGCCTGTGGATAAGGGTCAGCCTTTATAGAATATAGTTTTGCGTGTAGTCTATTTTTAGAGAGTCGGTGTGGGCTGCATTAAGCCAGTATGTGACAGAGTTATAATTTGAGGTATAATTGCAAAATATGAGTTAGGAGTTAATGCCCCTTTTAACACTTATTTGTTTGAAGTGATGTGGATAGGCAAAGTAAGGGAAGGAAATATTAAATCTGTGTGTATGTGATTGCATAGATATGCTATTTTGTTTATGTATACATTTTACTGCATGTCTCCATATATGTCTAGATGTTCATTTTCAATATGTAGAAACTGTTGTGCGAAAGTAAAATCATTCATTTTACGAGAGCACATCATTTTGCCTTCAAAGTGCAGAAATTGTATCCATCTCTGTGTCTGTCGGTCTATCAGTCCTTTTAATTTGTCTGAATATCTAGTTATCTATTAATGTCTTTTTTCTAACCGCCTATCGATCTACCTGATCCAGACCCTTAGCATGTAGCATCTTATTACCTTTTTTCAACTTAATCAGACATGTCACATCCAGATCGCACAACGGATGCCATGCCACTTTCTAGCTTTGAAGATTAAAGGTGATGTGCTTTCCGTAAATAAGTGGTGTATTATAATTATTTTTATGTTAACACATGTTTTGCATTGGACGCTGAATAGGTCGCCTTGCGGAATGCGTCATTTAGTTCATGCTTGTATCATTTGATTTCTTCTTTTCTTTGGCATTTACAGTAATGGTCAGTTGATTAAGTGCAGACGATATATGCCCGCGCGTGAGGGTTTGCTTGTGTATGTGGATGCAGTGCATAACGATCGGATTCGTCATAAAGATATTCATGTGTAGTTATAATTTGTACTTATATTACTGTTATTATTTGTTAAAAACATCGCCCTTGACAGACAGCTGGTACTTCCGTATTGCTTTCTTTCTTTGTCAGGAAGAGTATTCAGACACTGAAGCAATATGTCTTTATTTCTGCGAAAATTCTTTGTAAAAGACTGCATAACGATGATTTTCGAATTAAGCAAACACACGCATACGCATACATACACATACATTTATTAATACGTACACATAAATTACCATACGCATAAATTCACATACATTTATTAATACGTACACATAAATTACCATACGCATACATTCACATACATTTATTAATATGTACACATAAATTACCGTACGCATAAATTCACATAACGTATGAATTAATTTCATTAAAAGACATTCATGCATAATTTTCTTCTTGACATTTAGATAACAAATGGGTGTTGTGATATTTTTTTAATAAATTTTGTCAGCCAGTATGCAGCTTTGAAGTTTTAAGCTGAGGCTTTCCGTGTGGCTCTTGTCATGTCTTATAAACGTGGTATTCTTACTGGAATAAATGATAAATAAATACGTTTTAAAATTATACACTGTTTTCTGTCAAGGTATACAAAGGTATAGATGTGGCTTTTCTGCTTTGTATTTACTATGTGTATGTATGTGTGTGTGCGCGCGCGTGTGTGTATATATTTGTGTGTGTTAGAGAAGGGTAGTGAAAGATAGTAATTTTTTTAATCGGAAATATTTTACATTGAGACAAAAAACCTTTATAATCTTGTAGGATAGAAGCCAAGTGAAAGCCAGATTTTCACATGAATGTATTCAGACCACCCACCTCAACCTGAAAATGGTACTGCTGTTTAACCAATCAAAGAACTTATGTGTGCTTTAAATCAAGTAATTGCTGTGTATATAACTTCAATGCACAATGATCTCTCAAAACGCACTCCAACACACAAATCACACTTCAAATCACTCAGGTCAATGCATTTGTTGTTCTTTTAAACAACGTACTTAATATCTTAATGTCAATATTTTGATTCGTACAACAGCTAATTAATTATTTGATAAATATTATTTCATTAAATTAAATAAGATTACTAAGTCTTTCTCAAAGTAAAGACATATTTCTCGTTTATTAAGTCTTTCTCTAACTCAAGATATATGTCTATAAAATGTGTTTCTTCTTTTTGAATGTGCTTTCTGTAAAATCAGTCCTTCAGTGAAACGTTCCTGCTAGTTCTACAAAAGTATTAAGCAATTATTCTAAAATTAGATAGGTTTATTACTCATTAAGAAGCGTGGCCCAAAACACAGGATATGATTTTACAAGAACGAATTGGAAATTGGAAAGATATACTTCAAATGTAATTTATGCATTCACCACAGGGTGTTGGTCAATTGATTTATCACTTGACTGATAATTGGTTCATAAAATTAATTTATGCATTCACCACAGGGTGTTGGTCAATTGATTTATCACTTGATTGATAATTGGTTCATAAAATTAATTTATGCATTCACCACAGGGTGTTGGTCAATTGATTTATCACTTGATTGATAATTGGTTCATAAAATTAATTAGCAAATGTTCATTCACAGCATTTTTCTCACTGCCGAGAGATGTGAACAGACTAGCAAGAACTATTCCATCAATGAACACAAAGTCTGCAGAAAGTTGGAATGACATCACTCAATGTTGTCTGTACGTTGTCTTGAAAGATGAAAACAGAATCTCTCAGTGTTGTCTGTACGTTGTCTTGAAAGATGAAAACAGAACCGCTCAGTGTTGTCTGTACGTTATCTTGAAAGGTGAAAACAGAACCTCTCAGTGTTGTCTGTACGTTGTCTTGAAAGGTGAAAACAGAACCTCTCAGTGTTGTCTGTACGTTGTCTTGAAAGATGAAAACAGAACTTCTCAATGTTGTCTGTACGTTTTCTTGAAAGATGAAAACAGAACCTCTCAGTGTTTTCTGTACGTTTTCTTGAAAGATGAAAACAGAACCTCTCAGTGTTGTCTGTACGTTTTCTTGAAAGATGAAAACAGAACCTCTCAGTGTTGCATATACATGATCTTGAAAGATAAAAAGAAAATGAAGATCGATAGATGACAGACCCTACACTTCACTGGATTCCATGAATACGATGTCCCCTTGTAAAAGTTGTTGGAGTCACTGCAAAAAAGATTTAAAAATAAAATTCACAGTAACTTAAATTACTATATTACTGATTTTATCATCCAGTGTGTTTCTTTCATAAGTACAAGACTGATTACACCATCACCACCATTACCACCACCACCGCTATCATCATCATCATCATCGTCGTCTTTTTCATCATTATCTTCATTATTATTATTAAATCAAAATTAATGGACTGTAAGTCAAAAATAAAGTTCACTCATAGACCCAGAAATAAGTGTATACGCTGTAACTTCACTGAGCTTACAAGTTATGGAAAAGTGATTGCATGTTTGCCTACCTTGGCGAGTTCCTGACTCGTATGTCTAGCTTTTAAATTGTCATCTTATTATTAATCAGCTCCATATTCCAACGTTATATTAATTTCTGTCAGAGCACTCTTCAGTTATAATGGTTGTGTCTCGTTTCCAACGAATTTTGGCTCAGGTGATGTCAACACTGACGTAAAATAATAACAGTAAAATAATTATTAATAAAATAATACTGTTTATCTCCTTTTGTTTTCGCTCTCGAATTCGCTTCCAAACCATATTCTTCTATGGATTTGTAGCAGGTCTGTTCCTAACTTTGTGCTCCTAGCTACAACTTTAGGTTACTGGCTCCCAAAATTATTTTCTGGCTCCCACCATCAACGCCCTATGTAAGGCAATTCACACTTTATAAATGGTATGTATTATAAACAAAAAATAAATCTATATATAGGACATCACCATACCCATTACATACTTCAATATTTTTGCAATATAATTTTGTTTTAATATCTCACACATTCATACTGTACAGAGTAAAATAACGAATAATTCGTTTCATTCAAATAAATAATCACACTTGCATTATTAGGTTCGTTTCTAGTTTCTCACTCAAGCAATTCCTGTCATTCAAATAAATAATCACACTTGCATTATTAGATTCATTTCTAGTTTCTCACTCAAGCAATTCCTGTCATTCTAATAAATAACCACACTTACCGTATTAGAACTGTTCTGGTTTCTCTTAAATGTATCTAGAATTTACTTTTCCAATTTTCTAACATTTTATTAATATTAGCTTTTCGTGCTAACACTACGTATTCTGTGACACCAAAATTATTTAACAACTGGTCCTGGAATTTTATCAGAAATGTTTTAAAATTATAGCATCAATTCACAACTTTACTTACGATCTGTCACATAATCCTTCTTATAATTAATAAAGTTAACTAGAATACCTCTTATTTTTTAATTTGGGAAAATTATTCTAGAAAGATCACATGAATCAGGGAACATCAAGGCTACCTCCAAAGTATAGTCCACTTCATTCGAGAATTTTATGTCACGCTTGTCACTGCCTTCGCAAGGCGTCTACAATTATGTCACGCTTTAATGCTGACGTACAGAGTTGATCCCCTTGTGTTCAATGAGGGCTTGTAAAACCTTCCTCGGATATGTATCACGACCTCTTCCATCCTCAAGACTTGCTCCTTCCTCCCTTGCTCCTTGCTCCTTCCTCCTTTTCCAAGATTCTGGTTGCAGCAATGCTTGATTTACCCGGCACACACTGAGTAAACGGTTCCCTCACTTTCACGGCAGGACCATTAGTTGAATGGTTCAATCACTTTCAATAATTCACGGCAGGACCACAAGAATGCTAAGGCCGTGTTCCTTTTATCAGAGGTAATGGCAATTATTTAACTGTTTTGTTATTTAATGACAACGAGAATTAACTAGAACATAAGTATTCAACAAGCTATTATTTATAACCCTAGGATATCAATAAGAAAAGGCTAAATAGATTAACTTATTTCTTAGCTCTATATTTTATAAATCATTAAAAATGTGAATCACTGGAAGTAACAAATTCATAGTGCTAATATGTAGCCAGATATAAAAATTGTAATAGTACAGAGTACCATGCCAACAATGTAACAAAGTGCTCTTGTAACAATATACAATGAAGTCGATGTAAGGAAGACTGTCAGAGCTGTCAGTGTAGCAAATTCATGTCACAGAGCATGAGTGTAGAAAACGTATGTAATATTGCTGTAGGTGTAGCAGAGTTGTGTAATAATGTTTGTTTTTCACGTACAGTGAAGTAGCAAGCACTTTTGCTCTAAGTCTGGAGAGAATTAGTCTAAGTTTCAGCTTCATAAAGTCGATGCTTATTTCCCCCAAATGGATCTGTATTTTCCTTGGGCAGAACAATACGTGTCCACATGTCATGGTGACCCTATCAGTTCTTTCAAAGTACAACTACTCCCTTGAAAATTACTCTACTGAGTCTCCTCCCCTCTGATGTATATCAGCTTTTCATTATATAACTTTGTGGTGCATGTCTCTAGAACCTAGTGATGTAATTTCAAGATAGGTGTCAATTATAAGCCTACGCGAGGTATGTGAATGTGACTTAACATCATCTAGATTCTAGACCATCTCTTGTTTACCACCCACTAAGAAGATAAGACTATGACTAGTGACTAAAATATAATACTATCGCCTTATATGGTCATGCTAGGCAAAGCCAAACAAATCTAGCCCCTTACGTCATGTCAAAATGAATTAAATCCCATAGCCCTGATATCGTACACGGAAACATAATGACGCACACATAGACATATAGATGAGACGTGACAGATTTAAAAGCATAAGACAGGAGCATATTTATCAATATGATAATCGTCATATTCCTAGTAGAAACGTGTTGTAAGCCCAGCACTCAGAACTAATTTCATGGATAAATTATTTTAATAGTGCATTTTCATTATCATCGTCTGATCTGTTGTAATGCTTGCTTGTTTTAGTTGTTGATCTTTTCTTTCTCTAGAATGTCATCCCATCACATACTGTGAAGATCAAGGATCACTCAGCTTTGGCTAGTTGGTTAATCCCTTCTCACAATCGTACGAGCCCCTCCTGTCTTCACAATCATACGAGCCCCTCCTGTCTTCACAATCATAAGCACTCTTCTATGTTTAATATATATAATCGAAAAGGGTCTCTAGGTATGTGTGGTGGGTGGAGAGATCACGAACGAACGTACATATTGGAAGCAATTATTAGAAAATATCATTTGCGGCCTCTACACGGGTATACCGTCCGCTAATTATCTGGTGTACAAGTTTGCTGTGAACAATTTTTTTCTTATATTAGCAATAGACATGCCTCAACTAACATAATTAGCGGGACAGCTTGCTGTTGTCAATTACTCTGACGTCAATGCCTGAATATCGAAGACCAGCAGTAAGTAGTCGTGCTTGAAGAGAACACAATCTGTTGCACTCCAATCGACGGTACACTATCGATTTAGTTCGATTAATGTCATCATCGTTTTGTGTTAAGTCATCGCTTTGTTTACAAGACATTACTACGATTGTACGCATTTTATTAATAAATTAATATCCTATTAATAGTTTTACTAATGTTACTATTAAATTCACATATACAGATAACATTGATGATGACGAAGAAGATGACGATGATAATAGAAGTGGTGGTGGTAGTGATGATGGCCTAACCGATGTAAGAAATATTAGATTGCACACACGCCTAAGGTGAAAGCTGCGACAGCATTTATATATGAAGGATTATGTAGGATTTTGTAGGATTAGAGAAATATTACGATCTTAGACTTTGTCGATAAAAATTGAAATGGAAAGAATTTTTCATTTAATAGTAAAGAAAAGAGTAACCAGTCTCAAAACAAAATATTAGGTGAAAAGAAAGAAGAAACAGACAAACAAAGTAGATCAAGTATACATGCTACAGCGAAATAACTTTCAAGCAGTGTATTTATTATAAGAAGAGAGGTTTGGAACAAAATGTGTATATTATAATGCTTTTAACACGTATCGCTCAATATGACATTTCATGTGAGACTGTTGTTTGAATTTTTTTTTTCTAGACCGCATTAGAAAGAAGTTATCCACGTGTGTAAGTGATACCTGAATAGGCGATATGTCAAGCTAATAGTGATGATATTTACCCCAAATGAAACTACTCAGCAGATGTCAAGGTAAAAAAAAACAAAACAAAACCTGTTGCCACACATAACTTTATAATATTACCGTGAGTCTCAAGATCTTACCAATTGACCTTGAACTTTAACCTTTTCTTCCGTCATCGTCACAAGATGTAAGAGTACAAAACGAATTCATGTTAGGAAATTCGCACTACCGACTTTTAAAATAAGTCTTGTTTCCGCCATCGTCACAAGATGTAAGAGTACAAAACGAATTCATGTTAAATTCGTACACTACCGACTTTTAAAATAAGTCTTGTTTCCGTGTACCGCTGAATATTCATGAAGACGATGCCCAACATAACACCAATAACAGACAACAGTAGCATTAAATTCATCTAGTCAGTTTCATTTTTTATTGCACCTTATTGAAAACTGTTGGGTTTTTTTTTTTACAGGAAATTGTTTCTTTAATATTATTTCAATAAAATTCAAAGAAATAAATTAGTATTGTTTTCTAAACACAAAAAGAGCACCCAAACGCCTGAAGACTGCTATTCCTATACTGTATGATGACTATTAAAATTACACATCTTATACATTGCATTTTCAATTAAAAGAAGAAGGAAAATAAGCACAGTACTATGACTATTAAAATTACACACCTTATACATTCCATTTTTCATTAAAAGAAGAAGAAAAATAAGCACTGTACTATTTTGAACTTAAGGACAATTTCCTTGCATGCTAAATTAATGCAATTATGGGGAATTGTACAGATTGAAAACTATAACCAATTACGAACATCGAAATCTTTAAGAACGCAAAGTGATTCTGACATGAAATTGCGGTGAAACGAGATAGAGGCTGATTTAATGTACTGCTGTGTTATATTTTGAACTCACCCTGAAAAGTATAAATATATAAAAGTATACAACAGTTGTCATTATCTAGTAAAGTGCTGGTGTAATTTGAGCACTTAATGAAAAGTATACAATAGTTGTCATTATCTAGTAAACTGCTGGTGTAATTTGAGCACTTAATGAAAAGTATACAATAGTTGTCAACACTAATACAAGGTGCCTGAAGTTGTTCATTTAGACCCCACATTTCGGTGTCGTTCTAAGTTCGACAATTATAAAGTAAATTGTAAGACCAGTTTCAAAATATTTGGTGAAACCATATACAATACATACCTTCCCTCTTTATTAATGATTTGATTACATTTACAAGGTGTCTAAATTGTCAATAAAATATTTCAACTAGTTAAATATAATGACGCAAACTGCATTGAGTCACATTAATTATGCATAAAATGACGTCACTCATTGTTTGACGATGAACATTTCTGTCTCCCTGTGAGGTGAGGAGCGCAAATACTACCAATGCAAATCGTAAGCAACTGTTTACATTTATTTGTTATGCATTTATTACAAGCATATATAATTATGTATCTTATAAAATAGCAGTTTTCTTTTTTGCAATTGTAATTCATTATATTTTAAGCAAATTAGTTTCGGCCAGACTACTTTAATGGTATGGAAATAAAATGAATAACAAATCAGTAATTTCTGTGATTTTAAAGTATGTACAGCTAAAGACAGCACAGTCAGCACAAAACCAAAAATAATAAGTTTTATTAATACGCGGATTCCAACAATAATGTTGTTTGTCTCCATAATTCATACAGTGCAAATGATTCAACTAAAAAAATGAGTACTACACGTATGTCAAAATCAAAAATAGTTTTATATATAAATTAAGTTAATATGCCCACGACTAGTAAATATCAACAGTTTAAAGTAGTTATCTCACTTTACAATTTTTGTACATATTGGCTTTGCATCAATATTCTTTCAGTCATCCAATACTTTTAATTTTTGTTCGCTTTTTCATATTTTTTATGCATTTTTGTTTACTTTCTTCATTTCTTCAATTTTAGTGCTTGTATCTTTCTTTTAGCTTTTTCTATTCTTTCACTTTCTCTCTTTCACTTTCTACTCCTTCAATTTCTCTCTTTGCGCTTCTTTTGCGTTATGCATACATTTACTACATTTCTGCTACAATCGTTGCTTATATCTATTAATCCCCATTCGTTTGTTTATAATATATTGACCTACATTCATCTGTTTATAGCAAAATATATCCAGTCTTCTTGATATATCCACCTTCCATGCTTGTTGTCTATTTCTTTCTTTTTAATACTAAAATTATACTCTCCGTTAAGATGGTGATCAAAACAGTCACGGTGCAGCATCCGTCAGGGCGCAGCGTCACAATTCAGCTACGTCACGGCGCAGCGTCACAATTCAGCTACGTCACGGCGTAGCGTCACAATTCAGCTACGTCACGGCGCAGCGTCACAATTCAGCTACGTCGCGGCTTCCTCGTTACGAATCTGTACGTCAAATAGCGAACTGGTTTCCCGGTTAGCTTGACTAGAAAAAGTTGCTTTGCTTTTATTGTCCTTAAGAAATCTAATCATCCGTCCCGCAGCTAGCATAGCTTTGAAGCACGTGGCACTCCATTATTCCCAAGAAGTTAGGCAGAGGAACAATTTTATTATTATAGATAATTTCAAAATATTTGTCTCTTATAGTTTCTCAAAGCTTGTTTTGTTTATTATTAGCCACTACAAAACCTGAATGCCCATGTGAGAAATGAGCATGCTACTTAATGTGAATTATTTTCTGTTGGACTGAGTTAAACATATTTCACATTTTCGAGTAGTGGCCTACGCTGGGTGCTGTTGTAGAATGAAACGATAACATTTTTATCTTTCTGAAACTTTCAGGATTGGAAGACCAATAGATTTGTAAAAGGCCTCTCGTTTGTTCCGCTTCAGATATTTGTCTTCTCTGTCTTTTCGTTTCTTCTTATTTGGTCGTTTGTGTTTTTCGTTCCCTTCCTCATCTTTGCTCTTCAGACTATCCAGAATATCAGAGAGCTTAGCGACTTGTTCCCTTTCTTCAAGTCTCTCTCCATTATCTGACGTCTCCTTCTTCTCCATCTCTTTGCTTCTCTTCTGTCTGGACGGAGAGCCAACGTGTGTAGATCCAGCTGCAAAATCTTCCCTCTGTAGCCTGTTGAGTTCTCGCCCCTCTTTGACGTCATTGATGTTTTGTTCTCTTTGGAGGATTTCTTCGGCGTCTCGCTTGATCTTCTGTAAGACCGAAAAGTCTTCGTTGGCCTCCGCCTGCTGCAAGCGTTCTCGCTTCTTGCGAATACCGTATTCTATATTCATTTCCGCCATCTGTTCCCGCATCATCAGCTCCTCTGCCCACCCGTCCTCTTCTTCGATAGCTGCGGTGTTGCCACGTTTTCTGTGCCATCTTTCCACCGCCCGTTTGCGTGCACTTTCGATTTTGTTCAATTGGCTGTCTTCCGGAGATTGCTGCAGCGCATGCGTGTTGAAGTTAGTGCTACGTGTTCTCTTCTCCACAAATTCGTTATCATTGGAAGATGGAGAGTCTTCGTTCTGCTCAGTCTCCGTCCAGAGCAAATCACGCGTGTTTCTGAATATATGTCCCCCAGGAAAAAGACTTTCCTGTCCTGGGCGAAAATGATTCAGCTCTTGGAGACTCCGCGATTGTCTCCATAGCTGAGGATTTATTTTGTCTTGTTCTGAATCTGCTTTAGTTTCAGATTCTGTAAGGTCCGGAATGTCGGTCAGCTTCTGCCTGAATTGGAGTGGTTCCTGTTGTCCTACGGGCTCATCTTCTTTCAGTCTGGATATCTCCTGATCTACTGTGATTTCATCTGTTTCTTGCTCTTTTGGATCGTTGAGGTAAGCTCGCTTTTGCCGAGACAAAACTCCATTTGTCATTTCAGTTTCTGTTTGTTTTTGTGAAATATCTGTAGAACTTGTATAATCAGGCTTTCCGTGTTGTGTTTGTTGTTCTTTAGGATCGTGCAGAGCTTTAGGTTCAGATGTGTTATCATTTAGAGAGGTGTCTACATCAGGTCCACGATCGTTTTCGGAGGAGGTGTCTTCCTTGTTCTCCATTATGATCTTAGAAGGTAAGGGGTGTATAATTTCAGAAAATGTGTCAATGCCTGGAACCTTTTCGTTAGAGGTTTCTATTAATTGTTCTGTGGTGTCCGTATCCGGGTGAAATTCCATTACATAGTAATCATCCGTGTTATCGTCGCTATCGATAATGTCAGCTGCATGCCAAAGAATACCATCCAAAACGTCTAAATGGTACTGCTCTGTCATTTCCATCATCATTATCTCATCTTGGAGAAATTTGTCTTCTCTTAATTCTTCCATGCGATCACCATTGTCGCCAAACGGGGATCTTTGCTTGCTTTCATAGCGCAGCAGACTGCTTGCATGCTTAGAACGATCGGTTATCTCCCCAGTGTCAAATATACCCAGACTGCTTGCATGCTTAGAACGATCGCTTATCTCCCCAGTGTCAAATATACCCAGACTGCTTGCATGCTTAGAACGATCGCTTATCTCCCCAGTGTCAAATATACCCAGACTGCTTGCATGCTTAGAACGATCGCTTATCTCCCCAGTGTCAAATATACCCAGACTGCTTGCATGCTTAGAACGATCGCTTATCTCCCCAGTGTCAAATATACCCAGACGATTGTGTCGCGAGAGTTCATGTTCGTGAGTGTTACTGTGTGAATCTTTCTGTTGGATGGGATAATCTCCATTTGAGGAGCTGACAGTCTGTTCTGGAAATGTAGTTTTGTCTATTTCATCATTTTTACGTACATCTTCTGCTGCTTCATCTTTGGTACCGTGGAGATGTTTGACATGACGTCCATCCATAGGTTGTGGATCCTGCAGGTAAGTTTTTGCATGCTTTAGAAGACCGTGTTCTGAATCAGTCAGGTCTTGTGTAGTTGCTGTCTTTGTTTTTCTATAATCGTCCTCTTCACTTTCGAGTTTGTAGTTGAATTCGTCGCTTTGTTCTTGTTGTGAAGCCTCTCCTTCTGCACTGTCTTTATTTTCATGCATTGTTTCAGACACCCGGAACATATTAAATCTTTTCTGTCTAGACAACATAGTCTCTTGGTCTTTGTCAGCTTGTGATGTATCCGCTGTCTGGGAAAGATCAAGTCTTTTCTGTCTAGACAGTATAGTCTCTTGGGCTTCGTCAGCTGGTGATGTATCCGTTTTCTGGGAAAGATCAAGTCTTTTCTGTCTAGACAGTATAGTCTCTTGGGCTTCGTCAGCTTGTGATGCATCCGTTGTCTGGGAAAGATCAAGTCTTTTCTGTCTAGACAGGTCTGCCTCAATATGAGCTTCTGATAGTACACGTACACTAGCGGCATCTGCCTCTGTAGCCTAAAAATGACAAACAATTTCGAAAACATTAAACCATATTACATATAGGTGTGGTTGTGTGATTGCGAGTTTGCATATCTGAATATAGTGCATGTTGTTCGTAAGTAAATGTTTACTTTATTTCTGTATTGACACATCTAGGCCTGCAGATAGATAGATAGATAGATAGATAGATAGATAGATAGATAGATAGATAGATAGATAGATAGATAGATAGATAGATAGATAGATAGATAGATAGATAGATGTGAGTATTTGTTTATTAAATTTTCGATAATTTTAGGCTTAAATAAATAAAAGAAACATGCAAACTGACCTAATAGAGTCTAATTATTAAATTAAAAATTATGAATATTATTGGTGTGCTTTTATTTCTAATGGTATTTTAATATATTTATTCCTCCCTCTTTTCAAACACATTTTATTTGTACAAAAGTATATTTAATTAAATTTGTGTGGTCGCTATGAATTAATTTATTGTATGAAAGGATAACATGTAGTTTATTGTTTATGATAATGCTATGCAGCTTAATTGTTTGATGACGCCTGATGGTTTCATTGTTTTTTAGAATTTCATTGTTGTTTACAATGAGTTTCATTGTTCTTTAGAATGAGTTTCGTTGTTGTTTACAATGGGTTTCAACAATGAGTGATAAATTAACTTTAGAAAATACTCAATAATGTAATTGTTCACAGAATGTCAAGTAAGCAGCATATTGGTACTGTGAATACAAGATAATATAGTTTGAAAATTCCATGTAATAATGTTTCCAAATTTATGTTTTTGTTTATTGTAAATTTGTTGTACTCATGTACTCATGACGCGTGTAATTTTGTTGTATTCACAATGTCATGGAACTGTGTTACATTCATGGTCCATGTAATTTGGTTGTATTCATGGTGCATATATTTTTTTATATTTTTTATGATGCCTGTAATTGTGGTGTATTCAAAATGTCATGCACTTTTTATATATTCACAATGTCATGTAATTTTGATGTATACACAGTGTCATAGAATTAAGTTACATTTTAATGGTTGTGTATATTTTAGTAATGTTAATGTCGTGTTCTCAAGCTGTATTTTATTTTATTTGCTGTCTTATATTTTAGTTATATTGCTAACATCATACATCTTAATTGAAATTTAATACCATAAAATAAATTATTTCCTAATGGCATGTATTTTACTTATTGTGGCGGAGTAAATTTGCCTATCGCTATTTATAAAATTAATAATAATATATTTATTGCCAATGTTAACGTGATCCGACCTTGGGCACTGCTTATGATGGTATGCTTTGTAGGTGTCAGAGTTGGAGTAAACAGCTCAGGGAAAGAATATGATAGAACTCGCTAATGCAGTCCAAACCAGTTCCAAACGGATGAGTAGCTTTTCTGACTAAAAGTCTCACACTTGTTCATAACAACTTCATCTAATGGGGATGGACTGAAAGTTATTTTGTTGAAGAATGTACTATATTCTAATCAAATCGATGTTGACATAACTCGTGTCTGGTCATAAAGGCGATTGTTTGCTTATGGCAAGTTAACTGACTGATAAAGAAAGAATGGACTTAAAAACATTTTGTACATGTTTGCTATTGACTATGATTTTAATTTGATAATGCTTATGTAAGTGAACCATTATTTCTATGTTCCCTGAATTTATTATGTTGTACATTATACTTGCGATTTTTGATTGGTGATATATTTCTTATGCTGCATGGGTATCAGGATAACGAATATCGTTGCAGGATTTGTAAGTTGAGAATGTGTGTGGAGAGAGAAAGGAGTTTAGAGATGAAATATGCCTGAAGCTTAGCGCTGCTTTAATTTTCCTTTTCCAAAAATGGAGCGCGCCTTTTTCTTGTTTTATACCCATATATCCGCTTCAGACTGCAGTGACTAAAATGTACTTTAATTGTAGTTGTAAGTAGTTTTGTAGTATTCCTAGTAGCATTAACTTTAAATGCAATTTTAGATACCCTCCAAATATTACTGAAACATTGACAGCATAATAGTTGTACTTTATTATGTAGCATCCTAACATATAATCACTTTACAGAATTCGCACATCCTAGGAATTGATAACTATGCTTTTATTCATAGCACACCACCTTTTATTCATAGCACACCTTTTATTCAAGGCACACCACCTTTTATTCATAGCACACCTTTTATTCATGGCACACCACCTTTTATTCATAGCACACCTTTTATTCATGGCACACCAACTTTTATTCATGGCACACCATCTTTTTGAACTAAAAAGAAGAAATAATAAACTATTCATAATTTTATTAAAACTTGGTTTCAATTCTGCTTTTAGTTTATACTGATTTTTCTGATGGCCGCAAGCAACTAAAAAGACATTTATGTTTTGAAAGGGAGAAATATTGGAGAATGGATGTGAGAGTGGAGGTGTACGTGGATTTTGATTGAATGTTCTGTGCAATGCTGGACAGTAGACATTTTGACATTTGTGACTGGTTGTTCTGTGCAATGCTGGACAGTAGACATTTTAACATTTGTGACTGTTTGTTCTGTGCAATGCTGGACAGTAGACATTTTAACATTTGTGACTGGTTGTTCTATGCAATACTGGACAGTAGACATTTTAACATTTGTGACTGTTTGTTCTGTGCAAAGCTGGACAGTGGAGATTTTAACGTTTGGAACTGGATGTTCTGTGTAATGCTGGACATTAGACATTTTAACAGTTATGACTGGATATTCTGTGAAATGCTGGACATTAAACATTTTAACAATTATGACTGGATATTCTGTGAAATGCTGGACATTAAACATTTTAACAATTTTGACTGGATGTTCTGTGAAATGCTGGACATTAAACATTTTAACAATTTTGACTGGATATTCTGTGAAATGCTGGACATTAAACATTTTAACAATTTTGACTGGATATTCTGTGAAATGCTGGACATTAGACATTTTAACAATTTTGACTGGATATTCTGTGAAATGCTCTCATGTCAAATATCCTGGCTGATTCTGAGTAATGCACTGACATTAAAATTTTTAATTGCTTTATTAATTAAACAAATACCCGTCAAAAGTGTTATGTTAGGGAATTAGGATGGAGGGTGTTCTCAAGCAAATACTGCTCCAACTATCATATGAAACTGTCTCAATGGCTTGTACATACTTTAATTAATTCCACAATGCTTTTTATACATTTCATGATAAATATCTGTAAGCAGTCTCTTGAACGTCCTTGTTTACAATTCTTGAAAAATATCTATAAACAGTCTTGCAGAAATATTTGTACAAAATCTTTGAAAAATATCTATAAACAGTCTTGCTGAAATCTGTGTACACAATTCTTGAAAAATGCCAATGAACAGACTTGAAAAATTATTTTGCTGTGCTGTTCTGTCATCACAACATTTCGTATCGGAGGTGGGGGGGTTGTACTTCAAGAATTTCCGCACTGTAAACTGGTTACCAGAAATAAAATACATTCAATAGCATGTTGGATTCTTTTGAGTTCTTTGTTTCAGTTTTTTAACTCTTTCATCGATTGATTCATTCATTGGATGTGTTTACTTGAAAGAATCAGACTTATTTTAAATACAATTGTTAGACTGCAGATGTTATAATGTACAAAGGTGCATTCTGTATAGTACATAATTGGTGAATCATTATATTTGTTTCATAAATTTTTATATCATCTACCAACCACCCCTATTTTCTTTCTTATTCCGGTATGGTGTTAAACAGAAGCTCATTTACCTCCTGATGTATAGCATTGCTTTGTTCTCTGGTCAATGCATACCGCTTCATAGTCAGTTGACATGACAACTAGCTCAATAATTTATTAATTAGAATTATGTTTCTTTATGAAGCATCACGATTTTTTTTAAATCACAGATGTCGTGTCGTTTGCAATTCAGTGTATTCATCCGAGATTGTTTTACTTGAAAAGTGCCGTTTTGTTTGACACTAATTTCCCTGTAGTCAATTACGAGTCGATAAAGCATGTTTATTAACCAAAATAATAACATTATAAGTAAAATCTTACAAAATCTATTGTTGAAATATGAACTCACCTGAATTAATATGATTGTGACAGAAGCCACACAGAAAAGGCACGTGTACTCGGAAGTCATTGTGAAGGGCTTAGTTTTTATTTACACTAAGTATTCTAAACCACTCCTCGTCAACGAAGGGCAGTTTATTTAAGTTGCTAAATTTCCAAGGACTATCATCACACAGAAATTTCCAGATTCAGACAACCAACACCGTTAAATGTTGGCGAAAGGCTTGATAATAATCCTTGTGAAGGGCTATGGTTGTTGATATTGTTGTCTTTAGTGTAAAGCTGCGGGCATTGGATTCTTGGAGACAATGATAAAGTTAAACCGTAACATGTGTTCCTGTTAAAGTCCTAGTAATTCTTGGAGACAATGATAAAGTTAAACCGTAACATGTGTTCCTGTTAAAGTCCTAGTAATTCTGACGTAGAGAAGTGGGGACCATCCAGTTCTTAGGTCTTTTTATTTTCTTGAATGAAAGTCTATCTTACTTATGTTGAATCAGTCCTTCTGGTAACTTGAAATTTATTTCATCCGCAACTAATCTTGTGACTGTCACCTTTCAGTGGGATTAGTGTTCATACATAATCTTGTGACTGTTTCCTTTCAGTGTTTAGTATTCACTTATAATCTTGTGACTGTCTCCTTTCAGTGTTTAGTATTCACTTATAATCTTGTGACTGTCTCCTTTCAATGTTTAGTATTCACTTATAATCTTGTGACTGTCTCCTTTCAGTGTTTAGTATTCACTTATAATCTTGTGACTGTCTCCTTTCAGTGTTTAGTATTCACTTATAATCTTGTGACTGTCTCCCGTCCGTGTTAGAGCAGTCTTCCCTAATATGATTCGTCCTGTTCTGTTTCCATTCTACACGGCTACATATCTCTTTTAACAGCGTTATTGTCTTCTACCGACTGCGTGACGTTTCAGGCCAGCTTGGGAAGTCGTTATCTAAACCTGTTGCCTGGGATAATAAATATATATTGATGTAAGTTCTGCTCTTGAGCGTCATTGCTCCCTCGTTCGTCACTCGTCGAAAGGTCGGCTGTAAACTGTCATTTCCTGTATCTGCTATCTTTAGCTGATGGGGTCATAATTCTGTTTTTTGAATTAGTCACATTTTGGCTCATATGTCACTAATGACTATTTTTTAATGAATATGTTTGGCGTCACAGATTATATGATACTAGTGTTCATTTGCAGTCAAACGCTACAGAGCAGTGTGTTTTTCATTAGTGTTTGGTAAAAGCCCAGAAAACAGTATGTTACGTCAAGGTACGCAAAGTCCGGATAATATCAAAAAGTATATATGTTAGAGACTTATATAAATTCCTGAATAATATTTCAGCGTGACTGACTTTGTACGCAAAAATCCGGATATGATAATATCAGTATGTTATTCTCATCAGTGACGTTTACAAAAGCACAGGTGATGTGAGTAACTTATGTCTATCAGTAAAGTATGCTGAACCCAGAATGACTATATAATTATGTCTATATGTTACTTGTATATTAAAACCCTTATGACATACATGCATCAGTATGTTAAGTCTATTGATCTCTATGAATTCATTGCATTTGAATTAATCCAATATATCATATGATCAAACTCCCACATCAACCTATAGCTTCAGTATTGTCTAGCCCAGATTACCCACTTACTATAAAAAATTACAACTTCTTGCACTGAAATTTAAACATAAAGAAAACTAGAGCTTAAATATACATAATCTCTGTATTTATGCTATACACATACATTGCTTTATGCTGAGTGTTTATCTATATAGTGTTGTCGGGATTTATTGGATGTATAAAGCTAAAATTGTGACTTAAACAACCGCTCGAACTTTTATCCAACGGCGGATTATTCTCCGCAAGCAAAACTGTACTATACCTTCGACGAAAAGTAAGTTCATGTGTTAAAGTTACGCGTTCTAAAGGTCAGTTCCACGTGCTAAAGTCACGTGTTCTAAAGTTCAGTTGCATGATATTGCTTATTGTATTCGTGCAGTCTGAAACCATTTACACATACAGAACTAGTGAGGACTATCTACAAATACAGAACCAATGAAGGCTATCTACAAATAGAGCCAATGAAGGCTATCGACATATACAAAACTAGAGAGGACTATCTACAAATACAGAACCAATGAAGGCTATCTACAAATACAGAACCAATGAAGGCTATCTACAAATACAGAACCAATGAAGGTTATCGACATACAAAACTAGAGAGGACTATCTACAAATACAGAGCCAATGAAGGCTATCGACATATACAAAATTAGTAAGGACTCTCTACATGTACAGAACCTGTGAGAGCAATTACACATACAGAGCGAATTAAGACTAAGTACACATACAAAACAAGTGAGAGCTATCATATAGAACATTTAGAACCAGTGAGGTATATCTACACACAGAGAAACAGTTGGGGCTATTTATACATAAAGATAGTGAGGGCTATCTCCATATAAAAAATTAGTGAGGACTATCTCTATGACCTCGATGTGGCTATCCACATATACAGAACTAATGAGGACTATCTCCATATACAGAACTAATGAGGACTATCTCCACATACAGACTAGTGAGGACTGTCTCCATATACAGAACTAGTGAGGGCTCTATACACATATAGAACTAGTGATTATCTACATATACATAGAACAAGAGATTGCTATATACATACACAGAACTAGTGAGGACTCCTTCCACGTACAGAACCAGAGAGCACAATCTACATATACAGAGCTAATAAGGATTTTTTTACGTATATAGAACAGTGATGACGATCTAAACATACAAAACAAATGAGGACTATCTTCACATACAGAACCAAAGAGGGTTATCTACGCAGAACAGAACTAGTGAGAACTATGAGGGCTGCCTTCACATACAAATCTATGCAGAACAGCAAGGACTATCTACACATATTACCCATATAGAACAGCGAGGACCTTTTACACATACAGAACTAGTGAGAACTATCTACACAAACAGAACAGAGAGGACCTTTTACACATAGAGAACTAGTGAGGCCTATCTACACAAACAGAACCACTAAGGACTACATACACACACAGAATCAGTGTGGACTATCCATAGATAGATAGATAGATAGATAGATAGATAGATAGATAGATAGATAGATAGATAGATAGATAGATAGATAGATAGATAGATAGATAGATAGATAGATAGATAGATAGATAACGCAGTAAAACATACGAGACGGGACACACACACACACACACACACACACACACATACACACACACTAACACGGAGGCCAGGGATGAATTGGAGTTGTGAAAGAACTTGTTTACTTTAAAAAAAAATCAACAACAAAACATAGATGTGTATGATGTACAAATTACATGATGTTAAATGATTTTGAAAACTACGAAAAAAATAAATTCATTTCCAAACGAAACCGAGGGGAGGAAGATCTCTCAGGGTGCAGTCCAATATTAAGACATTGGAAAGAGTGTATGCAAATCAAAACTTTTTAAAAAATAAGAGATTTTTGGAGAATTATTTCAACAAAGAAATTTTGTGTGTACTCTTTAGGAGAAACATAAATAACTATTTTGCTAGTTATATGAAAGAATGATAGTATAAAACGCTTTGATCTATAATATTGTGTAGCGAATATGTAACCCAGAAATTAGTCCTTCCGGGTCATATTCGTATTTATTTTTAAAAAATCCTTAAAACTGTGAATAATGATTTGGGGTTCACCAAATGGGATAGAGATTTCATCCAAACTAGAATTCTATGAGTTAAGAGTAATTTCTCAGCATCCTTAGAAGGGAGTAAAGGAGCAGCGGGCTGTGTGAGCATACGAACTTGAAGCAGACGACAGTTCTATCAGGTGCAGTGTAAAAAAAGTTACTTACAAGTGTGTACTGACTTTGTAGCAGAGTAGTTCTTTGATTGTTAGAAAACAAAAGAAGTAGAAAGACATTGAACTTCAGTGTTAGTTGAATTATATTTAAAATTCGACAATACGCTGATAAAGCGATAGTAGAGCGAGATTAGTGTAATAATTATTGAACTGAACGACGTATGAGTTTTGCTAGGTTTTAAACTAATATCCGGGATTCAGTGTAGGTGAGTTGCATCTCAAAACGTTTGATTCATAATTTAATCTTCGTAATATAAATCTCTTTTTTAAAATGTTTCTTTATCTTTGCATTAATTCTTTATCTCTGTCAGTTTTTGTAAATTTCATATTGTAATATTTGTTTTCTTTTGTTATGCTATTTGTACAGCGATTGGTAATCGTCTTGGAGGCCTTTAACGAGCAATATGCGACTACACATCTCAAAGTCATAGACACTATTAATTAATTGCCATATAGTGCCCCCACCCCACAATAAAAATAGGAAACAACATTAGGTGCTCCACCTAAAATGAATAATAAGTACTAAGTACCAGTCAATGGAATATTTATTCATAATGGTTGCCTAAAACTGACAAAAACTTTCAGATACAGTGAATAGAGCCCAATAATGCCTTGTCACACACTTTTTAGGTACAATGTCACACACTTTTAGATACAATGTCACACACTTTTTAGATACAATGTCACACTTTTTAAATACAATGTACACACTTTTAGATACAATGTCACACACTTTTTAGATACAATGTCAAACACTTTTTAGATACTATGTCACACTTTTTAGATACAATGTACACACTTTATAGATACAATGTCACACACTTTTTATATACAATGTCACACTTTTTAGATACAATGTACACACTTTTTATATACAATGTCACACACTTTTTAGATACAATGTCACACACTTTTAGATACAATGTACACACTGGCAAATAACTTGTATATTACAGTGAGCAGGGTCCTGACAAAGAAATTGTATGCATTGAGGAGACCTTTATTATTTCACTGAAAATTAAAATATATCTACCGGGAGAAGGCACCTAATACATACTAGCCCAAAGTACTGCAATTCCTAACTATTTTTAAGCATGGACAACAGATTATTTATTTACAAGTAGCTATGATATCAGTACTCTATTCGGAATAAATAAGATTTATTTTTTGACAACGGGATTTTGATTCCTAATGAGCAATGATATCAGCACTCTATTCGGAATAAATAAGATACATAGACAATATGACTTTAATTCCTAAGGAACAATGATATCAGTACTCTATTCGGAATAAATAAGATATATTGACAATATGACTTTAATTCCTAAGGAACAATGATATCAGTACTCTATTCGGAATATATAAGATATATTGACAATATGACTTTAATTCCTAAAGAACAGTAGGCACTGACATTAAGAACGTCTACTCGTAAAGAGAATGGAACACTAATACTTGGAATCCTATAATAGTTATGGCTTAAACATAATAAACATCCTCACAATTAGCGTCATAATTATATACATAAGGATTAGTTTACACTGACACCAGAAATCATTCACAAATTGAAAGTAGTAATAAACGTTACCAGAATGCTAGCTAAAATATCACTTCAAGTAATGGAACTTTGCACTTCAGCAGAGCATCAAAGGAGTCAAACCTCCCCGGTTAGCAAAGACGCCAGGCTCAAGGACTCTTGAATTCACCAGAGGGGGTTCATTTTCAACATTTGTCACAGTTGAAATGACACCAGATGGACTGTTGGCCAAGCGGGTGAAAGCGGGAGGGTTTGGAGCCGAAAACAGGACAATGTAAGAAGAGACCGCCAGAATTCCGACTCCCACACAGAACACGTCAAAAGTCCACCCGTAACTGGAACTGTCGAAGAATGTGTAGTCCTTGACATAGATGAGATCGTTGATGTCATGACTAAGGAAGACTCCGATTACTGAGCTTCCCAATATCGCTACAAAATAGATTTCAAAACTTTATTATTAAAGTGTCCCGGAACTAGGATTTCATTAGCAAAATATATTTTAATATTTTACATCGTAATTTTGCTCTTCGAAATTTGCTCAGAATATTACTTCTAATTTTCAAAATGTAAGGAAAGAAGGGTATATTTGACATTGCGATGGCTGAATTGTATTTGAGAAACACAGTTGAAGGAATGAAGAATATATGTGACACTGTGAATTTTAGACTCTATTTGAGGAAGACATTTGAAAGAAATGAATATATGTGACACTGTAAATGTTAAATTGTATTTGAGGAACACATTTGAAACAAATCAATGATATGTGTTACACAAAGAATGCTAAATTGTATTTGATTAACACGTTTGAAGGAATGAAGGATAGTGTGATACTGTGAATGCTAGATTGTGTTTAATGAACGCAGATGCAGGAACGAAGGATATAGTGTGATACTGTGAATGCTAGATAAAGATTGTGTTTAAAGAATGCAGATGAAGGAACGAAGGATATAGTGTGATTCTGTGAATGCTAGATAAAGATTGTGTTTAAAGAATGCAGATGAAGGAATGAAGGATATAGTGTGATACTGTGAATGCTAGATAAAGATTGTGTTTAAAGAATGCAGATGAAGGAACGAAGGATATAGTGTGATACTGTGAATGCTAGATAAAGATTGTGTTTAAAGAATGCAGATGAAGGAACGAAGGATATAGTGTGATTCTGTGAATGCTAGATAAAGATTGTGTTTAAAGAATGCAGATGAAGGAATGAAGGATATAGTGTGATTCTGTGAATGCTAGATAAAGATTGTGTTTAAAGAATGCAGATGAAGGAACGAAGGATATAGTGTGATTCTGTGAATGCTCGATTGCGTTTGCGAGATCAGTGTGAAATTTCCTTTGACGCTTGGAAAATATTCGCCCTTTAGATGAGGAACATGTTTGTGAATTTGTGTTCTTAAACGAAAGAAGATATAAATAAGGCTGGTTGGGTCATCTATCTATCTATCTATCTATCTATCTATCTATCTATCTATTTATCTGTCTGTCTGTCTGTCTATGTCTATCTATCTATCTGTCTGTCTATCTTTCTATGTTTATTTACCAAGTGAACACAATGTTCTTCTATATCTTATAATCCTATTTCCCTGTACTGCACATAAACATTTATAGTGCGTGTTTTTCTTGAAGAATTCTATATACAACTAAACTTTAAGTAAAAATATTGACAGCATGGAACAGCAACATACCCGCCAAGAGACAAAGGAGTCCGATGCAGAAGGTATAGTTAACACGACGATAGTACACCAGAGCGAGTAAAAGAACACCGGTGGCAGTGCCCAGTAGGAGCGTGCAAATTGCCAAACCTCTAACTACCTGAAAGGAACCTGTTCGAATATAACCCGTATACATTACAAATACATCCTCATACCACACGCAACACTCAAATACACATACACTCGCGCACACACCACTCAAATACACATACACTCGCACACACAACACTCAAACACATATACACACGCACGCACAAACAACACTCAAACATACATACACAAGCATTGTAAAATTATGTTAAACAAATTCCGAAACATCAGGTGTCATCCGGAGTCCAATAACATCAGAGAGTGGGTTCCTAAAGATCTTTCCTGACCTCCCCCCACCCCTACTCCATTTCGTAGAATTTCGTTCTAGCTGTCAAACATACTTTCATTCAGTATCTTTCATTTTCTCTTTTCTGACTAATTAATTAATTCTGAAAATAGAATATAATTTACAGGATTATTTCTGTATCCTTCCGCTGGCTTTGCTGTCTTAAGTGACAAATTAAGCTCAAGCGTTTTAATCTCGCAATATTTCAAATGAACACTTCGATGAGACGTTGTTCTTGTTAGAGCAACCTGCGTATTTTCGAGGACTCGTTCTATATATTTAATTCAAATGTGCTATAATTAGAACAATATGGAACAAATGCAACTGTCTTTAATCTATGTGAAACAGTGAACGTTTTGTATAGTATTTGATGTCAATCATTATAATGACTTGTGTCATTAATTATAAAGATTTGTGTCATTAATTATAAAGATCTGTGTCAATCATTATGAAAATCTGTGTCAATCTTGTTGAAGATTTCTGTCTATAATATATGTGTGGTGTGTGTGTGTGTGTGTGTGTGTGTGTGTGTGTGTGTGTGTGTGTGTGTGTGTGTGTGTGTGTGTGTGTGTGTGTGTGTGTAATACATAGTGCAAGTAAGGCAAATGTGTTTATTGCTTTTTTAAATTCTTAAAATTTTCTTTCAGGAAATAAACTAGGCAGAATGATATAGGCTAGTTCCAGTTAAATGGTATATGTGCATTTAGTTATCATCCTGACATAATTTCAATAAATACGTTCGACTGATCTTGGTTTTATATCCACATAAATAAATCATGTTGCGGAAAGAGAACAGTGATAATTTTGCTTACACAAACTACTCGTCCTTTGTCTGTTTCTATTGCTTAAATAATCTGATCATTCTTGATATTTCTCTATTGCTTAAATAATCTGATCATTCTTGATATATCTCTAATGTTAAACACAGTGATATCTTGATATATCTCTATTGATAAACACTCTGATCGTCCTTGATATATCTCTATTGATAAACACTCTGATCGTCCTTGATATATCTCTATTATTAAATACTCTGAAGATTCTTGATATGTCTCTGTTGTTAAACATAGTGATAGTTCTTGATAGACCTCTATTGCCTACACATATTAATCACTCTTTATCTATATCTATGTACATGAACTTAGTTATACACACTTCCTGATTGTTTTACGATATATCACCATTAATGGCTGAAGCAACAATTCCTTTCTTTCGTATTTCAAACTAAGCACTCACCATACACTTTGAAATTTAAGTCGATGTCAGAACAAGCGGTCATATCATGAAATGTTCCACAGTAACGCCAGAGGCCACATCTGAAGTTGAGTAGCATGTTGCCGTTGATGTTGACACTACCGGTTTGAACCCAGTAAGGGAATGCTACACCAACAAGGCAAAGCAATGAGCCGATGATTACTCCGGCTAAGGCGAACCTCTGTGCTTCAATGAAGGGTTGAATCATTTTACTCCTTCAGTCGCGAACGAGGCAGTTTTATATATTTTTTTGACGGATGTGAGATTACTTAATGAAGGAAGTCGTGACCTAAAATAAAAATTAGCATTATTACGTCTCATCTACCCAATGATAATATAAGGTATCATCATGAAGAAAAGAGCTACCCTAGAAGACTTCAGTCTTTCCTAGTAGACATATCAGAGAAGATATTAAGCTAACACAGAAGTAATCAAGCTAGTAGAAGATATTAAACAAATGGAAATGACAACTAGTAAAGATGTTTAAAAAGTGGAGATGACAACTAGTAGAGAAGATATTAAACAAGTGAAGATGACAACTAGTAGAGAAGATATTAAACAGGTGAAGATGACAACTAATAGAGAAGATATGAAACTAGAAAGGAATATATTAAACTAGTAGATATCAAGCTAGTAGAGAAGACAAGAAGATAAATATAATAGTTGGGATGTAAAATGTCATTTTTTGTGCCGTTGATAAATATTTGGAATGTAAAATGTCATTTTGGGTGCTGTTGGTATGTTTAATATTTGGGATGTAAAATGTCATTTTGTCTGCTGTTGATAAATATTTGGAATGTAAAATGTCATTTTGTCTGCTGTTGATAAATATTTGGGATGTAAAATGTCATTTTGTCTGCTGTTGATAAATATTTGGAATGTAAAATGTCATTTTGTCTGCTGTTGATAAATATTTGGAATGTAAAATGTCATTTTGTCTGCTGTTGATAAATATTTGGAATGTAAAATGTCATTTTGTCTGCTGTTGATAAATATTTGGAATGTAAAATGTCATTTTGTCTGCTGTTGATAAATATTTGGAAAGTAAAATGTCATTTTGTCTGCTGTTGATAAATATTTGGAATGTAAAATGTCATTTTGTCTGCTGTTGATAAATATTTGGAATGTAAAATGTCATTTTGTCTGCTGTTGGTATGTTTAATATTTGGGATGTAAAATGTCATTTTGTCTGCTGTTGGTATGTTTAATATTTGGGATGTAAAATGTCATTTTGTCTGCTGTTGATAAATATTTGGGATGTAAAATGTCATTTTGTCTGCTGTTGATAAATATTTGGGATGTAAAATGTCATTTTGTCTGCTGTTGATAAATATTTGGAATGTAAAATGTCATTTTGTCTGCTGTTGATAAATATTTGGAATGTAAAATGTCATTTTGTCTGCTGTTGATAAATATTTGGAATGTAAAATGTCATTTTGTCTGCTGTTGATAAGTATTTGGAATGTAAAATGTCATTTTGTCTGCTGTTGATAAGTATTTGGAATGTAAAATGTCATTTTGTCTGCTGTTGATAAATATTTGGGATGTAAAATGTCATTTTGTCTGCTGTTGATATGTTTAATATTTGGGATGTAAAATGTCATTTTGTCTGCTGTTGATAAGTATAATATTTATAGGAACCCTCTCTCGGGTAGCACTCTGACTTTAATAAAGAATATTGAAAGGTGTTTGTTAGGTTTTTTTCTTGCTGCTGATGACAGAACATTACTCATCAGGCTGGAATATAAATTTGAATTACTGAAGTTTTGTAGCTATTATATGTTTATGAAGTGTCGTATTTTGATATCGTTGAGTATTATACGTTGTGTAGCGAGTGTATGAAGTAATTTATATTATATATTGTAAAAAATAATTTAAAAACAAATGTTATTGTGTTTATTGATCATCTGCTTCTTAGCCATAGTTAGAAAGGAGAGTTCTACTGCAGTGAGTGATGGTAAATGTGTGAGAAATATCAAGTCCGGACATTAAGGAAATATTTATATGGATGTGTATGCTGGGTCTTACGCCAGGTCATTGCTAGCTGTGAAGTATTATTTATAATACAACAACTATCATTGGAAAGATTTGCTCTATCGTGGACCCGGTCGGCTTCAAGAATTTATCACAAGTAAGATATTATAAATCCTCAAATTTTAAGGGCACTGTGAGGAAATACCTGTCACACATACCTTAGATCTATTTTTTTTTAGGATTTTTCTACAATATTTATAGACGTAGTCATGAGAGTATTCACTTTGTGCTTGATTAGGTTATGCTATTATTAAATCCTGTTTGACTTAACGACACCCTCTAGATATGACCAATCAATGTAAAATGTGCACACAGACTCTTGGACGGTAGAAAATAATTACCAACTTTCAAAATTAACGCACAAACATGCAAATACGAGGAAATGTAGATGGCTCTGATCGTGTCAGATTTTACTATGCAAAGAAAGATATATAAGTATTTAATGAATGCATAATTTCTATGTATGTTATTCAGGATTTCAAAATATTTCAAGGTCTGAGGTGTAGTCTCATCGAGGACTCTGAGAATGTGCGCTAAAGCCAGATGAATCAAGCGTGTAAAATAATAAACTTTTGCCCAGTAAACAATAGCACTACTATGAGAACCACACTTACAAGAGTTTGTTTAAGAATAGCTATGACTTCCTACAATCCGACTGTACTCACAGAATTAATGATGATAATATAAAGAGGACACTTGTTCGCTATTATGAATGTTAATATTCCACTTCCTTGATTTATTAGCGAACACTGTCTTTGCAATCGTTTGTTATTAAAATAATTGATTTTCACTTTAATACAAACGACTATATGCTTCTCATTGCGAGCACAGTTTGACTAACAGACATACTTATGTACTAAGGCTGGCTAAGACATGTGATTGTCAGCGAATGAGGGGTGGGGGTTGGTAGCCAGAAATTGTTCGTCTTAGCTCTACCTAACATTCTTTTGTCTATTCTTGTTTACTTGTGATTTTAGTCATTACTGGTATGAAAGAGAGGGGCACCGTCATTTATAGTCAACATGCGCTAATCCCAAACGTTTCATTATTCTTCTACTTTAAAATAAGAACGTCCAAAATGGATTAAACATGGAGAAAGGTACAAAAAAACCTAATAAATCCTAAGGCGATGAATACTGCTATAAATGCTCATGACATAGAATGCTAACTTAACTCGGATTTTATCGATAGCAAACACGATCACATGTCACGGTCTGAGGTCATTAAGATATTTATTTTGGGGGAATATCAGTTCTAATTCTGCTATCATAAATTTTCGACTGCGAACGCTCATCACTAGATTTAGCATTATCTTTAACAAACGAATCGTTAATTTCAATAATACACCCAACGGTTTGAGAAACCTACTCGAAATAATGAAATAGAAGTTTCAAAAGGAAATGTTAAGATTCACGCATCAGAAATCACCAAAACTTACCGATGACATACTAAGCAAAATGCTTTAGCGTGTGGATATTCGTCCTAAACACTTTCTTCATACTGCACATTACCCGCTATATAAAGTACTGTGTACAACAGGTGATAGCATCAGTATTTAAAACGCATTATCTTATCTTGAAAGTTTTTTTGTTTTTTTATCGCCATGTAACCAACAGTCGCTCAAACAGACACAGGTTCACAAAATTTAAGTGATACTTTACACTCACTGGAAATAACGTGATTGCATAAACAATCAATCAAAAAAAAAAAAGACATTTTAAATTAGATACTATTGTATTTACAATAATGATAAATTAATGCAAAACAAATGGATGAAATGGGTCAATCACGCAGGAGGGTTAGTTTTAGCATGTTTGACATTCTAATTTTTACCAATCAGTCTGAATTAAATAAGTGTTCTTAAATTAATCAATATGTCTATAATAAGTAGTAATTTAAATTTTTAAAGAAGCGACTAGTCTTTGACTAAGATAGGAAGTAACCAGTGACGTCATAAGATTGACAGAAACCCGGATTCATGCTGCAACCGTGTTGCATACAATACTGTATTCAGATGTCGTCACGTCCTGAGAGTGATAGAAACCCGAGTGACGTCACGGCTCACTACCGCAGCAGTCACGTATACAGAACAGTGTTCATATATCATCTTATCGTGAGAGCGACAGAAACCTGTGTGATGTCACGGCTTAAAACAGCAGCAGTCACGTATCCAGAACAGTGTTCATATATCATCTTATCGTGAGAGCGACAGAAACCTGTGTGACGTCACGGCTTGAAACAGCAGATGTCACTTATACAATACAATGTTAATAAATCACCATGTCGTGAGAGTGACATAAACCCGAGTGACGTTACGGCTTAAAACAGCAGATGTCACTTATACAATACAATGTTAATAAATCAACATGTCGTGAGAGTAGCACACACCCAAGGGGTGCCAAGGCTTCATGGGCATGCATACAAAATTTCACATTTAACTTATGGTAAGAGTAACAATGGTCACACAGACGACACAGGGCACAACTAACATAACTTGGGTGTAACACAAATCAGAGCGACGTCACGACTTCATGTAGCAATGGGGATATAGACAAAACAGTACACAATTAACATAACTTGGGTGTAACACAAATCAGAGCGACGTCACGACTTCATGTAGCAATGGGGATATAGACAAAACAGTACACAATTAACATAACTTGGGTGTAACAGAAATGAGAGCGACGTCACAACTTCATGCAGCAATGGTCATGGAGACAACATAAGTGCACAACTAGCATATCGTAGGTGTAGCAGAAATCAGCGACGTCACGGTTCATGCAAGGACGATCACATAATCAGCGCACAGACATCATCAGGAATTTAAAGAAACAAGCGCGTGCTTTTCACATATTAGAGAAAAAAACAAAATAAACATGAACAATTTTATTTCCTTACTGTGTCATCTTTCAAAAGTACATTACAATAATGATTTTCGAGTGTTGTTTTTTTTTTCTTACTTAAACATTTTAACACTGCTTTTAAAATTTTAATGAATACATTTAATGCAAAAACACACATATTTCTATTCTATAATTTAACTTATACTATCGATATTTCACAAGTGTAATAATATTACTTTAAATTTATTGTATTTCTGGTACACCCCAAAAAAACATTTCCATAAAGTATTATTGTCCATAGACTAATATTTATTCTTAAAACCAAATTTTAGAGCATGGCATGGCATCTGTAATTTCAAAACAAATTCTGCTCTAAGAGATCAGTATTTTCGTAAATAGGCGTGAATTTTTCTAAGTGAACTGCAAGCAAGAAAAATGTTGAAAAAAAATTAAAACCGATTTTTGTTCCGAGTTTCAATTGCGGGGATTGAGAATCAAAATAGCAAAGAGATCTTCGAAGATTCGTTCCCTCTTAATACTTTTCATGTGTGCGCTGAACTGGCGATTGTTTGAGCTTGCTACCAAAACTTGTACGCGGAACTGGCGATTGTTTGAGCTTGCTACCAAAACTTGTACGCGGAACTGGCGATTGTTTGAGCTTGATACCAAACTTGTGCGCGGAATTTTAAAACTGCAACTGCTATAATGAGCTGTGCGGCCGCGCACCTTATAGGGAACATTGCTTAGAAGACAAAAGAATAAGGCTATATGTAAAAAAATGTCATTCAGTTACTCAAAAGAATCATCAGAGGTTAAAGAGAAAATAAAAACTGATATTCAATTCAACATGTACAAGGAAAGGTTTCACTTGGGAGAGAAATAATCAACAATGACATTTCTTCAATGAGGAAAACTCAATATTTTCAAGTACAGTAATAGGAGGGGGAGGTATTACACTATTTTAAAGCATACAAAATGACTAAAAAAAATATTTTTTTCACAAACATATAAACAGTTGCAATCAAAATAATGAAATGTGCTTGTACCAGAAATAACAGCAAGAATAACGGGATTTACATGAAGACAAAACAGTCGAGAAAGAAAACAACAAACACAAGCATTTCAAGGAAATGAGGGATATAATGTGTGTGAGCGGAGCCTTATAAAGCGATGCAAAAGTACATTACGGTTGCTCAATGGCAATGACTAACTAAGGAATATTAGAATGTGGACAAACTTAAATGATTTCAGTACAGATAGTTACTATTTTAAGGGAAATAAATCTGGGACCTTAAAAGGAGAGATAAACTGAAATCCTATCATTATATATTAATGCTATTGCAATGAGATCGTCATTGGTGAGTTCCATAAATAGGGTGAACAGATTCCATTTCTGCAATATTCGTAAACAATCAAAGCAGCAAAGATATATTTTGAAAATAGACAAACTGCAACAATTTGTAAAATCGGTATCAGCTATGTTATTTTGGAAGGTATATAGCGAGCATTGACATGTCTTTAGAGGAGAGAAACAACTAATGCCATTTGAACCAAAACCCAAAGTACTTAGTAAATTATTGAATATGAAACAGCAACAACTAACAGAACCATCTTCAGAAAAGAGAAAAACTTTATACTACATTATAGTTGTGCATTAGAAACAACTAACAGATGCATCATTAGAAGTTAGAAAAAAAGGAAACTATTTCTATCCAAACGAAATATGCGGTGTATATATTTATTCTAATGGAATTATTTTAATGATAGCTTTTTTCGAAGAGAGAAAAACTTTAACTTCTTGTTTACTTGTGATTTTAGTCATTACTGGTATGAAAGAGAGGGGCACCGTCATTTATAGTCAACATGCGCTAATCCCAAACGTTTCATTATTCTTCTACTTTAAAATAAGAACGTCCAAAATGGATTAAACATGGAGAAAGGTACAAAAAAACCTAATAAATCCTAAGGCGATGAATACTGCTATAAATGCTCATGACATAGAATGCTAACTTAACTCGGATTTTATCGATAGCAAACACGATCACATGTCACGGTCTGAGGTCATTAAGATATTTATTTTGGGGGAATATCAGTTCTAATTCTGCTATCATAAATTTTCGACTGCGAACGCTCATCACTAGATTTAGCATTATCTTTAACAAACGAATCGTTAATTTCAATAATACACCCAACGGTTTGAGAAACCTACTCGAAATAATGAAATAGAAGTTTCAAAAGGAAATGTTAAGATTCACGCATCAGAAATCACCAAAACTTACCGATGACATACTAAGCAAAATGCTTTAGCGTGTGGATATTCGTCCTAAACACTTTCTTCATACTGCACATTACCCGCTATATAAAGTACTGTGTACAACAGGTGATAGCATCAGTATTTAAAACGCATTATCTTATCTTGAAAGTTTTTTTGTTTTTTTATCGCCATGTAACCAACAGTCGCTCAAACAGACACAGGTTCACAAAATTTAAGTGATACTTTACACTCACTGGAAATAACGTGATTGCATAAACAATCAATCAAAAAAAAAAAAAGACATTTTAAATTAGATACTATTGTATTTACAATAATGATAAATTAATGCAAAACAAATGGATGAAATGGGTCAATCACGCAGGAGGGTTAGTTTTAGCATGTTTGACATTCTAATTTTTACCAATCAGTCTGAATTAAATAAGTGTTCTTAAATTAATCAATATGTCTATAATAAGTAGTAATTTAAATTTTTAAAGAAGCGACTAGTCTTTGACTAAGATAGGAAGTAACCAGTGACGTCATAAGATTGACAGAAACCCGGATTCATGCTGCAACCGTGTTGCATACAATACTGTATTCACATGTCGTCACGTCCTGAGAGTGATAGAAACCCGAGTGACGTCACGGCTCACTACCGCAGCAGTCACGTATACAGAACAGTGTTCATATATCATCTTATCGTGAGAGCGACAGAAACCTGTGTGATGTCACGGCTTAAAACAGCAGCAGTCACGTATCCAGAACAGTGTTCATATATCATCTTATCGTGAGAGCGACAGAAACCTGTGTGACGTCACGGCTTGAAACAGCAGATGTCACTTATACAATACAATGTTAATAAATCACCATGTCGTGAGAGTGACATAAACCCGAGTGACGTTACGGCTTAAAACAGCAGATGTCACTTATACAATACAATGTTAATAAATCAACATGTCGTGAGAGTAGCACACACCCAAGGGGTGCCAAGGCTTCATGGGCATGCATACAAAATTTCACATTTAACTTATGGTAAGAGTAACAATGGTCACACAGACGACACAGGGCACAACTAACATAACTTGGGTGTAACACAAATCAGAGCGACGTCACGACTTCATGTAGCAATGGGGATATAGACAAAACAGTACACAATTAACATAACTTGGGTGTAACACAAATCAGAGCGACGTCACGACTTCATGTAGCAATGGGGATATAGACAAAACAGTACACAATTAACATAACTTGGGTGTAACAGAAATGAGAGCGACGTCACAACTTCATGCAGCAATGGTCATGGAGACAACATAAGTGCACAACTAGCATATCGTAGGTGTAGCAGAAATCAGCGACGTCACGGTTCATGCAAGGACGATCACATAATCAGCGCACAGACATCATCAGGAATTTAAAGAAACAAGCGCGTGCTTTTCACATATTAGAGAAAAAAACAAAATAAACATGAACAATTTTATTTCCTTACTGTGTCATCTTTCAAAAGTACATTACAATAATGATTTTCGAGTGTTGTTTTTTTTTTCTTACTTAAACATTTTAACACTGCTTTTAAAATTTTAATGAATACATTTAATGCAAAAACACACATATTTCTATTCTATAATTTAACTTATACTATCGATATTTCACAAGTGTAATAATATTACTTTAAATTTATTGTATTTCTGGTACACCCCAAAAAAACATTTCCATAAAGTATTATTGTCCATAGACTAATATTTATTCTTAAAACCAAATTTTAGAGCATGGCATGGCATCTGTAATTTCAAAACAAATTCTGCTCTAAGAGATCAGTATTTTCGTAAATAGGCGTGAATTTTTCTAAGTGAACTGCAAGCAAGAAAAATGTTGAAAAAAAATTAAAACCGATTTTTGTTCCGAGTTTCAATTGCGGGGATTGAGAATCAAAATAGCAAAGAGATCTTCGAAGATTCGTTCCCTCTTAATACTTTTCATGTGTGCGCTGAACTGGCGATTGTTTGAGCTTGCTACCAAAACTTGTACGCGGAACTGGCGATTGTTTGAGCTTGCTACCAAAACTTGTACGCGGAACTGGCGATTGTTTGAGCTTGATACCAAACTTGTGCGCGGAATTTTAAAACTGCAACTGCTATAATGAGCTGTGCGGCCGCGCACCTTATAGGGAACATTGCTTAGAAGACAAAAGAATAAGGCTATATGTAAAAAAATGTCATTCAGTTACTCAAAAGAATCATCAGAGGTTAAAGAGAAAATAAAAACTGATATTCAATTCAACATGTACAAGGAAAGGTTTCACTTGGGAGAGAAATAATCAACAATGACATTTCTTCAATGAGGAAAACTCAATATTTTCAAGTACAGTAATAGGAGGGGGAGGTATTACACTATTTTAAAGCATACAAAATGACTAAAAAAAATATTTTTTTCACAAACATATAAACAGTTGCAATCAAAATAATGAAATGTGCTTGTACCAGAAATAACAGCAAGAATAACGGGATTTACATGAAGACAAAACAGTCGAGAAAGAAAACAACAAACACAAGCATTTCAAGGAAATGAGGGATATAATGTGTGTGAGCGGAGCCTTATAAAGCGATGCAAAAGTACATTACGGTTGCTCAATGGCAATGACTAACTAAGGAATATTAGAATGTGGACAAACTTAAATGATTTCAGTACAGATAGTTACTATTTTAAGGGAAATAAATCTGGGACCTTAAAAGGAGAGATAAACTGAAATCCTATCATTATATATTAATGCTATTGCAATGAGATCGTCATTGGTGAGTTCCATAAATAGGGTGAACAGATTCCATTTCTGCAATATTCGTAAACAATCAAAGCAGCAAAGATATATTTTGAAAATAGACAAACTGCAACAATTTGTAAAATCGGTATCAGCTATGTTATTTTGGAAGGTATATAGCGAGCATTGACATGTCTTTAGAGGAGAGAAACAACTAATGCCATTTGAACCAAAACCCAAAGTACTTAGTAAATTATTGAATATGAAACAGCAACAACTAACAGAACCATCTTCAGAAAAGAGAAAAACTTTATACTACATTATAGTTGTGCATTAGAAACAACTAACAGATGCATCATTAGAAGTTAGAAAAAAAGGAAACTATTTCTATCCAAACGAAATATGCGGTGTATATATTTATTCTAATGGAATTATTTTAATGATAGCTTTTTTCGAAGAGAGAAAAACTTTAAACTTCTAATCAAAACAGAACACTTTACAGTTGTACAATGGAAAAAAAATTATTTAGGAGAGCTACAAACTAAAACCCTTTCAGTTTGGACGAAATGTACATTACAGTCTTATTCACACAACAACAAAAAACACCAACAAAATCATTTCTCAAAGAGACAAAAACTTTAAAATTATCAATACAAAATATTTTAAGTTATGCAAAGGGAAGCAACTAAAAAGAACATATCTAGAAGGTTTTCCTTCGTTTGACGATACGTAAATTAGCTGAATCAAATTCAATTGCTAAGTTTATTTAAGAAGCATTTATAGATAGAGCCTCATTCAAACGGATATTTGCTCATCAAGTTGGACCATGACGGAACTGCAACATCGGGTCCTAGGCATATTTCCTTTCGACAGCGACTGGCTCGGCTAACTTTTTCGGATCGCAGCCGTCCTGATCGGGTAGCATCACAGAAGCGACGTAGGGAACCATTTCGGGCTGCTTGGTAGGATCATAATCACTCTGGACAGCATACGTTCCGGGTGGAAAACTTCCAGACCTAAGCATGGCTGAATCGAGGATGAAGTAGTCTGGAACAGTGAACCTGCTGAGGGTGCGTCCAGAATCCGGGTAGGTCAGGAAGACTACGTAAGCTGTGAAGGTCGCGATCAGTGCCCCAACGCTAAAGACGAAGAAGGACCAGCCGTAGGCGACAGTCTTCTTCGAATTAGGGATTTCCACCAGGTCGTCGACTTTGCACAGAAAGACGCTGATTGTGGCCATTCCCAGACCGCCTGTCGAATTGCAAAGTAAACGAGTGTCTTACCTCGTCATGTTTACTAGTAATTACCACAGTGGTTAAGCTGCATTTAATTAGAATTAAAGATTTGTAATCCATACAGACATTATATTTTGCAACAAAATAACAATAGAATAATAATAATAATAATAATAATAGCAATAATAATAATAATAATAGCAATAATAATATTCTTAATCACCACCATCATCACTGATGACTGAAGGGTAGGTGACAGAGTAACAAGAATCCACTAATAGTGATTGTCTGCCCAAGCTTACCCTCATAGCTACTTTTCCATGTTTTCTTTTCTTCTTAAATACCTTGTGTTAAAACGAAATAGTACTCTTTTCTCGACTGCGTGGATTGTGTGCCCTTGACATTATTGTTTATTCGGTTACAGTTACTGTTTAACATTTAATATTTCTTCGGTTTCATCATCAGTATTTCACCGACTCTGTTGTATCCATTGACCATATGGTCAAAGTCTAGCTCTCAGCAGTACTTGACGTTTGCTTTATTTTAACAGCTTAATAACTCGCTATTTCAAAAAGTACATGGCAACGATCAAATATGTAGATCAATAATAACAAAAGCGAAAGTATTATTTTTATATTTAACAACTTTGATGTTTCTGTCAATCTCGTGTAATTGAAAAGTACATGTTCTCACATAATTATTTACAAATCAACGCTGTAACAGCAATGAAAACATGTGCGAATATCATTGCAAAGTGCAGAATTGCAATTCAACAGGTGTTGAAGGTAAAAGTAGTTTCATTATTTCCTTGTTTGTTGTTTTTTGTTTTTTATTTTGTTTGTTTACTGATTTATATTTTTGCATTTATTCAATTCTTTCCTTCTTGTGTTTTATCAATGAGTGAAATATTTATTAATTTTAAACAGTATTTTCAGGTGGGGAAACGACATTGATGGGCGTGGTACCCTATACTAAATCTATTGCAAATACACGTGTGTGTTATATAGTTGTGTACATGTGTGTGTTATTTAGTTATGTACACGCGCCTTATTTAGTTGTGAGTAATTTTATTTCTGTATATATGTATGCTATTTAGTTGTTGTGAGTATGTTATTTAGTTGTGTACATGTATGTTGTTTAGTTATATATATGCATGTTATTTAAATGTGTATATATGTGTGTTATTAATTGTGTACATGTGTGTGCTATTAAGATGTGTATATGGTGTTTTATATAGTTGTGTATGTGGAAGGGTGGGTGTACGTGTGTACAGAGCTGTGTGTGTGTGTGTGTGTGTGTGTGTGTGTGTGTGTGTGTGTGTGTGTGTGTGTGTGTGTGTGTGTGTGTGTGTGTGCGTAGCGCTTGTTTTGCCTGGCAGCAAAGTAGGTCATCGGCCGCTAGTTTGAATCGCGCGGCGCGGTCTGCAATATAGTAATGTGTATGGCTGTGCCATTGTGTACGTGTTTAACCGCCTTATATTATGTATTTATTAAGCAAAATTAACGTTTATGTATTCTAATAGGTAGTGGGATGTAGCTTGTATTTATGTAATGTTGTAAGTTAGTTTATATTTTCTTCGTGTATTCTATGATTTATGTATGTGTACATGGTTTTCCCCTGGCACAGGAATATAGTTAATTATTTTATTTGATAATTTATTTTGTGAAATATATTGTAAGGAAGTATTGTATCTAAAGAGTATTTAATGTAGTATTTTTTTATAGTTAAAGTATTATATAATTCTAAATATTTCAAAAGATATTTATATTAGAACAAAAGTACGTTAGCACAGAAGAACCTGTTTAGCATTAGTTTTAGTCTCTGTTTGAGTTCAGTCTAGTGGAGACCCCTTTGCGGTTCGGATTTTTAAGTTATATTGTAAGTTACTGTGTGTGACAGCGTCGGTCGTCTTGGAGAGTGAACTTGGAGTGGTCTGAGAGTGGTCAAGAGAGCAGCGTGGTTGGCGCTGTGAAGAAGGGGAGAGAGAGAGAAGCTTGTTTTGGCGGTGTGTCGCCTAAATAAAAATCAGATGGAAACTTAAACACTGTGTTGCGTGTTCTGCCTCTTCTGCTGTGGTAGTAGCCGTATTGTCCCATCATCATTGTTTCATCATCTCCTTGCATCCTGGGGTGACCCATAACAACAACACCACACCCCATCACAAATGGCGCTGCGAGCAGGATGGGTTCAAAGGGTACGAGGAATGGCCAAGCAACATTTTCTGGCTCGACTGATGAGGGACCGCAGAAGACGGACGGCAGCCATTAACACCAGGTAATCAATGTGTATATGAAATGAATACTTGCGAATTCTTTCGCGTCTCTACCATGGAATGCCTTTATTTATGGTAAGACACAGTAATTTCATCATATATGACGTCAACAAGTAAGAATAATTACATCACATTTATGACGTCAAAAGGAAAGAATACATGCGCAATGCCTCTGAAACAAATCTTAGGACTTTTACAGAATCAAAGTATCTATATTCATGTTCTATACACAATGTGGCTGAAAACAAAAAACCTTTCTCTGAGTAGACAGCGGTCTTGAAAAGCAAACACCATGAGTGGGGCATGATTTGTAAGTTGTTTGTTTTCATTCCCTGAGTCTGAATTGATTTTTTATTCTATGGTCAAACTACAAGACCACAGAGAGAAATGGGAGATGGGTAGATGGAGAGATGGCTGGCTGGATAATTGGAGAGAAAAAATAAAACCAACAATACTAAAAACGTATAACATTTCAAGATAGAAATTGACATTCAAATTGAAAAAAAAAACTGAACATACTTTTGTTAACAGTTGCACGAAAGTAGGAAGTCGAAAAGACAGCAAGGAAAAGGCTCAGAGGCTCCAAGATCTGAACTCATTTCCACAGTCCGTCAATTGAAACAATGATGTTAGTGAACATGACTGCCCCTCCTCCCTCCCACTCCCACCTTTCCCTACCCCTGCTCGAAGTCTGCGAATAAATGATAATGCACTATTTATGTTGCAGGGCGTGTAAAGTTGAAAAAAAAAAAAAGAATCCTGACCTGCAAAAGTACATGCTATGCCAACATCACGCATCCGGACGTTTCGGGAAACGAAAGTCTTGGTGATTGTTCCAATGGCGGCACACAGACAAAGGCCGGTACTCAGTGTCGCACACACTCTGCTCAAGCGGTACATGCCTGCAACATAAATAGTGCATTTTTTTCATATTCCTGAAACATAAATAGTGTATTTTCATATTTCTGCAACATAACTAGTGCTTTTTCATATTCCTGCAACATAAATTGTGCATTTTCATAGGTTGTTCTACTTTGCATGCCTGCAACATAAATAGTGCATTTTCATAGGTTGTTTTATTTAATTTCGATGGCGATAACATTAGATGTTTCCAAACTATTCTGTTTTCCAAATGCACTGCTTACCATGTGTTTAAGTTTCCCAAACTCGTCTGTTTTTCCAAAGCAATACTCACCATAAGTTTCCTAACTCTTCTGATTTCCCAAAGCGACACTCACCAAGAACCTCAAAAAAGGGGTGATACTGACACTCACCAAGAACCTCAAAAACGGGGGGATACTGATACTCACCAAGAACCTCAAAAAAGGGATGATACTGACACTCTTCAACAGCCGGTGGGTACGTGCACTTGAGCCAAAGTCCCAGACGCACGCTGAAATTCCCAAAGTCGTTGAAACTTTTCAGACCAGTGACGTACATCCAGTGCGGACTAGCAACACCAGTCAGGGTCATCACGAACGCCACGATGGCACCGCCCAAGGAGAACTTCTCACAAGCATCATTGTTTACCAACATCTCTTTTCTGATATCAAACGAAAGACAGATTAAAAAATCAGAGATGTGTCATGTGGTACGCATCAAATGTCCTGTTGAAAGTTCATAACATGTCCTGAGATGCGCAATGGGCAACAATACAAACACCCTATTAATAGACTCAACCAGAAGCGGTTTAATACGAATGTACAGTTGATAACTACTCATTGTACTATTAAATCTCCTTAAATGTAATAATATTGTAATAATACTTGCATCTATTCCTCGTCGATCAACAGGCACAGACAATGAAATCTAAAGAAAACAGTTGAGCCCCTCTAAAATAAGTGAATATATGTAATTATAATAATTGTAATTTGAGATCCTGTTCATGTCTATCCCTTCACAGCAGAGGTTACCATTTCAGATAGGACGAAAATGGCTGTGCATCAAAACGAGGTCTGCCATTTTGTGTAATCTGCAACAAACTTGCATGTCTGTATTTGTGAGTGTGTGTTGTAGTCTAATCATGCGTAGCTTTCTAAATTAGTTCTGGTTTTCAAAAGTGTTCAAAAGCCTATTTATTATCAAAGTTTTATCTCCCTCAACAAATTGCACATTACATTGTCATAAATGTCGTAAATTTATACATGAACGCTTACCGTTGGAATACAGGGAGCAGTTTCTTTCGTCTTCTTTCTGTATTTGCGCTTGACGTACTGGACTGACGTCATGAAAATTGATTGATATGATTGACGTCATTGTATTCTGTATTTGCGCTTGACTACTGGGCTGACGTCATGAAAATTGTTTGATATGACTGACGTCATTGTATTAGTCATGCAACTACATGTACTAAAAATATACTAACACCATTCTTCTTCTTTAGACTTCTTTTCCCCACAGGAATTGATGGAAACTTTTCGTCTTCTTTTCATCTTCTCAGTTTCTGTAGAGTTCCTTTGAGGCCTTCCTCCTTACTCTGGTATTCATGCAGGCTAATACTATTCTATGTTGCTGTGTTTGGATGCTTTTTTCTTTGATTGCTCAGGTTTGCGTCTGTTGTGATTTTTTTTTTTTTTGACAGTTGCAGAGCTACAGTCAATTTCTTGATTAGTTTTGGACTTTGTCAATAATTTCGACTGAGTTGCAAATGTCTTATTATATATTGGGCTTCATTCTTTGTTGTTAGAGTTTAAGTTCACTTTTGCTTTTCGGGTCGGGTATAGGTGGGCTGGGTGGGGTGTTTTATGGTGGAAGTATGGTGTAGCTGTGGTGAGTTTGATTTTGGTGGTGTCTATTGTTCCCCCTTTCCCATTGTGAGTGTATAATTGTATTTTTTTTTAATGTTTGGGAAGACTACTTTGTACTTCCTGGTGTGTTTTATGGTGAAAGTGCGGTATATCTTTTTTTTATGAGTTTTAGCTTGGTAGTGAACATTTTGATGTGTAAATGTTTAAATAATTAAAAGTGTGTGAGTAGTAGACGTATTAAGTGAAAAATAATGTATGCGGTAGCTATTTTATAACTTCCTTTAATAGTATGGGTGGGTGTTTTTGTTTGTTTGTTTGTTTTGTTTATTTATTTATTTTTATTTTTTTATGGAAGTAGTTTTCCAATTGCCTGTCAGTGTTTACAGTTTACTTGCATGTTTTAGTAGGGTTTCAATGCTTGTATGCATTGTTTTTCCTAGGAGTTGTGTTAATATATGTATAGAAAATTTTTTAAGAAAGATATGTGTGAGGAAGCTATTTGTAACTTCCTTTTAAGTTTGTTGTTTTCCTTTTTATTAGATAGTTTGTAATTCTCTGTGTGTGTGTGTGTGGGGGGGTATTAATATTTATTTTTATAGAAGGTGAAGTGTGTTTGTGTGAATTAGGTACGTGATTATGGCTTGGTGTATTTGATTTTGGTGATGTTTATTTGGAAAGTGTAGTGTTTGTGTGGTAACTGGTAAATAGTCTCATTGTGTCAGTCAAGCATTTTCTTTCTTCTCTGTATTTGTAACAATGTAGTAGAAAGTGTTATATTGTGTTGTATGTTCGACAGTAAGTGCATAATTTTGGTTCATTGTTTGGGTTATGTGTAAATCTTATGGAGTTGTATCTTAATCTATATATTGCTCTGTTGTGTGTTATGTTAGTTAAATATAGGTGGGGTGGGGTGTGTGGGGAACTTGTTTTTAAAGATTTGTTTTATTTGTGCTTGCAGTTCTGATGTGTGTATTGGGGTGTTTAGAGGTATTCCATGTTTGCTTGCATATTTTGCTCTTTTGTCCGCTCTTTCATTTCCTGTTATGTTTATGTGACATTTCATGAAAACATTAATTTCAACTAACACCATTAGGTACAAACACGAAAATCTTACAAAGCACAAAAAACTATCAAGGCTGTAATGCACTTCTTATCTGCAAGTCTATTTTTTTTCTTTTCAGTATCATTTGGACTTAATGAATTAAATGTAATATTTTGTGGACTATATGAATTAAATGTAATATTTTGTGGACAATATGAATTAAATGTAATATGTTGTGGACTATATGAATTAAATGTAATATTTTGTGGACAATATGAATTAAATGTAATATTTTGTGGACAATATGAATTAAATGTAATATGTTGTGGACTATATGAATTAAATGTAATATTTTGTGACATAGAGGAAGGATAGATTCTGTGTTATTAACTGTAACAAAACAAAATGGAGCTGTCAAGTCACTTACACTTCTAAAATACGAACATATGATGCTTTCTTTTAAAAATTGGGACAGTCTAGAATGGACATTTTTGACATTGATGACCAGAATTTCGTTCTTTCAATAAGATAATACACCAGACCTATCCTTAATGGCATACTTTAACACTGATAACCTATCCCCGCTCCTATAGTAAGAAAATGCAACTATAAAAACTCTCCTGTCCAGTAAAACCTTAAATACTGATAACCTATCCCCGCTCCTATAGTAAGAAAATGCAACTATAAAAACTCTCCTGTCCAGTAAAACCTTAAATACTGATAACCTATCCCCGCTACTATAGTAAGAAAATGCAACTATAAAAACTCTCCTGTCCAGTAAAACCTTAAACACTGATAACCTATCCCCGCTCCTATAGTAAGAAAATGCAACTATAAAAACTCTCCTGTCCAGTAAAACCTTAAATACTGATAACCTATCCCCACTCCTAAATAAGAAAATGCAACTATAAAAACTCTCCTGTCCAGTAAAACCTTAAATACTGATAACTTACCCCCCTCTCATTCAACAAGCAAATTCATCTAAAACCTTAATTCTCCGGTACGGCCCACATTAACCTTATTTCCCCACATTTCAGTTATAAGAATATACTATAGAATTAACATAAATAAATGAACTTTCGGTATGGACAACTTTAATACTGATTTCCTACATTCCTACAATAGCTAAAATTAAAGTGGGTAAGGACAACTTTAATACTGATTTCCTACATTCCTACAATAACTACAATTAAAGCGAACTGAGGTATGGACAACTTTAATACTGATTTCTTACATTCCTACAATAACTACAATTAAAGCGAACTGTGGGTATGGACAACTTTAATATGATTTCTTAGAATAAGACAAAACGTTTCAGTTAAAATAACGCAACTGCCCGAATACGTTTAACTTTAGCGCTGAGTAAACTACACATAGGCTAGTACATAGTAAACTACACATAGGCTAGTACATAGTAAACTACATATAGGTTAGTACATAGTAAACTACACATAGGCTAGTACATAGTAAACTACACATAGGCTAGTACATAGTAAACTACACATAGGCTAGTACATAGTAAACTACACTTAGGCTAGTACATAGTAAACTACACTTAGGCTAGTACATAGTAAACTACACTTAGGCTAGTACATAGTAAACTACACTTAGGCTAGTACATAGTAAACTACACTTAGGCTAGTACATAGTAAACTACACAGGCTAGTACATAGTAAACTACACAGCCTAGTAAATAGTAAACTACACTTAGGCTAGTACATAGTAAACTACACTTAGGCTAGTACATAGTAAACTACACATAGGCTAGTACATAGTAAACTACACTTAGGCTAGTACATAGTAAACTACATATAGGTTAGTACATAGTAAACTACACATAGGCTATTACATAGTAAACTACACATAGGCTAGTACATAGTAAACTACACATTGGCTAGTACATAGTAAACTACACATTGGCTAGTACATAGTAAACTACACATAGATATGTCAACAAGAAAACCAATTACATAATTATATGACGAAACGGCCATCTTTAACTCTGTGCAGTCACATATATACATTAAATAACTGTATTTTATCATTACGTGAGAGAAATAAAAGCTATTTAGTCATTTAATTAAGAAAATGAGACATTGCAGTCTCTACGGGGGGGGGGGAGAGAGAGAGAGAGAGAGAGAGAGAGAGAGAATTGCCAGACAAAAACAAACAATGAAACTAACACCCACAAATCGTTTACAAATTAACATTCGTGCATCAATCAACAATGCTGGTATGATTTCTTTCGAATGCTCATTTCGACAAAAAATATGATCATTAAATTTGAAATTCAAGTGCTTACCCTCACCACTTATTAAAAAGAATAATCGTGATGATGCCATTATATACATGTATATTGCACTAAGCTTTTCAAAATAAGCAACAAAGCTCAGTTCAATGATGAATTGAACACACCCGAGAGTTTCCTCAACAGTCTGTCGAGCTGGTGACTTCAAACTGAGCTAAGATGCCAGAAGACACAGTTCGTCTCAATCAAATCTAGGATTAAAAGACTAAAGATTCTCTTTCCTTTTTGCCTTTCTTTACTTTCTTTCTCCATTTTTCTTTCTTTCACCCTATAACTCTTCTCTCTCTCTCACTCACTCATACACACGCACATGTGTGTCTCTGTGTATGAATGTGTGTGTCTGTGTGTGTGTGTGTCTGTGTCTGTGTCTGTGTGTGCACGCGCGCAAACATATACGAACCATAATTTTACTTTCCGTGCAAATTAATGTACCCATTTAATGTGGCCATACAGGTTTTCAAACCAAACATAGCATTAGCTGAGGTTTAATATTTAAACATAATAGTACAAGTTGTTTTCAAACCAAACATAGCATTAGCTGAGGTTTAATACTTAAACATAATAGCACAAGTTGTTTCATATAATTCCATCATCACTCACATGTGATGTCAAGGAGAAATAATTTTATTTTCGCCTCAATTTGATTGGGTGGTCATGGAAAAGCAATTTGATTATCGCTTAAATTTGATGTCATGGAGAAAAAAGTTCATTATCTCTTTAGTTTGATGTCATGGAGAAACAATTCCAATGTCACATAAATGTAATGTCATGGAGAAACAATTTCATGATCGCTTTAGTTTGTTGTCATGGAGAAATAATTCCATTGTCACATAAATTTTATGTCAAGGAAAAATAATTACATTTCTATTCAATTCTGATGTTTCAGCTCCGTCTTAATGTAATAAATTAAAAAATAATCAATAACTTCCTTAATATTTGCTTTAAAAATCATTTCAGTTTTTTCTTAATAGTTTCAGAGATTGTATTGGTTGTATTTAAAGTAATCGTTGTGAATTCGATTATAATTTTAAATTTCAGACGAAAAGGCTAATTTAATGAATACATAATAGCACGAAATGTTAAACCACAATAACATTGTAGTGAATACACAATAGAATTGTTAGACGATTTCATTAAAATTAATATATGTTTCTTTCGAACTTTTACGGTCTACCCTTTATGACATGAACTAAGTAAATGTGTCTGCAAAGGTGTGTTAAGTGCATGTAAATATGTATCCGTGTTTTACATGTTAAAATAGTGTTTAAGTGTTTGCAAACTGTTTTAAAGCATAACTACAACAACAAAAAAGTTAGTGTAAATTTTATAATAAAAGTAGCAAATTCAATCAAGAATATATAATTAACAAATATATTAACGAAACAGTTACATATTATGTAATACTGATTGCCATAAGTCCGGTGCTTCATCAAATTAGTGTTTCCAGAATCAGCTGATGTACTGGCACAGTAACATTTATTGAAGCCTCTAGTATTCATAATTAGATGCAGTTAAGACATATTTTTGTGTTAGATATAGTAGAAAATTATGTTAAATAAATAGACCGGAATCTAGGTACGAATCAAGAAACAGAGACTAAGAATAGACATACAAACAGAAGGATATAAAGACAGCAGAGCAGTCTCTCGATAGATAGATAGACAGACAGACAGACAGACAGATAGATAGATAGATAGATAGATAGATAGATAGATAGATAGATAGATAGATAGATAGATAGATAGATAGATAGATAGATAGATAGATAGATAGATGGATGGATGGATGGATGGATGGATGAATGGATAGATAGATAGATAGATAGATAGATAGATAGATAGATAGATAGATAGATAGATAGATAGATAGATAGATAGATAGATAGATAGATAGATAGATAGATAGATAGATAGATAGATAGATAGATAGATGACTAGAATTGCGTTAAATTGACAGTGTTCATCATATATTGGATATAAGACATGACACATTACCTACGAAAGTAATCTAGAGTTAGTTATGAAAAATACTGCTACATTATTTACAGTAAATATTTGAAATCATACATGACACTGTATCGATAGAAATTAGTTATAGTTAGATATGAAAGATATAACTAAATTATACACATCAACTGGTATATTATATTACTACTATTAATAATAATAATAATAAGTATGTGAGTTGTTTTAATATAAGATTTAAGCCTTTGAAATTTAAATTTGAAAGGTAATTTTCAAATTTTACTGCAACCAAATAGTTAGAATGTGTCAAATATTACATACCCATTAGAATTAACAAAATTACTGAAAATAAAGCTATTTATGCTAATGTATTGCTGCAGACAGATGAAAGAAATGAAAATTTTCAAGATGTCTACAAGTGATGACTGCTGTGTTTTTGAGCATTGAAGACTGCCGTGTCACCAATACACGAGCAATCGTGTAACAATTTAGTGCGCTATATGTCAAAAGTGCACATTTTCGTATTTTTTAGTATACCATTCTGAAGTTAGTACAATACAGTCATATGATTATTACAATCATTTTCTAGAGTCTTATCAAAACAAACACACACCTTTTCTCTTTGCATGAGTGAACGCCATCTCGACTGTCAAACAGTATCATGTAATATTCTTGACTTCTAGGAATACCCTTAAGAAATTAACTATTAATCATTGGACTGTAGTTAGACAACACTGGCAACTGCTAAAAATTGTTTTTGCTTAGCATTTCCCTAAAATGTGGATGCTGCTTACAATCGAGTGACGTCATTTCGGAACCACATTCAAAAGGGAGGTTGTGTGTCGCTTTTGATTGGCTGGAGGGCTTCTTCTTGCATTCATACCATCAGACGGTGTGCCCTCAGTTTGACCAATCACTGCTCGTCGTCTGGCCTTCATTGCATCAGTCTGAATGTTAAATCTAATGAGTATACTATCTACCAACTGTCCTGTTGGGGAATAATAGCAGGCTAGGCCCGAAACAAGTGTCATACTTGCGGCACCGATAGCGAAAATACCCAGGGCCCAGCTATAATAAACCATCCGTTGAGCATATTCTTCTATCAACAGATTTTCACTGTTGGCAATGTACAAGCAGACAGCAACAATTCCAAATATCCCTGAAATGTGTATGACAAAAGAAAACAACATGTATCACTATTAATAGTTGTGATCCTTGTCACTACGTGAACAGCATAGGCATTGCCATGCATATCTTTCTATAAATCATCGTGATAAAGAAATATTTCTGTTTGTATGCATTTAGTAAGTAAACCTAGCGAATATTTACCAGTACTCTCCATATATAAATCATCGTGATAAAGAAATATTTGTTTTTGTATGCATTTAGTAAGTAAACTTAATGAATATTTACCAGTACTCTGCATATATAAACTTTACCTTTAAAAAACAAAACTCATACACACACACACACACACACAAAGCAACAAACATATTGTATACAAGTCAGTCTGTCTTACGAGGTTCACCGAAAAATGCGCTAAAGACAATTGCGCGCCGACAAAAACGCGATGGAAAAAATACGCGACGACAAAATCGCTTTCTTTGAAATCGACAACTTCGCGCCGATAAAATCGCGATAAACATCGCCAAGTGTCGCCTACTTATCTGTAGTCAAGTATTCTGGAATACTGGACTTCGTCCATCTGTTACAGACTCAGGTTAAATAGTGCTATACATATGCACATTAGGAGTTATATTCTAACCATAAAAATCATTTGGTTTAATTTTAATAAAACTGTGTTACCTAAGCCTATAACAATGTCAAGGGCAAATTCTTGTACGATTTAACATGCATCATCGCGATTTTTCACGCAGTATCTCTTAACCTTTGACCTTGAAATAAAATTATTAAGATTTGATATATCATTTAGTTGATGCTTCATTCTTTTCATTGCCTGTGTGTCTCGTAATATTGATATCTACGTATGTTATTATTACATTCTTGTACGATTTAACATCTATCATCGCGATTTTGTCGATCGCGATTTTATCGGCGCGATTTTATAGACGCAAATTTGTCGTTGCGCCATTTGTCCATCGCGTTTCTGTCGGCACATAATTGTCTTTCGCGCATTTGTCGGGTCACGATCTTATGATAGGGTATCCATATATTTCATTTCTGCTCTGTAATTTTAAAATGAGATCTTATTTGTAATTTGTATAATCTAGAAATGTTGTGATAAAGTTATCTCCGAAGTGAAAGTCCAGGATAGACGGGTGGATAAGTACACGTTGAGTACTAGTCGCGGTTAGGATTATTATTTTTTTTTATAAGCACGTTAGCCCTGGCATCTGCACAGTAAAGAAAAGCAGTTGACTAAGCCGCTTAGGCCTACATCTTATCCAAGACTTCCTTAGGTCTTATTCAATTTTTAGGCTGATTCAACTGTGAACTTGATTATGAATAGGTGACTTGTGTTGACAGAATGCGGGTGTAGATGTGAGAAAGTCATAAATATTAATTAGCTCCATGTGCATTTTAAAATCATTTGATTACAAGAGTTAGTCAAGTTAGAGAATAGCTTGGTTTCCCATCTAAGAAAACTGAGATGCAAAATTATAGCTCTTTACTCTTTGCAAACCAACTCTTGGTAAGGCTTAAACATTGTATGGGGTCTATCTTGTTACGAACGGGTTGTAAAAGAAACAAGGATCGGCCCCCTGACTAGAAAAGGGTTTCTTTGTTCGTCTTTAGTCTATATTGAGGGTTTTGGGTGCCTACACCGAACTCTTCATGTGACATGTCCTTTAGAACGTCTGCACACGCTCTGAGGTATAATACATTTTTTTCCTCTTCATAAAATATTAATGAAAAAATAAGAGTGCATAACTATCATTTATACAGGTTAATCAGTTACACATCGTTACCGCTGAATAATACGACTTAATGTAAAGGAACCTTACCTGCGATAAAGGCTATAAATGCAGTGATGTAAGTGTTTTGGGTGTGATGCTCATACACTGTATCAAAGACTGCTACAACAGACAGCATCCCCAATAGCACGCATACCAAAGCACACATCCTAATCATGTTATGAGCCGCTGGAAAAGCAAAAACACAGCAAAAATGATGTGATTTCCCATTATTACAGAGGTTATTGTTTAAGGAAAGAAACAAACAAACAAACAAACATACATACATACAATACATACATACATACAAACAAACAAACAAACAAACAAACAAACATACATACATACAAACAAACAAACAAACAAACAAACAAAGAACGAAATAACAAAGAAACAAACAAACAAACAAACAAACAAACAAACATACAAACAAACAAACATACAAACAAACAAACAAACAAACATACATACATACAAACAAACAAACAAACAAAGAACGAAATAACAAACAAACAAACAAACAAACAAACATACAAACAAACAAAGAACGAAATAACAAAGAAACAAACAAACAAACAAACATACAAACAAACAAACAAACAAAGAACGAAATAACAAACAAACAAACAAACAAAGAACACTAATAGAAAAGGACATCATCTGCTATTTCTTTAGAATTTTGCATTACGGTGGGGTTTGTTTCATTGTTTTTAATGAAAAAAAATATTTCAGCATTTACTGGCCGTCCAAGTAATATAAACCCACAAAAACAAAAGTGTTTACTTCACGTAAGTCTGCGTATGGGGTTGTGAGAGGTAAACCATTCATTATGCCAACAATGACGTAAATGAAACCAGCCACAGTTAAGGAAATGTATAGTGTTCTCTTTAGATTCTCGAGTGCATATACCTACAGCAGACACAACATGACCTCTTCATTACGAACTCTTGTGTGCTGATAAAAACACACTCTGCCACTTCTACATTCAAAACAGTATTGTGATACCAGTAGAAATGAAGATTCAAAACACTTTTAGAAAACATCTACAATTTCACGAGTCGAAGCTTCGGTTAAATAACATACATCAAGATAATACAGTTATTAATAACAATGTTACACAAACAGCCTACATCAAGATAATACAGTTATTAATAGCAATGCTACACAAATAGCCTACATCAAGATAATACAGTTATTAATAGCAATGTTACACAAATAGCCTACATCAAGATAATACAGTTATTAATAACAATGTTACACAAATAGCCTACATCAAGATAATACAGTTATTAATAACAATGTTACACAAATACCCTACATCAAGATAATACAGTTATTAATAACAATGTTACACAAACAGCCTACATCAAGATAATACAGTTATTAATAGCAATGTTACACAAACAGCCTACATCAAGATAATACAGTTTTTAATAACAATGTTACACAAATAGCCTACATCAAGATAATACAGTTATTAATAGCAATGTTACACAAATAGCCTACATCAAGATAATACAGTTATTAATAACAATGTTACACAAATAGCCTACATCAAGATAATACAGTTTTTAATATCAGTGTTACACAAGCCTACATCAAGATAATACAGTTTTTAATAACAATGTTACACAAACAGCCTACATCAAGATAATACAGTTTTTAATAACAATGTTACACAAATAGCCTACTTAATAACAATGTTACACAAATAGCCTACATCAAGATAATACAGTTTTTAATATCAGTGTTACACGAGCAACAAGACGAAGAAAGACGTTATTTAATAAGCAGCGGCCATCTTCAAGTCTTTACAGTAGAACCTGTCAACCTGTGCTGCTGACAGCAAAGACCTGGCCGTAGTTGCCCAATATTTGGATAGGCTGCTTTATATGTATTGACACACTCGTTTTATTTTCATGTCACTGTTATTAATTACTACCTGTATTGTCCTCATTAAAGCTATGTATTCGAAATGTGGACTCAGTTTATGTTGTACTGGTTTCCTTTCAACTCTAAGCTGTCGTGCTGCTTATTGTTGTTGGAGCGTTATAATAAATAATATGTTTAATATAGTATGACCATTTTCTACTTTGTATTTTAATTTTCCGTCATGATTTGAAGATAGAGCAAGTCTTCTACAGACTAAATTCATTTATTGAAATAAATTTAGCGTAATAGGCGTTTTCAGCCGAAAAAACTTTAAGATAGCAAGATATTTTGCTACGTTATTGATTTGTAATTAATTTATTTGAAACATATCTTCGAATATGCTGCTCATCATAAATAAAGTTTTCTTGTAAATATAAATAAATAGATTTGAGGAGGCGACGAATTTGTTGAACTGCCAAAAATATGGTGAAATGAATGTATGTATTTCCTAAAGACTAGCATTAAGTATGCAGGTTGCCTGACAAGTGAATACAACAAGGGATTCGGGGGGGGGGAGGGGAGGGGGCAAATGGAATCGAAAGTTGCTTACTTTTTTCTTTACGAATGTCCTAAATGGCTGGCCCCTTAATGTGGGTCTTTTGTATTAATTTAATGGTATAGAACAAAACCATGTTAAAACTTAACGAATTATTTAAGAATCGTGCTTGAAATTATTTTCGTATTATGAACTTTTCTCTCATCCTATAAGAAAGTGTTTGTTTGAATGCACTTCGTAATAGATTTATTACTGTTTTCAAACAAGTACGCAATGAGACACACACACACACACACACACACACACACACACACACACACACACACACACACAATCACAAACTCATCTATTCATTTACCAATCTAACAAATATAACTAATTTATTTCTATCCGTAAGTGGTGGAAAGTTAGAAACGCATAGGTGGTGTACCTACATAACATTTTCCAGCGTTGTTTTCGTGATTTTTTTAATAAATCATCAGCCATAGTTCTGCAGAGATCTAACCAGTCATCCTATCGCAAACAATGCTAAAGAGTTCCAGCTTCTAGAACCTTCAGTGTCAAGGGTACCGCGGACATCGTGTATGGATCTGGCATGTGAACAGTACTCACATGTCGTATCATGGGCTCTGTGTATGGATCTCACATGTGAACAGTACTCAGGTGTCGTTGTATTGTAGACTCCGTGTATGAATCTGACATGTGAACAGTACACGTGTGTTGTATTACGGAATCCATGTATGTATCTGACATGTGAACAGTACTCACGTGTAGTTGTATCATGGACTACCTGTATGGATCAGACTTGTAAACTGTATAAACATGTCATGTGTTGTTGTATTATAGACTCTGTATATTGATCAGACATGCGAACAGTACTAATATGTTGTTGTACCACACACAACATGTATGGATCTGAAATGTGTACAGTATTCACGTGCTGTTGTATGATTGACTCCGTGTATGGATCCGACATGTGAACAATACTCAATGTTGTATTTCGGTCACGTGTTGCTGTATTGCAAGCTCTGTTTATGGATCTAACATGTGAGAAGTATTCATGTGTCCTTGTATTGTACAGTCTGTATATTGATCAGACATGTGAACAGTACTAACATGTTGTTGTACATCGTACTCCATGAATGAAATTAACTTGTGAACAATACTAACATGTTGTACATCGTACTCCATGAATGAAATTAACTTGTGAACAATACTCATTGTTGTTTTATCGTGGAATCCGTGTATGGCTGTCATGTGTACAGTACTCATGCGTTATATTGCAAACTCTGTGTATGGATTTGACGTGAATAATACTCACATAGTTGTCCAATGGACTCCATGTGTGGAATTACTTATGAACAGTACTCATGTTTTGTTGTATCGTGGATACTGTGTATGGATCTGACATGTGAACAGTACTCACATGTATTTCAGACACTGTTTATGGATTTGACATATGAACAATATTCACGTGTGGTTGTATTACAGTATTGTGGACTCTGTAAATTGCCCTGACATGTGAACAGTACTAACGTTGTACTGCACACTCCATGCATGGAATTAACTTATGAACAGTACTCACGTGTATCGTGGAACTTTGTGTATAGATCTGACATGTGAACAGTACTAATGCGTTGTATTGCTGACTTCGTGTTTTGATCTGTGAACAATACTCACATGTTGCTGTATTGCAGACACCTTATATGACATGTGAACAGTACTCGTGTTGTTGTATTGCAAACTCCGTGTATGCATCTGACATGTGAACAGTACTCATATGTTGTTGTACCACAGACTCCATGTATGGAATTAATGTGTTAACAGTACTCACGTATCTATGACTCCGAATATCAGGGCTGCAGAAACCGCGGCCCGAGGACTTTATTTCATTATTTGTGTTGTTGTTTTTTCTACTGAGCCATCCATGTGCAATCTGACTTGCGGCCCTCCATGCACTATCAATTGGAAATTTGGGCCTCTCGCCTAAAACGTTTGTGCTCCCCTGACTTATATGGATCTGACATGTGAACAGTACTCACTTGTTGTTGTATTGTGGACTAGGTGTATGGTCGGATATGTGAACAGTACTCATGTGTTGTTGCATTGTGGACTATGTGTATGGTCGGATATGTGAACAGTACTCATGTGTTGTTGCATTGTGGACTATGTGTATGGTCGGATATGTGAACAGTACTCATGTGTTGTTGCATTGTGGACTAGGTGTATGGTCGGATATGTGAACAGTACTCATGTGTTGTTGCATTGTGGACTAGGTGTATGGTCGGATATGTGAACAGTTCTCACGTGTTGTTGTATTGTGGACTATGTGTATGGTCGGATATGTGAACAGTACTCACGTGTTGTTGCATTGTGGACTATGTGTATGGTCTGATATGTGAACAGTTCTCACGTGTTGTTGTACCGCAGTCTCAGTGTATGGAATTAATTTGTGAACAATACTTACGTGTTGTTTTAAGAAAACCAAGCGCCTTGCACTCCTGGAAGGTGGTGGTTACTTGGCACATCTGCCAGAGTCCCATGCGATAAGTGATGTCCCTTTGTTCGGCCTTGTTGTACATCGTAAATGAACTCCAATAAGCATTCGCCAGGCCAATAAAGCACAACAAGGTTGCAAGCAATATTCCGCTAACTGCTAGTTTCTGCTTATCGTTGAGAATACCAAGCATTTTTTCAGCAAACACGTGATTCTGTTTAAATTACTAAGAACTTCTGAGTTCTAGTGACGTTTTCATGCTTTCCCCAGTCAGGCATATATCATGTTTCTACTGCAGAAATCTTGACTTCATGAGGTTGTCCACCGTTTCCCACTGCAGTCTTGCACGAAACTTCTGTAAAAGTAAGAAAACAGTTTTGCTGAGACTTGCAAATGTTTCCTTCTTGTAATCAAGAAACATATATAACCATTCATACATATGCACATACACACATACATATATACTCACATATACACATACACATACCTACATGCATACTCACATATACGCATACTCACATATATACACATACATACATATTTAAAATTAATATTACTAAGTTTTACTAAAGTTTGTTACCTGCAATAATGCACGACAAAAAAAATGAATATGTTTTAGATTTTCAGGTTTTCAAAAATGTTGATTTACAAGACACAGCTTATACTGAAGCAAAATCTGAAACACTTTAATAGCTTCTTATCTGCAAGTATCGACTCACAATTTCTATAGTACTGAGGTATTAAGCCATTTCTGATCTGCAGTCTCGTAGAATAGTTAATGTCTATTGTGATGTGTGTGTGGATGAATGTAACTATAGATTTGGCTTCGTGTGCTACATTCATCATCTCGAACCCGCAGCTAAAGGCACGTATATAATCACATAATTACTAGTCACGCCTAGACAGATGTAGACAGTTGACAAAATAAACAGAAGAGTCTAATAAGTGAACTGGTGACATTCAGTTTGTAACAAAAGTGTAGACTGGAAAACCACTTTCTGCTTGAAGATATTAAGATATTTAATTTGCAACAAATGTGTAAATTACTAAACCACTTTCTTGAAGATAGTAAGTCATTTAATTTGCAACAAAAGTGTAAATTAAACCAATGTCTTGAAGATAGTAAGTACTTTGCAACAAAAGTGTAAACTAAACCACTGTCTTGAAGATAGTAAGTACTTTGCAACAAAAGTGTAAACTAAACCACTGAATTGAAGATATTAAGTACTTTGCAACAAAAGTGTAAACTAAACCACTGAATTGAAGATATTAAGTCATTTGATTTGTAACAAAAGTTTACTAACGTGAAGATATTAAGACATTTAATTTGCAACAAAAGTTAAACTAAACCACTGAATTGAAGATATTAATTATTTAATTTGCTCGAACTACCAAATGCTTCTTTGGACATTTTAAACTTGAATATTTGGGACATACAGCAGGACAAGGTCTCCTGTGGCCTGAGGTATCTAAAGTAAGAAAGTAAGATGGAGAGACCCATCTCCAGGACAAATTTTAAATCCTTGTGGAGGTTGGTCGGTTATTATCGAAAATTCATCCCCAAGTTCAGTGCCATTGCAAAACATTGATTTTGATGATTAAAGACAAACCTGAGATGGTGATTTGGAGCAAGGAGTGTGACGACAGCTTTGCTAATTTGAAAGACTGCCTGTTATGAGCTCAACAGGCTATTTGCCTGATTTCAATGAAAAATTCATACTCAGAACAGATGCCAGCAATGAAGGGCTAGATGCTGTACTGATGCAGAAACATGGTGATATTCTGTATCCATTAGCTTACTCCATCGTACATTGAATGAGACTGAACAGAAGTATTCCACTTCAGAGAAAGAATGTCTCGGAATTGTCTGGGCAGTCCAGAAATTCCAAGCCTACCTATATGGCAAGTATTTTGTCATTCGGAAAGATCACCAACCTCTAGCCTACTTAGCTCGCTCAACTAAGGAAATGGTTATTTGACTAGGTGTTCATCACTACTACAACAGTATAGATATACTGAGGAAGTCATCAAAGGCACTGACAATGTAGGGGAGACTATTTGTCCAGAGAAGTAGAAATGGAAATGTAAGAGTCCAGTACATAAGTCTCTGTAAAATGCTGAGAAATCTTTAGAATAAATTTGCCTATCCCTATTTTAAAATTTAACTGTTATATAAATTGTTAAATTGTCAAAGTAACCCGACCTCGGGCACTCCTTACGACGGTATTTTGGAAGTAAATACCAGTTGGAAGTAAATACCAGTTGGAAGTAAATACCAGAGTTGGAAGTAAATACCAGAGTTGAGAATAGGCTAGAAATTGTTGATTTAATGCAAACCATCCCCAACTGGGTGAGTAGGTTTTATATCCAATGGTTATGATTATAAAAACGAGACCAGCCAATGGGCTAAGATCTAACATTTTACCTGCTGTAGGGAAATTTATTGTCTGATCACTTGAATTTGAAGTGACAAAGATGTCCGGTCTTGAAAGGCGGCCGTTAGCTTGGTGGTGAGTTAACCTAATGGTTGAGAGAGAATGGATTTTGAAATAATTCTTGCACTTTGCTATTGATATGTGGTTCACCGACAAAAACGGCGCCGACAAAAAACGCGAGGGACAAAAGCGCGAAGACGAAATCGCGTTCTCTCCCTAACCCTATCGCGCATTTGTCGGGGCGCGCAATTGAATTTCGTGTATTTGTCGAGTCACGAATGAGGTGTTATACTTGCGTTTTAATAAGATGTATTTTGTGAGTAGACTATTATTTCATATGACAAAACAACAACACAGGTCTTCACCAGAACTGAGCATACATGACCCAGGTAAAGTACAGTAGAAAGTTCTCCACCACAAGGAACCACGGTAAATCATTTATACTGACATATTAAGCCGTATGTCTTTGCATTCAGTTGTACAATCAGCAGGGTGGGTTTTTTTTTATATATTATCTACGTTTTCAAATGGTTCATTCGTATACGGGACACATATATCTTTAATTCCGAGGACTTGTAAATTTTGCAAAATGTTTTCATTTCAAAAATGTGCAATCATGCGAGACATACATATATATATATTATTTCATTGCCGTTGTTTGATGAGATTATTAAGCTTTTTTCATCAGATTTTTTTCAAAATACTTACCTAAAGGAACTTGCATTAAATGACTTTAATAAGCATTATCCTCCAATGAAGGAGCCAAACTGTCTCTCTCTGAATTGATGATGTAAGACGTGTACGTGCAAAGAAGCGTGTGCCTGCCTGGCCTTTTGATGACGAGCTATCTTTTGATGAGATTTTCAGGTTTTTCCCCTTTGAAATGATGCCAAACACATACTTATGTGTGCTTAAGTCTTCTCACTGCACTTTTTAAGTAGTTTGTTGTTTGCACTTTTATCGTTTGTACATGATTCATAAGAATATAAAACAATGTCATTCAGAGCTTCTGAGTTTCGCTGAAGTTTTAAGTTCATCTGCAATCAACACAAATACAAATATCTCTTCATCTTTTACTACTTCTATCATACTTTTGCTGGGCTTCTGAAGTACTTATTTTATCTACCACCAAACAAAATTATATGTTTGTATTAAACTATGTCCTAATGTTACTTTTTAGTTCCTCTCAGTTTTTCAAGTATTTACTGTTTGCAATCATAATGGCTTATGTAAGCATCTAGTATTTACTTTGGTTCATTAAATAGTTTTCAGGAAAACTCATTTATTTTAAAAGGTTGTATACAATAATTTGCTAACTTACTTTAAAATTAATTGTTATATTCTTTGTCGTTTAATATTTCTTTTAAATGATGGCAGGTCTGTTGTAAAAGTGATATGGAATTCTTTTATGCAAATTGAAAAAGACAAGTGCTTTAACACAATAAAACTGTTAACAGAATGCAGTCTAGTCAATGCTAAATATTCTAGAAATTCTATATATATTGTTCAAATCTATAAAAAGTCATTTTTAGTTTACGAATTTTTACTCCTTTTTAAATTTTCAAAATTAATATTAAAAGATAGATACACAGGAGACTCGACAACATTGCCCTGATACACAAGTTCTGAGAACTCCACTAGTGTAAATGAGCGCTTAATTATTTCAAGTGTGGCCCTTGCATCACTCCAAACAATTAACTCTTAGAATATTAATAATATCCACAAGGTATTTCTAGCAGAATTCCACAAATTTGTCAATGATACAAACATTTCCGAATATCCTGTTTTCGTCTCACTCAAATCTTGCATGCGTAAAATTACGTGACGTAGACTGAGTGGCATGACACGCAATATTTGACGTCATTAAGTGACTTCCTCACTTTTGTACGACGCCTCTCACACTGAAAGGACAGTGGACTTCCATAAAATGAAACTGATAAAAGACATTCTTCCAAACCACCTCAGACACACCGCGAGGCTGTGGGGATCCCCCAGAAACAGACCAAGACTGAGAACATCGTGAAGATGAAAAGTCTAATGCAGCTTCTGGGGGAAGACAGCGAGAGAGAGAGAAAAAACTCCTGGAGTCATTTATACTGACATATTAAGCCGTATGTCTTTGCATTCTAGGTCACCCCAATCTCTGTAAACCGTTTAATCACTTTATAGGCGTCTTAGCACCTAGCACTATTTAATTTTTTTTAAATCATTCTTTTCTTGAAATCAGTAAGAAAGTTTCATCTTGTGCTACTGGTACCAATATAATAAACAGAATTACAAACGCGTATACTGACTATCTCCGTGGGACTCTTAACAAGCGGTGGCTCTTGTTGACTTACTAACATATCTGCTTTCTGCTTCTAGGTGTTACTGTCAAAACAGCATGGTGCTAAGCGTTCAAGAAAGAAGCCAATGGAACATGAAAAATTAAAACGATTAAAGGTACACAATGCGAAAACAATTACAAGAGTCGGCGTTTCGGCAAAACAATGTGCTATCGGGGCAACACAGTTATACCAAATGTATATGAACAATGAAACAAATAGGCGTAGTTTATTTTCAAGAATAAATAGCGTTGACAGGATTTTTATATAGAGAACATTTCAATAACAGAAGTCAGCGATAAGAAATTTTATCTATCTATTTGTCTATCTATCTATATATCTTATCTATCTATATATCTATCCCTTAGTCTTATCTGACCATATAATATAAAATTATGTTGACAGGTTAAAATTGGAGAAATTACGAAATATGATATATGAAAGGATAAGGACAAAGGACAAAATACATACAAAAGATTCCATATACACACTTACATACAAATATAATGTAAAGATAATTCTTACAATATCATTTTATTAATGAAGTCTAAACGCTATAAATTCCATATATAATTTAGCAAGTGCTTTGAATATTACATTTTTTTAAATAAAGGGAAATGAAACTTATGTATTTATTTCATACAAATAAATAATAATATAAAATATGAGGAAAATTACACATTAATTATTGAACAATCCAAATACGTTTAATTTCACGATTACATTCATTATAATATACATGATTCGTTGCATAAACTTTGAAATATTGAATTATAACAAGGAAATAATATTCTTAATAATACTCTAAAGATAAATAGTAATTGCTCTAATGCGAATGCAATATTTCGATAGGAATACATTATAGGAACATTTTGAGATGTCAAGGCGTACTATGAATCTTAAAGTGCTGGTTTATCTATTTTGAGATGTCAAGGCGCACTATGAATCTTAAAGTGCTGGTTTATCTATTTTGAGATGTCAAGGCGTACTGTGAATCTTAAAGTGCTGGTTTATCTATTTTGAGATGTCAAGGCACACTATGAATCTTAAAGTGCTGGTTTATCTATTTGATTGGTAGAGGGTGTGTGTATCTGTGTGCTATATTTTGCCCCTGTGTCTGCTGTTTTGTTTACCAATACGTTCTTGTGGCGAGGAATTCATAGGATTGTAGTGGTAATGTTATTGTATAGCTAACTATCCGTCGAGTTGTGATTATTGAATAAGCAGGATATAATTTATAGGTATATGCTGCTTGGTAGGAGTGAAAGGCTGACCAGTCACTGCGGACTTTTTGGAACCGTCATGGTATATTTTATGTTCTGGATTATTTTCGAACATGTGATCTAATGTTTTCCTGTCTGAATGTAGAGGTTGGAGTATTTTCCCTTCTAGAGTAGTGCAATGTCTCCTTGTGAAAGGGAGATGGTCCACAGTGGTGTTAAGACTGAGAGGAGGTTCTGTTTTGAACAAGTTTAGTTTTTGTTTTATATATATTTTCGTAAGTTGTGTGTGGGGGGGGAATAGGGTAAAGTAATTTGTCGTCTGTCCTTTTGGTGTTTTGGTGTGTTTTATTTTGCTAGACGTATTGCTCAGGCATTTTGTTACATCCCACTTTGTAATTTTCAGTGGATGTCTGTAAGAAGTGTGTGGCCGTGGTATGTTCTATATGCCCATTGTCTTGTGCTTATTTGTTTCGTTTCCTATGAGGATTAGATATCCTGTATGTCTGTGAAGTTCTGTTATTTTGATGTTTGGTAGTGCATTAGTATATATATATACTTAATTGTATTGGTCGGTTTTGTATTGTTTATATTTTTTTTTTATTTTGGGATTGTTTATTACAGTATAGGAATACTGCTGTAGTCTGCTAAGGAGTATATGAGTACAGTGGCTGCCATTTGGACGGTGTGTGTGTGTGAGAGAGAGAGAGAGGGAGAGAGAGAGAGAGAGTGAGAGAGAGAGTGAGAGATCCCAATGTTTCAACTCTTGTCATTCTGAGTGTGATTATGGTTTTGTTTGTATTTGTAAGAATGTTTGTGAAGTTGTGTTTTCGTCAAAAGTAATTCCTAAAAGTACGTGAGATTTTTCAAATTTAATGTTTTACTTGCTAGGGCGTGAAAGTTGGGTGGACTATTTTTGTTTCAGGTGGAGAAGTATATGACCGTTATTTTATCTGTTGCTAAGAAGTTCCCTTGTGTTTGCCCATATTTCTAGTTAATCGTGTGCTTTTTAGTTATGTCTCTACAAAGTGTTGTTTTTGTATGCATTATATAGTAATTAGCCTATGAATTGTATATTTTTTTGTGTTTTTGTCATTAAAGCTTATACTAGGTCGCTACCTTGAATAGTGTGGGACTGTGTGCCTTTGAGTGTTGTGTGAGATGTTAAGGTTGTATTGTTTACTTTGACTTGGAATTGGCGGTCTGAGAGGAAATTCATTCTGTAGTTGTGTGATTTAAGAAAACTACTCATCTGCTTGGAACTACTTTGGATGACATCAGCAAGCAAAACAACTCTGTCATTACACAATATCATCACAATCAGTGCCCAAGGTCGGGTCACGTTAACTTTAGCAACAAAATATATAATTAAATAGAAAAAATAGAGTCAGGCAATGTCGTTCTGTCAAAGCCTCTTTTCCTGAGTTTGGACGTGGAATTACAGTGGGTTGTTACTGGCTTCGATGTTTTGTCCCTGTTTCCCATATTTTGAGAAATATTTAAGTTATAATGAGTATGACATGTAAAAGTTTGTATAAGATTTGGAAAGTGACTTTGTCTGTTCCTCTTGAAGTGTATACTTTATGATGATGTTTTACTTCTTCAATTGTTATTGATGACTTAAGGTTATTGGGAGATTTTGTTTACTGCTTTTTTGTTGTTCTCATAATTTTAGGGTTTTCTTGAAGTTCTGCTTTTGAGTCGTTTTGATGGAGTTAATGTAATACGCAATACTTTGAAAATAATTTGCTAACATTTCTGCTTTTCCTAAGATTGTTAGATTTTCGCTTTTGTTAGGTGGGTGGTATTTGTGACTTTGTTTTCCATTGATTTTCACCTGTTGCTTTTATTGTCAGTGCTTTGCACATTTTGTGCCCAGCTCTCTCCCCTCCCCCGCCTTCATCTTGTACGAGTTTTCTTTTTAAAGTGTGTTGATCGTTTTATATGCAGAATTTAGTGTTTCATTGTCTGAGTTTGTTCTGTGTCGTCTGAGTGCATGTTTTCTTACTTTTTAGGTTCTTTCTAGTTATTGATTCCGCCATAGTGTGAATAGTGTCTGGTTTGTAAACCTATAATGCACGTTAAACCTTTATAAGAAAAGGGGGTCTATTGTCATCAGTGCCACCATCATCATCATTTTCCTTAAAATAAACCATATATGTAATATATGAAGTAAAATAGCAATCTCCAAATGTTAGATCTGGTAATATTCACACATTGTTGTTTTAATGGAAATTATCTATCTATATCTATCTAATTGCCTGTCTGTCTCACTGTATGTCCGTCCGTCCGTCCATCCATCTATCTATCTTCCTGTCTATTTGTCTCTCCTGTCCATCCGTCCGTCCATCCATCCATCTATCTACCTGCCTATCTATCTCTCTGTCTGTCCGTCCGTCCATCCATCTATTTATCTATCTATCTATCTGTCTGTCTGTCTGTCTTAACAAACAATGACAGCTGATGTCAAACACACACACGCATTGACAAACGAAAATCACTTGTGGTTCGATGACTACTTTGGAAAATTGTGAATCATTACTACTTCATGTGCGAACACACAATTGTTGTATTGTGGGTAATAAGGACCTTCTCCGTTCTGGCCCCAGTACATCCCTGGTGCCAAGGGCTTAGTGGCTACCACGGCGGGCTTGACGTTTACGGGTCCAGCGGCTACCACTAAAGGCTGGACGTTCTTAGGTCGAGGGGTTACTAAAGGTAACTGGGCGGTCACTCTGGTCACGTTTGCTGCACGATAGATTGTTGTGACGGGAGTTACTTGTACTCGAGGCACCTTTGGAGTACCGAACATTGCAGCAAATGACGTAAACGTCAAAATAATTGTCCCTGTGAGAAATAAGTCAAACGCCCACCCGTAACTGTAATTATCACGGTCCTTGAACTCAACGGCAAAGGTGCCAGTCGCTATGAAGCCAAACAAACCTAAAAGAAAATTTAAAAACTTTAATTTCTATTTAGAAAGGAGGGGGGGTAAGTGTTCGAATTTTACAATTAAATCTGGTCATCAGAATAATAGTTTGAAAGGCAGGAAATGTGAATGTGTTTTAATGAAGTTAAATAGTTATTAGTATCTTGTGGGTATCTGCTCATAGTCAGGAAAGCAAACATAGAAAATGTCATGCCCTCATCAGTAAGTGAGTGAGAGAACATTTGGCTGAATGAGAGGAGTGATGAATTGAAAAATCACGTGATAATATGAGTAAGTGACTATCTGAGTTACATTTTCAGTGAGTGAAAGGGAAATGGATAATGCGAGAGAGTTTATTGCTATGACTTTGACAGTGAGTAAATAAGGATTCTGTCAGTAAATGAGTGAGAATATGAGTGAGTGACTGAATAAAATTTACGTGAGTATGTGATTGAGAACGTAAATAATCGCATGAATGATGATTTGAGCGAGCTGATTGAGAATTTGAGAAAGTGGGACAGGATTTGAATGAATGATAGATAGAGTGGGAATTTGAGAATGAGGGATAGGACTTGAGGGAGAGGTGAATGAGAATTTGACTGAGTTAGTGAGACAGAATTTGATGGAGCAAGGGTGAGAAATTGAGAAAGAACAAAGTTGAGTGCTTGTGAGATTATGAAAGAAGGAGGTAGAAGGAAATGTCGAAAAAGTTAGTTAGAATTTCAGTGAGTGATAGGGAGACTAAGCATAAGAGAAAAAGATTTGAGTAGTGAGAATATGAGAACTGAGATAGGATTTCATTTAGAGTGAGAATTTTGAGAGTGCTAGAATTTTAATGAGGTAGAGAGAGTGTGACAGATTCAGACAAAATTCTGTGTCAAGAACTCTTGGCCCAGTTCTGCAAATTTCAAATTGGATTCGAATGTAGTTCCTTTGTTAGGGCATTTCCCTACATACATCTGTATTCAAATAACAGAGAGACTCATTCCACGTTATGTAACTTTTAGGACAATAGTCGACTGTAGGTCAAACGTGTAGCGTCACCTCGTGACCAGTCACGTGACGAATTCATGCATTTCCATAAATACACTGACGTGCGGTACTTTTACTCACCCCCCTCCCTCTCCCCCCCTCTCCAAACGCGAAAGCCGGAAGCGTTCCCCACATTAACAACAACAATTTTTACTCACTCACGACGAAGAACGGCCGACACACAGCTCACGAGCACGTTTGCCACCAAATAATTCCGTGGAGTCGATAGGAGCAGTAACGCAGACCCGTTGTCTTGATGCAGTAATCTACTGTAGAAGGTAACACGTCCGCTTCTTAAAATACTAATTGCATTTTCTATTTATGATTTGTATATAAATTTATGTATGTGTTCTGTGCAGGAATATTATTGCAAATCTCCTCCAAGACACGTGGTTCGATAAAAATGGGCTAAACCTAAATGTTTCATTGTACATAAATTAATTGTAATCTTTTAAACTTTAATTTCTAAAACTCTTAATTCTTTTGTGCCGCAGAACGTCTGTGCACGTTGTGAATTTTCGTATAATTCAAATTCATTTCCTTGCGTGTAACTTCATTGTTTTAATTTGTAAAGTGCTCCTGCTTAATTTGAATTGTATTTGATTTTCCCTTGTATGAATTCCATTTTTAATAATGTAAAACGTTTGGAAATTCATACGTTCATGTTAATGTTAAAATAACATACATGTGGACTGTATTGTATCTTTTTTTGTTATAAATATAAATATATTGTAAAAGACACAATAGTCGAGGATTTAAACTATGCGCATTATTGTCGACCACGTGCGTTCTGGATTTGCGAACATAAGGCAAATCGCTCATAGGAACTAAATTTTATTTCCAGAGCGGGTTTCTACGTTTTGGTTCTTGTTCCTTCTTAACTTTGGTTGGGCTACTTGCCTGTTACAAGTACTGTTTTCCCGCCATTGCATTTTGATGATACTTCGTCCAAGTACACCTTCAGTGTAGCTGAACAATCGAGAGACGATTGGCTACTGTAAACTGTTGGCAAGTACCAGGCGATACGTACCGGTTGTGATCCGAGGATTGGACCCATGTTGGCTGTGGAACCATGCGTTCATCAACGACGCCATTTGAGCAAGTTATGTGAGCGCTCAATGTCCTTGAATTAAATATTATATCAAGCAAACTTTCTCGTAAACCTTCGAACTCTAACATTATCGACTATTCGCACCGAGATAGTGCCATATTTAAGAAATCCGAAGCTTTGTTCTTCTTAATCAAATTGTTATTGTTTTAATGTTAAATATTAAATTCTTTATTTGTTAAGACCTCTTATAGGAGTGATTTTTATGCATATTTTAGACCTAATTGTGGTTTGGATGGGGGACGATTGAGCTAAATGTAATATTCTGAATGCATAATTAACGGTTTCCAAGCCGGCTATTGTACGCAAGTTTGTCTGTTCGAGAATCTGTTTGTCTCTACTACAAGACGCATTTTCGTAAGGACTGAAAGATGAATTTGTGCAACCAGTCTGTTTAGGATAACGAGGAGAAATTAATTTAAATTGTTAAATTAAAATTCTGTAAATTCCTAAGCAGGGTCTATAAATAAAAACTGGACACGTAACAGAGAGTGAGAATTTAAGAAAGTGAGTTAGGATTTAAGTTAGTGAAAGAGCGTGAAGATTCGAGAAAGAAAACTAAAACTTGAGTGTTTGCGAGTGAGAATATGAGAAACAGGTATAAGATTTGAATGAGTTAAATCAGTGTGAATTTGATAAAAATGATACATAATCTTAATAAAGTGATAGAGAATGATAATTTGAGAAAGGGATATGGGATTTTAGTGAGTAACTGACTGAGAGAGGATTAGATTGAGTGAGAAAATGAAGAGGTTATGGAGAATTTGAAAAAGTGAGACGGGATGTGAGCGAGTTCAAACAATGATAATTTTAGAAAGTGAATATGATTTGAGTGAATTAGAGAGTGAACATTTCATAAAGTGTGTGCAGAATTTGAGTGAGTTAGAGAGTGAAAATTTGATCAAGTGTGTGCAAAATTTGAGTGAGGGAGAGAAAGAGTGAGAATATGAGAAAAAATGGGTACACTGAATTTGAATGAGTGTGAGGATGCAAAAATCGTGATAGACTGATAATTAAAGTGAATGGAAACCTTAATGAATACGTATGATGTATTATGTTGTTATAATAGAGTTATGTTTGGCAAACGATTAAAGTACTACTACAGAAAAAGATATATAAATAAATAAACTGATAGATAGACAGACAGACATACAGACAAATAGAGAGAGAGGGGGGATAGAGAGATTGAGAGGGAGTGAGAAAAAAATTGGGAAAATTAGTTTGCTTAAACAGTCTATGTTGTAATTCTGCTTATAGTGACAAAATTAGTTAATATATTTGCTTGTAAAATAACGAAATGGATCAGCATGTCTCAAATCAGATGATATGCACCGTTATCTGCTTTCGCTACAATAAGTGTGAATAGCCATACAGTTTAAGACCCACGTAAACAATATAGAGCAATTTCCGCTTTTCCAATCATATCCACACAGTACAACTGTCAAAATCTCCATTACTGACCTTGTTCATTCAAGCACGATACGTTTAAACCTAATCGTGTCAAAATGTGAGTCAATAGTCAAAGCGTGAGCAGAGTTCATGCTTGCAAAATCTTGCTCATTTGGTTATAAATCTTGAGTGTTTTACTAATTAGCTCAAGAACATGTCTAATCGTCATGCCTTCCTATTTCAGTGTCTCGCTTCAGCCGGTTAAGTAACACAACTTTTTGTTCCAACACTAAATAGGTCCAAAAGCAAGTGGTCAGTTCAAACGATCTCTAGGCGTGTACATTTTTCATTCAATGACACACTGGCCAGTGACTAAGTCTCCGTCACGCAGTTTGTTGACCACAAACCCCTTGTATTTAACTCAGTCGGTGCTTTTCTTTGTAGTGGGCTGTTATAATTGTTTTTCTATTTTAATTTACAGCAATTGTCTCAACTCATCAACACGATTCCATCATGATATAACTGGTGTGTGTGTGCCTCTAATTAAAAACAATTTCCACTAAGTCGATCATTCACCTAAACTTTGTACAGAGGAATTATAGGATTGGTTTAATAATTAATTCATTGTGCAAATTGGCAATAATTCATTTTTTATAGTGACTTATTATAGCATATTTGTTAAAATGACTGATTTAATAACTCATTTCTTCATCTGACTGACTTAATTGTCTAAATGAATAAATTATGCCGTACCGCTAATGACAGTAATTACTCCAATGCAAACAGTACTAGCTCCCTGACAGCGACACACCATGCCAAATGCCACTATAGTGCACGTGCCACACAGCACTAGACACGTTATAGCACACCCCTTTACTGCGTCAAGATAGTCTGAAACAAAAGTGGCAATATCGTTAAATTGTAATATACCAGAGTCACGTTATAGCACACCCCTTTACTGTATCAATATAGTATGAAAGAAAGGTGATAGTATCATTAAACAAATTGTCATTAAAATGTAAAATACCAGTATCAAGTAATGACATCGCTTTACGGCGTCCAGATATTCTCAAATAAAAGGGACAATGTAATTAAATGCAATAAAATAGTATTACGTTATGACACACTTTTGCTGCATTCGGATAGTGTGAAACCAAGAGACAAATTCATCAATATATAATGTAGGCCTTCTAATGTTGATTTAAACTCAAAGTTAAAAGACGTCTTTTACATTGCCTCATTCTTGTTTTCATTTTTTTCTTCGAATTTTTAAGACTGTCATGTAATACAAAAATAATTTAACCCTTTCTGACAGTATAGTACTGTCCATAACTTCGATCCATATTTAAAGTTGTGACAAAGTAAATTTGCTCCTCCCTATTTTTAATTTTAATTGTTATTTAAGTTGCTAAATTGTATTATTGATCCTACCTTGGACACTCCTTGTGGTGTTAGTTTGAAAGTGTTTGATTTGAAGTAAACAGACCGAGGCTAAAACATTCTATATTTGCTGACCTAGTGGAAACTGAGTGAGCAGTTTTCTATTGTCCAATGATTATAATTTATGATTGATTGCACACACACATAATTAGCCCGATACAGACACACAACATAATGAATACAGCATATCAGAACAATGTCAAGTGTTTAGCAAACTAAATGTGAGCTTAGTTCAAACATTGTAGTAATAAAAGTCATCTTACATAACACATCTCTACATAAAACATAGTATAACATATCAATAGGGAAAATGCCTGAAATATTTCTAAGTCCATTCTCCCTCAACCAGTCAGTTAACTCACCATCAAGCTAATGGCCGCCTTTCATGACCGGATTTCTTACACTCCAAATTCAAAGTGATTAGACTGTATATTTTTCTACAGCAGGTAAACATTTTAATCAGAGCCATTGGCTGGTCTCGTTGTCGTAAATCATAACTGTTGGATAATAAAAAGTACGTACCCACTTGGGATGGTTTGCATTACATCAGCAATTACTAGAATATTCTCAACTCGGGTGTTTACTTCCAACGCTGACACTTTCAAAAATACCGCCATAAAGGAGTGCCCAAGGTCGGGTTACTCTGACAATTTAACAATAATTTATATAACAATTAAATTTAAAAAATATGGGAGTCAAATTTACTCTTCCACATTGTCAATGACTTTAACTGTCATTTAAAATTCTGACTACTAATAAAACTGTAAAATAAATTACAATTTTAAATATAATTATTATGATTTAGAAAAATATATAATGAAATAAAACGTTTTTCTTAATCTGTTAAACTTTTACAGTAACTTCAAATTTTCATTTTCAGAGTATTATTACAAATATCAATGCATCTACATGTGGAAATTATTATGTAACATTATGCATCATTATATTTGAATACATGTTACAATCTTAACCGACAAAAATGATATTTTGTAATTAAAGGGTTTCTTACCTCTGTTTGATGTCCAAAGTCCAATTCGTGAAGTCGAGGTTACGTAATTGTAAGTATATGTATGCACAATCCATTCAGGTCCAACAATTCCCACCAGGCAGAATAGAGATCCGATAACCAGTCCAACAAAAGCAGTCTTTTGGAGGCAGCCGAATGTCCCAGACATTTTTCACCTGTAATCGTGATTGCAATAGCACGACAGGAAATAGAACTTCATCACAAAAGAGATAACACAACAAAACTAAATGCACGTTTAATAAAAGCAAATTTTACACACTATGCCATTGGCCATTTGAATTAAGTACTACCGCCATAGCCAGTCGGTCTAACGTCGCCTACAACCTACAAGTCCTACATTACTTTATGGTGTTTCCTCTCTTTTTCTCTGTCTCTGGTTCTCTCTCTCTCTCTCTCTCTCTCTCTCTCTTTCTCTCTCTCTCTTTCTCTCTCTCTCTCTCTCTCTCTCTCTCTCTCTCTCTTAGAGTACCTGCGTGTGTGAATATATATAAACTTCATAGCCTATAAGTAAGACTAACGCTACCTACGTTTAACTTATAACACTCTTCAGAACTTCCCACCCCAAAATGATCTGATTGTTTTACCCCCTAATTGTGTGAAACAGCTTACATATTTTTACGTTGTGCAGACGGTTTTACAGCTATCACGTAAAACTGATCAATAATTATGATCTTGAAACACTATGCGACCTACTTTGGTATGTAGCAGGAGTCTCAAATACGCCCCCCACCCCACCCCCGCCAATCAATCAACATTTTTTAACTAAGGAAGAGATAATATAGATGAACAAGAATGCATTATGACTAATACAAAATATAGCATCGGTTCATTTCAGTAACTGTATGCCCAGGAATTAATTTGAGCGGGGCCAGGCCAATAGCTAAAGTAGACCTGATACAACTTTATAATGAAGGAATATTTACATGAGGCTGACCGAAACATCCCTGAAGGGATATAATTCTAATTTACTTTTTCTCTGCCAGCTAAAGGTTTCTAGTGTGAAGATTTATCATTATACCTTTCGTCTCGATAATGGCTTCAACATCCAGTTCTAAATCCAAGAAAGGAAAGTTCGTGGAAGAGAAAAGTGTTTTCCAAGGTAAGTTGAAAGATGTGTACTTTGTCACAGAAATCAAAGGTAAAGTTCAATGTTTAATCTGCCTTCAAACAATAGCTGTACTAAAAGAAACATAATGTTTGTCACCACTATAAAATTATTCACAGTGAGATATATGACGCAGTGAGCGGAAAAATGAGAAGGAAACGTTATGAAACTGAAAACAGTATTTTCCAAGCAAACAAATTTCTTTTTCAATATTAACCAGTCAAATGACGAAGTAGTAAAAACATGTTTCTTATTAAGTGAAATGATTGCTAAATCATCAAAGCCTTTTAAAGAAGGTCTTTTTATTATAGAGTCTTGTTAAAGCAAGTTAAATGTTATCTCCTGACAATAAGCAACTATTTGAAGCATGAGTTTGTCCGTTAATGCTGTTGCAAACAGAATTACTGAATTTGCGAGTGATGTGAATAAACAATTGATTCAAAATGTGCACGAATTTGAATGATTTTCAATAAAAGTTGATGAGAGTACAGATGTTTCTGAAACCGTGCAGTAAGTAGTGTTTATCAGGGGTGTGGATGTCAATTAAACAGAACTGAAGAGTTGCTTGACTTAGTACCAATGAAGGGTATTTCAAGGACTAGAAGAGTGCATAGAAAACGCTTACTTTACCAAACTAGTATCCTTGGCTACAGGTGGTGTGCCAGCAATGTGTTCTGTAAACACTGGTGTTTTGGGGTTACTGATCTAAATTGAATAGCCTCACTACGCCACAAAACAATTTCACTAGCATTCGTTGTATTTTGCGTCAAGAAGCCCTGTGAAGTAAAACTATAAAAATTAGAGGATTTATGGTTGTTGCAAAACTCTCAATTGTATTTGTGGAAGAGAATTAAATCACAAACAGTTCACATCGATTTTTAGAAAGTGTTGAAAGGAGATATGGAAAACTTCTTTATCACACTGATGTTCGGTGATTGAGTCGAGGAAACGTTGTTTTTTTTTAACTTATGTGAAGGCAAAATTGGAATTACGGTTGAAGGCAAAATCGGCATTACGGTTGAAGGCAAAATCGGCATTACGGTTGTAGGCAAAATCGGTATTATGGTTGAAGGCAAAATCGGCATTATGGTTGGAGGCAAAATCGTCTTTATGGCTGAAGGCAAAATCGGCATTATGGCTGAAGGCAAAATCGTCATTATGGCTGAAGGCAAAATCGGCATTACGGCTGAAGGCAAAATCCACATTATGGCTGAAGGCAAAATCCGCACATAATCTGAATGTACTGTTTACAGAACACCGAGAAATCGATTTCTCGCCGCTGGACAAAGTCCATCGCCAACTGTCTGTTATCTCACTGCATACGTACTACAAACGAGCAAATATATATGTGCGTTTCTGTTATCTTTACTTATCCCGTATTTTCTTTGATCGAGATAAGAGGTTTTTGTATGTTTGCATTTTTAAGTGTTAAGTTGTTGTATATAGTGTGAATGTATGTGAAGACATCTTAATGCAGCAAACTCAAAGAAGTTCTCTATTAAACATGCATATATTATTTTGTTACTATGTTAGTGTGTAAGTTCTTACTCCTAAGAATCACGTATGCAAATATGTATGTACTTTTGTATTTATATTAGTATTCATATATGCATGTTAGTTACTGGTTATGATTATTATTATTATTTAATCATCAATAACTAATTACAAGTGAGGAGAATCTTAATTTATGTTATTAATAATTCTCCAGAAGACACCACTCGTCTCCCTCACTTGGCGAGTAAGCGGGCGCTGTAAGCGTTTGCTTTCTTCCACAACATTAAAGAAAAACATTTACCGTCACACAATATTTCCATAGGTGGAAAACTTCTTGCCAAAGGAAAAGACAAATTCATCTAGTAATCTATATTTAGCGAGCCCCCACCCACCCATTGTCTCTTCAACATATAGTTATCAATATGTGTAAGGTCAATAAATTTATTAAATCAACAATCAAATATACAACATATGAATATAATCAAAAGAGCACTGATATGTACATAACTTCACATCAATGTTCAATTAACAATCGTTCAGTTTATCTTAGCATAAACATAAGCAGTCAATTAACATAATATATAATCAAGTTCATGGATATCATCATAAAATGAGAGTAGAGTTTCATAGAAATAATTAAAGTCAATGCACATAACCTTTTCAAGATGGTGGCTGTCACCGGCATATGTTCACAATCAAATGGTTTGCAACAAGTCACTGCTTTCTTATTTAGGCGACTGCCCCATGTGTCCCTTCTAGGCATATTACACAACTGTTCCAGAATCTTTGATGAGCTCACAAAGCACACCATAAAGAATCGGCCTGAACTCAAGCCACCATTTTCGTCATATTGACTTTCGAATGGAATTCACAGGAATCAACTTAACAGCAACAAATTTTAATGATAAATTGACAACAATGCTAGATTCACACACCAACGTGACTGTGCAGAGTACAGTAGTCACTGTAACATGAAGTGACAAAAGAAAAAGGCCTTCTTCTGTGCAAAAGTCAAATTAAGGCAGCACTAACTTTCAGGCATATTTCATCTTTAATCTCCTTTCCCTCTTACAAACATTCTGATCTTACAAGTCTTGTAACAACATAAGAAACATAGCAGTAATCAAATTTCACATGTATAATGTACAACTTAATCAAATTAATGAACATAGAACTAATGGTTTGATTGCATAAGCTTTCTCTAATTCACATCATAGATCAATAACACGTACGAAATATTTCTAAGTCCATTCTTTCTTTCTCAGTCAGTTAACTTACCATAAGCTAATGATCGCCTTTATGACCGGACTTGAGTTATGTTCAAATTCGAAGTTATTCGATAGATAATTTCATCAACAAAGAAACTTTCGTTCCACCCCCATTGGGTGAGGTTGTTATGAACAGTATGAGAAAATTAGTGAGAAGAACTACTCATCCAGTTGGAACTGGTTTAGATTGCATTAGCAATTTCTAGCCTATTTTCCACCTGAGTTGTTTACTTCCAGTTTTGACACTTACAAAAAATACCATCATAAGGAATGCCCAAGGTCGGGCCACTTTGACAATTTAACAATTTATATAACTATTAAGTTTAGAATAGGGATTGGTAAATTTACTTCGCTACACACACATAAATATGTACATAGACATACAGACAGACAGAAATTCAGGTAGGTAGACAGGCATACAGACATTCGGATAGGTATACATACATTCAGATAAATGGATGGACGGACGGATGGATGGATGGTTAGATAGATAGATAGATAGATAGATAGATCAGACAGGAAAATGAAAGTAGAGCTCTATTTATATTTTCTTTAAATTTGAATTCTTGAACTGAATGAAGAAGATATGAATAATCAACTTTTTGGTTATACGTTTTTAGAAGCAATTCTTGTCGATTTTACTTTCCTATGAACTTTACATGAACATGACATCATGTCAATTTTTATGAATCTTACTTGAATGAGACCGCAAGATTCTTTCTATGAACTTTACTATCGCATGAGATGACTTACAGTTCAGTCAAATTTTAATCTGATATCAAGACAATAAATGTGTTATGTTCCAACTGCAATCTAGTGGCACAAATTATACAATAAATAGGCAAATGTGAATGTCTCTCTAAATCCAAAATCAAGTGAAAAAAATCCGTATTATATTTACATGTATGTGTGTGTCTGTGTAATGTGTATGTATATGAAAAAAAACGATTAAAAAAACTATGATTGTTACATGTCCAGTTTTTATTTAGAGACCCTGCTTAGGAATTTTACAGAACCTTAATTTAATTAGATAAATTAATCTCTCCTCTTCCCTAAACAGACTGGTTGCTCAAATTTATCTTTCGTCTCATATGAAAATGCGCCTTTGTAGTACAGACAAACAGATTCACGAACAGACAAACTTGTGTACAATAGCCGGCTTGGAAACCGTTAAAAACTCTCTTAAATCTTTATGCATTCAGAATGTTACATTTAGCTCAGTCGATCCCCCATTCAAACCACGATTAGGTCTATATGCATAAAAATCACTACGAAAGAGGTATTAACAATAAAAGAATTTAATAATTAATTTTTAACAATAACAATCAATTACGAAGACACAGCTTCAGATCTAAACTAAGGCAAGTTCGAAGTGCTTATTTTAGTCCATGAAAGTTAATGTTATGAGAAATTGTTTTGCTCAATACATTCCATTGATTCAGAGCCCAGATCAGTTACTTATCTGTCTCAGTAGTCTTGATAAATGCGTGGTCTAAGGTCAGTTCGATCCTCCCACATAACAAGTGATGCTTGCGTCGTATATCAGTAGTTCCAGTAACTCATCGTCTCTCGACTTGTCACTCTAAAGATGTATCTTGGCACAACATCATCAACAATGGCGGCACGGTACTTGTAACATCATCCAACCAAGGTTGAACAAAGGAACGCGCACCCAACGTAGAAACGAAGGTGACAATCATACGTAGAATAAGAAGGAAAAGAACCCACTCTGAAATAGTATTAAATTTCTATGAGCGATTTGCTTTTACATTCGCAAAATCTGAAGCACGTGATGATAACAATGCGCATAGTTTAAATCTTCGACTATCGTGTCTTTTACAATATATTTTTCATAAAAGATACAATATAATTCACATGTTATTTCCCAGGTGTTATTTTTAACATTACATGAACGTATGAATTTCCAAACATTTACTTCATTAAAAATGGGAAGTCATACAAGGAGAATAAAATATAATCCAAATTAAGCATGAGCGCTTTACAATTTAACAATGAAATTACACGCAAGAAAGTCATTTGAATTACATAGAAATTCGCAACGTGCACAGACATTCTGCGGCACAAGAGAATTAAAGTTTATACAAATTAAAGTTAAAAGGTTACAGTTAATTTATATACAATGAACTTTTAGGCTTTTAGTCATCCTTATCGAGTCACGTGTGTTCGGAAGAGAATTATAATAATTCGCACAAATACATACATAAATTCATATACAAAAATACAAATAGTAAAATGCAATAATATTGTAAGAAGTAGACGTGTTACCTTCTTAAGTAGACTTTACATAAAGACAACGGGTTCCATATGTTCCTTTACGACTCAGCAAAATATTCGATGACTAAGATGCTCGTGATGTGTGTGTCCGGCCGGTCTGTGTGCGAGTGAAGTATATGTTCGCATCAAGAGTATTTATTGAAGTGCATGAATGCATCATGTGACTAGATCACGAGGTATGCTTATTGATTCGAACTTTCTCGACTATAGTCTAAAGTTGCATAACATAGGTTGAACTCTCTGTTGTTTCCTCATACTGGTGTACGGCGGGAAAGATTCTAACAAAGGAATTCATTCGAATATGATTGCGAATTTCTCATATATGGGTCAGGAGTTCGTGACACAGAATTTGGTCAGAATCCGTCACAATGATGTATATATACATACAACATAGTTCCTTTTATTCAACCCAGGTACACCTGGTTAAAAGATACATGACAGAAGTGTAAGCTAGGACAACTAGAAATTAAAGCAAACACAAGAAAGTAACAGAGGAGGATAACTTCAAATTGCAGTCAGTAAGAAAGTAACAAGTGAAGACAATCATAGATTGCAGTTATCATGAAAGTAATAAGACCAGCACGGTCAAGTCAGTTAGTTTTCTCCTTGTTCCGAAATAAATGTATTATTTTTATCAAAGTATTCATTCTTTAAGTTTGGCTACAGAAATGAAATAGTTAAATACTTTACAGCTTAGTATTTAAAGTAAAATAGGAACAGCAGCACTTAATGTATATTTTTATTAAACTGTTTTGTATACAGTAACATATGTTTTTGTATACCAGAAATATTTATTCAGTGCTCACAATCCTCCGCCACACACACACACACACACACACACACACATTGATTATAATTTGATCTTAAACATTAAAAGGGGGGGAATGAAAATTTAAAGTTCAGAAACAAAGCGAATACAGAGTAAAAAGTAGTAGCTAGCTCATTCACATTCAATACTATGTACGTAACATGACTTACACGATAATTCCTATTTTATATCATTAAGTAGTCAGCGGTATTTCATCCATACACAACTTTACAAGCAATGTTTTCACTACTTCCCTATCATCTATTTTGTATGTCAAAACAGTGTTTAGCAAGTATATATAAAAAAATATAAATGTCAGAGTATGATCCTTGATCTCTCTCTCTCTCTCTCTCTCTCTCTCTCTCTCTCTCTCTCTCACACACACATACACACACACACACACACACTATATAAATATATATGTTTAAAAATGCACATTCATAAGTAGAGAAAATTTATTTAAAACTGACAAAAATCCAATTTAAACTGTTTATATTAGCGTGTGTGTGTGTGTATGTGTGTGTAAAGCAAAATGGATCTAAACTGCTAATTTAAAACAAAATAACATTAGGTTTACTTACACTACGAATACTAGGAATACGAATACGTTGGAATAATTGTGGTACTGGGTTTGAAAAAAATTTACTGCCGATTTTCCGATGTGCGGCCGTCGTAGACAAAATCCACCGGAGAAGTCTTAGTGCTTCCTCTATTCGTATCGTTTTTATTTCTAGTGCCAACTACAAAATCCTTATCAAATGCAAGAGAGCTGTCTTTAGTACACGGAGACCCGGGACAACGAAGAGATTTTTAAATATACTGTATTTATCAAGGTCACCATTTAAGACAACGAAGATATTTTTTAATATACTGTATTTATCAAGGTCACCATTTAAGACAACGAAGAGATTTTTTAATATACTGTATTTATCAAGGTCACCATTTATTAACTCGTGATATGGAGATGAAAAGCATTCACTTTGAAATAAATCGTATCCTCACATTAACGTTTTCTTTACAGAAATTTTATCTACAACTTTCACAAATTTTATCTACAATTTTATCTACAACTTTCACAAATTTTATCTACAATTGTATCTACAACTTTCACAAATTTTATCTACAATTGTATCTACAACTTTCACAAATTTTATCTACAATTGTATCTACAACTTTCACAAATTTTATCTACAATTGTATCTACAACTTTCACAAATTTTATCTACAATTGTATCTACAACTTTCACAAATTTTATCTACAATTGTATCTACAACTTTCACAAATTTTATCTACAATTTTATCTACAACTTTCACAAATTTTATCTACAATTTTATCTACAACTTTCACAAATTTTATCTACAATTTTATCTACAACTTTCACAAATTTTATCTACAATTTTATCTACAACTTTCACAAATTTTATCTACAATTTTATCTACAAACTTATTATGTGGAATTGGGAAACCTTTCGAGAAAGATTTAAGGTACATAACAAATGAAGACAGAAATAAATTGTGTTAATGGTAACACCAGCTGCGTACTTCTGTTTTAAATCTTTTTACTTTCATCATTCTAAAGATTGATATTTTCAGCAAAGGTTAATATTTCTTTGTAAACAGAGTTTGTGTGCGTTATTGTGATTGTGTGTATGTGTGTGTGATATAGTGTGAAAAAGGAAGAGGTGTTTCAATCTGAACATTGACACCTTCTATAGCCCAGTTTTGCACGTGCAATTTCTTAAAGATTTATCTCTTTATAATCCAACCATCATTTATTAAACCCGTCATACTTATCTATATCTCTTTCTTAAGTGTCACCAGGACTCTTACATACCAGGAAGTACCAGTTCAAACTATAATAAATTTCTTATCATTATTCATGATATAAGCGGAACCAGATTAATTTCGTTTTCATACTTCATGGAAAAAAACAAGCTTAATAACATATTGAAAATTCGTGACTGTTTCAATACTACAAAAGAAAATTTCGAGACAAGTGATGTTATATTCCAGAGATAAAGCGCAGTCACTTATATCTATAGATTTTTTTTAATCATAAAATGTGTAGGCTTTATTTTTTAGTTCGCTTGAGTAGCAAATATTTTAAACATTTATATATTTTTAAAATACATTTTGTCATATTTTCTAAATATAGTTGTTGTGTCGTGTATTTTAAACATGCATTTTGATCATATGTTCTAAATATAATTGTCTGTCAGAAATTCTCAATATAGTTGTGACAAATATTCTTATTATTGCTGTGCCATATGTTCTAAATATAGCTTTATGTGATATTTTCTAAGTATAGTTGTATGTCATTCATTCTGAACATAGTTGTATGCCATATATATAAATATTTAGTATATTCTATATGAAATCGCGTGCTGTATATTCTAAAAGTTGGGATGGAATTAAAGGTTTGTTTTTACATAATTAATTATGTATGTCATGTATTATAGTTGGTGATGTTACTCATTGTTCAGTTGAATATTTCTATTAATGTATACTAATATAGGAAAGTAACTCAGTATTTATTTGAACACCAAATGCTAGTTTCATGACTGGCTAGTATGCTTATGTTTGAAGTATTTATTTGAACACTAAATGCTAGTTTTATGACTGACTTGTATGTTTATGTTTGAAGTATTTATTTGAATGCTAGTTTTATGACTGACTTGTATGCTGATCAGAGTGTTCATTAGTTTGGGTTTAAATTTAATTAGGAATGGAGCTGCATATAGTAATTTGGACATCATGAAGGCATAATTTTAACATATGCTATACTCTGACTCCTGATTTTTGATTCTTATCGACTTTCATTAGGTTTATTCACCTGTTTGTGAGTGTATGTTTTCTTACAGGTACTTAACCTATTTGTTGTTATGTTGAGAGGTAACTCCTAAGAATTCATCTTGAATTTTGTATTCATTTTCGGTTATATCTATTTTCAGTTTAGGATAATCATTATTATTATAATATATTCTACACTTTTGGAAGATGGCCTGGGTCTTGGTTGCCGTTAGTTTCCATGAACCCATTTGTCATTGCGCTTTGGTTGGTTTGAATGCAAATTAAACAGAGTAAATCAAGATTTTAAAAAAACGGCAGGGTGAAATGGAGGATCAGTCTAGTCGGCTCTTGAGCCCAACAAATGAGAAACCAAGGGTGCTGGGGATACGACGAGAGATGGCTTCAGGGTTGGCTTTGTGAGAAGACCTGATGAGAGTTACCTGGGGACCAAGACTCATTCTGGACCTGTCCAGGTTTAATTCAGAGTGGGAAAAGCATACAAAGGTGTGAATTCCTCCAGTTCAGTTTTGAAAGTCTAGTGCCCATCCCTTATACCCTCTTCTCCAAGCGCGAAATCGGCGAAAGCCGGAAAGTGCCCCTGTAAATTAGTAGTAGTAGTCGTAGTAGTCTGGTTAGCTACCTGTCTGTATATGTGTATTTTAACAATAAAATCTGCTACCTATTAACTATGGACAATACATAGAGTATAAAATAAACAATGAGAATTTATGTCAAACACACAACATATACATTGTCAAATCAAAATCACATCACGCATTGCTTTGTAACTGTGTGGAGTACTTTGGAAAATTGTGAATCATTACTACTTCATGTGCAAACACACAATTATTGTATTGTGGGTAATGAGGATCTTTTCCGTCCTGATTCCAATACATCCCAGGCGCCAAGGGCTGAGTGACTACCAAGGATGACTGGATGTTCATTGGTCGATTGGCTATCACGGGTGGCGGGATGTTCACTGGTTTATTGGCTACCACGGGTGGCGGGATGTTCACTGGTTTATTGGCTACCACGGGTGGCGGGATGTTCACTGGTTTATTGGCTACCACGGGTGGCGGGATGTTCACTGGTTTATTGGCTACCACGGGTGGCGGGATGTTCACTGGTTTATTGGCTACCACGGGTGGCGGGGTGTTCACTTTAGTCACGTTTACTTTGCCGGAGGTTCTGGCAGCAGGGATCACTTTTACTTGTGTTGCTCGAGGCACACTTGGATAACCAAAAATTGCAAAAATGGACGCGAATGTCACAATAATTGCTCCTGTGAGAAACAAGCCAAACGCCCACCCATAATCGTATGTCTGATGCCCAACTGGATGGTCTCTAAACTCTTGAACGTAGTCGGTGAAGATACCAGCCGCAATGTTGCCGACCATACCTACAAGAAAATTCAGAGTGTACCAGTCGAATTTCCCAGTTAACGATGGAATTAGAGACCATTTCTTCAATTTGTTTTGTTTATAAGAAAAATAGTTTTTCTAATTCAAATAATTTGAATGAGCCTTAGAGTGTTACTAATATATTGTGTAATATCTGCTCATAGTCCGGGAGATAAACGTGTGTTCATCATTGAACGAGTGAGAGGACATTTAACTGGGTGAGTGGGAGAGAGAGGACATTTAACTGGGTGAGTGGGAGAGAGAGGACATTTAACTGGGTGAGTGGGATAGAGAGGACATTTAACTGGGTGAGTGGGAGAGAGAGGACATTTGACTGGGTGAGTGAGAGAGAGAGGACATTTGACTGGGTGAGTGGGAAAGAGAGGACATTTGACTGGGTGAGTGGGAGAGAGAGGACATTTGACTGGGTGAGTGGGAGAGTGAGGATTTGAACTTGTAAGAGATATCATACGTAACTGAAAATTTGAGTTACAACTTCAGTGTGTGATAGAAAAGGATTAATATGAGAGAGTTAATTACTATCAATTTTGACTGCGTGGTACGATTAGTGTGGGTGGTTTGATTGACTGAATAAGCAGTAACGTGAAAGTGGTCTCTCTCTCCCTCCCTCACTCTCTCTCTCTCTCTCTCTCTCTCTCTATATATATATATATATATATAAAATACATCTATCTGTCTATCATTCTGTTTAATACCAATTGACAATGGTAGCGGAATTTTCGAGACCCATTCATGTTTTAAGTCTACTCAGGGTAAAATGAAATTTCATTGTTCATTTACTGGTTTCTTAGAGCGGATGTTTGTATAAATTAAGTGTAATGAGACAGATATCACCACATTTCACGAAATGTGTGACCTCGGGCTAAACACACATTATAGTTCACTAGGTTTAATGGTTTAATGAGGCAAACACCATCCCAACAACGAAATCCTTTTCAGTGCAAGAGAACAGTGTCTTTACTTCTGGAGACCTAAGATAACGAATGTTCGTTCATGTACGGGGTGGGGAGGGGCGCTTCCGGCCTTCGCGCTGAGAGAAGGGTGGAGAGGGGGGCTGTTGGGCCTGTACGCCACGTCACCTTTATTTTGTTGTCGGCGTCTCTGCCGATTGCATCGTTGCTGTATGTGTTGTTTGTTCGTGGGTCTGTTGTTGCATTAGTTGTCTTTAGTCTGGCTGCCTTGTGGCTGGTTGACTAGGTTGGTGGTGGTATTTCTGTAAATGTTATTTGTTCGTGGGTCTGTTGTTGTATTAGTTGTCTTTAGTCTGGCTGCCTTGTGGCTGGTTGACTAGGTTGGTGGTGGTATTTCTGTAAATGTTATTTGTTCGTGGGTCTGTTGTTGTATTAGTTGTCTTTAGTCTGGCTGCCTTGTGGCTGGTTGACTAGGTTGGTGGTGGTATTTCTGTAAATGTTATTCTTTCGTGGTTTACTAGTTGGCAATTTTTTTAATGTGTTCAAATGTTAGTCGTCCGCAGCAACATTTAATTATTGTGTAATGAGATCTTTCGGAGCTGTCGCGGTTAAGGGGAAGCAAACATTTAATTTTTGTGTAATGAGGTCTTTCGGAGCTGTCGCGGTTAAGGGGAAGCAATCATTTAATTATTGTGTAATGAGGTCTTTCGGAGCCTAATCGTATAACGAATAGCAGAAGAGTGTCTAAATATGACATATTTATAACGAATGGTTGAAGACTTTTTAAATATACTTATTTATCACGTCTCCATTTAATAAATCGTGCTTACGGAGATGAAAAGGATTTACTCTGAAAAGACATTTTCTTAATTTTAACGATCCAGTTAAAGAAATTTTACTCACAACCAAACTAATTATGAGAAATGGGGAGTCTTTTTGTTCAGTTTAGCCGATAGACAAAGATTTCAGGTACATAACAAATGAAAACCAAAATAAATTGCGTTAATGGTATCATCAGCTACGGACATCTAATTCAAATCTTTTTACATTTCATAATTTAAAGACTAATTTTTTTCAGCATGTGCATATGTTAATCTTTTTTTGTAAATGTTAGTATGTGTGAGTGTTTGTGTGTGTGTGTGTGTGTGTGTGTGTGTGTGTGTGTGTGTGTGTGTGTGTATTTGTGTGTGTGTGTGTGTGAGAGAGAGAGAGAGAGAGAGAGAGAATGAGAGGTGATGTGCTTTCATGAAAATTGATAGCTTCTGTAGCTCAGTTTTGCAGTGGCAATTTCTTATAGATGGAATATAATTGTAGACGCCCTTATCTCCTTAAAACTGATATATGTATGTGGGGGTATTTTACGCACCCATCCGTTGTTTAAACAACCCGTAATAGCTATCTGTACCCCTTTCTGAAGTATCAACAGACCTCCGACATACCAGGAAGTTCAGTTCAAACTGCTTTCTATAATCAATTTCTTATCATTATTAATGATATAAACGGAACAAGATATATCTCTTTATTATTCTTAATGAAATGGGCGTGCTTAATAATATGACGGTAAATTCATAACTGTATCAACATCACTAAACCGAATTTCGTGACAAATTATGTTATATTTCGTGACAAATTATGTTATATTTCGTGACAAATTATGTTATATTTCGTGACAAATTATGTTATATTTCGTGACAAATTATGTTATATTTCGTGACAAATTATGTTATATTTCGTGACAAATTATGTTATATTTCGTGACAAATTATGTTATATTTCGTGACAAATTATGTTATATTTTAGTATCGCGCTCGGTGATCTCTACAGATATATTTTAAAATATAAAACGTAATGGCTTTTATACTTGATTTCGTTTGAATAACTCTCTGCAAATGAATACAAACATGCTGTTAATAGCTGTATTTACTATTTACTAAAAATTAAAAAATAATTTTAAAGAAAGAATCAACCGTGAATGTGCATTATAGAAACAAGATAGTTATTAACTCCCTTGTTTTGTGCGCATAGTCTGAAAAGTAAATGTACACAATGTACCATGTGCTCATCAGTGAGCAAGCAAGAATGCATTTGACTGAGTGGGAGAATGAGCTTATGAACGAGTGCGTGACAGTATGAGTAATTAAGAATTGTTTTACAATTTCAGTGAGTCAAAGGAAAAAAGACAATATATGGAAGTTAATTACTTTCATTTTGACTGAGTGGTTGACTGGGAATTGTGTGTGTGAGTGAGAGACTGAGTGAGTAACTGAATAAGTATTTACATGAGTGAATATGTGAGAGTGTGAATGATTAAGTGAATAAGTACTTATATGAGTGAATAGATGAGAGTGTGAGTGAGTAACTAAGTACTTGCATGAGTAGGTGAGAGTGTGAGTGAGTAACTAAGTACTTGCGTGAGTGGCTAGGTGAGATTGTGAGTAACTAAATAAATACTTGCGTGACTGAGTAGGTGAGAGTGTGAGGGTGTGAGTGAGTAACTACTTTCGTGAGTGTGTGATTGAAAACGTAAATAAATGCGTGAACGAGGATTTGAAGGAGGGTGGGGGATAGTGCGAATTAGAGAAAAAGAGATAGAGTTTGAGTGAAATAGAGTGAGAATTTGAGTCTACCCAAGGTATAGAGTGAGAATTTGAGTATACCCAACGGAAAGTGAAACATCAGAGTGCATTTACTGGCTTGTTGAGCACAGACTATTTTTTTTTCAGTTTAGTGAGACGAATACCACAAATTCCACCACGCGGACTATCTCGGATTAAACACACATTGTGGTTTATCAAACACCGCCCAACAGATTGGTTCGATCGGAGCGTATATGGCATTTTATTCAGTTCAAATGGACAAATTCCAATAGTGGGATTAGTCAGGTAGAACGCACATTATTGATCTTCAAGTTGAATGTGCCATATCAGTAAACGGTCAGGTGCTTTGTCACAGCAAATAATTTTAGCAAGTTATATACTTTGTGCAATGTAGCAGTCTTTAAAAACAGAGTATAAAACAGAACAAGATGAGAGCAATACTGAAAGAGAAAATACAATTTACAACTGTGTATAGCACTAACACATCTATGTTCTAAAAGTCTTGTTTTCTGTCTTGAAATGGAACGGGTTACCTAACGTATGACTGAGTCCATCATTCAATTCAACTTTAGAGAAATTAAAAGAGTGGTTTCATAACTTGTTTATTATACCGATTGACTTAATCACCTCAAGGCATGAATGTCGTACCGCCAATGAAAGTTAATACTACAGTGCCAACGTTACTAGATCCCTGACAGTAGCACGCCATTCCAAGTGCTACTATACCGCACAGCAATAAACAGGTGGTAGCGCATTCCCTAACTGCGTCCACACACTCTGAAACTTATGTGACAATGTCATTAAAATGTAATATACTACTGTTATGTTATAATAACATATCCCCTGACTGCGTCCACACACTCTGAAACTTATGTGACAATGTCATTAAAATGTAATATACTACTGTTATGTTATAATAACATATCTCCTGACTGCGTCCACACACTCTGAAACTTATGTGACAATGTCATTAAAATGTAATATACTACTGTTATGTTATAATAACATATCCCCTGACTGCGTCCACACACTCTGAAACTTATGTGACAATGTCATTAAAATGTAACATACTACTGTTATGTTATAATAACATATCCCCTGACTGCGTCCATACACTCTGAAACATAAGTGATACCGTCATCAAAATGCATTTTAAGCCGACTAATCTTACGATATAATCTGAAAGTTAAGAGGCGCCTTTTGCATTATATGTCCTTGTTTTCCTTGATTTAATTTAAATTTTAATTTATAAGTCTGTTATGCTTTAAAAATACGATTTAGCTGGTTGTGACTTCAGTCCTCTGTTTTTATCCATAAATGTCTCATCACCCTTCAGACCTTACTTCCCCAACATGATTTTAATTTGTATACGTCCCGATTGTGTTACAAGGTCTACGTGAATGTAAGGTTTGTAGGCTATAGATGAATGTAAAATCTGTAGGCTATACAGGAATGTAAGATTTGTACGCTCATATACGCTTTCAAGACTATAATTATAGACCCATTAGCTTGATGACTCGAAAGTGTTAGTACATCTAAATATCCGTAATTACCTAATTATGTACTTCATTAAAACAAACCATACTCATTCTGCAATTGGATATTGAAATAAAGTGTGAATGATACATGTGAAATATTGAAATAAAGTGTGAATGATACATGTCAGCTGACCAGCCCGACGCCGGTTCAGTGCAGACAATACTGTTTACGTCTCGGATTGCCAGCGATGAGAGGTTGCCTTCCCTTGCCGATCCAGATGGCAAAACCTGCCTACATGCTCATCTGCGACGGTCCAATTCATCTCTCTACAAATGAAAGAGGAGTCTTTTGTGAGTGTGAGCGGAAATCTAATCGGTTGGAAGGAATGTATTGACAGTTATACAGAACCGTCGCTGTCTCAAGAGTCCGGATATTATATCTGTAGACCTCGCTCTTATTCCCAGTTTTCTTTTACTTGTATTAGCTGCTACCAGAGAGTCTGTCTTTTACCGTCTGGATCATTGTCAGGATGTCATCACATCACGCCATCAGCTTCGTCGTCATCTAGAGAGTGTATCATCACATCTGATGCTTCCCAGGTGTAAGTGCTTGCGTTTGAGATCAGGTTAAGTCCAAAGATCTCCCGGGAGACTTCACATCTATTATTTCGTTATTATCATTTGTTGTAACAAACTAATACAGAACCAAATATTGACTTTATAACTAACCCGTCAATTGCCGCTTCGTTTTTCTGTGTAATTAACTGATTTCAAACAAATAAGTATTCTTTCTTTAAATTACCGGTTCTGTTTTCAACATAACATTTTCCACCTTTTCATTTTGTCATATGTCATTAGTTAGATAAATGTGATTAGTCAGGATGGATACGAGTCACTCTGAAATAGATCTGTCATGTGTTGTGAGCTACTGACTGCAATAGTCTATTTGCACGTTCTATGTGTACGTAGTTCATTCTATTGTTTATTCTATAATTCTATAAGACTGCTAGAGCTGACCGTCACTGGCTGAAGAAGAGGTTAGGAAATCAGAATTTACAACTGATCTTTCCTGCAATCTTTAACAGAATCTCGTCTTGCTCTCTCTCTCGCTCTCTCTCTCTCTCTCTCTCTCTCTCTCTCTCTCACACACACACACACACACACACACATATCACGTGCCACGAGAAGCAAATGACTAAAACCATGTTCTTGTGCTTGCTTCTTAATGCACCTATTAAGTCGGGATTAACATAATTCTTATTAATATTATTTTAATGCACCCATTAACTCAGGATGAACATATTTTTATCAACATTACTTTTTTTATTTATGTGCTTTAGCAAGGACATTTAACAATTCATTTCAAAAGACAAGGAGAAATTATAGTTATATATTTATTCACTCGCTTAGTTAACTTCTCCCTTTAAACGTTTTTTTTTTTGTATTCTCTCCCTTAGTGAATTTTTCCCTTTAAACATTTTTTGTATTCTCTCCCTTAGACAGTTAACTTCTCCCGTTAAATATTTTTTTGTATTTTTTCTGTTAGATAGTTATCGTCTACCTTTAATTATCACTTTTTGTATTCTCTCCGTTAAATAATTAATTAACTTCTCCTTTAAACATCACCTTTCGTATTCTCTCTGTTAGATAATTAATTAACTTCTCCCTTTAAAAATACGCTTTGTATTCTCTCCATTAGACAACTAACTTCTCCCATTAAACATTTTTTTGTATTCTCTCCCTTAGACAGTTAACATTACCCTTTAAACATTTTTTTGTATTCTCTCCCTTAGTTAACTTCTCCCTTTAAACATTTTTTTGTATTCTCTTCCTTATATAGTTAACTTCTCCCTCTGAAATCTATTCAAATTATTGTTGTGTTGCACGTAAAAGATATTGGATTTCAGAAATTCATAACCAATTGACAGGCTATTAAAATTTCACTCATAAGTTGCTGTTAGGAATTATGTGTGCGTGTGCCTGTGCGTGAATACGCGAAATTTCTAAGGACAGTAAATCAGTGCCCTTTTATTTGTGAAGAGTAGATGACTGCCTGGAACTTACTATGACGTACATAATCAAGCTGATGACGAATAAAGTCATTGATAGGTGATGAGTGGATTGAATCAAATGACTAGGACGTAACGGAGAATATAAATCTCTGGGAAATTTTATGACTGGATTGAAAGTAAATTTGATCCAGAGGAAATCATTAGTTTAATGTAAAGTTGTATACCACTGACCAATAGAAAAGTAGGACTCTTCTTTGCAGAAGTTAAAACTGTCAGACTTCAGTAAACGCCTCCTAAGGGCCTATATGTAAAGAGATCGTGTTTTGCAGTAGATAAAATAGATTATATATTTGGAAGAATGAATGGAATTAATGACTTTTCGTCTTTCAGACTGAGAATTTTCTGATGAGACATTTGTTCAACAAAATGTTTCTGGTCTGTCAATAAGTAGTTTGTCAGGAATGTTTTTGACAACAAATAAATCTACATTTACATAGCAGTCTCAGATTAAAAATCTGTTCAGTTATGCTTCGCCCTGGTATGAAGCCTGCCTGTTCTTCAGCTATGATTTCATCTGCCTACGGCTTCAGTCTGTTTAATATGATCCTTAGCATGACTTTGCTTGGGTGGCTTGTAAGACTTATCGTACGGTAGTTCTGACTTTGCTGCAAATTGCCTTTTTTAGGGAGAGTATGAGTGACTGAGTCCATAGTATTGGCCGTCCCCTATCTGCCAGATCTTATTGCAGAATGTTAGTAGGGCGCTTATCATGGCTTCTCCCCTTTCTTGAGCTAATTCTGCGGGGATGTTGTTAATTCCTGCTGCCTTCCCCTTTTTCAGTGATTTCACTGTAGTCTCTACTTCTTCTCTGAGGATGGGGTAGTTGTCAGTGTTGGTCACTAGTGATGTGTTGTGTATGTCTGGGTCCCCTGTAGGTCTGTGGTTGTATAGGACTGAGCAGTATTCTGTCCATCCTTTAAGAATGTCTTGATCTTCTGTAGACAATTCCCTCCACTATCTTGAATGGTGGAGGAGCGTCCTTGTTTTGCACTGGTCAATTCTTTCACCATTTGGTATGCTTTTTTTTTTTTGCTTTGTTCTTCTTTAAATTATTTTCTCTATCTTTACACTGGTCTTCAATCCATGTCTCCTTTGCCTTTTTCATGCTGTTCTTGGTAACCTGGTTGATTTCTCTGTATTGTTTTGCTCCTTCTATTTCTGACTTCTTCTTTAGCTCTCGACACTTGTCACACAGATCATGGATGTTAGATGTAACCCAAGGTTTCTTTGCTCGTCGATGTTTGCCAAGGATCTCATTGGCTGCTTGGGTCAATGCGGTGTTAAATATGTTAATCAGTGTGTCTGTGTCTGTGTTTTCTGCACTAAGAAGTAACAGTGATGGAAATTTTCCTCCTATCTTTGCATGGAAGGATTCCAATACCTCTGGATCGTTTAGCTTGTCAAGGTTGAACTTGATTCTTGTGGGGCCAATTTAAATTATAATTGGACAATTACAAAAAATAAGATTTATTTTCAATTTTAATTACACTGATGTACACAGACATTGAAAAAAGAGTTAATGCTCCATGTCCTCCTAGAGTGAGAGTGATATGTTGTCTCTATAATTAAAGTGTATTGATCTATGCTTTTTAAATAACTTGTAATGAACTATGATGATTAAGTAATTTGTAGTGATCTATATTGTTTGAATCAATTGTTCCCAATGCTCTGTTGCGCATCTTGACTGTCATCAGATTTAAAAAGTGTGGTACCTTAACAAAGATGAGTAATTGTTCAAGGCAATACACTGACTATAAACAAAGGATTTTTCAATCAGAATTGGTTAGAGAGGTAAGTATAAAAGACAAACGGAAAGAAAAGGAATTGTAAATTTCAAAAGAAAGAAAGGAGAGGAGAAAAAGACAAGAAGAAAAAGAAAAACGAAAGAAAGAAAGTTATTTAGACACAGGCAATGTTTTAGAATTACCTTAAGAAATAAAACACTTCCTGGGACCATTGATTACTCAGTGACATTATAACAGAAATGAAACAAGCCGAAATATTTATTTCAAACAAATAAATAATGGTGAAAAATAAGAAGAAAATTATATTTAGTTATTTCAAATGTCTAATAAAATAAAATACGTTCAAATTATATTAATTATAATAATTATGCCAATCTGAATGCTAAAGTTGTTCTTAAAGCAACATCATTTCATCATCGTTGTAATATTCACGTAACGATTGTACGATATTTTCCAATAAAAATCATTACTAAAACCTTGAAAGCAATAGTTGTGAATGCAAACAAAAAGTTTTCTTACTAAGGATATTAAAGTAAAATTACAATGAAAAGAAATTACAACCATTTAAGTATAGCAAATACTATACCTTTAAGCAAATGATGTAAATGGAAATGAAATTATTTCTATTTAAAATCAAACTTGTAGAAAATCAATAGGAAATTATTACACAAACTGCAAGGAAGGAGAACGATTAGTTGTAGGTCACCGCTCCCCGTCACATAAACTTCTTTTATCATCATGTTAAAGCAGGACAGCTAAAAAAATGGATACTTAAGAATGGATTTCAATGACCTAGGATTGGTTTTGGACGATTTATTCAAAGTAGCCCAGAATGTAATCAAATAAAGATTATTGTTGCTTTTAATCCCTGGAATTTTTTTTTTACATCTAGTTGCCATGGCATGTCAGTATCGCACATAATTTGTGACGTCATCTTGTTTTCACAGCGCAATTGTCATTATGTACGCCATCATCGATTGTTCCATAATTATATTTAGTCATACATTTTAATTTCTTTATTTATTATTGATGTTTCACTCTAAATATTAATTTGAGCGACTCTGCAAGTTTTAAAATTTTGTTCTATTTGATTTCGTTTTTTTATTCGTATTTTGTGTGTAATTGATTTGCTCGTAATGTCGTCATTCTCATGAGAGAAGTGAAATCGGCCGGAAATATGACAAACATTTTTAACTGGTGTTGGTGCTGCTATGATGTTTGTGATTTCGTGGTAATGAGGTCATTGTGTTTATACCGTCCTAAATCGCTTGGGAAATTTCACCTATGACACCACCTTACCATCAAACATTTTCTGGCGCAAGGTGAACGAAGACGTAGTGATGACAAAATGTCACGACGTAAGAGAAAATGTCACAGAAATGAAATCAGAGAAAGTTTGTCCAAAGAAATGTAAAAGTACAAGCTATGTAAAAGAAAGTGTGTTTACAAAATAATATAGTATGCTTGTGTACAAATTACAGAGTGCTCCTATGTAAATAAAACAAAGAGAAAGAAAGAAAGAAAGAAAGAAAGAAAGAAAGAAAGAAAGAAAGAAAGAAAGAAAGAAAGAAAGAAAGAAAGAAAGAAAGAAAGAAAGAAAGAAAGAAAGAACGGAGGGAAGAAAGAAAGAAAGAAAGAAGAAAAGAAAGAAAGAACAAAAGAAAGAAAGAAAGAAAGAAAGAAAGAAAGAAAGAAAGAAAGAAAGAAAGAAAGAAAGAAAGAAAGAAAGAAAGAAAGAAAGAAAGAAAGAAAGAAGGGAGGACGGAAGGAAGGAAGAGAGGGAGGGAGGGAGGAACGAAAGAAAGAAAGAAAGAAAGAGAATGTGCGTATAGACCTAAAGAACTGTAGAGTGCGTTGTGTACAAAAGAAATGCGTCTTTTTGTACAAACGTGGAATGTCTGCGCATGAGTACAAATGTAGAATGTGTGTGTATTTGTACAACTGCAAAATATGGGCACATGTGTTAAAATGTAGAATGCATATGCCTGTGTACATATATACAAAGTGTGCGTGTGTACAAATGCAAATAGTACGTGCGTGTGTATAACTATAAAACTTGCGTGCGTGTATATAAATATAGATTGTGTGTACATGTGTACAAATGTACATAGTGTGTGCGTGTGTATAACTATAGAACTAGCGTGTGTGTATATAAATATAGATTGTGTGTACGTGTGTACAAATGTACATAGTGTGTGCGTGTGTATAACTATAGAACTTGCGTGCGTGTGTATAAATATAGATTGTGTGTACATGTGTGCAAATGTAGGACGTGTGCTTATCTTGTTTGTGTTGGAAACTTTCATTTCATTAACTTTCACGAAAGTACGCAGTTAAAAATCTGTTACAAATTCACTTACAAGAACATCAGAGTTGAAAGATCGTGAAAATTCTATTTATAATAATGAAGATCTGTTGTGTGTAGTTTTCTTCTTCTTTCATTAAATGACTGATGCAATCACATCATTGTGTAATTTTCCATAACTATTTCAAGTGAGTTATCTGTTAGTGTCTTTGAAATGAACTATAGGCCCTATACGTGGATTTTCCATGAATAAACCTGATCTTCTGTTTATCAAGTAAACTGAGTGATTTTATAGCGTCATTACTGCTGCATGAGTGCTTGGATGCTAAACCACCTGCTCTGACAGACATTCTAAATATTTATAATAGACATCTTTCATTACATTTAGCAAGCCTATTATTGACAAAGCTCTGTAGAATAAAAGCTCAACACTAGACTCTAATGACCAAATATGAAATCTGACCCAGTCATAATTCCTGTCAAACGCCCTATGAAAAAAAAATGTTTTGTTTCATATAGCATTTAATCTATAAGCATATATTTAGTGATTTTCAGATAGCTTATCACCATTGTCATAGTAATGAAATTGTCCGTTCAAAGATATTAAAATACTTCTCTCTACTTTAGTTGACGTTTAGTTCACAGCCCTCTCATACTTCTTGAATTATCTGGTCTTTGACATTATTGACCATGACGTATTGATACACCAGCAAGTATTAGACATCAACGGTAGTGATTTTTCAGACCACGACTATAGGAAGACCAATTGTTTCAGTTAATGATGAGCATTACGGTCTATGTTACCTTTTGTTACATTGTCCCATAGAGCTCTCTTGTCAGAATAGTTTTATTTCACGGAGTTTTTTTGCATAAACGGCCTCTGTCAATGCTGATGAGAGTCAGCTTTCGAAATCAAGCTACCAAATGAAATTGCTTCCATTAACCAAAGCTTTAAACACGTGTTTCTGAGTCTTGTATGAAGCCTAACGAGTTGCAAATGAATGGTGATAAAGCTGAAGTCATACTTATTGTTCCAGTAATTGCTCCTTTCCTCTGACAGAATCAAGGTACTTACATCACTGACACTCTCATAAAATGTAATCTGTCGGTTACAAATGTGGATGTCGTTTTTAGTAGTTCTCTCCTTTCTTGATCGAGATCTTCAGCACTTCCACTTTTTCAACAATCTGCAGCAAATTTCTCACTATTCATTAAACTAAACCCTCTTAACTCGCGTTTTCTCTCTGGTCTATTCGTGTGTTTCCTGAAGAAACTTGAAAGGGTTCAAATCCACAGCAGTCGAAGTATTCATTACGGCACAAGAACCTATAATATAACTACTTCTGCACAGCCTGACTACCGTTCTACAGCCTGACAACTTGTCGACAGCCTGACAACTTGTCGACAGCCTGACAACTTGTCGACAGCCTGACTGTTCACAGCTGAACGCAAAACAACTGTTTCACTGCCTGGTTCCAGACCTAAATACCTGACTGTCCTCACACGTACTTATCGTCACATTTCCACGATTCTGTCAGCAAAATATGTTATATGATCAACAGTCATTTTGCTTATCACGCTCCGTATATGGAGAATTTGATGTCCCTTAAGTTTATCACGCTCCATCTATGGGGAATTTGATGTCCCTTAAGATTATCACGCTCCATCTATGGGGAATTTGGTGTCCTTTATATTTATCACGCTCCATCTATGGGGAATTTGGTGTCCTTCATATTTATCACGCTCCATCTTTGGGAAATTTGGTGACCTTTAAGTATATCACGCTCCATCTTTGGAATTTGGTGCCCTTTAAGTTTATCACGCTCCATCTTTGGGGAATTTGGTGCCCTTTAAGTTAATCACGCTCCAAGGGGAATTTGATGTCCTTTAAGTTTATCACGCTCCATCTTTGGAATTTGATGTCCTTTAAGTTTATCACGCTCCATCTATGGGGCATTTGGTGTCCTTTAAGTTTGGACACAAGAAGACCGGGATCAATATTAAAGGTTATGAAGACACGCCTTTTGTTTCAGCAGGAATAAATCTGATTCTCATGTGTCATTGCTTCTTTTTCATTAAACTGTGCATTTGAAAATTCTTGTATATTTTTAGCAAGTACATTTATTTTTCTTAGGTATCATTGTGTATATGAATTCGTCATATTGTTCTTTTATGTTATCTTTAGTTTTTCCTATATTTTAATTAAGCATTGTTTGTAAAGATATTGTTCTGTATGTTATGCGTAAATACTGTAAGGCAGTTAGAGCTTTTGTGAGAATAGCTTTACCGTCATCATTATCATCATCATAATCTTCATCATTATAATTTTATTTTATATATTTTGCGGCCTAGTTCGTGATGGTGATGCACTCAATAAAATAAATCATTTGTGGAATATGTAATTTAATAAAAACATTAATAATAAACATTAATTGGATATTAAGGTACACATTTTTTTTCCAAACGGGAAACTCATTTTAGATAGATAGATAGATAGATCGATAGATAGATAAACGTAACATAGACATAGACAAAATCAGTACCATTTAACTATTGTATTATTATACAAATTGATAATGTAAAATGAAAACTGATCGTGCGGATATAAATAGCCCAACAAAATCCACATTAGGTATTATTTTCTAACTGAAGGAAATCCTGGGTGAATCGGTATCACTATGTGCAAACTTAGACATTTCTAGTAATTCGAGAAAAAAGGACCTTGACTGCCCTAACCTCAATATATTCATGGGGACATGGGTCCAGTGGTTACCACAGGTCACTGGACGTTCATGGTAGCACGTTCGCTACACGTACGGTTGTGGGGGCTGGGGCCACTTTTATTTGTACTATTTCTTGAAGCCCCCGAGGAGAAGCGAACACTGCTGCAAAGGACGCGATAATAAGAGTCGATGTTCCTGTGCAAAACAAGGCAAAGGCCCACCCGTAACTAACAAAATCCAACACAATTGCAACAGCAGTAAACACCTCTAAGTTGTTGACGAAGACACCAATCGCCGTTAAACCGAACACACCTGAAAGAATATTCAAAAACGTTAAACTGTTAAACGTAAAACTAAATAATTAATTATTTAATTAAAGAGGGACTAATGAATAGTACTGGGAGAAAGTATCATGGATGATTTTCTTCTTTTATATAAAATTTGGGTAAGAAATCATATTTTAAAGAAAAAATGCAATCATGCTTAATTAATAGAAGCTAGATAGTTATTAATTTATTGTAGATTATCTGCTCAGCGGAAAGAAAGTACACGAAGAGATTATTCTAAATTCTGTCTGGTTCAAAACAGAGGTGTCAAACATCTCTCATTCTTGATCTCTTTCAATTTACTCTACATGTTTATTATTTATTTAATTTTTTAAATATTTTAATGAAATACAGAGCACAAAATGAAACATATGAATGACCCTATAAACAAAGTAAAGTAATTTGCATCGAGTATTGAGAATTTAGGCTGAAAAATATATGTAAACCACACTCCCGGAATGTATGTTTCCCAGTCCTCACTGCGCATAAGCACATAATTGTTACTTTATTATGGCGTACTCTTATCAAAAACGGATTATGCTTTTAACTTAAAAATGCCTAGCAAAATCGGAAAAATTATTTAGTTATAACAGTCTCTATTGTAATTCTATTCCTAATAACTGAACTATTTTATTTGTTGGCTAAAGTATACGATCGTAAAGCATCTCTCATATCAAAACAGTATCGTAAGGTAATCACTTTATTAACGAGAGCTACAGTAAGTGTATATGACTTTATAGTTTAAGGTCTAAATAAAATGTTAAACAGATAATCTAAGTGCTGATGACTTTACAGTTTAAGATCTACCTAAAAAGTTAAAGACCTACAGTAAAAGTGGATAACTTTTTTTGCACTTCTCTTAAGACACGAAATACCATTTGAAACTGATTTAATTGATCACTCGATAAAACCTTGGACAGTAGTTGAACGAGTGGTTTAATAATTCATTCATCTATACTGACTGACATTTGAATTTCGTACCGGCAATGAAAGTAAATACTCCAATAATAATGGTACCAGATTCCTGACAACAGCACATGGCAAGTCCCGCTATGCTGCAGAAACTGCCCAGCAGGAGACATACTAGGGCGCAGGCTCTTGTTGCATCCACGTAAGCTGAAACAAGATTGACAATGTCATCAAAAAAGTAATAAACTAGTGTGACGTAACGCCACACACATTTTACTGTGCCATACGCTGAAACAAGAATGACAGATGTAATATATATTGTATCAAGGGGTGTGAGCTGAAATTTTTAATTTTTTTAACTTGCACTCGTTCGTTTTTACATTTTTTAAATTTTACTTTAAGAGACTTTCGTGCTTTCTTTGAATGCAATGAATGGGTTGTTTTGGAGATTACTCCTGTGCATCATTTCGAGTTGAAGATTTTTAAATAAAGCGTATAAAAATATATTAGGATAATATGAACCTCTATAGATGCAAATATATAATGTGGTGTACCCATTTCTCTACTTCATTTTATATTTCCAGTGTCTATCCCCCCCTCTTTATCTCTCTCCCTCTTTTTCTTTCTGTCTCTCTCTTTCTTTTTCTGTCACTTTTATTCATTTAAGTCTTTCTTACTTGTTCATTCACACATTTATAAAACAAACACATATATACCCATATGCATGCATATGATTACACACTTATTACTCATTGTGACGGGAAAATGCTAATTACGTAATTAATTAAATTAATATTAATTAATTTTGCTAATTTTTCAAATTTTTAAATCATATTTTGATTTGAATTTCACGACTTATGACAAAACTTTGTAAATTACAACTCTTTGAAATGAACTCGATCTAAAGCATTGAAATTTTATGAAAATAAATTAAAACACATCTAAGCGAGAAGCAACTGTTCAGTTTACCTTCAAGTGTTTTCTTGCAATATTCGCATGTGAAATGCGGTGCCCAAGATTTGTCTTGGTCCCCGACCGGCACGCCGAAGTATGCCTTATAGGCCTCGCACATTATACAACTTGCTTCCACGGAATACTTTTTCGCTCTTGCCTTTATGAATTGTCCGCACATGTAGCAGAATGAATCAGCTGGATGCAAACAATCTCTTGATGCCATATCAAATAAATAACTTCTCTTCAACTACGAATGGTTATCCTTTCAGTCTGCAATAACACGAATTGGAATCTTGGTTCGACACACCTGTGCTTTTATACTTGTGCAGCTACTTTTGGAACGTTCAAGAACGTTCTAGAAAGTTCTGAGAGTTTCTCGAAAGTTCTGGAAGTTTCTTGAACGTTCTAGAGTGTTCAGGAAAATTGTAGAAACATGTGGACAACTCTAGCAGTTCAGGGAGGAAGCTCGGCATTGAAAGCAAATCGAGAATTTTCTCGAACACACGCGATTTTCCAAATTTCAATGTCCCGGTCACAGAAGCAAAGTTTTTCTGGAATAACAGCGATTTCCTTTCTGTTCTATACCTAACGGATTAGGAAAACACACTTTCAACCCAGGAACAGAACAAAAGTGAAAATGTGTTACAGAAGATTCAGATAAAACAAGGAAAGGCTACTTATTCTCTATAAAATATAATCAGGGAACAAACGCTAAGTTTCCAGTTTATTCATCTCTAACTTCATTTTCTCTTACATTCAAGTCTCAGCTTACAGTTTTCTGCAACAGTATTTATTAACCTGATGTGCACACAGCATAATAAATATATCATATCAATTTTATGAGTGTATTCACTGGAAATAATATCATTGTTTATCATTCTATATACAAGCATCTTAGTTTTAAAAATCGTATAAATAATAGTCTACTCACATATCTCGACGTAAAACACAAGTATAACATATCAATAACAAAATGCATGAAGCCCACTCTCTTATTCAGTCAATTAACTCACCATTAAGCCTATGGCCACCTTTCATAACTGGACTTCTTGCCACTCCAAATTCAAGTGATTACACAATAGAATCTCATTCAGCAGGTACATGTTTGATTTCAGCCCATTGGCTGGCCTCGTTCTCGTATATCTTAACCATTAGATAATAAAAACCACTCATCCAGTAGGAACTGGTTTGGATTGTATCAGCAATTTCTAGCATATTCTCAACTCGAATAGTTTACTCCGACTCTAACAATTACAAAAATACTATCATAAGGAGTGCCCAAGGTCAGGTCACTTCATCAATTTAACAATTTATATAACACTTAAGTCTGGAAATAAGGGTAGGCAAATTTATTCCACCACAGAATCATTTGCTCTCAGTCTGTTAATGTTTACTGGGCTTTATATTTTCATGTTAATTGTGTGCAACAAATATTGACGTATCTACTTGTGAAAACTCGTCAATAACAATATGCATATTAAATTTCAGTATATGTAACATTCCTAACCGAAAGTGATATTTTATGATTACATGCTTTTGGCCAGTATCTGGCTGGTTCTTACCTTTATTACTGTCGAAACGCTTACAATCGTCTCCCAAAATTTGTCCTGTGAGTCCTGTGAAGCAATAATTCCAAAGTCCGACTCGAAAATTGTTAGATACAATCCAATAAGGTGCTGAAATTCCAGTCAGGCAAAACACAGATCCGATAACCATTCCAGACAGAGCAATCATCTGGACAACGTTGTAACTTCCAGACATTTTTTTCCTGCAATTGTGTATGCAACAGCGTGACATTGTGACCATTTGTAGATATAGTTTTATTGTTTGATTTTTTTTCAACTAATCTTTTTTGAAATACTGGTGAAAGCTTGAAAATTGCAGAAAGTTAACAAAACTTGATATAACTATTAAACATGTTTCAATGTACTGACATTTGAGCACCAGTTGATACACTGGTTGTAGAGTAGAGTTAGTAGTACACCCTAGCCTAGTGAATGAAAGTGACTACATTGGACAGTTTCAAACAATCACTCTAACTAATGGTGTAAACTAGAAAGTGCCCATTGTGATGGCAGACATAGATGGCAAGTATGTATGTGGACACATTGTGATGGCAGACATAGATGACAAGTATGTATGTGGACACATTGTGATGGCAGACATAGATGGCAAGTATGTATGTGGACACATTGTGATGGCAGACATAAATGGCAAGTATGTATGTGGACACATTGTGATGGCAGACATAGATGGCAAGTATGTATGTGGACACGTTGTGATGGTAGACATAGATGGCAAGTATGTATGTGGACACATTGTGATGGTAGACATAGATGGCAAGTATGTATGTGGACACATTGTGATGGTAGACATAGATGACAAGTATGTATGTGGACACATTCATGCTGTATATCTAGTAAATTGTGTTGAGAGCGCTATCATGGGATGTAAATACGTTGTCAATGGTGAGGACACTTCAGAATTGTTCGACAATGTGTGCGCACTCACACGCAGGCGAGCTGCAGCACAGAAGCTGAGGCTATTGGGTCTGTGTGAAGGTATGCAAGGTGAACCAAGAATATTCAGTGGCAAGTGTGATGGGGTGTGGCAAGAAGTCTGGTCATGAAAGGCAGCCGTTAGCTTAAAGGTGAGTTAAATGACTGATTGAGAGAAAATGGATTTAGAAATATTTCGTGCATTTTAGCTATTGATATGTTATACTTGCAATTTACATAGAGATGTATTATGTCAGTAGACTATTATTTCTGCAACTGTTTGAACTAAGATACTCGAATATAGTATGCTAAACCCTTGACATTTTATCTAGTGAACCTGTTCATTAAAACTTATATTCTGTATTTATTATGCTGTGTGCATGTATCGGGCTAATAAATACTGTTGCAGAAAAATGTAAGTTGTCTTGAATGTAATTAGGAATAGAGTTTAAAAAGGAGTAAACTGGAAACTTAGTGTTTGCTCCATGATAATATTTTAACCTATACAAAGCAGTCGTTCTTCGTGTTATTTAATCTCTGGTTTACTGGTTATACACTACTATGACTGAGGTAGATGCAAGAAGCCTCTACTGCAGTGTGTAAGTGTAAGAATACACTACACTCCATTGATGTATCATGGCAAGTTATTCTGACTACATGGAACAATTTCTGGTACAAGGACGCTACCAGAAATTGCTTCAATTGTTGTTCTGCTGGAAGGAGCTGGTACAGCAAAAACAAGCGCCCAGGTTAGCTTCAAGAGAATAGCAGCGAATCAGTATTTTCAATGTGAGGATTGAAACACGTGGAATTGACATGGAAAATAATTTGTGATGTTACAAAAGAGTGTGAAAGGCTATTAAGACACTGCTTAAACCAGGTTATGTAGAAACTTTTATCGCTTATATCTAATAATTTATGTGCTTTTGTATGAATGATACTGTGATTTGTATTGAAATTAAATTGTTGAATTGTATTTTAGGATATAAGACTGTGTAGTATAAAAATTATTCGAATGTGGTTTCGTGGAAATATTGATGTCAAGAAATCCTTTTCATTGTATTTGTTATATGTATACTGATTGTTGATTTAATAAATTTATTATTAAATGTATTGACCTTCTTATGCGTATTTATAACCTTATGTTGGAAAAGAAAGTGGGTGGGTGGAGTCTCGCTAAATATAGACTAATTTGTCTTTTCCTTTAGTAAGAAGTTTTCCACCTACGGAAATATTGTGTGACGATAAATGTTTGGCTTTAATATTGTGGAAGAGAGAAAACGTTTACATCGCCCGCATATCCGCCAAGTGAGAGACACGAGTGGTATCTGCTGGAGAATTATTAATAACATACATTAAGATTCTCATCATTTATAATTCTTTATAGACGATTAATTAATAACAAATAACTGGGTGGTCTTGGAGTCACACATGGAAATACTGATGTCAAGTAATCTTTCCATTGTCTTTGTTATATGTATATTAGATATTAAATTTATTGACTTTCTCACACATATTGATAACCATATGTTGGAGAGATGGTGGGTGGATGTGGACTCACTAAATATAGATTAAAGATGGATTTACATTGGTACGACGTTTGCCACCTACGGAAATATTGTGCAATAGTGAATGTTTGTCTTTATTTTTGTGGAAAGGGGTTTACAGCACCCGTATATCGCCAAGTGAGAGACACGAGTGGTATCTTCTGGAGAATTATTCATAACATACATTAAGATTCTCATTACTTGTAATTAGTTATGGATGATTCATAATAATAATAATGACAATCATAACCTATAGTTAGGGTGGCGTTGTGTCACAAAATTCATTTTATTATTTTTAATATTTAATGAAAAGGATCTGGCGTAATTTGTAATGATTCCCAGGGAGATGGCAGAAACCAATATATAAGGTGATATAAAATTGACATTAAACTTAGAATAATTCTGAGAAAAGTTGATTTTAGAATATTTATAAGTTTATCTCTGAATTTTCTTAGAATATCTGCACAGTTAACATTATGGCAGAGGAAATATAAAAATAATCATATACATCTACCTGAACCCAGAAAATTGAATGTTGCGATAAATCGTTCTATTGTAAGTATAGAAAAACTTATTTCACACAATTATTAAAATTCGTGCTGATAATCTTTCACAGTGTTCCTTTATAACCACGTAATCTATATAATCATACTCTTCCTTGTCAGGCATTAGCAAAACTTTGGGGGGCGGGTGGTGGATAGGGTAGTGACGCTCGTTTTATCTGACAAGTCTTACACCCTGGATACAGTATACCCGTGTTGTAGACCTCCTAGGCTACTATGTTTTTACGGAAGTTCTTTGCAATACACGTTTATACTACTTAGATATACAGATAGATAGATAGATAGATAGATAGATAGATAGATAGATAGATAGATAGATAGATAGATAGATAGATAGATAGATAGATAGATAGATAGATAGATAAATAGATAGATAGATAGATAGATAGATAGATAGATAGATAGATAGATAGATAGATAGATAGATAGATAGATAGATAGATAGATAGATAGATAGATAGATAGATAGATAGATAGATAGATAGATAGATAGATAGATAGATAGATAGATAGGTAGGTAGGTAGGTAGTCTGCAGAACAAGACATTTGAATTAAAACACCATTTATGCTTCCTGTATAGAATTATGCAATATTCTACTTTAAATGCTTGAGCTGCAGATGGACGATGTGAATAAACATCTTTACAGATAGGTAAATAGTTTAGAGGTCGTAACAGTTATAAGGCTTTTGACAAATTCCCTTTTGCAAAGAACCAACCTGAACATGATCGCATGTCTTTTTATAATGAATCGAACTAGATAGGACTGTTTCCCTTACAAAGGTGTTTGGTTCAAAGTGCACTCAATCAAAAGAATTGCACAATTCCTTAGACGTAAAATAGACAGAGGTTTCGTAGTCAGATCTTGTCAGAGACTTTTACAAATGTGTCTTGTAATCATGTAACTGTATAATATTATTTTTCAAAGTAAATCACTACTGTCTACTTTATTAATGTAATTTATTGATCTGTATTTATATATTTAACAATAATAATGTCAAAATGCAATTCGTTTATAAATAATTATAGCTTGAAGAAATAATGTTGGAACAAATACAGCACAGTAAATCCGATAGCAATCAAGCACCGCATTAGTTTAACATTTATTGTTTTAATATGTATTTTCATTCTAATACTTTTGACATTTCAAACATAGTATTAAAGAGCAATGCTGAATAGTTATGTGTATGGATGACGTGTCATTGGATACCTCATGGTATGCATGACTTGTCATTTGATACCTCATGGTATGCAAGGAAAAAGTATCACGTACGGTTATGAAACGTACGCATTACAAGTGAAATCACTTGAAATATTTCTTCATAATATTTTGCTATTTTATTTTCTTTCTTTTATCTTTAAGTTTTAATGTTACTGGGTTCTTTATTTGAAATTTAAAATTATAAACCAACGTCGGGAACACTATATAAACTATAGTATACAAAATAACATCTCATTGTAGATGAAATAAAAATAAAATCAATTACTATCCCACGGTCAGATTTTCACTTTTTGCATTAAATGAAAGCAGGTTTGAATTGTTTATTAATTTATTTAGTATTCTTTTACCGCAAACTCATTTCATTTAATAACTGGTTTTAACTTTTGCTTTAAAGAAAGTGTTCTTGTTGATTTGTAAAGCCAGAAGTTAGCAATGATAGAACTATTTTATGTCCGAAACCAAACTTAAAGGGAGGCCCGGTGAATAAATTAATTTATCGCTTACAATATTTGAAGTTAGAAAAACTTAAACAAACTGTACTGACCGTGCAGAGATGTGTTACTTTCCTGTTGGCTGCAAATTGAAGTTGCCCTAGCTTGTTACTGTCTTGCTGGTTGCATTGGGATAACTGTGGTATGTGGCTTGGCAAAATTCACTTCCGATTGTCCGAAGTGAGGCTGTGTACCCGAGAGCTCGATTGTTTCTCCAATTTTGCACTGTAGCCTTCTAGTGCCAGTCACACATTGCTTAGCAGTGTTAAATGTATAGCCACCTACAAATTGCTTATCAAAGCAAATGATATATCCTGGAGACTCCTGACGAGGTAATGATAGGTGTTAAAAAAAATACAGTGATTGACTCAATTTTACGTAGACTGAATTATGTTTTTAGCTTGATGACAATTTTTTTCAATGTGCCATTCTTTGTAAATAAATATTTTAATTACAGTCAGAATTCGTATGGGACAGATGGAGAAATTTTATAATCTTGAGGTGATAGACAAAGATGGAAGGTACATAAAAAATAGTAGTGTAATATCTTTTTATCACCAGCCAAGGACCTTTACATTTCAGTCTTTTAAATGTTACTCATTTAAACCTTTCACTTTACCCCTCATCTTAAGTAAATTTCAATCAAAGATCGAAATAGACTGCCGGGATCAGAGAATCTGGTAGCAACTTAATTTTGATTGGAATGAAAAATAAATATTAAAAATAAATGTGTATGCCCAAGTATCTGTAGGAAAATAAAAAGTCACTTCCGAATGATAATGTCTTACTGCATATAGTTTTCTCGGGACTTAAAGACCAAGTGAAATGGAATCTAGGTCAAACTTAGTTTGTGAACGAGTTGCGCCCCATTTCTAAGATACACAATCCCAAGCCCTTGAGGTAAAAGCAACAGAAGTGACGTCAGGTATGGTGGTCAAATGGCCGCCAATGTAATTTTCTCTATTTCTTCATGTACGTTTGATCCAATTCGTACTGATGACAGCGAAAGTTGAACTGTTAATAGTTCACATACAATTTCTAATGATGTTGGAGATACCGAGGAAACAATGACTGACGATGACCATGTCTGGTAAGTTATTTTCTAATATGGTCAGCGTACTACATAGGCCTACCGTACGTTTGTAGTCATTGTTAAGTTCATAGACATATATCTAACTATTAGTATTATTAAAATGAGTTGTGTATTACTTTAGTATCAATACCGACATTTTATTTTTTAATTACAGCTTTGTAATCGTCATTTACTACCGATATTTATTATTATTAGTGATAGTGTGACGCCAACGCCACCTAGTTAATGGTTTTGATTATTATTAATTAATTAATCATCCATAACTAATTACAAAGTGATGAGAATCTTAATTTATGTTATTAATAATTCTCTAGCAGACCCCACTCGTCTCTCTCACTTGGTGGATATGCGGGGGGCTGTTAAAATGTTCTCTCTTCCACAACATCAAAGACAAACATTTACAGTCACACAATATTTCCGTAGGTAGAAAACTTCTTACTAAATATAGATACAAATCCATCTTTAATCTATATTTAGCAAGCCCCCATCCACCCACCTTCTTCTCCAACATAAGGTTATCAATATGTGTAACAAGGTCAGTAAATTTAAATATAAATTTATTAAATCAACAATCAAATATACATGTACCAAATAAAATGAAAAAGATTACTTGATATCAATATTTCCACGAAAAAACATTTAAATAAATGTTATACTACACAATCTTATATCATAAAATACAATTCAACAATAGTGTAAATAGAAATCACAAGACAGTTCTTATCTGAGAACAGACATGGAGTTGTTAGAGATAAGCAATAATAGTTTCTACTTAACCTGGTGTGGAATGTGTAGAGGGATTTGTCACTATAGCGACAAAATTAAGTTAGCGCTCCTTTGTTCTAAATCGTGCAGTGTGGTACCATTGTCAGTGCTTAGTTATGTTTTAGGGAGTTATTAACTAAAGTTGATATTTATTTATTTAGATATGAAATGGTTTGTAGTGTGTATTTATATTTTTATATGCTAGTTTACATTATTTCTTTGTGTATTTTGAGATTTATTCATGTGAGAATGGTTTTACATGACACACAAATATAGTTATTTAATTTATTTTGTCTTTATCTTGTAAATTATACATTAGGAAAGAGTTGTGTTTAAAACATATTAATGTAGTTTCTTTAGATTCTATAAGCGTTATATAACTCTAAGTGGTTTAAGGGTAAATTATTTATAAACAAAAGTAGAAAAGCACATAACAGATTATTATATAATTTTTCTTGTGTATTTCGAATCACCGATGATAGGGGTCTACATTGACGGCCACTCATTCAGAATGTATTGACATTGGTGTGTGAAGGTAAAGACATTCCAGGCCCTTTTTTTCTACGGATCACCAAAAAACAAAGCATGGACAGGCGATGCACACGGGGAACTGCCTCTGCACCTAAGCCCTTATTAAGACAGGTGACTGAAAAACCAACCTTACTGCCGACACCTAAGCCCTTATTAAGACAGGTGACTGAAAAACCAACCTTACTGCCGACACCTAAGCCCTTATTAAGACAGGGGACTGAAAAACCAACCTTACTGCCGATACCCAAGCCCTTATTAAGACAGGGGACTGAAAAACCAACCTTACTGCCGATACCCAAGCCCTTATTAAGACAGGTGACTGAAAAACCAACCTTACTGCCGATACCCAAGCCCTTATTAAGACAGGGGACTGAAAAACCAACCTTACTGCCGATACCCAAGCCCTTATTAAGACAGGTGACTGAAAAACCAACCTTACTGCCGATACCCAAGCCCTTATTAAGACAGGTGACTGAAAAACCAGCCTTACTGCCGATACCCAAGCCCTTATTAAGACAGGTGACTGAAAAACCAGCCTTACTGCCGATACCCAAGCCTTTATTAAGACAGGTGACTGAAAAACCAACCTTACTGCCGATACCCAAGCCTTTGTCAGGGTGGAATGATTTTCTCTATTGCGGCCTTCATGGATTAAATCCACCCGAGAGGTCTAACTGCGCGCCACGCTGCGCCTTGGTTTTATTTAGTTCTGACATCATCCTTATCAGTGCGAGAGAACTCTGACATTACTTCCTGCAGACCTAGGACGACGGAGGAATATTTAGTTTTTAAAAGTATTTCCTGTAGCTGGTCACGTGATAATAACTCTACTAAAGGAGACTTTGAAAACAACTGTTTAAATAGTGTGAGCGGGACATTAGTTCAATACATGCACCCACTTTAATTCTTAGAAAATAATCTTTCTGCAAGTTTCGTTTCGGTCGATTAAATAAATTATTGTCTGCAGTTAGCAAGGTCACTTTGCTTGTCATCAATTACAAGAACGAGAATCGGATATACATGACAGAAGCAATGGCAGCACCGGTGATTTGTTAGCATTTGCCAAGAATAAGATAGATAAGTTACCTGTCGACATGGGTGTGGGTATAAATAGATTATCATGAAACTGTGTGAATATTTCTATTTTCATTTATTACTCCTAACTGTTTTGTAATGTAGGTGTCCATTAATGTGTTGTGTATAACCAGCGACAACTCAAGACAAAACAATTAACAAGTGTGTTTTTTTTTTAATCTCTTCTGTTTAATTTATCTCATTCTAATCATTCCATGTCTTTATATCGTACTATGGCAGCCATTTAAAATAAAATACATTAAGTTGCACTTAATTAGCAAAGAGAGAAAGAGAATTTCTTGACAATTTACTAATCCTAATCATCAGTGCTGAGTTATTATTGTGTCTGTCATTTTCTAATCACTTAATACAAGTGTCAAGTCTCGTTAACAACTTTGCTCTTTGGAGAATACTGAGTGCATTATCCTTGTTGCTATTGTCAATTGTCGAACAATTCTGTTTGTTTCTATTGATTCAAAGTGCATCCGATATATTGATAGGATAGGTTGCACCGTTCTCAGAGGTATAAACTGTATCGACGGAGGTAGAGTTTTAATTATGTATAAAATTCCTGTGTCCTATTGTTGAATTTTATGTTTTATTTGAAACTATACTTACTTCTGCAGATATTTCTGTCATTTAGTAATAGAGAAGTGAGGGTCAAATTACTAAATGAGTTCGGGTCAAATATTCATTTCTATATTTAAATTAGACGACTTCGGGTCGAATGACGTCATATTCTTGTAAAGTAGTGCACTCATTGACTCCCAACAGGAAATTTTAAAAAATATTATTTCCCGATAGGTTTCATTTTCAATATAAAAAAACAATAATGAACTGTGTATGCAATTTAATTGTTTTTAATAGTGTTCTTATTTGATAATAAAGATGTTGCACACAGAGCGTTTATCAAACTTATTCTTTATCAAAATAACAATACACAAAATTATTGTTTGTAGATTCTTTTGTAGCTCATTCACACTTGTCATTAGTTTGTTGCTGTTAAGAAGGTAGGCTGTAATATCAAAAACGTCTACGTAGCGAAAATATATTTGTGGATTCGATGGTCATAAATAAAAGCAACAAAAAGAAAAACATATTCTAAAAGGTACTAGAAAATCTTGATGTGATAATATAACCTACTTCTACTACTAATACTAGAATTTCGGATAATAAGGATCTTGTCTGCCCTCGCCCCAATAAATCCCAGGCGCCGTGGGCCCAGTGGTTACCACATGCGACTGGACATTCATGGGCCCAGTGGTTACCGCAGATGACTCGACGTTCATGGGCCCAGTGGTTATCACAGGCGACTGGACGTTCATGGACCCAGTGGTTACCACAGGCGACTGGACGTTCATGGGCCAAGTGGTTACCACAGGCGACTGCACGTTCATGGGCCAAGTGGTTACCACAGGCGACTGCACGTTCATGGGCCAAGTGGTTACCACAGGCGACTGCACGTTCATGGGCCCGGTGGTTACCACAGACGACTGCACGTTCATGGGCCCGGTGGTTACCACAGACGACTGCACGTTCATCCTGGTCACATTTGTTTCACTTGGGGCGGTGGGGCGTACTTGTATTGGTCGAGGCGAATCTGGAGAAGCGAATCCTGCAGCAACGGACGCGAGAATCAGAATCGATGTCCCTGTGACAAACAAGGCGAAAGCCCACCCGTAACTGATATCATCCCACGCATGTGCAAGGGTCAAGTACTCATCTGAGTTGTCGACAAACACACCAATCGCTGTCATGCCGAAAATTCCTGAAAGAAAATTTCAAAATTGAAACATTTCATTACTTAGTTAATAGGGGGTTTGTAAAGATTAAAATTCGTATACCATAAATTAGTTAATAAAATAATATCCTCTATTAATATTTCTATTACATTCTTCAGCTCTACTTATATGATATTTATATTTTTGCTCACTTTTTTTGCATGTGATTTTTAGTAAGCAAATTCTTTTGCTGTAACTAAATGCCTAAACTTTGCCATAGATGTTTGAAGTCTAGGGTGGGTTTGTGGGTGGGTTTGTGGGTGGGTGGGTTTGTGGGTGTGTTTGAAGTATTACTAGCAGAAGATTTTTGTTGCCCTATACGAGAAAGGAAGGTCTTGGTGGACTTCTAGGTTTTGATCACTCGAACGATGTGCATGGCAGATGGCACTTGCCACTCGGCTGCCAAAGCCGTGAGAAGTGAACTAATTTATACTTTGTGACCCTTTTGTTATACACATTGCTGGTTTACGTGTAGTCTATTTTTAGGGGAGATGTGAGCGTGGGCCACATAAGTCATTATGTGACAGTTGTCCACACTTCCTTTTTAAAAAATCAACACAGTAAACTGTCATCATCTGAAGTCTAAGACCAAAGTTCGTACTTAATTGTATTTAACATTATCTGTGCCTCTGTACGTTAATAGTTCCGTTCAGTCAGTAATAATCTTCTGTGTTTTGTTCAAAATTAATTAGCACAATTAGCAATAGTTCAGTCAAAATGGTCCCTAAGTTCGAATAATTGGCTGGTCGTTACTGACTCTAGCCAATTGCAAAGTCTATGTTTCTTTGACTCACTGAAGCATAAATATTGTGCTGAGCACAAACACGCTCTAGTGAGTTCTGCCTATTGTGCGTTGATATAATTATTATTGCTATTTTAGCTTACAGCAAGTCTTTGTTAAAAATAAAATCCATAAATCAAAACAATGTGCAAGTCATCAAATTACTCCATGACATTATTAACAAAATTAAAATATTCAGTATTTTAGCGTTTAGTTATCATTTTCAGTGTAGACAGTAAAATGCCATTGTCATAATTTTTATGTGCTCTCTCTCACTTTCTCACTTTTCCTCTCCCTCTCTCCTTCCCTCCCTCTCTCCCTTCCTCTCCGACTCTCCACCATCTCTCTCCCTCCGTCTCTCTCCCTTCCTCTCCCTCCGTCCTTTCCTCTCCCTCTGTCTCTCTCCCTTCCTCTCCCTCCGTCTCTCTCCCTTCCTCTCCCTCTCTCTCCCATTCATTCTCTCAGTTTCTTCCGACCTCTCTCTCTGTCTTCCTCTCCCTCCTCTCCCTCCCTTTCCTTCCCTCCCTCCCTCTATCCCTCTCCACCCTCTCTCCCCCTCTCTCTCGTTCTGTATAGTATCATCGACCACTTAACCATCTTTCAAATGAAAAGTCAAATTTCAAATTGCATTTAATTTGCTGAGTGCATATGGTTGCTTCTTCAGCTACACGAGGCAAATACCAAATGACCACCAATTAGATTTGTCACTTGGAGCGCACATTGCTGATCAATATGTGTATTGGGCCAAGTACCACCAAATACCATCAAATGACGAACTTATTCTATGTGTTTCAACCCTGTTCCGTTAAAAATGACTGAACGATGACGCCATCATTTTCTAGGGTTTCTTTTCTATTTTATTTTTAAAGATTGAATTGCCATCTTAGACTGAGTTAATCCACTCTTCGATCAAACTTTGGACAGGGAGATTAAATGAGTGATTTAATAATTCATTCATTTTACTGAGTGACTTAATAACTTATTCATTATACAGGCTGACTTAACAACTCTTTCATTATACTGACAGACTTAATACCTCTTTCATTATGCTGACTGATTTAATGACTTTTCGTTATGCTGACTGACAAAAACTCTTTCATTATGCTGACTGACTTAATAAAAAATCTTTCATAAGCTGACTGACAATAATTCTTTCATTTTCCTGACTAATTTAATAACTCTTTCATTATGCTGACTGGCAATAATTCTTTCATTAAGCTGACTGACTTAATAACTCTTTCATTAAGCTGACTGACTTAATAACTCTTTCATTAAGCTGACTTAATAACTCTTTCATTAAGCTGACTGACTTAATAACTCTTTCATTAAGCTGACTGACTTAATAACTCTTTCATTAAGCTGACTTAATAACTCTTTCATTATGCTGACTGGCAATAATTCTTTCATTAAGCTGACTGACTTAATAATTCTTTCATTATTCTGAATGACTTAATAATTCTTTCATTAAGCTGACTGACTTAATAACTCTTTCATTAAGCTGACTGACTTAATAACTCTTTCATTAAGCTGACTGACTTAATAACTCTTTCATTGTGCTGACTGACTTAATAATTCTTTCATTAAGCTGACTGACTTAATAACTCTCTCATTGTGCTGACTGACTTAATAATTCTTTCATTAAGCTGACTGACTTAATAATTCTTTCATTAAGCTGACTGACTTAATAACTCTTTCATTGTGCTGACTGACTTAATAATTCTTTCATTAAGCTGACTGACTTAATAACTCTTTCATTAAGCTGACTGACTTAATAATTCTTTCATTAAGCTGACTGACTTAATAACTCTTTCATTATGCTGACTGACTTAATTATCTAAGGATGTGAATGCCATACCGCCAATGAAAGCAGTTAGTCCAATGCCAACAGTACTAGCTCCGTGACAGAGGAACGCTATGAGGAGTGCCACTACCCCGCACGCACCGCCCAGCAGCAGACAAATTACAGCACATGCCCGTACTGCGTCCATGGTCGCTGAAACAAGAGTGACAGTTTCATAAGACGTAATATATTAATGTTACATTACTGCACATTACCTTACTTACTGCATCTGTATATACTTAAGCAAAAATGACAGTGTAATACATTAATCTACAGTACAGTACAATACTTTACAGCATGATTATTTGCTGAAGTAAAAATGAAAGTGTTATCAAAATCTAATGTATTAATGCTACATTTGCAGCATATTGCTTCATGTATACACGCTGAAGCGAAAATTACAGTATCATTGTCAGAGAGGTCTCGGCAAATTATGCCCTGATTTAACTAATGTTCCTATTATTTCCATTTTTTATATTTTCTATAACAGGTATAAAACTCTGAATCCAGTCTTGCAAATGATGATGCAATAGCCACCCTTTGTTGCACATCAGGAATATAGGTCACTTGACCACCACACGTGGGTAGTCGAAAGGTGAGAGTGAAGGAGGAATAGCAGGAAGGTAACCTGTTGGTGGATGCTCAATATCCATATATGGAGTTATGTTTTCCTGTCAATGACGTAGGCTAAAACTTAGAATCATGGGCGTACATAGTGTGTCTATAAATAAAACTGAAAGCATGCCACATCTTTACTCAATTCAAAGTTCATCATTGCTATTTCCATTTCCACAAGTTTAGAATTACTTTTCATTCTGTCTTTATTTATGTTTTTTTCTGAAACAATCATTCATTTACATATTTGGGACACAAACAGCTTGGTTACAATAATAATAGTTTTCATAAGTATCTTTGACAAAAACAGCTTGGTTACAATAATAATAGTTTTCGTACTTTGACAAAAACAGCTTGATTACAATAATAATAGTTTTCGTACTTTGACAAAAACAGCTTTGTTACAATAATAGTAGTTTTCATACTTATCTTTGACACAAACAGCTCAGATATATAGTTCTTTTCCTCGATTGTGAACAGTCAGATCAGATGTATAGTTCTTTTACTCATTTTGACAAACCAGCTCGGGTATATATTTATTTACTCAATTTGACATACCAGCTCGGGTATATATTTATTTACTCATTTTTTATTCTTTCAACTCAAATATATAGTTCATTTACTAATTTTTGACACAACCAGCTCAGACATACACACACACACACACACACACACACACACACACACACACACACAACCATTATATATATTAGGGCTGTTAACGATTAATTATTTCTTTGATGATTAATGATTAATCTCACAACAATTAACTATTAATTAACAGATTTTACAAACTAAATTGGTAACAAAATGACACTCGAATTTAATCCTACTGTTACTGTTCAGTTCACTCAGTCCATAGATTTCGACCAGACTAACTTCTTCACACTGTCAGGAGTTAAAGATGCACGCAGTTTATTCACAATATAACCGTATGTGCTGAACAGTTTCTCACATGGAACAGATGTGGCTTGTATGCATAAAACTGTAGGAACAAAAGATGCCAATTTCAGAAAACGACAGGCATTAACTTTCCACGAGAGTAAAGGATCTTGTGACTCCGGAATTTTTGGTTCTCCTCTGTATTTCTGCAATTCACTGTCAACAATGGAACCCAAGGTCATGTCATCTCCAGACTCATTCTGAATCATTACAAGTCAGCATCATTTGTGGTTTCTTTTGTAGCAGGTCCGGCTCTGCACTTTGACTGTTTTCCTTATCACTTTGCTCATCTGCATCAGTCAGCTTATCACAATACTGTTCACTTGTACAACGAATAAACTTCCACACATCTTCTCTCGACTTTTTACTTATGCTCTTCAGACTTTTAAACCTTTGATCGAGTGCCGTTGAAGCGTTCAAGATGTCGAGTGATTTCATATTCTCAACTCTGCTTTGAAAGTCATTACCTTTCGCAAACAAAATGTATATTTAGTAATTATGTCTATTCACCACAATCTGATAGTTCTTACCTTGTAATGTATAATAAGGGTCACAATGATATCGTCCATACTGTTTAGTGCAAACAGACCAAAGTCCGACTTCGACCTGAAGGGTCCTATTATCAAACACAATCCAATATGGTGCTGAGATTCCAATCAGGCAAAACAGGGATCCGATCACCACTCCTGCCAGAGCAATCTTCTGGACAATGCTGAAGCTTCCAGACATTTTTCCTGTAATTGAATAAGCAACAGCAGTCCAAGAATTAGTGATTGTACAACAAACTTAATTACTTGCTTAATAAAGCAAACCCAGCTCATTCCACCATTGGACTTTGAATGCAGTAATGTCGTCCATACTTACAAGTCTCATGCACCTGCACCATACAAGTCCAGTACTCTCCCTTTCTCCTTGTCCATCTTGTAATCTACCTATCAAAATATCCAGATAGATAGATAGACAGACAGACTGTCAGATAGATAGATAGATAGATAGATAGATAGATAGATAGATAGATAGATAGATAGATAGATAGATAGATAGATAGATAGATAGATAGATAGATAGATAGATAGATAGATAGATAGATAGATAGATAGATAGATAGATAGATAGATAGATAGATAGATAGATAGATAGATAGATTGATTGATTGATTGTGCATTTTAAGTAACTTAAAGTTTACTTGTTGCTAGAGTGTGTGTGGAGATTATACTATTTAAATTGGTTGTGCATATTTAGTAACTAGATTTAAAATTTTAGTTGCTTGAGGGTGTGGGGTGTGTGGAGATACTTTTGTAAAATCATTCAGATAGCTTGCCAGCCAGCTAGTTTCACTTGGCCTTGGTAGAGTTATTCTGCAATTTAAAATGGAAGATTCTAGGGGAGACAAAAAGATATGAATAGATATGGGAAGGAGGAAGACAGTGATTTGAGTTTGTCGGGACATGAAGCTATAGATAGATTGTGCTATAAATTATGTAAAAGGAAGAGAAGAATTAGAAATAAAAAATGAAACAACTAGAAATTTAAAAAATGAATGAAAGTGACAAAAGGTCAACAAATGGGAGATAGCATTTCCCAAATTTAGATAGTGATGATAAAAGAAACTTACATCTTAGCACCCATTGTGTAATGGTTTTGAAAATCTGAATGCTATTCTTACCAAGTCCTTGGGAAAACTGTGCGTGGAAAGTCCAAGTGATTGTGATATGTATTTGCCAGCACTTTTGTTTGCATTGTGTGAAGTACCACAAGATTTTTACAGAGAAAAAGCAGCCTTTCCTTGTTTTACCTGAATCTCCTGGCTTACTTATTATAAACTGCTATGACCATGGTAGATGTGAAAAGTGTCTAACTGCAGACAGTATGTATGGTGGCAAAGTATGCTGACTATATCATGGAATTTCCAGTACAAGGAAGTTACTGGAAATTGCTACAATTATTGTTCTGCTTGAGGGAGCTAATACGGTGAAGGAGCACCCTGGTTGAGATAACAGCAACAAACCAGAGTTCTACAATGTGAGAGGGAAAACACATGGAATTGACAGTAATAATATGAACAATAACTTATAAATTTATGAAAAGCGTGTGAAAGGACTATTGCAGCTTTGTCTAGACAAGATTATATAGAAACTATTATTGCTTATTACTTATAACTCCATTTCTGTTCTCTGATAAATCTATCCTGTGATTTGTATTGACACAAATCTGTTGAATTGTGTGTTAGGATACAAGACTGTATAGGTATTAAAATTATTTGAACATGGTTTTGTGGAAATATTGATGTCAAGTAATTGTTTGAAAATGTATTTTCATGCTACTGCTTTTGACACATCAAAACATGCAAGGACACAGATGAATAAGGTAAGCATGTATACGGATGAAATGTCTTTTAAAAGTCTCTGATCTAAAAAGAGAAATTATCATTAAAGGCGTGAAATGTCTTATAAAACGTTGCCTAAAAGTAGAAATTTATCAGTTATGGCGTGAAATGTACGCTTTGTGGACTGTGAATGCAATATGAACTACTTCTCTACTATATTATATATATATATGTTTTTAATTGTATAGGTTTATGTTTTAAATCTAAAATTATAAATTAATGTCGTGAACAATAACTAAAATTCATAATATAGAAAACAAAATCTCGTTGTACACAAAACAGAAAATAAAAATGTAACTAATGAACACACAATTTGTTTTAACTTTCTTAATCTTACGAAAGCAGTTCTAAACTGTTGATCTAGTTTTGTTAGTTTTATTTACTGTTCTTTCATTCACTGCATTATTCAAACGATCGTTAGATTTTATATTTGGTTTTAATTTTTGCCCGAAAGAAAGTGTTGGTGTTCATTTTTAAGTCAGAAGCTAAACATTTTACAACTACTTTATTTCTGAAAACAAACATCAAATAGGCCATATTGAATAAATTAATTTCTCAAACAGAAACTGTTAAATTAAAAAATCTAGAAAACAAACATCAAAGAAGCCATAATGAATAAATTAATTTCTCAAACAGAAACTGTTAAATTAAAAAAAAACTATAAAACAAACATCAATGGGGCCATAATGAATAAATTAATTTCTCAAACAGAAACTGTTAAATTAAAAAACTAGACAACAAACATCAAATAGGTCATATTGAATAAATTAATTCTTAAACAGAATCTGTTAAATTAAAAAACTAGAAAACAAACATCAAGGAGGCCATAATGAATAAATTAATTTCTCAAACAAAAATTAAATTAAAAAACTAGAAAACAAACAATACTGACCCTGCTTGGAATTGTTGCGTTCTTGTTGGCTGCAATCTGAAGTTTCCTTTGCTTGTTACTTTCCTGTTGATTGTAGTTTGAAGTTTCCTTGCTTGTTACTTTCTTGTTGATTGAAGTTTGAAGTTTCCCTTGATTACAAATCTGTCATGTATTTTTTGTCGAGCTATGGGTGGAGGCAAACTACTAAAATACTACCAAGTATGTAAAAAAAAAAAAAAGAAGTAGAAAAGAAACGGTCTAGTGGTAACAATGAAAGTATAGATCTAGATTCTTTCCTAAAAATTAAGTTTTTTGTACACAAAAATGCGTAACCTAGGATATTCGTGGTAGATTTCACAAAAATCTGCTTCCGATTTTCTGGTGTGCTGCTGTCGTGTACCCTCCTAACCTCTAACAGTTTCCCTCATTTCCACCTTCGTTTTATCTCAAGTGCCAATTACAACATAGTTATCAGTGCTAGATGACTTATTTCCTGGAGACTCTTGACGACGACTGATACTTGTTAAAAACAAACGATTGTGTTTGGTAGGTCATTTTTTAATAACTCAAGTTTACGGAGATTAAATTTCATTTATGCTGAAGACACATTTTCTTCATCACAGTTTGTAGTAAGAAATATTGCTTATAGCAAAATCTATTATGGGATGACATTTTATTCCTTGAAGTCGGTAAACAAAAAAGGAAGGTGCATGTAAAATGAAGAAAGAATAATGTGTTTATTTTGTTGCCAACCACTACCATTTGTAATTTAGCCTTTCAATTTTCACTCTTCAACAGTTTAACTTGACCCCCTTCAACATTTTAACACAAAATGCAAAATAGTCTTTATACTTGACAGAATAAATAATATGTAAATTTCGATTTGATCATTTCAACAGTAACTCTTTCCGGAGGGATCAGACTCAGGCCAGTCCATTATATTAATTTTCAACAAAATGGTGTTACTAGGGTGATATATGATTAACTCTGTTTTTACAAAGCAATCAAATGATTGTCATCAAACTAATCCCTTTGTAAATGTAAGGAACACAGACTGGATGTTATTACATCCCTTATTACCCACCCACCCCCTCCTTTACATTAAGTATGTTACCCTCCAGCATACAAACAAAGAACGTGTGTACATTTATGAAAAACAGCAGTTACTAGTCCTGAATAACTGTAAGTCACAAAATAAATAAAATATTCACAAATTCAAACTTTTATTCATTCAGACTTTAAGATTATTCTTCTCATTCACAAGGAGAGTAATTAATCACAATTCAATGTCTCATTTAGTGCAGAAAACATTCAATTACACAAAGGTTTAATATTTCAGGTAGAAAATTATAATATAGCATTATACCATGATAAAGAAAAAAATAGATTTCAAATATATATAAATCAAATGTAGTTAGATGATAAATATTGATATGATAAATAGATAGACATATTTCATTTCAGACATGGACAAATACTGAGAAAGAAAGCAAAAACTAAATTTAAAATTTTCACCTTTCAGCTGCTGTTGCCTTTGAGAGTCCATAATGAGTGCATTTATGATGACTTCCGGTAAATAATTTTTTTCACAAATTAAATAATAGATAAAGAAAAGTCCAAGGGAAGTGTCATACACTTCCTCTGGCGTTTACACAATCACTTTGACGATTACAAGTCGGAAAACTGGATAAGTCATAACAGAGTTAAATAAACACATAACTATGCCTGCTCTCACGCAATGGCTCCGTTGTTTCTATGACAGATGCGTACTTCTTCACTTACTATTAATGAAAGATATGAAAGAAGAAGAGATGAAAGCATTCTCTAACCTTAATTGAAGATAGCCTGCAAACTCCACCATAACATTGCAGACTCTAACATAACATTGCAGACTCTAACATAACACTGCAGACTCTAACATAACACTGCAGACTCCAACATAACACTGCAACTCAGTCTGCAATTTATCTTAAAAATAAAATTCGACCAACTTATAATTTAAATAATTAATTCAAAACGTGTACAACATAAAACCTGTACAAAACTATACAAAATCTAAAATACATTCATACACAAATCCAGCGAATATGCTTACATAATAATTGTTAACCAACAGTAAATCAACTTAGGGACTTCATCAGTATAACTGATCCGTAGCCATTCACAAAGGAATCAAAATGACTGAATCCTTGATGTGATTTATAAGTGGGGATTGCGACTAGAAAATCGGCTACCCATTCTAATTTGCAGATGTACATCAGAACAACATGCAGCTTATCGAGTGTAAAAGACTTTATTTTAACAGTTACTCATTATTTATTATTTCGAAAGGAGCATACAACAGTGCACATGAATGGAGAGTTACAAATTGTTTGCCTTTCGTTCATGTTATCATTTCATAACATACATTAATACATTTTGGAAATTAATTACGACAGTAATACGTATATGTATCACCCTGGAATTGTGAGAGCTACAGATTCTTAAATTAACTTTTGTACTTTGAAAATATACATGAATATGTAGTCATTAATCCTTTATTACCTTTATTCATCTAGCAAGAATTTATGTCACAGAGAGATGGGTATATCCTGGGGAATATACAGAGGCGATATAATTTATATAATTAATAATTTCCATTAACCTCATAATAATTATTTTACTATAGTTTCTTAGGCCTCTAATTGCGTTGTGAATCCCCGAGTGGATAATTAATCACACAAATGGATACCGGAGAGCAAAATATCAACAGTGCCATGCTCATTGAGTGCAAACTTTTTTTTTTCTTCTGTCGCTCTCATTCTAAGACTTCTTTAGACTTTCTTCTGTCACTCCCATTCTAAGACTTCTGCTCTGTCACTCCCATTCTAATCCATCTTTTCAATCGAGCGATCGAACTAATGCTACGAACAATGTGCTATGGACGTCACTGACGATCATAGTGTGTGTGGTGGTAGTGGTGGTGGTGGGAAGATAGATATCTGACTCATTTACAGGTTATAATGACAGGCAACAGATAGATGGGAACGACAGTCCGACTGGCAAGTAGATAAACGTTCTTGAGACATCACTGCAAAACAATTATAAGGATACAAGATTACTGGTAAAACATTTAACCTTGTTCATAATGATGGAAAAGTCAAATCAAATAATGAAGGTCAAATATATATACATATATATTACGCATGCGCAAAGCAAGCGAAATAGTCAAATCAAAAAACGAAGGCCAAATATATATACATATATATTACGCATGCGCAAAGCAAGCGAAATTGCACTTTGGAGATTGTAATGGACTTTTTCCGTGTCGGCATTTAGGCGTAGTTCAATTAAACATCGATTACAGTGTATAAATGTGTGCAAACTCGTCGTGGCAAAAGGGTGGTCCTGACTATTCCCTCACTGGTTGTCGAAATTGTAATGGCACTCAGTAAACACTTCTTTTTTCTAAGTTGGAAATGTAGTCAGATCAATGCAGGCAAAGGCTGCCTTTGAACGCTTTCCCGACAGAAGGGTGTGTTGTAATTGTGTCAAATAATTTGTAGGAGTACACATTGGGGTAGGCCTACAAGAAAAATGCAATGAACCAAACTCACTCATCATTCGAAATTATTGTTTGTGTAGAAGGTTTTTTTTTTTCATTCTTGTTCGTTGATACATGTTGCTGTTTGTCATTTATAAATTATTATTTGGGGAACAAAGCGTGAATTATTCTTGGTGTTATTATCATATGTCAAATGATGGCAGTATCTTGATGTTATTATCATATGCTGGTTTTGATAAGCGAAAACATAATAAGCCCAAGGTCAATCATTTTGATTTTCGGCTACTTCGCTTCTTGCATCTTTATCTATGCTATCCTAAAATATTTGTGCACGCTATTAACGTCTAACTGACGACAACTGTGCTTAGTGTCATAACCATAATAATGGATTGCAGTTATTTGAAGGGAAAAAAATGTACTCATGATCGATTTAGTAACCCGTACAGAACCCCTTAGTGTCATAACCATAATAATGAAGTGCAGTTATTTGAAGGGGAAAAGATGTACTCATGATCGATTTAGTAACCCGTACAGAACCCCTTAGTGTTGTGCAGATTTGAAAAGCTCTTAAACTGAAACACGTCAGTAACACAGTAATTTTGAATTAAAAGTAATTTAGAAACCTTTGTTGATTACATAAAAAAAAAAAAAGAAAATATTTTCGTCAATGATAGGAAAGTCTGTCTAAAAGCAGAACAAGGGAAGTAACTGTTCCAACTTTTACTCTTTATCAGTGGTTCTTAACCCTTGCCGGCTGCTGGGACCACTGAAATCTCAAAATGTGCTTTAGCACCCCCATGAAAAAATGTCCAATTGTTATTTTTTTTTTTATTATTTGCGCACATTTGTACAGGTATATAAAATACAATCAAATTGTTTGTTCTTGTAAATTATTTTGCTGCGATGCTTACTGTGGCATTTAGAAGTGTAATTATAATTATGTGGCATTTAGAAGTGTAATTATAATATGACAAAGGATCGTTTACTTCTGGGTTTCCGCAAAATGTACATTAAGGTGATATTTTTATCATACCCCTGAGTTAGAGAAATCCAAATTTAGATTGCCTTTCAGACCCACATCGAGCATCTCCTGTAGTGAGTGGTTGTCTCCCGTAGTATATTTCTCAGACAATAAAATTACGAGCGTATGGACTTGTGGGAATCACGGCCAAGAGAGCAGCTCAAATTAAAATGGAATTATTCGCATATGCATGTCTTCGCGGTATGTCTAATTAATTGTTCATATTATACATCAATTATAAAATAGTCACATGTCTTCTCGGTATGTCTAATTAATTGTTCATACATCAATTATAAAATAGTCACATACGGAGGGCGGTTGAGGGTGTGCGCCAAACTGGTGTGACCTTCTTCACCCGGTTCCGCCAGCCTTCACGCCCTCCACCTGGAACACAAGTGTGAGGCTGTAGGTGCCACTGGGGCACTCCAAATCAGATAACTTCTGATGACGAAATTATCAACGCAAGCTCCAGTGGTAATGATAAACTGCTATCGAAACACACACACACACACACACACACACAAATACACAAATGAAACTAAATAAAGGAGAAAAGCATAAGTGAGGTTTTTAAATGTAGTAAGAAAGTTACATATAAATGGAATTAATTAGAGAAAGAGAAAAACAGACATACACTCAAACACACATACACAAACACACACACACACACTGTGCTCGTTCTTTCGTACATGTATATCTGGAAAGATTGAGCAGAAAATTGTTTTTAAATGTTTCAATACAGAGCATTCTCAATGCCAAAATGCAACTGTGCAATACAAGTGTGTGTGTAGGGGCGGGGGGAGGGGGGATCGTCTGGCACGACTGATTGTGAGTATAGGATATCTATTGATATAATCGTAAATTACACAATAATTGTCACTGATATCTGTTGAAACGTAAATAATACAGTAAGTGTCACTGATATCTGTTGAAACAGTCGTAAGTAATACAGTAACTGTCACTGATATCTGTTGAAACAGTCGTAAATAATACAGTAACTGTCACTGATATCTGTTGAAACAGTCATAAGTAATACAGTAACTGTCACTGATATATGTTGGTACAATCGTTAAGTTAAACAGTAATTGTCATTTATATCTGTTGTAAATGAATCATAAGTAATTTAATTTGTAATTACTAAATAAAAGCTGACGATAGAATTGATTATTTGCATTTCTTTGCGTGAGGGATGAATGGTGAGAGTGGGTCGCGTTCTGATTCCTAATTATGAATGATTTGATCGAATTATTTGGAGATCATGCATGGACGGCAATCCTAATACATGTAATAGCAGTTAGCGTCTTTCACGAAATTATTTGATATAACACTATTTTAAAGTCAGATTACTGACTTTTCAGCACAAAACAAAATCATGTGAAAATATATTAGGCTGACTGTATATTGTCAATCTTTGCTTTCAAACAAATTTTAGCGATTTTACACAGGCAAACCCTCTTTAGGTAGTGTAGCTCTTCAGATAATATTTGAATTGTAACCTAATAGCATTCGAATTGTGACCTAATAGCATTAGAATTATGACCAGATAGCATTAGAATTATGACCAGATAGTATTAGAATTGTTACCTAAAATGTTGGATTAAGAAATTACATGCTGTTGTCTAAATGGTTACAGTGAATATATTATCATTTGGAAGTCACTTACAACCATAACTTTCAAAAGAGTTCAGGCACTGTATTGGCAGATCCCGCTCTTATTTCTAGTATTTTCCTGGTCTCGTTACACATATTGTTAGCGGTTACAAGAGAGACGTCAGAATCTTCTTGGACCACTGCCAAGTTGTGTCGTGTTATCTTCCTCATCACCGAGAGAAGGTTTCGTCAGATCTCCAGTGGGCCGTTTCAGGAACTCGGAAGGATTCAGCAGATTACAGATATATGCGTTAGCGTTTGGCATCAGATATGCCATCTGGATCTCCCAGAAGATTTCATGTCCATTAATTATTTGTAATCATTTATGATGACAACACACGTACTGGATATCGAATTTTAAAGTTATCTTTCATTTGTTATGTCAACTTTATTTGATTTAATTAACTGCTTCCAGATAAGTAACCTCTCTCCTTCCCCCTTCTTTAATTCCCCGTGATTTGTTTCCGAGAAGTCTTTTTCCATGATGAGTATTTAGAAAAATCGTATTAATCAGAAAAGGAAGGGCGGGCATTTCTAGATCTATCACGTTCTTGTGGTCTGCCTGATTGCCGCATTGTATTTGGGTGTCCTCTGTTCATTCTATTTGTTTTATTCCACACGTGACGTCTGGCGGGATGGGTGGTCTCGATAAATTATAATAGTCTGAAATGCACCACTTCCGTCCCTGCATTAAATAAAATTACAGGCGGAGTCCATAATTCGGGATTGGAGTGCAGAGTAACTATGAATGATGTTACATGGAGTGCAGAGTAACTATGAATGATGTTACAGCTATCAGATAGACAATAGTGTAACAGCTCTAGGCCCCCTCCCTCCAACAATCCTGATTATTAAAATAGAAAATGTGAATAAACTAAGCTATTCTACTTTAAGTGGCAAACTATTAATTAATGAATAGACATTATCTATAAATATGAATTTGATTGGTACTATAATGTCACTTTTCTACTGATCATCCAGATGACCGGGCATTTAACTCTGGAAATGTCAATACTAACGTGAATATTAATTATTTCTGTGACAACAGTGACAACAGCAAGGTTGCAGACTTATCTGTTGTTCAGTAGCGGTCAGGCCTCCCCTTCAGTCCGCATTTGATGGGCTGGGTGTGGACGCAGTATACACAATGGCCGCACGTACTCTTGGGCATTGTAAAGGTCAAGGGATCAGTCCTTTGTGTATCTGCTGGTGTGTAGCTGTGGTGGTTGTTACAGCTGTCACGTGCTGTCATCTGAAGAAAAGGGGTCATTTTTACTACGAGTTCACCACAAAATGACTGCAAGTCTCTCTCTCTCTCTCTCTCTCTCTCTCTCTCTCTCTCTCTCTCTCTCTCTCTCTCTCTCTCTCTCTCTCTCTCTCTCTCTCTCTCTCTCTCTCTGTGACATGACAATATATATTATAACCACTACTTAACACACAAGGTTATTCATCAGGGTGACGTGAAAGGATGTGTGATAAGACATTAGTTGACATGACATGACAGGACAGGACACTCCTCTCAGACATTATACAAGTTAATTAAATGTACAGTACTTAAACACTTGTACAGTATTTAAACACAATCAGCAATGTTATTTTAAAGAACATGAATTTTGATAGGATAATTAATGTGTTTTGGACACTCACACTTATCAATAAGACAATTGGTTGATTATATTAATCAAACAATGAAATAAGTAATAAACACTGAGCTAACAATTGATGGAACTGAAGTATCATGTGCCTTTAAAGTACTAAGAATGAAATAATATTGTTTTTAAAATATAATTTGTAATTCCTGCATTGTATTGGTGAAATAGATTTTCTTACCTTGATTCGGCAGAGTTCGTTTGTTAGGATCTTATTTTTACCTTGACCCTTTTATTAATCACCCAAGGGAGACAATCTGTCTACATGGGAATGGTAGAAAAAGTCTGCCCGAGCTTGCAGTGTATACCGTTTTTAATCACTCCCTGATAGTGCTGGAAAGGATTATACTCTTAAAACCATCATTTTCAACGTAACAATATACCTTTTCTAACCAACTTAGTAATTAAATTTGCCCATACGGCAGCAGCTTCATCATTAGTGTCACAAATCTGTGTCAGCTCGTGCATCACATATGCTGACACTGAAACCAAAACCGTGAGTTTCAGTTCGCTTTCCGGAGGTATTTTGGGTGAGAGTGATGATAGATTCTTAGTGCAAGTGTTTTTTGTTTATTTATAAAATACGTATACAGTGTTTGGGGGGGGGGGGGGAGTTAGAACATGACACCATAGTTTATATGATCAGGGAGAGATTGACAGTAGCAGGGTATCATTGGAAAAAATAGAGGTGAGTTAAGTAGAGGATTCAACTAATCTTTTCTGTAATTTACAAATTATATATATTGCTCACAGAAAAGTGAAACATGCTAAAATCGTTTAAAATAAAATACAATATTGTTTTCAAATAACATGAGATTCAGTTTTTAAGACAACACATTGTAATGCATGCGTGAATGGATAAGACTACATCTGTGGATGCTGATATCATATACCACACTCATTCCATACTAGACAGATCGTTACACAGATTTCAGCCCAACCCACCTCCACGCCACCACCCACATGCTGTGTGCTTTCAATGTTGTGTTTTAATGTCATCTGTGTTGTGTGCTTTTAATGCTGTATGCTTTTATTGTTGTGTGCTTTTAATGGTCTGTGCTTTTAATGTTGTGTTTTAATGCTGTGTGCTTATAAAGTTGTGTTTTAATGCTGTGTGCTTTTAATGTTGTTTTAATGCTGTGTGCTTATAATATTGTGTTTTAATGCTGTGTGCTTTGAATGTTGTATGCTTATAATGTTGTGTTTTAATGTTGTGTGCTTTCAATGTTTTGTGCTTATAATGTGTTTTAATGATGTGTGCTTTTAATGTTGTTTCAATGCTGTGTGCTTATAATATTGTGTTTTAATGCTGTGTGCTTTCAATGTTGTGTGTTTATAATGTTGTGTTTTAATGCTATGTGCTTTCAATGTTGTGTGCTTATAATGTTGTGTTTTAATGCTGTGTGCTTTGAATGTTGTATGCTTATAATGTTGTGTTTTAATGCTGTGTGCTTATAATGTTGTGTTTTAATGCTGTGTTCTTATTACTGGCTACCAGTCTACCTAGCTGTCAATCATTCATCCATTTATTATTGGTTACCAGTCTACCTAGCTGTCAGTTATTCGTCCAATTATTATTGGTTACCAGTCTACCTAGCTGTCAGTCAATCATCCAGTTATTATTGGTTACCAGTCTACCTAGCTGTCAGTCAATCATCCAGTTATTACTGGCTTCCAGTCTATCTAGATGTCAGTCATTCATCCATTTATTATTGGTTACCAGTCTACCTAGCTGTCAGTCAATCATCCAGTTATTACTGGCTTCCAGTCTACCTAGCTGTCAGTCATTCATCCATTTATTATTGGTTACCAGTCTGACTAGCTCTCAGTCATTCATCCTCAGTCAGAAGCGACGCCCGAAGCAGATGTTTTCTATTGGACTACGATGGTGAAAGACCACTCTCCATAGCAGTGACACACTGCAAAATATATTTGGAGCGTGTCAAATTTATGGACTTTCGTGAACGTGTGGTTACTTCAAAGAGTGGAGTCATTTGTTTGTGTACTTATGGAATTATTCTCATAGAACGTGCATGTCTATTGTGCCAATTGTAATACTGCTTTGCATCTTCTATCTGTTATACACCTTTAAGCAGCCAGTGGTTTCAATCTTCCCTTTTGCTGCACATTCAATGTCGCCTACATTGTAGCTACCGTCTTGTGACTGAATGGTTATGAAAGATCATAGAGAGTGTCCGCCCTTTACAAATCCAACATTTCCTAGGCAGCACATTGCTAAATTTAACATTCTGAAACGTCTACAAATCAAACGTCTGTAACTTTTAATTAAACTAAATAATCTAGCAGTTTACTTTTATTTTTCAAAGCCTGTATTTTCAACAATTATATTAATATATTAGGCCTATATAGTAGCTTATTCTTGGGATTTATATACATAAGTGCCTGTGCACTTATGTGTAAGAATAATAAATTGGTTGATTTTAATTATTTTTAAACATCTTTAATATCATCTCCAGCTTTATTGTCTGTAATAAAATGCGAGGGCACTGAGTACAATTTCCCGAAGCGAAAATGTCTCAGTATCCGTCTCATGACACCATGACAGACATATGCCTACGTGTGACATGATTTACTAGCCACTGGACAAAAGCGTCAGGTGGGGGTGAGTGGGTGAATTATACTCTGAAAACCCTAACGTAGAAAATATTCCTTGAAGGCTTTTCTTTTTTAACCCATCTCTTATCAGACAAAAATGCAGTGTAAAAAAGTGTTCGTTGCATTACTTTTTTTTTATTCTTGTCACACCGTGAAAGTAAATCACCCTTGAGTCAGGCAATCTTTGTTTTCGGACAAAGCGATGTAAATCAAATTGGTTTTTCTTTACTATTTAGGTATGGATTCACGAATAAATTAATTTCGCAACAATATCGTAGATGGGGAGAGATTAATTCCGCACTTCCAGCCTGTCATACCTGCTGGAACTGAGTAACGCCGGCACTTCCAAGTACCTGCATTGAAAGGGGAAAAAAACAAAACAGTGGGATTTTGTTTCTTATAAGATTTTATTATTGGCGGAATATTTTTGTTTTGATGCACTACTGTTCACGGTTATAAAATAGTATTTGTCTTTATCATAAACTGTCATAACAGTACTTGTCTTTATCGTACAGTCACAGTACTTGTCTTGATGGTACACAGTCTAACACAATACTCGTCTTGATGGTACACAGTCATAACACAATACTTGTCTTGATGGTACACTGTCTAACACAGTACTTATTATGATGGTACACAGTCTAACACAGTACTTGTCTTGATGGTACACAGTTATAACACAGTAATTGTCTCTATCAAACACAGTCATAACACAGTATGGAGGAGTAAATTTGCCTCTCCCTACTTTTAAATTTAATTGTTATATAAATTGTTAAATTGTAAGAGTGACTCGACCTTGAGTACTCTTTTGATAGTATATTTGAAAGTGTCAGAGTTGGAAGTAAACAACCCGAGTTGGGAATGTGCTAGAAATTGCTGATGTAATGCAAACCATCCCAACTGGGTGAATAGTTTTTATTATCCAATGGCTATGATTTACGAGAACGAGACCAGCCAATTGGATGAGATCTAAAAGTTTACCTGCTGTAGAGAAATTTATTGTCTGATCACTTGAATTTGAAGTGGCAAAGAAGTCCGGTCTTGAAAGGCGGCCATTAGCTTCATAGTGAGTTAGCTGACTGGATGAGGGAGAATGGACTTAGAAATATTTCGTGCATTTTGCTATTGATATGATATACTTGTGTTTTAATACGATTGTATTATGTGAGTAGACTATTATTTCTACAAATGCTTGAACTTAACTGCTCACATGTAATATTCTAAACATTTGACATTGTCTTGATATGCTTTATTTATTATAGTGTGTGAATGTATCAGATTAATAAATACCGTTGCAGGAAATTGTAAGTTGAGAATGGAATGTAAGAAAGAATGGAGGTATAAAGTGATAAAGTGGGAACTTAACATTGCTCCTTTATCATATTTTTCTGGGGCAAGCAACCTTTTCTATTTTCTACTTTTTGTGTGTGATTTGAATCTCCAGTTTACTGATTGTAATTTCTATGACCGACCATGGTAGAGGCAGGAGCAGTGTGTAAGTGTAAGAATACACTATACTCTATTGATGTATGGTGGCAAGTTATGATGACTACATGAACAATTTATAGTGCACAAAAGTTGTTGGAAATTGCTACAATTGTTGTCCGCTTGAAGGAGTTGACACAGTGAAAAAAGCACCAAGGTTATCTCCAGAGAATAAGTAGTGGAACAGTGTTTTCAACATGCAAGACATGGGACTGGCATAATAATGGTGGACAATAAACTTGTGAAAATGTTACAAAAAGCAAGTGAAAGATTTTTGAGACAGAGGTTAATTCAGGTTATGTAAAACTATTATCGCTTATCTCTAATAATTCCATTTCTGTTCTCTGATAAGAACTGTCCTGTGATTTGTGTTGAATTGTATTGGGGGCGGGGGGAAGGACTATGAATGTAGAAATTATTCAAACATGGGTTTATGGAAATATTGAATGTCGGGTAATCTTTTCATCGTCATATGTACATTTGATTGTTGGTTTAATAAATTTATTGTTAAATTTATTGACCTTCTTACAGATACTGATGACCTTATGTTGGAGAAGAAAGTGGGTGGATGGGGCTCACTAAATATAAATTAAAGACAGATTTTTCTTCTCTTTTAGCAAGACGTTTTCCACTTGCGGAATATTGTGTGACTTGGTAAAAGTTTATCTTTGTTGTGGAAGAGAGAAAACGTTTACAGCGCCTGCATATCTGATAAGTGAGAGAGACGAGTGGTGTCTGTTGGAGGATCATTAATAAAATAAATGGAGATTCTCATCACTTGTAATTAGCTTTGGATGATTAATTAATATTATTATCCATTAACTAAGTGGCTTCAGCATCACACACAGTTTTTGTCTTTATCAAATGCAGTCATAACACAGTATTTGTCTTTATCAAATGCAGTCATAACACAGTTTTTGTCTTTATCAAATGCAGTCATAACACAGTTTTTTGTCTTTATCAAATGCAGTCATAACAGAGTATTTGTCTTTATCAAATGCAGTCATAACACAGTTTTTGTCTTTATCAAATGCAGTCATAACACAGTATTTGTCTTTATCGATCACAATAATGAAATATGAGTAATTATTTCATACAGAGATATATCACTGTGCCTCTCGTACTTTTCAGCCACTGACGTAGCATAACACTTCTTAGTATAGAACATAGACATAGCATAGCACTTCTTAGTATAGAACATAGACACAGCATAGCACTTCTTGTTATAAAACATAGACATAGCATAACACTTCTTGTTATAGAACATAGACATAGCATAACACTTCTTTTTATAGAACATAGACATAGCATAACACTTCTTTTTATAGAACATAGACATAGCAAACTACCTTTTACTATATTTCGCATTTATAACAGTTGTTTTCATTCTTTTCATTATTATACATAACCAAAACACAAAAATTGTTCTCACAGCACATTGTCACAGAAAATACATTCCATTCTGCTAGACCCTACATTCCAATAGTGTTCCTCGTTGAGAAAATTGGCAACCATAATAACGAACTTCACGTCATCACATGATCACAGAGCTAACTTCTCACTTCGTATACAGACATAATACACTATTTCCTTTTATCGTACACAAAATGTATTTCACTTTTAACCTATATACTTCACTGTATATAACGTAATATATTACATCTCTCTCATGTACTGAAACACTACTTTCAATTTTTACACAGCAATATTTCACCGCTTTCTGATGTAATGAAACAATGATTCTAGCTCTTTAGCACAGCCATGACACAATACTTCTAAGAGTTTTACATTGAAACGCTACTTCTAGTAGCATGTTCACATCCATAACACTATACTTCTCAAGGGTGATATACAGCCATGACACAATACTTCTAATAATTTTACATTGAAACGCTACTTCTAGTAGCATGTTCACATCCATAACACTATACTTCTCAAGGGTGATATACAGCCATGACACAATACTTCTAATAATTTTACATTGAAACGCTACTTCTAGTAGCATGTTCACATCCATAACACTATACTTCTCAAGGGTGATATACAGCCATGACACACGACACGTTATATACCACTGTCATACACAACTACAACACACTACTTTCCACTGTCATACACACCTACAACACACTACTTTCCACTGTCATACACACCTACAACACACTACTTTCCACTGTCATACACAACTACAACACACTACTTTCCACTGTCATACACACCTACTAACACACTATTTCCCATTGTCATACAAAACTACAACACACTCTCGTATACGACCACCTCTGTCCTGCACAACCATCACCTCATAACAGACACCCCCCTCACTCTCATACACATCTAGTACTCAATACCCGTTATCATGTAGTCATAAGACATAGCAGCGACTTTGTACTGTACAAATGTAAGAACAGGAAAACCTCTACATAATTTAAAGAGCATTTTGTTTCTTGCTCATTGCTTCGTGTAAACTGCACTCAGCGAAATAAAGACATATAAGTTGTATGTGTTATGTATTACAACTTTGTTCTCTGTGTTATTATCGTGCACAGCTCTCTGTAATATTTATCTTTGACTACGTCAGACTCTGCATCTTCTTATCTAAATGCCTCACTATTAAATGTCAAATAAAATTTTAAATGAAAATAATATGGAAATGCCACAAACACCACGTTATCATGCAAATGTTTACGAGCGCCAAGTCTGCAGCCCACACAGTCTTGTGCTACATGCTTTGGGCGTGTAACTTGAGAGGAGTAGGGTTTTAATAACCCAATGTATGACGGTGTTGATAAACAGAAGATGAAAGGAATGAAGAGAAAGATGAGTCCCTATGCCAATAATTAATTGCAAATTATGCGTTACAAACCCTAAAGCATTGCTTTCTTCACCAGCACAACTATTGTAAAGAGAAGGAGAAATACAGCATGCTGCTAACATTAAAGATATGTGTGTATGGCAAATGTAGGATGCGTGAAGAGACCCTTGGATGTTTTGATATTGGTTTTGTTTTAAATGTGAACACATATTGCATGCTTTAAATATGAACATAGATTATATTCAGGAAGATGATAGTTATATGAACCGATTGCACGGAACGTCTTATTTTATACTTCATTACAATTAGTTTGTTCCTGTGCATGAACAGCAGTCTGAAAGAAACGTCACATTTTGTACTGCGTTACAATTAGTTTGTTCCTGTGCATGAACAGCAGTCTGAAAGAAACGTCACATTTTGTACTGCGTTACAATTAGTTTGTTCCTGTGTATGAACAGCACACTGAAAGGAACGTCACAGTTTGTACTGCGTTAAAATTAGTTTATTCCTGTGTGTTCTTCATTCTTGAACTATGGACAAATATGGAAACATGCGTACTTACATAATTTAATCATTGAACATGATGTAATAACACATTTTTATGCCTAACATATAAACACCATTTTTGTGTTTACCTGATATGTGTGTAAGTCGTTCTTTTATGAGTGGAAACTTAAAGTCTCTTGGACATTGTAATTGTGCTCATTGCCAAGGATGAATGATTTAATTTGTAATTGGAAACAGTCACGAGATTTTATAAAACTTACAATAGGCTCATAAGGAATAAGGACATTTTTTTAAAAATTAATAAAGGAAATTAACTAAAATGTATATGTGAAGAGATTTTCATTTTTGTTGTGAGAAAATTTAGTTTCGTACCCATTGTGATCAGGCTTTAGACAGAACTCTCAGACGGTAAGATCAAATTATTTACTCCATCCATTTTGTTTTCAAAATTGTATAACTAACGTGTATTTCATGTTTGATTAATAATACAAATATTCAGTAGTTTAGAAGCCTAGTATTATTTTTAAAAATAACAATTAATATAAATACATGTGAAAGCAGAAAATACTCGTCTGTCTTTATCATCTGAATGCAAAGAGTAACAGCGGAAATGTTTCAAATCTAATGAAACTTTGAGTTTTTAAAACAAAACAAAAAACTGCCGCAATAAAAAAAATAATAAATAAACAATGAAATTTGTGGTATAAATCATAAAGACAGTGTCGCAATAAATAATAATTAATAAATAATGCAGATTGATGTATCCGGTTCTGAACCGAGGCCTAGGTTAGATCCTGTTAAACTGAGTAAACAACAGCAACAATCGTTCAGTCAACTTAACTGAATCATCACTGGAGTTGTCAATGCAGCACAAAAATAAACATGTTAAATACAACCAGTAAAGAATCCTTTCTCTCCTTTCCCTACCCTTACTCTGTGTGAATTCGGCCCCGCCCCATAGCTAGGCATAGTGACCTGAGTATTTCGCACAATTATATATTTTTCAAGATCTCAGTTTACGTACACCTGTTTAGAGGAAACAGAATTGAGTACATGCTCCTCGCTAAATAGCACACTTCACATGTGAAAGTAGCTGTCCAGTTCACATTTCACAATATTGTGTCATAATATTTCACATTGTGTCACGTTATTTCATACATACTTTTCGTGTGTTTAAAAATAGTGGTGTTGCTGGTGAACAAAAGGAAAAGAAAACGCTGTTGTAAATAATATGTTACAATGATGATAGAGTTAAATATTACATGCCCTCCACCCCAACCCTTTGCACCCTGTGTTTTGACTGATTGAATACAGTATAAACAGTACGATTGTACAACGTTAAAAATGTAACCAATTCATCACACAAACTCAGAACGCTGGTGAACTTCTATTTCTGGTGAGGTTGTTTTCTTGATGAGTACGCTTCCTTTGAAGAGCATTGCGCCTAATTTGCCTCCCCTTTTTTTGTGCTTAAAATAGAAAAAATAAAATCGTGTAATGTACACTTCACAAGAGGGCTCCGAGTCCACTAATCTTCTCGTCAATATACTATCACAGTTATAGGTGAGTTGGTCTTCCTGTTCTTTTTCTTAACTCCTATCCACACAGGGACCCTAATAAACTTTTCATATTTTGATGTTCTGTCATGGTTTGTTCCTGTGAGGATTTCTGAGGAGGGCATTCCACTTGTTGTAATGCATGTGGATGTGGTTAATTCCTTGTAGGGCAGGTGGATGTGGTTAATTCCTTGTAGTGCGGGTGGATGTGGTTAATTCCTTGTAGTGCTGGTGGATACGGTTAATTCTTGTAGTGCAGGTGGATGTGGCTAATTTCTTGTCGTACAGTTGGATGTGGTTAATTCCTTGTAGTGCTGGTGGAGGGTGTTTGTTTTTTGTTTTTGTTAGTTTATTTGGTTCTTTTTAATTCACTGCCTACAATGGTTTAGATAAGGTGTAGTGTGATTGTTTCTGTAAGGAAACTGGTGAGTTCTTTTTGGACTGTATTTTTCTCTTTGTGGCTGTGGAAAAAGTAGTCACTCTGTAAAGAGCGGGACTTGTCACATATTTAAACTATTTTTTCTCTTTGTGGCTGTGGATAAAGTAGCCACTCTGTAAAGAGCGGGACTTGTCACATATTTAAACTATTTTTTCTCTTTGTGGCTGTGGATAAAGTATTCACTCTGTAAAGAACGGGATATAATATGACATCAATATTTGTACATACTGTCTGAATAGATCACTGTACATTACAAGTACAATCTGTAAAAGGTTTCCTTGGTTGTGAAGGGTGTCGGTAAGTCCGAATAGACCACTGTAAGTAGCATTACGAGTACAATCTGTAAAGGGTTTCCTTGGTTGTGAAGGGTGTCGGTAAGTCCGAATAGACCACAGTGACACACGTACAACCTGTGAAGGGTAAATGGTTTCTGGTCTGTGAAGGGTGTTGATAAATGATTGAAGAGCCTGTTGTCAATCGCAGTTATTGTCCATAATGTTACTACCCTTAACTTCCCTAGGGAGTGCTTACAGTTCTGGAGATTCAACTTCACCCAGGGTCTCTATCATACAAGGCTTTTAGTTAGCCTCCATATGGAATAATCCACCGATCACTTTGAATATATAACACTACTATACCAATATCTTACAGGGGCACTGCATTACAGCATAATTGATTTAGAAAAATATAAAGTAAATGATGAAAATTAGCAATAAATTTAATATGACGGTTACTCCAGCAATGAAAGTGTGTGTACGAAATTCAATACTAATTGCACTCCATAAAAGAAGATAATTGAATAGTTAGAAGTATAAACACACTCCTCCCTTGTATGAGTAAGCTAATGGCGATGTGTCTATCGTCTTCAGTGGTCAACAACAATCCTCAGCATTCTACACTGTACTACTTTTGTCTTTTAATTTGTTAATTTCCACTCGCTTTTGAGTCGTTCCTCTTTCAGTTACAAGGAAACGTATCTCAACTGCTGTTGTCGAAAACGTTGCTGAATGCTTCAGCGGAAACTAATGCCTGTTTCTACTGCCATGTGATTCCCTTCCTTTCTGCTGCATGGTTTGTTGAAACCAGATTAGGGTGGTGGTGGTGGTGGTGCTGTCTTCAGCAAGCAATTTCATTTCTCTTGAAACCGTACCGAGTTTACTGCCACATTCATAAAATATAATCGCTTTCTCTCTTTCTCTCTCTCTCACTCTCTGTATCTCTCTCTTTGATCCCGATCTGTCTATCTCTCTCTGACTCCATATCTCTCTGTCTCACTCTACTTCTCTTTCTGTCTCTCTACCTCTTTCTGTATATTTCAGACTTTTTCTGTCTCTCTATCTCTGCCCCCCCCCCCCTCCTTTCTCTGTGTGTATGGGTATCTGGTGACTTTCCTTGTACTTCCAGCCCTCGTACTCCTGCAATAGAAATTGACAGGAGTTATGTCTAACCATAAATATTAAGTTAGAAAATTACAGATCGCCTTGACCTTTACAGAAATGGTTATTTTATTAAAATGCAAATTAGTATATTTATCTTGTTTGTGTTCCAATACGCTAAATTTTCATACAATTTAGACAACATATTATTCATTTTAGTTTTAACAATGCATCATACTGCCTGGTTTATTTACACCATACTTAGCTTTGATTATGCCTCTCGTTCCTTCAGTAAACATTTTCATAGCGAGCCTTGATAAAACTTATGACTAAATCTCAATACTTTACTGAGCCTTGACAAAACGTATGACTAAATCTCAATACTTTACTGAGCCTTGACAAAACGTATGACTAAATCTCAATACTTTACTGAGTTTGACAATCAGCCTTGAACTTTGTGCTTTTGGACTTCCCAATTGATGTTCTCTTGTCAAGTTGCAATCAGTTCGGTCACGTGGCTGTCGCACTAAGTGATAATCTGTAATTAGGTTGACGTCAATCACGACTATTTCCGATGCACGCCTCAGTCCATTTCTGACCGGAGGTCACTCAACTACTTTCTCAGATTGATGGAAACTTCATTTCCTGTATGTGATTGTCATCTCATTCCTGTATGTGATTGTCATCTCATTCCTGTATGTGATTGTCATCTCATTCCTGCATGTGATTGTCATCTCATTCCTGCCGTCCTCTCGTGACCTTTCTCCTGTGGAACACCTGCGGTCACTGACACTCAGTTCCGGAACCCTTCCGTTGTCTTTCACGGTCCGCAAACGTCTTATATGCTTTCACGCTCTAGCAACCCACTGACCTATTTCACACGCCATTTGCTCCAAGAAGACTGCCACGATTCATGCGCACACATGCATAACTCCAGTAAATTAAGTACTTAAACAGAATTCCTCGAATTCCTTGACACAGCAGTTTAAAAACTTTAGTCAATTACAGACATCGCTTTGCGAACGACTGGCTGCACTTTGATTTCAAAGGATATGACGTCATTTCCTGCATGACTAAAACATGTACACTGATAAGTTGTGAGAACTGCGGATCTTTTAATTCGTTCTAACACAAGTGGTTTGTCGAATTCCAAACTTTTTCGTCTCTCAACATTAATTTTGCCAATCTGATAACATTACATGTCTGTGACGAGTTCATTAAAACAAAAACATATATAAAATACCAATATTGACAGATATTAGAGGACTTTATGTGGGTTTACATAACAATATTGACAGTAGATGTTAGAGAACTTTATGTGGGTTTACATACCAATATTGACAGTAGATGTTAGAGAACTTTATGTGGGTTTACATACCAATATTGACAGTAGATGTTAAAGGACTTTATGTGGGTTTAAATAATATACAAGTATTTTGACAGTAGATGTTGGAAGACTTTATGTGGGTTTGCATACCATTATTGATAGTAGATGTTGGAGGACTTTGTGTGGGATTACATACCAATATTGACAGTGGATGTTGAAGGACTGTATGTGGGTTTAAACACCAATATTGGCAATAGATAATGAAGGATTTATGTGGTTTAAATAAATGTCAGATAAAAATAACATTCAAGGAATATTCATTTCAAGAAATCCCATCAAATTACTTTTAAATTTCCAAAGCTGCGCATGTATATATAAACCTGTAAACTGAACCGTAATCCTAATTGACCTGTGAAAAGGAATTTGGGTCAATCGTGCATATGAGCTTAAATCAACACTTGTTGTGTTTGCTTGTGATCATGTCAGCTTCCGCCGCCTGGAGCTTGGTGCGTCACTGTTGTGAGGTTTCTGATGATGGACAAAGTGGATTAGAGAATAGTTAACAACATAGTCGACAGGATGATGTCCCCTGGTTTATCCGTGCATTTGAGTTGGACTGGTAGGTAAAGGTCGATAAGTTTTCTTTTGATTTCTAAAAATGAGAATTTAGCACTGACGTAGCAAGGAGAAGTTACTTCCCCCCCACCCATCCCAAACCTTCAATCGCGCGGTCAACAAGTAGGAATGCGAAGCCACGTTGCCAGGCATGACCTAAAATAAAAGTACTTAATTTTAGTTCTAGGGATACGCAGAAGATAGCCTTGGCCTATTTATGTAGTTTCTAGAAGTATATTAGAAAGTAAACATAACCAGTTGACCATTTTCCACGCCAGCGCTGCTTATTTGCTTCGTGTAACTGACCAAATTATGCCATGAGATAAACTAGTAAGACTTAGAAATTAATACAAGTTTCTCGTATTATATTTGAAATTGTGAAAACATGGGTTAGGTAATCGCCATTTTAAGATGACGATGAATACAACACCATACGCTGGTGGTAAAATGTAACGTATCGTGACGTAAGATGTGACACCACATGCTGATGGTAAAATGTATTGTGACGTAAGATGTGACACCACGTGCTGATGGTAAAATGTATTGTGACGTAAGATGCGACACTTGATATTTCTCCAAAATCGTCAGTGTACAAGTTTTCTTCTAAATGAAAGAGAAGTAAAACAGAGTAAACATTTTTCTTTCCCAAAGACTGTTTGTGTCCTCTGCTGCTACTACTGGAATGATTTTATTTTGTATGAATTTATCTGATATCAGCACATTCCATTTGTATCTATTTGTGAAGAAGGATCCTTTTGTATAACTGTAATTCTTTGTATCTGTTTGTGAAGAAGGATCCTTTTGTATAACTGTAATTCTTTGTATCTGTTTGTGAAGAAGGATCCTTTTGTATAACTGTAATTCTTTGTATCTGTTTGTGAAGAATGATCCTTTTGTATAACTGTAATTCTTTGTATCTGTTTGTGAAGAATGATCCTTTTGTATAACTGTAATTCTTTGTATCTGTTTGTGAAGAAGGATCCTTTTGTCTAACTGTAATTCTTTGTATCTGTTTGTGAAGAAGGATCCTTTTGTATAACTGTAATTCTTTTTAGCGGAATGATAAGTGTCGTCGACTATTTACCTGATTATCAAGCAAGAATTATTTACTTTTAGAATTTCCTTCACAAATAACTGTTAAAGATATAATAGGCTAGTAATGCAACAAATTTTGCCATTGTCACAATTGTTCATCCTCTATAATACCACTAAGTTTTAGCAACAACTATAATTATGGAAAATAGTGATTGATACCGATAAACTGTCGTGAAATCTATTTATCATTATATCTTTAAAAGTTATTTTTTTTTTTTTTTTAGCAATGAAGAAGTTTTAAAGAGGCATGGTGGAAAAAATTAAAAGAACAATATTAAATTCGATGATTTATTAGCAATAATTCATTTCTTATTAATTATTTAAACAGTCAAAAAAATATAACTTCTCTAAAATAATTGTTACGTGTACATGGCAATTATGCGTGTCCTCGAGTGTTTTTGTTTGTTTTATGGTTTTGTTGGGTTTTTTTGTTGTTTATTTTGTAGGAGTGGGGCTTGTTTTATTTTTTAAAATATACATTGACCTTAAACCTTTAAAAAAGAGTACAGAAAACGCGTAATATGTTCGGTGACATTTTCTTTGATATCGAACTGCCACAGCATCTTAAGTCATGTCTGTTCTGACGTGTGTTGCCTCTGCTGGCAACTGCCTTTGGAAATGTCAAGGCGGTGCGGCATTAAAGGCGGTGCTGCCAAGTCACGTGATCTGTGAAATACTGAAGCGCCAGTATTGCAAGATCGATCCGACAAATTCTGCCCAATGGCCGTCTGAAACTGGCCCCAAAGTAGCCCCACTGGTTTGGCCTTGATTTTATTTCTTTGTTACTTACTATATCGCCCCACCCCACCCAGCTCCCGAAGCTTTGATGCCAGCTAGCTAAATACTATTAGTTCTATGCTAAATTAATATGCATACTTTACAGGCTTAAATAAAGAACACGAGATCATAATAAAACAGTTATAATATCAGTTGTAGAGTTGTTCGAGAAGAAATCAAATCAATAAAATAAGCAGATTATGAGCAAAGCAATTATTTTAAAAAATAAAAATCGGTAGCAATCAGTACAGCAGTCAAATGACATCAATCTAGCAGTCAAAATCACCATTACTATATTAAACAAAACAGATTCTATTAGAGCAAACTGAGTTTCACACAGGTCTGTGAATGAGACTATATCCTACACACGATTCGGCTCTCGGCTGTGAATGTGAAATTAAAGCCCACTTACCGTTCAGATTTTGCTTATTTGCCACCGTGCCAATAGTGATTAGTCAGTGGTCGCATTATGTCTACAGGACACAGTGGCAATAGTGACTAGTCATTAGTCACAGCATGTCTGCAGGACACCGTGCCACTAGTAACTAGTCATTAGTCACAAAATGTCTATAGGACAACGTGGCAATAGTGACGAGTCATTAGTCACACCATGTCTACAGGACACCGTGCCACTAGTAACTAGTCATTAGTCACAAAATGTCTATAGGACAACGTGGCAATAGTCATTAGTCACAGCATGTCTACAGAACACCGTGCCACTAGTAACTAGTCATTAGTCACAAAATGTCTATAGGACAACGTGGCAATAGTGACTAGTCATTAGTCACATCATGTCTACAGGACACCGTGCCACTAGTAACTAGTCATTAGTCACAAAATGTCTATAGGACAACGTGGCAATAGTAACTAGTCATTAGTCACAAAATGTCTATAGGACAACGTGGCACTAGTGACTAGTCATTAGTCACATCATGTCTATAGGACAACGTGGCAATAGTGACTAGTCATTAGTCACATCATGTCTACAGGACAACGTGGCACTAGTGACTAGTCATTAGTCACATCATGTCTACAGGACAACGTGGAAAGCTCAGAATGTGAAATGTAATGCGTGACATGTGCGAGTGGAATGTCTATCATCAATCCTCGAGATAAGGCGTGGCCGCCTCTGTACAGATTGCAGGCCTAAGCGAACACAAACTTTCGACTGCCGTAGCCCCAACGGACTGAACTAGCCCCAAAACCGGAACCCGCCACCAGCCAGAATTTCGCGCGGAACAGATAGTAAGCGCATGGTACGAAACACCACCACAGCTAAGTTATCGTTCTTAGTTATTTCCGTCCATCACAGCTAAGTTATTGTTCTTAGTTATTTCCGTCCATTAAGCTTCATCAGGCTTTCTTAAGTCATGACGCCATGGTTTATGGACAGTGTCATGACACCGTTGTCAACTAGCAGGCCAACAAATGTGGCTACTGACTGAAGCGTTCGATAGACTTGTGAATAAAATTCTGCTATAATAACATAGGTAGGCCTCATAGAAATGTTCTCAAATCACATGATTTAATGGTAAATGTGTGTGTTGTGCGTCTTCGAAAAAAAAAAAAAATCCTCGGCGCGTACGAGAGAAAACGCGATGCGTAATTGGTTAATATTTTAGTGCGCTGATGCTGACGTCACGCGTCTTGCTTCAATCTGCCAGCAGCCTGGCCAGCCTACCAGTAAACGTGCACATTTGACTTGCAAAGCCTTTCGTGCGCTGATCAGAACCGCGTCAATATGGCCACAACGCACTAGCAGTCTCCAGGGGTGAGTACTTGAACTGTAAACACGTGAAGCTGTACTACTTCGAAATTAACCCCCCCCCCCATCCCAACCCTTCCTAGGTACATGTAGTCTTCGAAAGCGTAAACAGTTAATAAAGCAAGTTTCTGAAGAAACCGTTTCAGCCTATATTGTCTAATCTCTTGAAGCCTCCACAACAGTTTTGTACTGGTCAAATTCATCTAATTGGTCGCTATGCTTCGCATCTTTCCTTTTGAAGGGCGATTTTTTTTTTTTTTAAGGTTACACAAAGTGTGTACATTAAGCAGACATTTCCGGTTTCTTCAAGTCAGACTGCGTGTGCTAAGAAGCTGCAAACTGTTGCTCAGTGGGTTATCGTTGCTAGGTGTTCTGTGTACGCGTAGAGTTGTCTTCCATGAACTTGTATTCTCTGTTGAAGCCTGCCAAGAGAAGAAGAAGAAAAAGAAAGAAGAAAATTATTTCGACATTAGGGCGCTTTTGTTCCAGTGCTGCAAACCTGTGCCTGCACGGTGGGAAAACTGCGATGCCGTTTCGACCGCATTCCCACATCATCACTCGCTACAACATAGATAGCCTACGCCTTTTTGGAGACGAAGTGTGCTAAGTGGCTTAACTTGCCTCGATTGTCTGTCAGTGTGACCTTCGTGTTCGGTTCTTTTCGTCGTCCTTCCCACAGCCCGTGTCTGTCCACGTAGCATTAAATGTCTTTCTTTGTTTCTTCATTCTTGCTAAGTGACGCGCAGCTGTTGCATTGTTTGTTAATGTCCAACTGCAATAAAAGACAGATGATCCGATTTCGACATGGTCGTTGTCAGATATATCTTGCTGGATAAGAAAATGTGTTGTTTCCTTGGAAACTGAAGGTCATACGACCTACTATTTTAGAGATATTAAAATGAATGTCACTAGTGATGCAGGTTTTAATTTTGATGAGTTTGACGTGTGGAGAAACCAAACGAGTTTAGAACTCCAGTAACAGTTTGCCACATCGATATGTTTGTGCTCACGCTCTCTCTCTCTCTCTCTCTCTCTCTCTCTCACACACACACACACACGCACGCGCGCGCGCACAGGATACAATAAGAAAAAAAATCATTTAATGCATACAAATAATTTTGAAGCTAAAAATCACCTCAACTTTTCTTTGTAATATCATACATTTCCAAAAACGTTTGACTGAAATTAGACTTGGTGTTTTTATTATTGAATGTTAGTGTAGAAGAGTACTAGAGTAGACAAACAAGGTGCGCAGACAGTTAATCGCGCGTCACTTAATAACGGACAGTTAAACGCAGACAGAAAACCGCAGAGACAGTTTAACACTAAGACAGTCCACCGCGCGACAATTAAACGGACGTACTTTTAATCGCACGACACTTCCACGCTGCTGACAGGTGACAGATCGACAGGTCCAATATGCTAGCCGTTGTTTACATTTATATCAGCTATTTAAAAGTAAACATTATGCACTGTATTCACAATGCTAATATTTATGTGGTTATAATTTAAAGGTAGACATAGTGGAAAGCATAGTTGGAGTAACATTATAATAATATTTAGTAGTGTGACAAAGTAAATTTGCCCCTTACTATTTTTAATTTTAATTGTTATATAAGTTGCTAAATTTTCAGAGTGATCCGTCCTTGTGCACTCCTTATGGTGTTATTTTAAAAGTGTATGAGTTTGAAATAAACAGACTAAGGGAAGAATATTCTAGATTTGCCGACCTAGTGGAAACTGAGTGAGCAGTTTTCTATTATCCAATGATTTTGATTTATGAGACTATCCAACGGGGTGAGTTTAAGGAGTTTACTAACAGTAGAGTATTTTACTATCTATTCACTTTTGAATTTTGAAGACAGAAAGAGAAATCTGTTTATGATAAGCAGTCATTAGCATGAGTGTCTTCACAATTATATGTCATATCGTTTAAGTGGTTCGAGTTGAAGTGACTGCGATTAAATGTGGTGCGTTCAGGTGACGCGCGATTATATGTCATACAGTTTAAGTGGTTCGAGTTTAAGTGACTGCAATTAAATGTCGTGCGTTCAAGTGACGCGCGATTAAACGTCTATAAAACGACAAACAAAGCTAAGGGCTAAGACGATTGTTGAGTCAGTGAGAGAATTTTTCTCCAAACTAATGTATAGAACATTAACGATACATATGAATTAGGGATACAGCAATGCCCTCCGGTCATTTTATAATCTAACGGCAAGCACCGACGAAACTGCTCTATCCGGAAACTTACACTGTTACAGGCATGTATGTACTTAGGCAGAGATAATATCCGGTCAGATATTCTTTTTTTTCAAGCACGTATCTCCTGTATTAACATAGTTGTCAGTGCCAGCGCAGAACTCACTAACATTGTCTCTCGTACTGCTTCGTTAACGACTTAATACTTTCATACATATTTGTCGTTTTCGTTCCCTATCAAAGTTTTAGACATCAGAATGTTCTATATTGATTTAGTTTCCCTATTAAAGTTTTAGACATCAGAATGTTCTATATTGATTTAGTTTCCCTATCAAAGTTTTAGACATCAGAATGTTCTATATTGATTTAGTTTCCCTATTAAAGTTTTAGACATCAGAATGTTCTATATTGATTTAGTTTCCCTATTAAAGTTTTAGACATCAGAATGTTCTATATTGATTTAGTTTCCCTATCAAAGTTTTAGACATCAGAATGTTCTATATTGATTTAGTTTCCCTATCAAAGTTTTAGACATCAGAATGTTCTATATTGATTTAGTTTCCCTATCAAAGTTTTAGACATCAGAATGTTCTAGATTGATTTAGTTTCCCTATTAAAGTTTTAGACATCAGAATGTTCTAGATTGATTTAGTTTCCCTATTAAAGTTTTAGACATCAGAATGTTCTGTATTGATTTAGTTTCCCTGGTCGAATTGCTAGATGTAGGTGACGGAATGCCTTTAACAAAGTGCAGTCTACACGCTTGTCACATCTTTAAAATAAACGGAAATTTTATTGCGTTTGGCTTTTGGCTAAGGTATAATTATGGAATTGTTTGTCAGTGCTAGAGAGAAAAATCAGTTTAAGTTTTCATTTTATATATATTATTATTAGAAAGTTTAACTTTCCTTTCGTTTGCGGAGGGGAGGGGTGTCTTGTAACATTTAAAATAAACAATTCAATCAAATATCGTTTTCTTCAGATTTTTCTCTCTCTCTTTCATCACACACATATACATAAACACATGTATAAGCATACACGAAATAGTAAGAGCAATATTCACAATTCTCACCAGATTGTGTCATCACATTTGCAAACAGACAACCTCTGTTCAAATACTCACTTGGCTACTTTAACAACCTCTGTTCAAATACTCACTTGGCTACTTTAACACCTATTATTTATTTGTGGCTCTCAGTCTCTCTCTCTCTATCACTCTCTCACTCTCACTCTATCATTCTCTCTCTCACTCTCTTAGTCTCTCTCTCTCTCTCTCTCTCTCTCTCTCTCTCTCTCTCTCTCTCTCTCTCTCTCTCGTAAACAAGCAAAAGGCAGGTGGTTTATGTTTGTTTTGCCAACTATCTGAACCGGTAGGATCCAACAAGGACACAATGGCCTCCATGTCAACAAGATGTCGTTGTGGTGCATATGGTCTTGCCTGAATAAATGTTTGAAATTTTTGTTTCTGTGTGCAAATTGTTATTTCCACAGGCATTTCTGTCTGTGAAAACTAATACACCTTTTCTGACTCAAAGTTATACTTTGTGAATCATGACGTTGATTTTGATTGAGGCTGACAACTAGGCAACTGTCTGAGGTTTTGAGCACTCGTCGCTCACTGTCCATGAGACTTTTACAATAATCACTTACTGTCCATAATACTTTTACAATCATCACTCACTGTCCATAAAACTTTTACACTTGTACCTACTATCCATGAGACTTTTACTCTTGTACCTACTGTCCATACTTTTTACACTCGTCGACATTTACATTTACATGGACATTTACGCTCGTCACTTACTGTCCATGAGACTTTTACACTCGTATTTACTGTCCATGAGACTTTTACACTCGTCACTTACTGTCCATGAGACTTTTACACTCGTACTTACTGTCCATGAGACATTTACACTCGTACTTACTGTCCATGAGACTTTTACACTAGTACTTACTGTCCATGAGACTTTAACACTAGTACTTACTGTCCATGAGACTTTTACACTTGCACTTACTGTCCATGGACTTTTATACTTGTACTTAGTCCATAAAGACTCTTTACACTCGTCACTTACTGTCCATGAGACTTTTACACTCATCATTTACTGTCCATGAAACTTTTATACTCGTCATTTACTATCTATGAGACTTTTACATTTGTACATAATGGCCATAAAAACACTTTACACTCGTTGATCACTGTCCATGAGACTTTTACGCTCGTCACTTATTGTCCATGAGACTTATACACTTGTATTTACTGTCTATAAGACGTTTTACACTCTGACTGTCCGTCACACTTTACACTTATCACTCGCAATGTGTAACACAATACGCTCATTACTCGATAGCCATGAGAAGTTATGCATTCATTACTTAGACATTTTGAACCCAGCTTAGATCAGCCACAATGCACGAGACATTTTAGACCAATTCTTACGATCCTTATGACATTTTACATCGCTAACAGTAAAGAGAATTTTAGACCAACCAGTTACTGTTTATCAGGGACCTTAGATCAGCTATTTACCACTATCTTAGGCCAACCTTTTACTGCATTTCGTATATTATAGACCAACCATTTAAGTCCTACATATATTTTAGACTAATCATTTATTACCTTTCAAACACCATAGGCCAACCATTTACTACCTTCCAAACATTTTAGACCAATCAATTGCTTTTTTTCCAGACATAGTAGAACAATCGAGTCAGTATAGAGCGGCCTCTCATTGTTCGCGAGAATTTTCAAATATCCACTCTGAGGTATTTATTCTTATTTGAGTTCAGTCTTTGCTCTAGTATCTTAAGTCATAATTTGCCTCTGAGATCTTTCTTCATAACTGAGGTCATTATTTAACTCTTAGATCATCATTCTTATCTGAGGTAATTAGTTGTCTTTTAGATCTTCATTCTTAACTGAGGTCATTAACTTGCCTCTGAGATCTTCATTCTTAACTGAGGTCATCATTTGCCTCCTAGAGCTTCATTCTTACATGAGGTCATTATTTTCCTCTTAGAGCTTCATTCTTACTTGAGGTCATTAAGTTGCCTCTGAGATCTTCATTCTTAACTGAGGTCATTAAGTTGCCTCTGAGATCTTCATTCTTAACTGAGGTCATTATTTGCCCTGCTTCATTCTTACTTGAGGCCATTGTTAGCCTCTAAGAGTATTCTTACGAAAGTTCCCTTGTATGCTGTATGCTTTCTTCGGGTTATCCATTGGTCAGCTTTCCACCCTTTATTCACTTCATACCAATCACATTATCTTTCAAGAATCACTGTCACTATTTCAAGAGAAATTCTGCAAAATCGGGCGGTATCATTCATAAGAACTTTATATGGCAGCCAGGAAATATAAAATTTCCGATCATACCTCTCTGCTCTTTCATTATCTCTCTGTCTCTCTCTCCCCTTCCCTCTTCTTCCTGTCTTTCTCTTCCAACACCCTCTTTTTCTTTTTCTCACCTTCTGTCTTTCTTCCTCCTCTCTCTTTTCTTCTTTCTTTCCTCTCTCCCCTCTCTCTTCTTTCACTCTCTGTCTTCCCTCGATACTCTTGTTGTTTGTCCATTTTTTCAAGAGTAACGTTATCTCATTCATTCAGGTGTAGCACATTTCCTGATACACAGCCTTTCCCCACACGACACGCCCCCACACCCCAAGGAAAATAAAATAAAAATGTCATGTGTGTCTTAAACATTTTCTAATTTCAAATTTACGCGACTAAATTTTCTGCAGAATGGTAGCAGTAAATACAAATAAAAAATTTCAGTTCTTTACAGGAGGTATGTTTTCTACTTTGTTGCATCATATTGAACGGAACTATACAAGATCATTTTACTTCTTACTGATGCAAATAAATATGAATAGGATGGGATAAAAATTTACGTGTGTTTTTCCGAAATGTAAAGTAACCCTATGTCATCAAATTCTATAAAGGTCTTTTCTTTTCTTATGAGAGATTACAGGAAGACAGCTATCAAAGCTCATTGCGACGCTTCTGCACAGAAGTCAACTCAGCGGCACCTCAAAATAACAGCACTGAGTTCTGGTTTCTTACATTTTTGGTTTTTCAGTTCTCTGTTTTGATTCATCACCTTGTTCCTTTCTTTTAATTCTCCTGCAAGATTATGCTTTGAAGCATAACTGCAGCCAGATATGAATGCAGATTTTTTTTAAACATCCAAATTTATTCAAGTACATAAGTACTTAGTGAGTATTGTTTTCTCAATGACATCACAAAAATTGCAGTCTTCGTTTGAAAGTATTTCTGCTTGTGTGTTGTGGTTGTATTGTGTTGTGTTGTGTTAGATGTGTACCTGTGTGTGTGTGTGTGTGTGTGTGTGTGTGTGTGTGTGTGTTAGAGAGAGAGAGCATGTTTGTCAATAAACTACTTTAATTCTTTAGTCAAAGATGTGCTGCACACGTGACATCTGAGAGAATATATGCTTTTCTGTCATTCCCTTTAAAATGTAGATTTTTTAAATATGTTTACATTTCGCCTGCGACTTGCGTGTAAGCGATATATACACGTAGTCAAGCATCATGTCACTCTGGCATCAGATCACTCAAACATCACTATCAGTCTGGCATCGCTATCAGTCTGGCATCGCTATCACTTTGGCATATCATTTCACTTCAGTGTTTATGCAAGTGGAAGTAATCTGCAACAGACGGCGTGCTCTGCTAGGGACCTTTCACCTTCATTTAGATCTTCGTCAGACGTGTCAAAACACGTTTTTGGAGGCATATTAAAATTTTAAAAACTGATAATAACAATGATGACATGACGATGAATATATATATATATATACATTTCATTTTCTCATCCTCTTCTCTCTCCATCCCTCTCTTACTCTCTTTCTCTGTTTGTCAACATGCACACAGTGGGTTCCCCTCTTGATTTACATTCTTTTTTTGCATTAGTTGTATATGTAGACAGCGAAAAATATATTCCCATTTTATCATTTCTTTAAAATAAAGCCTAACACTAAAATAAAATTTATGGAACTTGGCAAATTTCTTGAACAGTGGCCATTTACCCTGTAGTTGATCCCCTTTGTTTCAGTGGAATGAGGGCTGAATTCGTCCCAGCGCCATGTAATGTATTTAGCTCCCTTTGGTAAAACTAATAAACATTTAACTGCTATGTGGCGCTTTCGTTAATTTATAAAATAAAGGCTCTAGAAAAAACACATCTGAGACACACTCGAATTTTTGAATGACGTACTATGTTATGTACTACTATATTAAATTCTATGCATTATGGTGACTACCAGTTTTCAATATCGTGTTCTTTTCAGGCTTCAGGCATTGAGCCTTAAGGTAATGATGTGTGTGACATATACTGTGACGAAGCCCTTGAGCCTTAATCGTGCGCTAAGTGTACGGTAAAGCTGTTGAAAACTGCGCAAGTACTGTTACCATTTATACAAACACTTGCTCATCTTGAAAGTACTGTTACCATTTACATAAACACTTGCTCATCTTGAAAGAAGTCGCGTTGCATACGTCACAATTCATACGTACGTAGACATATAAATACTCTTACTCACATATTTATAAATCTCATGCAATCACACAAACTCATATTCACATAATGCAAATATTCACACTTATAAATATACACATACGAACATACACACAGATGCACACGCATATACATATATATATTGGAATTTATGCACTCAAACGTACATTCACATGGGTACACATTCATGCATACACAAACACACACACACATAAATATATAATCATTAATTCTTATTAGTTCTATAAGTATTTCTCCAAACAACAACCAAAAAATATGTTCATTCACTGACTTGGAACTGATTAATTCTGACAAGTGTTTATTCAGGAAATGGAAAATTATAAAAATTGAATCTAGAATTTAAAAAAGAAACTAGAGACAGAACGACAGTTGCATAATTTATCTTGTGTATTTTGCGCCAGGGAAGAGTTTTATTGAAATGACTAATTCTCCACCACCACCACCAATGACATAAAGTTTCATAAGATTTGATGTCTGATGTGTGCTGTTTTACAAGAGGATTTGATGTCTGATGTATGCTGTTTTACAAGAGGATTTGATGTCTGATGTGTGCTGTTTTACAAGAGGTTTTGAATGTCTGATGTGTGCTGTTTTACAAGAGGATTTGATGTGTGATGTGTGCTGTTTTACAAGAGGATTTGATGTCTGATGTGTGCTGTTTTACAAGAGGATTTGATGTTGATGTGTGCTGTTTTACAAGAGGATTTGGTGTTTGGTGTGTGCTGTTTTACAAGTGGTTTTGATGTCTGATGTGTGCTGTTTTACAAGAGGCTTTGATGTCTGATGTGTGCTGTTTTACAAGAGGATTTGATGTCTGATGTGTGCTGTTTTACAAGAGGATTTGATGTCTGATGTGTGCTGTTTTACAAGAGGATTTGATGTCTGATGTGTGTTGTTTTACAAGAGGATTTGATGTCTGATGTGTGCTGTTTTACAAGAGGATTTGATGTTTGATGTGTGCTGTTTTACAAGAGGATTTGATGTCTGATGTGTGCTGTTTTACAAGAGGATTTGATGTCTGATGTGTGCTGTTTTGCAAGAGGATTTGAAATAGAAAATGAACAAGCCGTGCAATGATCCGTTCTGATGTGGCCCAATAGTCCTCGTTTAATTAACAAGAGGTTGTTTTATTGGTTTTCAGTGGATCTTTCGAGGAGGGGTGGGGGGATCTCTTTCTCTGTCAACTGCAAAACTCATTAACATTCTGCATCATAGTTCAGTGTCCAATCCATCTTGTCTTAACGCATCACCGTCCTCAGCCGCTAACGACTGACTTTCTATGACAACGTTTTCCTACTGACAGCTTACAAGGCTTACTAAGAGGTGGTGACAGGTCACGACTTTGAGACAAGGAGTTTTCTCCGTCAGTTCACCCGTATGTTTGCAAAAGTGTTTTTTCTATTTGTACTATTAAAAAAATCTATTTTTTTTTTAATCCACGCACACTCAATGTTGTACACCACTTGCTGTCAGTACGCGTTGATTGCCGGGATGACACGCAGCTTTCATAGTTTGGTGCGTTATCAGTGTTGATGACAAAGTAGGCAACTGATTTTCATTATTTTGTTTTCGTTATTTTTTTCGTTATTTATTACTGACATTCATTATTTGTTTGGGGTTTTCTTTTTAATAGGGATTTATGACTGAGTGAAAATTTCGCGTTCACAGTTTATTTTGTTGATGACAAAAAAATAAATGGCGTTTATAGTTCACTTTGTTTGTCGATCTCAGTGTGTATCTACCTATAACAACTGTCTTTATATGTTTTTAACGTCTTCCTGTGTTTATCACAATGGCAATAATTAGCAACGTAGTTTAATTTTTGTTCTTGTCTAAAACTGTTGAGTACGAAATGTAACAACTGGCGTTCGTTGTTTATTTTCTTCTCCGAGTCAGTGTTAATGAAAAGCATGACAAAAGTTGGAGTCAGAGCTGATATAAACATGACTAAAGTTTGAGTCACTGCTGATATAAACATGACAAAGGTTGGAGTCACTGCTGATATAAACATGACAAAAGTTGGAGTCACTGCTGATATAAACATGACAAAGGTTGGAGTCACTGCTGATATAAACATGACAAAGGTTGGAGTCACTGCTGATATAAACATGACAAAGGTTGGAGTCGGTGCTGATATATATATGACAAAAGTTGGAGTCATTGCTGATATAAAATGAAAAAAGTTGGGGTCAGGACGAATAGCATTAGTTCTTTATATTATCAGTCTCGCTGTTGATGACATAAGACGCTAATTACTCGTACTTGGTTTTATTCTCAACAGTATTAGTGATGGTAAAGCATGTCAACTGACATTCATACTATTTCTGCATTGCCATAGTTGATGACAGTATAAAAGAAACGATTTTCACGACTTCTTATGCCCCTTTGGAGTACTGAACTCTCAGTTATTATCTCCCTTTGTGGCGTGGTGGTTGATTACTAGTCAGGGTGTGGCACTATCCACCGTTACATATAGAGGGTGTGCGCACAATTGCGCGTTCACCGTTACATACGGATCTATAGACATATGGGCGTTTATCATTTCACAAGGATGTACACCACATTCGCGTTTACCATTACATACGCATCTATATATACACACATATTCGCGTTTACATATATTTTTTTCCCTTTAACTGTGTATTTATAAGCAATCTGTTAACGAATTTTACTTTCTTTTAGCAATGTCTTATAGGTGGAAACTAATGATATTCCCTTATAACAATGGCCCACACAAACTGTATACAAATAACGGTGTGATATGTGTGCTAGCACTTCCCTGGAGGGAGGGGGGGATAGGAGTCAATCCCACGCAAACTGTATACAAATAACGGTGTGACATGTGTGCTAGCACTTCCCTGGAGGGAGGGGGGGGTAGGAGTCAATCCATTCATAGTAAAAGTTACCTCTCAATTCCGCGCATTCAGATTTACTTCCCTTGAAATAGAGGGTAAACAAAAGATTGACAATAATAGTAGTAACATCAGGGAAAGTTACCAAAGAATTAACAGAGGATAGAGAAGTGTTGCTTAAGAATGTACCATCAACTCCTTGAGACCAATACGCATTTCCTATTTTCGTTTATCGTAAAAATGTACCATCAGCTCCTTGAGACCAATACGCATTTCCTATGTTCGTTTATCGCTAAGAATGAAGATCATTACGGATTCCTAAGCAGAGAAATTTGGTGACACAGTTGATACACTCTAGCATTCATCCTGATACATAATGGTTGTGTGAATCTAGACTCCTGTAGTAATTCTCGTTTTAATTTCACTGTATGTATTAAAAAAGAGAAAAAGATGGGAGGGGGGGTTTACAACTGAGACTTCTGGCTGGTTATATTACATTTAATGTGAATGCATTTAATATATACACTACATAAGTCTTTAAATATATTATGGATGTTTTACCTACAAAAAGGTCATAAAAGGTCGTAATACATAAGTTATATAACATTTACGAATTTATGAAAATAATCACGCCATTTCTTTTTCACTCAAAATTTACAACATAAGTCTCCGAAGGAAGAGCATTTTTTTATTTTAAAAAATAATTAAATCATTTTGGTACCGTAATAATGTCACATCATTTGCCAGTATTAAAAACCGTTATTGCTGTTTGTACATTTTAAAACATCTTTCAAACAAACTGTAAGTTTAGGAAAACAAAACAACGTAATACTTTACAAGCAACTGTCAAAATTACATTCACTCATTTAAATTTAGACAGACAAAAAATAAAGATTCCACTTTAATAAACACGCTTAACTGCCTGTCATTGCGTTGGTTTCAACTGAACTACATCTGTGTGATATCCATTACCGAATATTATCAGGCGTGTCGTTTGAGTAAATGAAAATGTCAGCATATTCATTCTTGGGCTACCGGGCTGGATTCGTCATCCAATTCTCGATCTGGATGCTGTTAAGACATGCATATTTGCAAGTCAAGCGTAGTTTGGCAGTATAATTTAAAACTGCCCTTAGTGGTTAAATCAAATGCAGCAATTTTTAATCCGATTATCTGTTCATATTATGATACCCGAAACTCTAAACAAGAAGACTATCAGTTTATCATTCCCACCCACCCACCCCCTTTGAATCAACACATTTATTTTAATTCGATTTAGTTACATTGTTATTCAAGAAGAAAGTAAATTATTTTTTAAAATATAAATAATTGTTAATTTTAATTTGATCCTGGTCAACGATAATTACGGTATAATTAGGCTGCCTAGGGAACTTTGGATTCTGTAAAAATTATCATCGAAGCTATTTATATGCAACAAAGCATTAAATCTACGAAAACAGAGTGGATCAAATGTATATAAATAAATAACAGTCATTTCTTTTAATTCAGTAGTTCTTGCAGGCCTATAAATAGCTATCAACGCAATTCACAGTAAATAAGGTCAAAGGTCATTGTTCAATCTGCTTTAGAGCACAACACATAATAAACCAACATTGCAATGATACACAAGGCATCACCCGAGTATCCATATGCAAATGAAAGTCAAAGCATGAAGGTGTGTGATTTGCAGACAAACAAAGCTTAGAATTTAGTTCTCAGACAAAATGGTTCCTTCAATTTGTCAGGATCGTATTTCAGTCGAGAGATGGGATTTAATAATACACATAGGTGTGTGCTATTTAGACAAACTTGGCTTGGAATTTTGGTCTGAGACGCAAACTTTTGCTGCAATTTGTCAGATGCTCTTTACAGTCGAGTGATGCGGATCTCCACCGAGACTGATGACGTGATAGAATCGTGGCTGGGGAGATAACCCATACAAGCATCTTTCAACTAGAGAGCTCGGGCTTGGTAAAGGCAGAGAGCGCTGGGGTTCACTCATTGGTAGGCTAGTTGTACAGAATCACGGCTGGGCAGAAAACTGTGTCTAGGTCAGCGAACCAACATTTAGAAATAATTCACCTACGACTACTAGTTAAGGAATGAGTGCGGGATTTGACGATAGTTCTTAAAAGTCTAATGTTTTAGTGACATGCCATTTGTGGAAGATCGCAGATAACCGACGATTAAAACGTCCAGTAGAGATAAGAATTTTAGCCCTAGAAATTAAACACTTACTGTACCCAAGTCTAAGGTGGTGGAGTAGTCTTTTGGATGGGAAGAAAACGCATGCCCCTTGTGCTACATATTTCTTGGAAGTTACTTGTTGGACAGAGTAGACCGCTGTCTTGCTGAGAGTGATCCTAGAAAATCCACCCCAAAGTCCACCACAAGAGCTCATACCCTCCGTTTCCATGGCAAAATTTTCTCTTGGCTCTTGCCTGTGACACCTACAATATTCTGGAATTAATATAAAAACGAAATTGAATATTTCACACCTATGCCAGCTGTACAAGAGTACTAAAAACACTTCCGTGTTAGATTAGAGGAGAACTGGAAATAAACCCCGTACCAGAACGCGTTTGCAATCCTTCCTGACACTTTGGTATTCATCCAACCCAGTACTTCCCAACCTGTTGACATCTTAGGACCACTTTTCCAACAACAGATAAGTTGCAAACCATCGGCTTACAGAATGTCGGGAGGATCAGAGCAAACTAAATCGATAATGCAGCCACTGACCATCTGATAATTCCGTGGACCACAATTTGTGAACAACTGATCTAAATCAGCCACGAACTTCAGACAGTGCAATAATCTTAAGAGACGAACTTCAGACAGTGCAATAATCTTAAGAGACGAACTTCCAAATGCATGAGAACACATGACGACACAGTGGATGAAATGCTCTGAGTCAATGGTTGTTTGTTTGTTCCGCATGCAAGTAAAGTCTGCAATAGCATAAGATAGTCGAGCTCGGTTTCCTTGTCAAGTGTCATACCTTCAATAATAATTAAAAAAAGCGTCTCTTTAGTCCTTTATTCGCTGTCAAACTCATTTGTGTACCCTGGTAACACTGAAAATCTCCCCCGAAACAAGTTCTTTTCATCTTTTATAATTAAATATCCATTGTCTCTATAACTAGATTTTTAAAATAAATATTATCGGAACACCTGAATCTGTTGATTAAACTCATTTCCATGTTTCCAATAGATTCATCTTTGCTTAGTCTTTTAAGTATGCAAAAGCTTGATACATTTGTGCGGATGATACTTCGTGCTTTTTTTTCGGGAAAAAAATAATTTCAGTACAGTCGTGTGTCCAGCATATAAAAAATTATAGACGCCGGACTTTCAGCGGTCATGGTGTTGCACTGACAATTACAATGATTATTGTAGGAATAAAAACGGCCATTGTGTTGCACTGACAATTACAATGATTATTGTAGGAATGAAAACGGCCATTGTGTTGCACTGAAATGCGGTTGAAAGAAACATCACGATGCACACACTCACACACTCACACACATACACAAAACATACAAAATAATTGAATTACAGTATCGAAATAAATCATATCAATAGAGTCATACACAGAGAAAATAAAGCGATAAATCTATAAATAATAATTACGTCGGGACTGTCAAAAGCTTATAGATTTTTTTTAATTTTTTATTTATTTACATCTGATACAATATGTTGTGTTTATTTCTTTTACAGTTTGCAAGGTTAGGTTTTTAATGAAGTCTCTTATAATCTTACTGATTAAGTCTATGATTTAATGAAATCGCTTATTATCTTATTGATTAGGTCTAGGTTTTTAATGGAGTCTCTTACGAGCTTATTAAATCTAGGTTTGTTTTAATGAAATCTCTTACGATTTTATTAAGTGCAGATTTTTAAGAACAGAAAAAGAGTATACAGAACCGTAAAATAGCATAATTCAACACAAAACAATATTTTAAAAACATTTAATAAAAAAAATACTAATATAATTACTATCTGTCCAGAACATAATTGTTTTCCATTAGCTTCCTGCAGCCAATGGCTATTAAGAAAATTTCGCGAGCAGTGACAATTAAAGATTACGCTGTACACACGCACGCACACACACACACACACACACACACACACACACACACACTCAACTCCACTAATTTGACGCTAGCTTAGAAAATACTAAAACCTAAATTTCACTTTCTTTCCAGACCAGAAATTCTCTTTCGGATCATGTACTAGGTAGTAGACGTAAAGATTAAATCATGTACTAGGGAGTAGACGTAAAGATTAAATCATGTACTAGGTAGTAGACGTAAAGATTAAATCATGTACTAGGTAGTAGACGTAAAGATTAAATCATGTACTAGGGAGTAGACGTAAAGATTAAATCATGTACTAGGTAATAGACGTAAAGATTAAATCGTGTACTAGGGAGGAGACGTAAAGATTAAATCATGTACTAGGTAATAGACGTAAAGATTAAATCATGTACTAGGTAGTAGACGTAAAGATTAAATAATGTACTAGGTAGTAGACGTAAAAATTAAAATTTAAAATAAGAAAATAGCCGGAACCAAAAAACAGAGCAAAAAGTTCAAAAACAAACACGTCAGTTATATCATTGCAAGACTTGCGAGGTCTTCTTCCACTGTTCAAACGTCAACCGTTTATATATAATGTAAAATGCTTTATACTTTCTTTATTTCTTTCATAACGGTTGGCGTGAGTAATAAAAAACCGGAAGCACACACAGTTATTGTTCCTGTTTTCTGTTGGGAAGTAATCGTGGTGTGCACTTTTCCTCAGCACCCACCCCCCTCAATTGTGCACACTGTACTGTGTTTGCAGGCAGACGTAGGGTGTGGTCCAGTGAAACAACAGCCTGTTACACTGTGCAGTTCGCCGTTCAGTTTATAGAGCTAAACTTCTCTTTTCTCTCAGAAAGACACAATCAGTTCGCCGTTCAGTTTATAGAGCTAAACTTCTCTTTTCTCTCAGAAAGACACAATCAGTTCGCCGTTCAGCTTAAAGAGCTAAACTTCTCTTTTCTCTCAGAAAAGAGAACTTCTCAATCACTTTAGCTCTGGTATTTCTCGGATATGTGTTAATATTATTTCTACGATCTAATAATATTCATTGCATTTCTTTGTTCCAGAGTGTCCCGCCTCCCCTATACAGATCCAGAAGTGGCACACGACTTTTATTTTGCCTGTTTTTAGAGATAGGGAGTTTTTTTAGGGCTATTTCTTGGGTTTAACAGTAAAGAAAAAATAAAAAAACAAACGCATATACTAAAGCTGTGTACATTTTGAGGTGGGTTTTTTTTTCCATGTATTCATTTACTTTTTGGAGATGGGACTTTCGGTTGTGTATGGAGTGCCCGCCCCTTTTTTAAATTGTTTGGGTGGGTAATGAAACGAACGTCGTAACTGCCCTAATGAGTTATCAGTGGACGTCAACCTTTGTGATTAAACTCATTATACATTATACTTTTTTTTTTTAAGCGTCCGTAAACTTTAGCTTATAAACTTCTTTTTTTTTAAACTAGTGTGTGAAATTAATTATCAGTCGCTCGATAGGCTGACTGATACCTGATGACTGAGGTAAGTGTTTAGTTTAGAATTAGATAGTCTGAGGTCGCTAGTGACAATTAATGCACGGCTGGGCGCAATTTACATGTTTGGGAGAGGCACGAATGCCATCGGCGGCAGCTTTCGGTGACATTGCCAAAACATGTGCGTGGAGCTGATGTGAAAAGAGCGAGCGAGCGAGACAGGGCAACATGGCGCTAGAAGCCCGCCTGGCTGTCAGAGCTCAGACAGGGCCATTTCAAGGTAACGTTGTGTACAATGACCGCAGTTGTAAGTAATATTATGGGCAGGCTTAGTACAATGACCGCAATTGTAAGTAATATTATGGGCAGGCTTGGTACAATGACCGCAATTGTAAGTAATACTTTGGGCAGGCTTGGTACAATGACCGCAATTGTAAGTAATATTATGGGCAGGCTTGGTACAATGACCGCAATTGTAAGTAATATTATGGGCAGGCTTGGTACAATGACCGCAATTGTAAGTAATATTATGGGCAGGCTTGGTACAATGACCGCAATTGTAAGTAATATTATGGGCAGGCTTGGTACAATGACCGCAATTGTAAGTAATATTATGGGCAGGCTTGGTACAATGACCGCAATTGTAAGTAATATTATGGGCAAGCTTGGTACAATGACCGCAATTGTAAGTAATATTATGGGCAGGCTTGGTACAATGACCGCAATTGTAAGTAATATTATGGGCAGGCTTAGTACAATGACCGCAATTGTAAGTAATATTATGGGCAGGCTTGGTACAATGACCGCAATTGTAAGTAATATTATGGGCAAGCTTGGTACAATGACCGCAATTGTAAGTAATATTATGGGCAGGCTTAGTACGAGAGAGATTTATTTCGGTGGCAGTAAACATTTCCAGTTTTGTAAAACTCAAAGTCTCTTTGTCATATACAGTCACAATAGTCAGTTGTTGAAAGTTTCCCCAACCCAATTCAGCCCCATTCCTCGTACAGTTTGAATAGCCGGATTAGTTTAATTATGTTTGTTTCCTTTGTTTTATGTAGAAAGTATAATTAGTGGCGAATTAGCTAAACTCTTCAGCACTGTTCTAAATTTATTTTATTGTCAGAGGACCGTCATTATGTGGTGTCAGCAGTGATCATTTCTATAACATTAACAATAAATCTTCGAAACTGAGTGAAGCAGTGGCAGTCGAGCCGATCAAATTGTGAAATAGCGACCAATCATTTTAAGACTGATCATTGTGTTCACTGCCGGTTGGACTGGTGAGAAATGACTGTTGTTAATTAATGACTGTAAATAGCATGCTTAGCTTTCAGAATGATTTGGAACATCAACAAAACGCGAACAAATCGGCGTCATTGACTTGAATAATGCGTTAATGAGTCGTGAGTTGAAGTTGAATGAGGCAATAAACTGTAAGAACCGAATAGACTCTACTCACAATGATCCTACGTGGGCGTGGTAAGAGCACTGTGAGTGTACAAGAGTCGATCAACAGCTGTATTGCCCACCTGCCTAATGCCATGTCTTTATTGCCCACCTGCCTAATGCCATGTCTTTAATGCCCACCTGCCTAATGTCATGTCTTTAATGCCCACCTACCTAAATCCATGTCTTTATTGCCCACCTGCCTAATGTCATGTCTTTAATGCCCACCTCCATACGCCAATTTATCTAATGCCCATTCTGTTGCCCACCTCTCTAATATCCACATTTAATGCCTACCTCTGTAATGCCCATCTTTCTAAAGTCCATGTATCTAATGCCTACCTCTGTAAAGCCCATCTCTCAGTAATGTTGTAACTCTAATAATGCCCACCTCAGTAATTAATATATTATCACAATATATTGACATTAACGAGTTGTGTGAGAGTATGTGCATTATTCAAATTTGATTGATTCAAATGTTTGAATAAGATGGAGGTGGTTGGCGTTGGGAGGGGAGGGGGTTGCTTATGTGCATTAGCGGATTCACAAATTTAGTTTTCGCTCGTAATTCTAAGAACCTCTTTACGTCACACCACTAACTCACACCACTAACTCACACCACTAACTCACACCTCTAACTCACACCACTAACTCACACCACTAACTCACACCTCTAACTCACACCACTCACACCTCTAACTCACACCTCTTTACATCACACCACTAACTCACACCACTAACTCACACCACTAACTCACACCTCTAACTCACACCACTAACTCACACCACTAACTCACACCTCTAACTCACACCTCTTTACATCACACCACTAACTCACACCACTAACTCACACCACTAACTCACACCACTAACTCACACCTCTAACTCACACCTCTTTACATCACACCACTAACTCACACCACTAACTCACACCTCTTTACATCACACCACTAACTCACACCACTAACTCAAACAGTGGAAAGAAACAATAAAGCGACAGCCAGCCAGATAAATAACCTCTAAACATCTTCACAGCTTTTCTGCAGAGAGAATAAAAGACTGTACTTATTTCCTAGTTCTAACAGATTTAAAATTCATTTCACTTAAAACTCAAACAAGCGTGCCACGTTGCGTTGTCATTGATTACTCGTCGCATATGGGGTTATTTTAACTAACCTTTTACAACATTAACTATCCGAATTCCTAATTATGAATTTTAGTTTTAATACTGATAACAGCCCCATGGCCTAACTGACTCTTACAACCACTATATCGAATCTTGCCCCTGAAGTTTTATGGGACAATTCACTAAATATAGCAACAAGTAAATAAGTTGGTATTGCCTTCTGTTAGAAGGGTCTAGGCAAATTATGCCTGTTTTAATTAAAGATTTTTATTAATTAACGTTCTCATTTTTTTCCTATGCTGTACCGTTAGCTGTCTTTGCGAACTGTGTTGTTGTTGTTAATGTGGGGAACGCTTCCGGCTTCCGCCGCTTTCGCGTCCTGTGTTGCAATACCTACCTTTGTTATGTACTTAGGATATAGGTCACTCGACCATCACACGTGGACAGTTGAAAGGTGAAAGTAACTTGTTAACCGGACGCTCGATGAGATATGTTTTCCTGCCAGTGACGTAGGTTGAATACGTAGGATGCGTGGGCATGTGTAACTTTATAAATAAGACTGAAAAACGCGCTGCCAAGTTATCCAATGGAAGACAGTACCTGTAACACCACGGGTAGAATAGATTTGTGAAGACTTGCTCGCAGTTGCATCAGAAAAGCGGTCTTTCGGCTTTCGCTCTTGGCTTTGTGTTTGAGCTATTGCTTGGGTGTTTCCTCTACCTCCATGCCTACTACCTCCATGCCTGCTTCCATGCCTGCGCATCGCATTGGTTGGAGCTTGCGGCTGAAGACACCGTGAGACAAATAAAGATGGGTTCCGTGATAATCGCTATGTTGATTGTGGACTTTGTGTGTGTAACTTCGTCATGGTGTACTTTTCCCACCCGTGCATTTACTCGAATTTACCTGTCGTTACATTGAATGCCGGAACTCGAGAGCAACTTAATTGTAAAGGCTGAAGAGTGAATTAGGCAACCATTCTGTTATCGGTGTAGGTATGTATATTAGAATTGATAACTTTAAAGTCTGATACTGAGACAGGGTTTTTAAAGGTATATAACCCCTTCCAAGATCGGCGACGTTATCTCCCCCTCTTAATTAATTTTAGCAATCTGTGATTGGGTGGGTTTAAACTCGCTAATCTATCTAATTCCACCAATAACGGTTTTTTTGTAAATTTGAAGACGGAGAAAACTTGGTCAAGTCTGAGAGACATATCTGTTCACTACTTATTCTGAGTGTTTCAGAACTCCCAACACCCTTGCATGTATGAAAACTTCTAGCACTATATAGGAATTCTGGCCCTCACACACTCTCCTTCAACTTAGGGGACACTTCTAGAAATGTATAGGAATTCTGGCCCTCACACACTCTCCTTCAACTTAGGCTAGGGGACACTTCTAGAAATGTATAGGAATTCTGGCCCTCACACACTCTCCTTCACTTAGGAGATACTTCTAGAAATGTATAGGAATTCTGGCCCTCACACACTCTCCTTCAACTTAGGCTAGGGGACACTTCTAGAAATGTATAGGAATTCTGGCCCTCACACACTCTCCTTCAACTTAGGAGATACTTCTAGAAATGTATAGGAATTCTGGCCCTCACACACTCTCCTTTAACTTGGGGGACACTCCTAGAACTATATAGGAATTCTGGCCCTCACACACTCTCCTTCAACTTAGGGGGGACGCTTCCTAAGATATGCTGTTGTCCGACTTATACAAATAAATTTAACCCCCACCCCCTAAGTATATCTCCTTCTTATCTAGACACTGAAGTGGAAGGGTAATTTAACAATAACAAAATTATTCAACACGATGAATAAAAATAGTAAGTTATATAAACAAACAAGAAAATAGTAGTCACAATGTAGGCAACATAAAAAAAATTAGTCTCTTCAACCTTAGGCTAGGGATTAAAAATAATCTATTATTAAATCTGGTTTACTATTTTTCAATTAATTATAGTTCTTGAAATGTTTAAGACAAATACAGTTCAGTTTATTATTTCCAGAGTCTCTGTTCAAGGAGTATCATCAAGTACGAGATTAATATTTTTACTTCTACAGGAAACGAGATTAGCTAGAGTTATCTTCACTGACGCCTGAAATTAAACAGTCATTAAAGATTGAAATACTTTATAATTAAAATTAAACAGACATTAAAGATTGAAATACTTTATAATTAAAATTAAACAGTCATTAAAGATTGAAATACTTTATAATTAAAATTAAACAGACATTAAAGATTGAAATACTTTATAATTAAAATTAAACAGTCATTAAAGATTGAAATACTTTATAATTAACAAAGAAAGCGAATTTAGCAAACGTTACAAGTACAACAGCATTTATCCTACTGAGGCTTGAAATCAGAAAGTCATTACAGATTTAAATACTTTATAATTAGCGAAGAAAGCTAGTTGAGCAATCGTTACAGCAGTGGCTTTCGTCACGACGTTACAGATTGAAATGTTTTATATTGGCAAACAGTGGGCTATCGTCACGACGTTACAGATTGAAATGTTTTATATTGGCAAACAGTGGCTATCGTCACGACGTTACAGATTGAAATGTTTTATATTGGCAAACAGTGGCTATCGTCACGACGTTACAGATTGAAATGTTTTATATTGGCAAACAGTGGCTATCGTCACGACGTTACAGATTGAAATGTTTTATATTGGCAAACAGTGGCTATCGTCACGACGTTACAGATTGAAATGTTTTATATTGGCAAACAGTGGCTATCTTCACTGATGCATGAATTTGTCAGAAGTCAACGCAGATTTTAATGTGTTATAATTGACGCAATTCTCATCGGTTCTCCTCATTATCGAACCTAAGTTCAGAGGTTATTTGCATACCTAAATATGTCTACACTACTCGTTGACGTCATTTGAGTTCAAAGTGCGTTCCACTCGACTGATCGCACAAGTTCACGCACGGTTCGCCACACTCAGCATCATTTCTTTGCATAGCATTTTAATTTCTTCTCCATGCTGGTCATTACCGGTTTTATTTGACTTTATTTTTATTATTTTTGTTGGGAGCGGATGAATACATGTCTTGGCAACAACTCCATTCCTGTCTGTATTATCATCTCACTATTGATCAAAAGACTTAACTTTCGACTGCAGTCAGGTTTGAGACATACAAACACGAAGCAAATCTAAATTGCTGAAGTCTGACTCAAAAATGTGTTCCTTTTCAGTGTATGATGTAGTGAAAAATACATTTAAGTTAATGGCATTTGTTTACTTGTGTCGCTTAATGTCGTTTCAGATAAAATGTTTCCGCAAAGATGTGCCTTCCTGAAACCTTCACACAAGGTAAGTTAACTCTTGTTAGTATCTCGCTGATAATTACTATTCACTATTGTAGTTAGCTTCCAGTGTACCTCGCTGATATTTATTCTTGATAATTGTAGTTTGTGTACCGCACTGATAAGTAATTGTATTTTGTCTCTGTGTACCCGATTGATAAGTAATGTTGATAATTGTAGTTTGACCCTGTGTCCTCCGTTGATTTGTAATGTTGATAATTATAGTTTGTCTCTGTGTACCGCATGATAAGAAATGTTAATAATTGTAGTTTGTCTCTGTGTAAGATGGCCATTAGTTTGATGGTGAGTTAAACTGACTGGTTGAGAAAGAATGTACTTAGAAATATTTCATGCATTTTCCCTACTGATGAGTTATATTCGTGTTTTATGTACAGATGTACTATGTGAGTTAACTTTTATTTCTACAAATGATTGAACTAAACTGCTCTCATATAGTTTGCTAAACACCTGACTTTGTTTTGATATGCTGTGTGTGGAAGAGAGAAAACGTTTACGGCGCCCGCATATCCGCCAAATGAGAGAGATGAATGGTGTTTGCTGGAAGATCATTAATAAAATAAATTAAGATTCTCGTCATTTGTAATTAGTTTTGGATAATTAATTAATTAATTATAATCATATCCATTCACTAAGTGGCGTTGGTGTCACAGTTAGTTTTCTTATGTGTATATTTTTTAGTGTTGTTATTTTGTTTGTAGTAATTTGTTTTTTTATTTGTATTTTTTAGTGTTTTTGTTTTGTTTGTAGTAAGTTTTTTTTTTTAATTTGTATATCTTTTCGCTTTTTGTTGTTGTTGCTGTTGTTTGTCTGTCTAATGGGAGTTATTTTGTGGGATCTCTCACCCGGAAATGTTGGGACAATTGATTTATTTTGTCTTTAGGTTTCTGTAAATTTTGAGTTTTGTATTGAAACATTTTTAATTTACAAATGCTTGCTTTTATTATTAATTTTAAGAGTTCAAAGAAAAGCTCGCCTATTTCGTAGGTGTGAATAATTATATTATATTATATTATATTATATTATATTATATTATATTATATTATATTATATTATATTGTATTATATTATATTATATTATATTATGTTAGCCAGAACTATGAATCATTACATTGAGGTTGTGAAGATATCGACTATAGCATTAATTCACAAATGACAGTAACAAAGTGAATTAATAATTAGATTTGAAGGAAAATATTATTTTTATGCTGAAGATACTAACTTTCAAAATTGCTATTTTATCAAGAAATGACTTAAAATTGCTACTTTATAAAGAAAATTACTTACAATTACTATTTTATAAAGAAATGACGTAAAATTGCTATTTTATAAAGAAAATTACTTAAAATTGCTATTTTATAAAGAAATGACTTAAAATTGCTCTTTATAAAGAAAATGAATTAAAATACTATTTTATAAAGAAAATTACAATTAAATCAAGCATCTTAATAATCGAGACTGTAATTAGGAAATGCTTAGTACAAATGTTATAATATTATAAACGTGATTGTAATTAGTATTTGGTAAGAACTCGCGACATTACAATCTGGTTTGTAGAACTAAAATCATACATTACAATCTAGACTGGTTTGTAGAACTAAAATCATACATTACAATCTAGACTGGTTTGTAGAACTAAAATCATACATTACAATCTAGACTGGTTTGTAGAACTAAAATCATACATTACAATCTAGACTGGTTTGTAGAACTAAAATCATACATTACAATCTAGACTGGTTTGTAGAACTAAAATCATACATTACAATCTAGACTGGTTTGTAGAACTAAAATCATACATTACAATCTAGACTGGTTTGTAGAACTAAAATCATACATTACAATCTAGACTGGTTTGTAGAACTAAAATCATACATTACAATCTAGACTGGTTTGTAGAACTAAAATCATATATTACAATCTAGACTAGTTATAGTCGATGATAAGATCAGATGTTACAATCCAGAGTAGTTAGTAGACTCTAAGATCAGACATTACAATCTAAATTAATTAGTAGATGCTAAGATCAGATGTTACAATCTAGACTAATTAGTAGATACTATGATCAGATGTTACAATCCAGACTAGTTAGAAGAAATAAGATCAGATGTTACAATCTAGACTAGTTAGTAGAACTAAGATCAGATGTTACAATCCAGACTAGTTACTAAGATCAGATGTTACAATCTAGACTTGTTAGTAGAACTAAGATCAGATGTTACAATCCAGACTAGTTAAAAGAACTAAGATCAGATGTTACAATCCAGACTAGTTAGTAGAACTAAGATCAGATGTTACAATCTTGTCTGGTTAGTAGAACTAAGATCAGATGTTACAATCTTGTCTGGTTAGTAGAACTAAGATCAGATGTTACAATCTTGTCTGGTTAGTAGAACTAAGATCAGATGTTACAATCTTGTCTGGTTAGTAGAACTAAGATCAGATGTTACAATCTTGTCTGGTTAGTAGAACTAAGATCAGATGTTACAATCTTGTCTGGTTAGTAGAACTAAGATCAGATGTTACAATCTTGTCTGGTTAGTAGAACTAAGATCAGACGTTACAATCTTGTCTGGTTAAATAAAAGCTAATAACGACTTTGTTCTTTTCCTCAGAAGTCTATATTTAACACGCTTATACTGTTTCCGTTTCTGCAAGTCCCTGTAATGTGTCATCCTTCCTGTTGTCTTCAGGTCTGGCACCTACTGCTTTTCATCTCGCTGTTTACAGTTGCGGTTCTCGTCTACAACGGCTACAGCACCTCCAGCGTGGCAAGCCCTACATCATCTAAGTCGCTTCCTAGGCAACACAAATTAATTCTCAACGACGTTAATGTAAAGGTGGCGGTTGCTGACTCGGCAAAGGATCATCAGCTTCTGCAGCAGCGCGTAGATCACATCCCGCTCAATTCCGGAAATCTGAATGTGCACAGTTTACAAGAAAAACCCTTCAATGACGATGGTTTGGGCTCTGATTTCAAAGAGCCTTTGCTTGCAGAAAAAAGCTTATTACAGGGAGATAACTTTGTGCGGAACAAAGATTCCCTGCAGAAGGAAGAACAGATTCCACTGGTGCAGAAAAGACAAATTCTGTTGGTGGACAAAAGACAGATTCCGTTGCTGCAGGCAGCAAAGGTATCGACAGAAAAGCGACGTGTACTCGTGTATTCCTGCAAGTATGAAAATTTGGAAAATATTTTGAAGATCTTTGTTTATGTATAACTGTGCTTTAATTTGTCGTTTGTAAGTGCTTTTGTTTTGATCGATTGCTGTGTTGTTTATGTGATTGTGCAAGCGTACGTCTGTCGTTTAAGAGACTTGTGGTTTCAATAATAGAATATCTTGGTTGATAGTTTTTACACGATTCCTTCAGTAAAACAAAAATGTAATATGTTTTATGAAGTATATTTACCCATGTGAAATACCGTTCAATACTTTGTACTTCGTGCAAACTTCACAGTTGTAAATGTGAAAAGAGAGGAAAATACGAAGGCAGATGATAGTAAATGTAATTGGTATGGTTTGAGATGGCTGAACGTGTATGGGTGCCCGCGTTGTTAAATTTTGTCCACTTCAAGGGCAGCGTATGCAGTTTCCCAAGACATGTGGACACCCTATCTATCTGCCACCACTTACTACGTCATATATTTCAGCGAGCATTGATAGATCGCATTTGTTGGGCTATTTTTAGACCCATCACTGCCTTACTAGGAATGACAGTATTATGTTAAAATACTTACAATAATATATTTTTAGACTCAAAATTGCCTTACTAGGAATGACAGTATTATGTTAAAATACTTACAATAATATATTTTTAGACTCAAAATTGCCTTACTAGGAATGACAGTATTATGTTAAAACACTTACAATAATATATTTTTAGACTCAAAATTGCCTAACTAAGAATGACAATATTATGTTAAAACACAGTAATATATTTTTAGAGTCATAATTGCCTTACTAAGAATGACAGTATTATGTTAAAACACTTACAATAATATATTTTTAGACTCAAAATTGCCTTACTAGGAATGACAGTATTATGTTAAAACACTTACAATAATATATTTTTAGACTCAAAATTGCCTTACTAGGAATGAGAGTATTATGTTAAAACACTTACATACATATATTTGTATACTTATAATTGCCTTACTTGGAATGATATATTATGTTAAAACACTTACATACATATATATTTTAGACTCATAATTGCTTAGATGGTTTTGTGATATAATATCTACATGCTTGACTTGTCCTATACTTTCTTACATTTAAGTGCATGACACTACAATGCGTATAATTATGTATTACTTTCCCCAAACCTGCCTTCCATTTGATAGTATTGTTGTAGCACACACATTAGGTGTAACATGCGCAACTATTCTTAATTTAATTTTAGAACACATCTTTGACTCGACACTAGTCATTTCATCCCTCGTCATCTCTAAATGACATGCGTACTTGAGCATTGTCAAGGTGACGTAGTGTTTGATTATTCTCTTGCACTACTGATAAAATAACAACAAAGTCTTAATATTTTTTTTAAGAACCTAAAGCATGCATTTTTTCAGTGGTAATAGTGTATAACAGTAGGCCTTTAGGTTAGTACACAGAGTTAAATTCAGTTTGCCGGCTTATAACGTTTAATAGTGTATAACAGTAGGCCTTTATTGGTTAGTACACAGAGTTAAATTCACTTTGCCGGCTTATAACGTTTACGATGGCAATAAATCATATTCATTGTGTACGAAATAATGTTGATAACCTGAACTATTTACACTAATGCCGACTTACATAAAATTTACACCTACCAACAAATCGTACACGTTGTATGCCAGAGAATAGTTTATGACCCTCCATAACTGCCATTTTGCCGGTTTATTGAAAGTTTACAGCAGCCAATAAATCGCCCAAAACGCACATCGTGTCAGTCTGCTCTGTCATGATGTAAATAGAAAGATAAATAAGCATAAAAAATCCTGTTTACTTTAGATCTGTGCACAAAGCCGTGTCAGTCTGCTCAGTCATGATGTAAATAGAAAGATCTGCATATGCATAAAAAAAATCCTGTTTACTTTAGATCTGTGCACAAAGCCGTGTCAGTCTGCTCAGTCATGATGTAAATAGAAAGATCTGCATATGCATAAAAAAAAATCCTGTTTACTTTAGATCTGTGCACAAAGCCGTGTCAGTCTGCTCAGTCATGATGTAAATAGAAAGATCTGCATATGCATAAAAAAATCCTGTTTACTTTAGATCTGTGCACAAAGCCGTGTCAGTCTGCTCTATTATAAATAGAACGATTTGTATATGCATTCAAAAACCTGTTTATCTTTAGATCTGTGCACAAAGCCAGAAAGTCGCGATGTTCCAGTCGTCTCAGAAATTACTTTCCCCAAGACGTAAAGCATGTGTTACGCATACGATTTAATGTTAAGCAGCTTTTCATTGTTGCCATGGGCTAGATAGAGCTCCATGGAGTAGGCATAAAGAGAACTGTTGTTATGGAGATTTACTGCATGTCAACCTGTACCATGCTTTTCCATACAGCTGGTGCATCTGGCACATCTGCTGAAGCAAAAGCTAATTAGTTAGTTTGTTTTTTTTTCTTTTCTTTACGCTCAATTCCCTAATTCAGTCGTACATCGTAATTGCTGCTACCACACACAAGATTGAAAGTTAAGCAGACTGTTTCGAACATTAGGAAAATAGTTATGGTATTACATTATATCACGGCTTTCCTTCACGTGTGTCTTCTGTAAGTCATATATATATATCATACTCTTTCATACATTGCTTTGACATACTTGTAAGATAGATAGATAGATAGATAGATAGATAGATAGATAGATAGATAGATAGACAGACAGATAGATAGACAGACAGACAGATAGATAGATAGACAGATAGATAGATAGATAGATAGATAGATAGATAGATAGATAGATAGACAGACAGACAGACATATAGGAATTGCACGATCATTTATTTTTAAATTAACGAACTTTTATTTATACATTAATAACATTATTTATACATTAATAACATTATTTATACATTAATAACAAGATGCGTTTATATTTTTATTGTTTCATGAGAAAATCTGCCTTGGCACAATGTACCGTTTTAGTAACAGGCCCTTGTATTTCTGTTAATTAGACACATTGCCAACATTTCATTTTGATATATCATTTGCCTTTTCATCATTCATAGTTTTTTTTAATAATAAGTTCCAGTACTTTTATAATTAGACACATTGCCACCAATTGTAAATCGTTTGCCTTGACATCATTAGTAATATATTTGAATAACATACGCTTGTACGTCTTATAATTAGACACATTGCCACCATTATATTCTTTTCAATTACTTCCCTTTGAAACGTTGGACATGTGCTGCTTCTTGAAGCTCCAAACCCGTTCCCCAGGTGAAGCAGTATCTTAGCTGTTATACAGGACACAAACAATAGTGAAATAATAAAATGTACTTTACTTTCCGACACTGACACTTTCATATTCGAACAACAGACTTTTGATGATGTTCTGAACACCAGACGTTTTTGAAGTTATACTGAACACCAGACTTTTGACGACATTGTTCTCAACATCAGATTTGTTTCTGTCTCCGTCGTCCCCTTTTATACGCAAAGTCCTTGTATATCACTGTATTTTCACTGAGATGATTAGAACACACCCCCTCCAACACACAGCACCCCCATCCAGCACGCACGTAGTCTGGAATCTTGCCGACTGTCCCGCACGTTTTCATTAGTGCCTGGTATTGACACATATTTAAAGAACACTTTTGTCATGCTTTACTATGCTTCTTACCTGACGATTTAAAGGTACTACGAAATATATATTATTTAAGCGAGCGAAACCTCCGGTAAATATCTAGTACTTTAAATCTAGAACTATAAATTCTGGATGCATTATAACGCAACTCGTCACAGTTCACGTGTGTCAAATGCCTCTCTGACGTCACTGTAATAGTGTGTGGTTTTGCAGAAAGTACATGTGTGTGGACAGCAAAACCTCTCCTAATCAGTTTTATTATTTAGCCTCATTCTAGGCTTGGTGCGACTGTTTGTTTGGCCTGTTACCAGTAAACACATCTGGAAAATAATTTCGTGTTTATTTTCAGCAAAATTTTGGTATGCGGCGGATGGGCAGACAGGCAAAAGGGTATTGTGACCGGGTACGTTTTATCTGTGATGATGGGTCGAGATTTCAAGATTGACATGCCTAGGCCTTGTGATATCAACTTATTTTTGATCCCAAATGAGGTTTGTTGTGACCCCGCGCTTTCCTGTTTCCATTTGTATTCGTGAACTGTTCGAGAATTCGGTATACGTTTTATCTACAAATTAACACCTAGCGAACTTAAGCGAATAATGTTGACACCTAGCGAACTTAAGCGAATAATATTGACACCTAGCGAACTTAAGCGAATAATATTGACACCTAGCAAACTTAAGCAAATAATATTGACACCTAGCGAACTTAAGCGAATAATATTGACACCTAGCGAACTTAAGCGAATAATATTGACACCCAGCGAACTTAAGCAAATAATATTGACACCTAGCGAACTTAAACGAATGAATAGTGTGTGTGTGTGTATGTGTGTGTGAGAGAGAGAGAGAGAGAGAGAGAGAGAGAGAGAGAGCATATGGAACAGTATTTGAAGAATGGTGTGGTGTGATTGTGGTTTATTGAGTCGTGTGTTTTAAGTGTGATATACTGTATTATGTGTTAAGCTGTATGGCGAGCTTTCTTCTGTAGTGCGTTTTATGTGGTCTCTGTGTTATGTTTTGTGTGTTGTCTGTGGTGTAGTATGTCATATTAAGGTCTGTAATGCGTTATATGTGGTCTCTGTGTTATGTTTTGTGTGTTGTCTGTGGTGTAGTGTGTCATATTATGTTGTGCGCTATACGTGGTCTCTGTGTTATGTTTTGTGTGTTGTTTATGGTGTAGTATGTCATATTAAGTTCTGGGTGTGAGTCTATGTGGTAATTTAGAGTGGCATATTTTGTGGTTTAGCGTATTAAGTATGTTGTGTTTATGTAGTGTGGTGAAGTGTGTTCATTATGTGTGAGGCATTATAATAGTGTAGAAAGGTGCGTTTGTTTTTGTCTCATGCGTTATGTATGGTGTGGTGAGGTGTGTTTGTTTTTGTGTCATGTATTGCGCATGGTGTGGTGAGGTGCATTTGTTTGGTTATGTATGGTGTGATTTTTGTAGTGTGATGTTTAGTATGTTCTGTAAATGGTGTGGTGTGTTGTGTATGCTGGTGTCTGGTGTAGGAGATAAGCTATGTTGTTTTGTGCTACTTGGTATAATATGGGGGGGGGGGTGATGTTGAGTGAGTTGTGGTGTGATGAGGCGTTGGAATGTTTAGCTTCCCTTAAATCGTTTCCTTTCACCAAATAATATTATACATATTTCATACGGCCAGTGGCAGCTAGTGCTGACATAATTAGATATGAATAGTAGCGGTTTTGCTGTATTTTGCAATATTTAGATATTATTACGGGTGTTAAATATCAATTAACAGAGGTGGGTTTGGTGTATTTTGCAGTATTAGGGGTGTTAAATATCAATTAATAGCGGTTTTGCAGTATTAAGGGTATTAACTATCAATTAATAGCGGTTTTGCTGTATTTTGTAGTATTAGGGGTGTTAAATATCAATTAATAGTGGTTTTGCTGTATTTTGTAGTATTAGGGGTGTTAAATATTAATTAATTTCGGTTTTGTTGTATTTTGTATTGATGCAGGTGTTAATAATTTGCTTTATAGTAAATTGCAACAGGTGGACTGGATTCTAAATGCAGGTGTTAATAATTTGCTTTATTGTAAATTGCAATAGGTGGACTGGATTCTAAGAGCAGGAGAAACAGAAAATTATTCCGTCGGGGAGGTTGAAGGCATAGACGCGCATGGCTATGACGTCGTTAATCAACTGCTTCAGAAAGACGACCTTGAGATTGCGAGTTTTGACAAGGATTACGTCTTCATCACTTGGAATATGGAACTGGTGAGCAAGCTCAGGACTCATCGCCTGGCGAAAACAGTGCCCTGGTTATCTGACAGTGTAAGTCACTCGAATAATTCGCATTTCTTACTTGTCACAAGAACTTCATTTGTTTAAATGGCACAGTGTTGTCACTCGAGTAATTCGCATTTTTTACTTGTCACAAGAACTTCATTTGTTTAAATGGCACAGTGTTGTCACTCGAGTAATTTGCATTTCTTACTTGTCACAAGAACTCCTTCATTTGTTTAAATGGCACAGTGTTGTCACTCGAGTAATTCGCATTTCTTACATGTCACAATTACATTGTTTAAACATAGTGTGGCAGACCCTTGGACTTGACTGACAGGCTAAATAGTGAAAGTGGTTCAGTCTGTATTTCTAGACAGAAATTTTGTCAATAACTATTAGTATTCCCTATCTGCGATGGATTGCGCTCCTACAACTAGTAAAAATAGCGGAATTAATATAATCACAGATCGTGAAGTGCGCCATTCATAATCTGCTGTCTTTATCTTGTAATATACAGCACCTATTTAACAGTTGTCGATTATCACTGTTTAATATCATGTACAGGCTACTTCTTGTCATTTGTCAATTTTTAAAATCCTGTATAGACTGCCAGTTGTTTGTCATTGCTACCTGAATGGTCACATAAGACTCCCATGCTATACATATTCATGGATCTAATCACTTCAAAGATAATAATTAACAATATTCATGGATCTAATCACTTCAAAGATAATAATTAACAATATTCATGGATCTAATCACTCGAACGGTAATAATTAACAATATTGTTTTAGCTAGTGTACATCGAGTTCATTCCACTTTAAATTACAAATTAGATCTTAACTTGAGATTCCTATCGCTGTTCCTTAATCTATTCAGTGATGAAAATTCCTTACTATAAGAGTATCACTCAACTTTTGAATTGTCTTCTGCGTGTAGCTCTATTCGGGTCGCTGGCTGTAGCGGATTATCTCCCATTGACTACAAACGTCGCAGTCTAATATGCTTTATTAACTTGCGGCAGTAATTCACTTTTTATGATGAGGGTTTTCATGGCTCACAAACAGCTTTGCAACTCAGAATATGAATTTGCAACATATACTCTGAATCTGAAATCCAAAGCACGACCTCGAAACAAAACAATGAAATCATGGCTCTTTAAAGTATACAATACAAAATTTTGTCACGTGACTTGCATACATTATGCTTTCTTTCATCTCGAATTATCAGCATGTTTGTTTGTTTTTTTTCCTTTGATATTTGACATGCACCTGTTTACTTAATCCGACAAACTGTTCCATTCTCACAACTTTGAGAACGTCCTGTCTGACTATATTTGATGGCGTTTTCAAATCAACATCTCCTGTGTGCAGTTTCTGTCTCGTTCGCCCAAGCTGACATTAATGTAGCACCGTCACAATACGGTAATGACGTATAGTTATGTGTCGCCAGCAGTTCAGTGAGCCCTTACACCTCAGGCGAAATTCGCAAGCGGCGTTTCCGGTTCTTTAATCTATGCCTTAAGCAGAAGAAAAACTCGGAAATTATGCTTTGGATTATTTATTATACAAGGCTTATGACAGTGTACTCCATTTGCAAATATTGTCCCGCGTTTTGTCGTTAACTAAAAATTTAAAACTTAAAGTTTAAGTCATTCCCATTTTATTAAGAAGGAGCAACAAATTCATGCTTATCAAACTGTTTTCATCAGACGTATGTAACCTGTGCCCAAATTTAGGCTTTCATATGCTGAACCAGTTTCCACACTAGAATTTATCCGGTATAATTTACGGGGAAAAAATACAGCAATGTTTTCTTGCGTTACGGTTGACGTTGGCAACGAAAGAATTAAACTAACTTCTCCGTTTCTTGTCATTTGTTCAGGAAAATGTTCTCTTGTCATTTGTTCAGGACAATGCTCTTTTGTCGTGTGCTCAGGCCAGTGCTCGTTTAGTCTCGTGCCAGTGTTCTTTTGTCATTTTATCGTTGTTTTTTTTATCATTTGTTCAGGCCAATGTTCTTTTGTAATTTGCTTTGGCTAGTGTTCTTTCATCATTTGTTTAGGTCATTGATCTTTTTGTCATGTATTCAGGCCAATGTTCTTTGTCATTTGCTCAGGCCAATATTCTTTTCCCATATATTGAAGCCAGTGATTTTTTGCCATTTGTTCAAGACAGTGTTATTATGCCATTTGTTCAGGCCAATGTTCTTTTGTCATTTGTTCAAACAAGTGTATGTTTGCCATTTAATCAGATCAATGTTCATTTGTCATTTGCTCAGGCCATTGTTCTTTTGTCATTTGCTCGGTCCAGTGTTCTTTTGCCATTTGTTCAGGCCAGTGTTCTTTTGTCATTTGCTCAGGCCAATGTGTTTTTGTAATTTGTAAGGGTCCAGTGCTCTCGAGTGCAGTGACTATACGGCTTTCCGCTTCATCTCATCACACATCGTGTAAAGAAATGATAATTTCTCATTATTCAAAAGTAATGTCTAATTGAAATGAACGATACAGTTTTGTAAAAACTTCTGTTTCCCATTAAAAAAAAATTCAGAAATGTGTTTTTTTTAAATAAATCATATTTTCAATTAAATGATTGTGTTTTTTTATAAAGTCATTATGTTATGTATTCCTCTTAAAACAGAGTTTCACAAATGTCTCACAATACAGCTCTTATTTCCTGTCAAGTTATTTTACACATGATTCATTCTATAATTCTTTTATTAATACGAGAACAGTAAAGTGTATCGAAATATCTCATTATGTAACTCACATTCTTGTGCAGTGCATGACAGAACTTACCGTATTGCAAATTGTACTTCCCTTGATATAAAGTTGGGGGGAGGGGGAGTTTTGTTCTTCCTCTGTAAGGAATTGACACGTGAGACGTCAAGTCGTATTTCCTATTAAGGAAATGATAAAATTCCAGAAGGATCTCGTAAATTGAATTGACACATCATGAGTGATATGTGTTATATCGAGTGACCGCAATAAATGTCACTTTCCATTAATGATTTGTTACACCAAGTGACCGCAATAAATGTCTCTGCCCATGAGTGATTTATATTACGTCAAGTAACCTCAAATATTAAATGCCACTTTGCAGATGTCCTTGGGAGAAATCTACCGCCTTGTTCTCCATAAGCTTTTCAAGTTGTCCTCTGCATTGAGCACGATGCTAAATGTTGCCTTGGAGGCTCAGCCATCGTCAACGAAGCTGGTTTGCGCGCAGGTCCGCATGGGCGGAAGTCAGGAGTTCTCAGACTCGCTTTCATTTAACTCCCTGGATGGCGTCGAGAAATTGCTGGTCTTTCTGGGCAAATATAACGACCCCAAGCGGTTCAGGATGCTCGTCGCTTCAGATTCAAAGCAGGTGGGCCGAACTTAAGTACAATGAAGCACACATATTTTGTATTTGTCAAGTTTGGTTTGTAAATAATAACCAGGGGTCGCAAATAACTGACTCACAGTCGTGGAGTCCATATTGAATGGAATACAGTTTCAGTTTATAATATTCAAATTTTGCCACAGAGGATCGCAGATTTAGAATAACAGGGAGATGGGGTGGGTTGGAGTGGTGAAGAGTTTCATACGTTTTGACATATTAGTGTTTAGTCTTGATAGGATTTCGGACGTTTTGATATATTAGTGTTTAGTCTTGATAGGATTTCGGACGTTTTGATATATTAGTGTTTAGTCTTGATAGGATTTCGGACATTTTGACCTATTAGTGTTTAGTCTTGGTAGGATTTCAGACGTTTTGACATATTAGTGTTTAGTCTTAATAGGAGTTCAGACGTTTTGATTTATTTAGTACTTAGTCTTGATAGGATGTCAGACGTTTTGACCTATTAGTGTTTAGCTTGATAGGATTTCATAGGTTTTGATCCTTTTATTGTTTAGTCTTGGTAGGATTTCATACTTTTTTACCTATTAGTGGTTAGACTTGATAGGATTTCATAGGTTTTGACCTATTAGTGTTCAGGCTTGGTAGGATTTAATGCTTTTTGACCTATTAATCTACACTCTATACTCTATAGTCTTAATAGAATTTCATACTTTCTAACATATCAGTGTTTAGTCTTGGTATGATTTCATTTTGACCTAATACTTTTAGTCTTGATAGGTTTTAATGCTATTTGACGTAAAAGTATTTAGTTTTGGAAGGATTTATACGTTTTGACCTATTAGTTTTTAGTCTTAATAGGATTTCATACGTTTTGTCTTGAATGGATTTCATATATATTTTTTACTTGTTAGTGTTCAGTCTAAATAGGATTTCACGAACTGCAGAGTTACCACTATATATTTTTTGCGTAAATAATTTCTTTTGACCGTGGGGTTGTAGTCTGGTCCGTCGTTTGCAAATAATACAGTAGATTTCCGGTTTCTTTACTTTGTAGCACTGATCAGCAGAAACGGTTTCGAAAAGCAGTGTCATGTTGAAAACGCGTGTTTAAAAATTGAACGCCGGAAGCACGACCTATGACACTAGAAGTTACATGCTGCATTTACCACGGGGAATGGGGGGGGGGGAATTGGGGTTGGAAGAATGAGAGGAATGTAGGAAAAAAAGAACTGGACGGATGTTGCATTCCGTGAATTTGTAAGCGTGTCAGACTCTGGAAATAGTTTCGTAAACAGACGTTTATGGCTCGATTCATTTGGCTGCTCCTTTAACTGAGCCAGTCACGTGAAACTCAAGTGCTCGCTCTGACCCATATTATATCTGTGCCTGCCTGATTAAGCTTCCACGTCTTAATAGCTATGCCCCTCTCGTTAGAATGATGGATTACCGTGTGTGATAACTTTCCCCCCATAAAGATTGCGGACGGATCTGTGCGGGGGCTTTCTCTTATTCTTGCAGGCAAATGGTGCTCGCAATAACGATGCACACAAACATATTCTTTCATAAGTTGATTCCTGCGTGTGTGTGTGTGTGTGTGTGTGTGTGTGTGTGTGTGTGTGTGCGTGTACGTGTACGTGTGTTTATGGCTGTGTTTAGTAATAGTAGTAGTAGGCTTTATTAAGCTGGAATTATATATTGAGCGTTGCTCTTGCAAAATTTTGTTTCTGAACAAATAACTCTTCCATGTCCCCGAGATCCGTTGATGTTTATCTGAAACCAGAAATATTGGCCGATTTGTGAAAATGTTTGTCCAGCGGTTGGTTTCAAAGTTCCCTATCTTTCCTGAATAGATGTGTGGAATTTTGTCGAACACTAAAAAAGAAATATTTCGTCAGACAACACATTCAGTTTAGGCAAAAAAAAAACAACAAATATTTGAGCGAGATTGTAATTACGAAGGTGAGTAGAGAAAAAACAGACCCTCCACACACACACGCACACACACACACACACACACACACACACACACACACACGCACGCACGCACACACACACACACACGCGCGCGCGCGCACACACACACGCACAGACACACACATATATATCATATTCTTGAGTAGTCAACATTATCTTAACTTCGTTGATTTGTTGCTGATCTGGTGTGTCATCATGACACAAGCATACAGATAGGATACCCCTTTTATATAGCCAACTGTTCAAAAATTGCTGACTGTTAATATTCCTCTTGTTATGACCATGTACAAAAGTGTCACACGGCCGGTAAACAATAGATGTGTCTTCACACGGACAGTAAACAATAGCTGTGTCTTATTAAATAAGCTACTTAGTCAATATGAAATAGAAATATAGTTTTTTGCTTAAATAATTATTTTGTGATCAAGAAAAGTTTGTTTGTAAAAGATTTCATATTTGCTAGGATTAAATAAGAGATAATCTGACATGAGGTTATTGGAGTGTACTTTAGAATCCACTTTATTGGTCTTTATTTCGTCAAGCAATAGGTTCTTATTTTGGAACTCGAGAATCAGAAATAGCCTTCGAGTTTGCATCCATACTATTGACTATGTATGACCGATGACTTAGTGATTACTGATGACTGGTGACCGTATTTTCACGGTTAGAACAGAATGCTCCAAAGTGCATGTGTACTAACTGCAATTACATTTACATGCGTTTGATTCTCGCTTTCTTTCACTCAGGTGGTGGACATGGTGAAAAATCGATTCCGCGGGATGGTCTTAGAGATGCCAGGACCGATAACTCACATCGACAAATCAACCGGAAAAGACATCTGCGCTGGATTTGTGCGCGCTATTTTGGACCAGATCGCGCTGTCCACTTGTGACGTATTGGTCATTTCAGAAAGTGGTCTTGGGAAGATTGCTGCCTTCCTTAGGAATACGGACGATGAACTGTACCTGTTTCATAACGGGAAAGTTCAACAGTTCACACGACAAATGAGCTTCCCCAGCAGGCCGTACTGGTGATATGTTTTGAGACTAAGACACAGTGGTGTCCAGTATACGTTTTGAGACTAAGACACAGTGGTTTCTTAAGTGTCTAATGCCTCAGCTCAAGACAGTCTGCTGAACATTAATTTATTAATGTGTGCAACATCGATAAAATATCAACATAGTTAGTTTATTTTCGTTTCCTATTATTATTGTTATGGTTGTTTTCTTTATTTACTAGTCTGTGCTATTGCGTCATTGCCAATATTGCTATTTTTATCTTTCAGCTGTGCCATTATTTCCACCTCTGACTGGCAGACTGTCTTGCCGCCCGGGAGGGGAGAGTTTCAAGTCTTTCAAAGCAGGAGGCAGTGACTCCTAAGAATGGTGGTGCTGATATATTTCCTTCTGGAATATATATTTATCCTGTACATTAACTCAGATCTCGGCGTTTTCAAGCAAATCCGTAACATACTGACGACTTCCGCGGAATTGATGGCAAACTGAGACTTCTAGTCTTGGTTAATCAGTTTCACGCCTTTGGGTTGCGAAAACTGACCTGTGGAACACGTAATGTCGAAAAACCAGTTCAGACTTTGTGGTTGTCGTAAATTGCTACTTACAAGGATTGTCGAGCGGAGATAGGCAAGCGTATCAGGCCTGCCACCATTATGATACATATGTAAGAGAGTGTATCGCATAAGATGAGATAACTCCATTGCGCTTAGTGGTATCTCGGCTTGTTCCAACACGTCGGTGTGGCGATCCTTTGTGGCAGAATGTTGCAGGTGTTGGAAACACTTGAGTTTGAGCGATCAGCTGGCTTCTCGAACGAGTTGTGCAGGAAGCGTAGAAATGTGTGTGTGTGTGTGTGTGTGTGTGTGTGTGTGTGTGTGTGTGTGTGTGTGTGTGTGTGTGTGTGTGTGTGTGTGCGTGTATGTGTGTGTGTGCGTGTACGTGTTATTTCCAATTTAAATATTATGTGCCTGTTTCAGGTGATGAGTGCATGGGTTTGGAAGAAAGTTGAGCGCAGGAAAAAAAAAATCAATACAGCCCCTTTACAAAATCAGTGTTACTGTACTGACCCTTTTTGAATTAACTGACTCAAGTATATTAACAATCACAAAAGCTTATGGTAAGAATGACATCTATTGATTGGACGGTGGAAGAACCGAGAAGTTCCTCTTAGCTGAAGATTGCTTATTCACTGTTCAGTTTGTACATGCAACCGTGCGTGTGTTTGTGTGTTGTTAACGAATGTATCCATACATACTTTTGTATGTTAATGAGTAAAAGAAAATTGACGTTTACTGTATGTTTTTAATTGGCTCTGTCATGTCTGTCATTTGTCAAAAATTCAGAAGGAACCCCTATGTATGTATTTTAACGTGGACAGTTAATATTGTTTAATGTTGTTAAAAGAAAACGAGTAATGAAATTAAAATATTTCCCTGACGTAAATTTTCTTTTCTTTTTGTACGTTTGATATTTTTTTGTTGTTGTCTGCCCTAAGATCTATAGAGTTGGGTTTTGTTTCAGTGTGCTTAACATGCTTGTTTATATGTTTTCTTGTTGTGGAAATTTGTTATTTCTACTAAGATAGGAGTCCAGTAGATAGACATTGTTAGTGTTTCCGACTTTCCTTATCACAGTGCCCGAAAATGGACAGATACAGTGTGAACCAAAGCATCATATATATGTATATCGCTATTGCATCTCAGAATGGGTTATTGCCACTTGAAGTAAATCGTTGTTTTGCGATGACGTCACCAACCTTGTTTATATTTTTCTGCCTGACTCCTCTGTTTTTGATTTTTCAATCTTGTCTATATTTTTTCTCCGTCTCCTCTATTTCTTTCTTTCAATCTTGTCTATATATTTTTGCCTGACTCCTCTATTTCTTTCTTTCAATCTTGTCTATATATTTTTGCCTGACTCCTCTATTTTTATCTTTCAGTTTTGTCTATATATTTATTGCCTGACTCCTCTATTTTTATCTTTCACTTTTGTCTATATATTTTTTCCTGACTCCTCTTTTTCTACCTTTCGAGCAATGACAAGCAAACATGAAACATATACTAAGAACATGAAACTTATACTAAAAACAAGAAACATATACTAAGAACAAGAAACATATACTAAGAACAAGAAACATATACTAAGAACATGAAACGTATACTAAAAACAAGAAACATATACTAAAAACAAGAAACATATACTAAGAACATGAAACGTATACTAAAAACAAGAAAGTACTGACTTCGGTCTTAATAGGCAAACTCCGTATTAAAAAAAAATGTTAACCCATTCCTCCTAAATAACCTACAATCAAATTGATTGACAGTTATATATATGACTTTAAATCACGTCAATTTCAAGAATCTCTGAACTTTGACATATGTCTTTGATGTTTTGCTGGGAGATGTTAATCCTCCACCACCCCGGGCCGCCCGTAACCTTAAGTTAATCCCCAAAACACACCTTGTGGCTCGCCTGTCTTGTCTGAAAAAAGATTTGGGCCGCTTAATAAATTTCCTACATATCCATTTGAAAGCTTTCTTAACAGGCTTGGAAAGATGGTTTGCAAACTAACTGTTCCTTTACAGCAGATAGTACGAGGAATAGTAGAAAGGACAGAACTGAAATCAGGAGGAAAAATATCCAGAATTAAAACAACAAAACAATTTTCCTATGAAAAGGTATAATAAAGGCCCAGTTCTTAATCTTTGAGGATTATCTAACTCTGTACAATTTCCAGAAATTTGTTTAATTTAACTTTACCTTTCAGTTTACAATGGCAACAATACGAAATTTTTGTTTGGCCATAATTAAAAACATATTTGATAGTGGTACTGAAGTGATAATTTGATAATTGTATTTGAGAAATTTACAAAAGTTAAACACTTTTTTTCATATCCTTTAAATTTAAATCATAACGAGTGGAGGGCGCCCAGTAGTGTCACATAAAGTTATTAAAGTTTAAAAGGGTCGTATGTTTTACATCTATTTACTTCTAAATTTATTCATGTCACGTGATCTTGAATTTTTATAATATCTGAATCTGCATTATGTTTATAGACATTTTTGGCAAATATGTTTTATTGCCTTTTAATTCAAAGTACGTTGTCATTCCTCTCCTGCATCAAACTACCTGATTCTGGGATTATTCTAGTGAAATTGTAAAGTGTGACTATACTGTAAACATTGACATTTTTGTTAACACTTGCACCCAATTGTCACAGTACGAGACCCGTCCGCCTTACTTTCATTCATCTTGGCGACTATAGCGGTTAGAATCTACTGCCAAACTCGCACAAGCAAGTCAAACATTAGATCTAGTCATTCTAGTGTCTTCGCGTATCCTGCTTATCTCCCTTCTTGCAGCAAAGGCCCTGTTGATGTTATCCAACCTGTCCCATACTGGGTCAGGTTGTAATAATATCCCAGATAATTAGCCAGACTGACCACGTGGCTGCCTCTGTTCACAAGGGAAAATGCCACCCTCTCCCAGAAATTACTGGTAAGGTCTTTTTTTTCACCCGAGAAAAGTCAGTCAGGTTGAACTTATAATTTAAATCATGTATCTGTAGTTGTAATGGTGATTATGCTAGCATGTACTAAGTATATTCCTTTAGATGTATATATTAATATGCACCTAAAGTCAGAAGTAAATAAAAGGAAAGAACTAAAAAAAAAAAAAAACCTGAAACATATATTACAGAGCCTAACTACACTTCATATATCAAATAAATACGTAGTTGTTTAGTGTTGAATCTGTAAAGAATTTGTAATGGATGTGAACATGGGAAAATGGAAAATTTATAAGGCTAAAAGAATACATTTCTCTTAATTGGCTTAAGCCAAAATGAGATTTAATTTCATAAAGATAGGTTCGATATATTTAATTTAAATAAAGGTTGTTTTAATGAATGCTTTTGACAACATGAAATGTATGTTGAGAGAGTCCGTTTAAGCGCTGCAACTAATTCGTTCTCACGTCCTTGTCTCATTTCTGCAAGATGGAATTTGTCTCATATGCTCAAATGTTTAAATGCATAGATTTCAAAAATACATTCAAGTTGTTTACATTTTCTTTTAATAAGAAGTAATGTACTGTTGTGGATGTGCAGCCACTGACGTTATTTAAAAGCCATTCAACGTGTAATTATTTTTTAAAGAAACCAATACCCCGTCTAAGTATTAACTCATGGGTTTAACGTCCTAAACATAAACGTAATATATTTACTGGAGTTTTATTATTACATTATTGTTTATCTCATCTAGTCGAAATTAGGTCTGAAAGGAACACCAACATTGATCTATCAAACGTGTAAATGTTATCTTTCTGATATGATTAATCTTTCCGAATTATGTCTGTTTCATAACACTGCTTTCAAAATGAATCAAAATCAAAACTAGAAGGTGATCAAGCTTTAACTGCAAGTCAAATCCTACTCAGACTTTATATATTTTGTATGTATTCGTGAATGTGTACGAAAAGTACGAAACCAAAGTGTGTACTTTTTTTGTATATTTACGGACATGCAAAACTGAACTTTGTATCCAGTTCATTTTGTGCATCCCTCTCGAAGCGACGTCACTAATCATTATACAGTCATACTCATGTGTCAGGACTGCTGAATAAGGGAATATAAAGTCAGCTGTGATGTTTACATATTGATTTATATTTATTTGTCGCGTCTGTCTTTCTCGTACTGTAAAATAGACTGCCGAACATGATGCAAATTAGGCTTTCTGGGTCAACAGTTATGTGGATGTGTTTGCGTAAATTCACTCAACTTTTCTTCACCGATCAGTAAACTTCATTTTCAAACCTTTACTCAGACTATATTCTAAGTAAATCTAGAAAATATTGACTTAACTGGTTTCGTGGGGGGTTTTTTTTTGTTTGTTTTGTTTTTGTAGAGAGATTGCTGTTTTATTTATCTATTCTTTAATCATTATTCATAATACTATAGCATGGTAGCTTAGAATTTATCATCAGTCACTTTTTGAATACAACTATTAAAAAAAAAAATTATTTTCTGTTGGCATTAACCTGTATTCTTTGTATATTGGTTTATTTTCTTTATTTTTTTATTTATACTTTTTATAGCATCCACAAATTAATTCTTTTTAAAAATAAAGAATTGTATAAGCTTGGTTTTGTTTAGTTTGTTTAATAGCAATGTCCACTGTCGTACAACCTGCTGATTTACCAAGTCTTCTCTCTTGGTTGAAAAATTGTCTACCTCAAAGTTTTAAGGTATTTGACATACTTTTTATGTACATTATTTTTTAACTTAAAGTTTGAATAAGAAAATAATTGGAAAGGTTTAAATATAGAAACACATGATGCTTTCTAATCATTAAACAGGTATATCACACACACACACATATTGGAAAGGTAAGTTGCAGTTTAGATTATCACTACTTTTTATCATGTTAATAATCTAGCTAATTTGTAGATCTACATTTTATTCTATATTTAGTAATATGTTAATATTTCTTGTTAAATTAATAATAATATGTATGTGTATTGCAAGTCACCAATTTCTAACTTGATTTTATTTCAGCCTCTGTCTTGCTCTAAACTAATCTAATTTCAGCAAAATGGCATAATAATTAATATATTAAATGTCTAAAGTTATATCTTATCAGAAAAATTATAGAAACTCACTAATAGAATAGCAAAATATATTGTGTCCTAAAATTATATAATATATTATTATGTGAAGGGTTTGCTCATTTTACAGATAGGGGCCTATCCAAGGACTTGCCAAGTTTTTGTTTTCTACATATGTTTACAATGTGTTCTATCTGTGTGTGTGTGTTTAACAGGTATATAAAGACTTGCAAAGTTTCCTAGCAGGAGGCTTTGTAGGTGTACAGTTCGTTGTTGACAGGTGGCCTGAGCCACAAGCTTTGGTTGAAATACCAGATGCTAGCGACAAAGAGGTTATTATTTTATTTCTTTACATATTTCTTACATTTAAATTAAAATTTTCACATTTTAAATTTATTAACTCCTCTTTTAAATAAAGACTAGTGAAATCTTATTCATGTTTTGTAAGATCATCTTTTTTGACATCATAAACTAGTTGATTTAGGTTAATTTAGTTTGAACTCTACTGAATTGAGCTTTTAAAAAAAAATCGAAGGAAAATTTCTATTTTCTTCATTTTGTGTTGAGTGAGAGCCCCTAAGGCAAAAATGTGTGTGTTTTTATTTATTAGAAGAGTGGATGCTTTATATTTAAAGTGTACAAATAGATATTTACTTTTTCAATAAAATATAGTGTAAAATATGAACATCGAATAGTCCTTTGTTTTACAGTAAATTTGTTTGTTGTTCTTTTATAAATTACTTAAAGCTACATAAAGTTATTTGCAAGATTTTTACTGTTGAGTAGAAGTAACTGTGAATGGTGTCTCAAATTACTATTGCCAGAAAGTATGTACATGTAACATGTTGGCTGTTGAGAAAGGGAAAGCAACCTATTGCATGCAAACATGATGTCAGCACATCCAAAAAGCTGAGTAAAACACAGGGCTTTAGATCCTGCTTAGACCTGAGAGGTGATTCACACTTGAGATCTTTCACTTGTGAGAATTTGTGTAGTACAGTGATTATTACGCATTCGTGTTGCATAGTTATTATGTTCAGACTTCATTTATGTGTGAAATATTGATTTACTTATATTAATTTATTTTGAATTCATCTGACTTTTATATATATTACAGTCAGAGAATCATTGTAGAAATAATTAGTGATAACTAAATCAAAGATATTGAAGTGTTTTAATATTATTATTGAGAAAAGATGTGTATCAACATACAGAACTATGACCATTGTGCATGCATTTGCCAGAAATATCATTGACTGTTAGTCACTGCAAATTGTAAATGAGCTATAATATTTCCACCTAGTAGAGAGTATTGCCTCTCTGTGGAGTTAATTGGTCTGCATCCTTTATCTTAAATATCTTTCTTACCTTATTTTATTTTGTAAATATAAATTCTGTATTATTTTGTATTCATGATTTCATCTCTTTTGGTAAAATTTTTATCATCTCATCTCTACATAAATTCATTATATATTGTTTATATGTCTTTATTCTATTAATTGTCAGGGTGTAACACTGGGGGAGCTCATAATTATCAACCAAAATTAGTCTATACATCCATCACCCATAATATATAGTGTAATTTTGCATTTGTGATATCATTTGACTGTAGATTACATTATATTTGGAATGACTGATTAAAAAAAAATTCTGATTATGCAGTCTTTGATGTTCAGGGATGTTAATCTTTATTCTATACATCTATCACTCCAGTGTTTTTTTTAAAATTATTTATATTTTATTTATTCTTAATTATTTATTTATATTATGTGTAGTAAAAAAATATACAGCTAGTTTTCAATTAGTGCAGATGATGAATCCCATGAAGTGGTCGCAATATTCAAACCTGCATTATTCAAAGTTATAATTATACTTAAAATATGGTAATTGGTTCCAGTTTGACAGAAATAGGCAATAAAAATTTTATTCATGGGTTTTAATATGTTTATTAACGAAATATTACAGTAAAGGAAAAATATATATATATACTTATAATTTAAATTTGTTAACAGAGTCACATAGTACTTATACAAAGTAAAACAAAAACAAAAACATTCTAAATATTTCTAAAGGTATGCTTACACTGATGAAAACATTTTTACTGTCTTTCAAAATGTTTATTTTAGCAGCATGGACTGAACTGTTTTCTCATTCTTTAAATCTTCATACATTTGCTGGTAGATGCAGATTGCTTTATCCACATCTTGGCAAATTTGCATCCTTCGATCATGGTTAGGGTCAGCATCCTTAATTTTTTACTTCATAAATTCTACATCTCAGAAGATATCTTTGAATCCTTGAGAGTGAACTCCTTCACTTGCACACTATTTTGTTCTGAAGTAGCAGTGTTTAAAATCCTTAAGGTAATACGGTAACCTCAGTTTTGCAATTCACTAGCCTTGCATTAACTGAATTTTGGTTCACATTCAATGCAACCTGGTATTGTTATATAATTTGCACTAAATCCAGTATCACATTATTTGTACTTGCATTAATCACAACTTAGCTGTAATTTGTGTTCATTGTTTTTATAATAATCTGACTGCACTTACATATAAAAAAAAACTATCTCTGTTTTAGTATTATTGTCATTAAAGGAGTTCTTTGCTGTACCTCTTAAAAATATAGAAGAAAAAAAAGAGTTTTGTGAACCTCCTAAATAAACTTGGAATATGAGTTCTCTGAAGCTCTGAAAGACAGAGAACAAGGGATTTTCGCTGAACCTCCTAAAAATACAGAGAACAAGAGTTTTTCTCTGTACTTCTTAGAGACAGAACATTGAAGTAAATCATTAAAACCTTTTTTGAGAGAAACGCAAACAGTACATCAAGAAAATGTGAAGTTCTAGTGACAATGGTAGTAAACTGCTGAGAGATCCAATGACTCTTTATTGCCCTAGTAATACTTAGTTTAATGCTAAGAAACATCAACATAAACAACTAAGTACAGTAGTCAATTTATGAACAAGGAATTGTCTATGTGATAATTGTAAATGAACCACAAATTCTTCGTTGTTGTATTATTCCATTGGTGAATAATGCTTCTGACCATTAGGATTCAGTAATTTGACATAATACATTACTTGCACTGTAATTATTGATTTGATTGATTAGTAAGCTGTGCTAGAAGTAGAAAATATATGGAACTAGGTCAGTCTCTGCTAAAACTTTTCTTTTGCATCATTTTTCAGAATGAACTTTATGAACACCTGCAGAATAAAGTGTTGGGTGTCTGTGGAGAAAATGAGGTGCTCTTGAAACTGCTGTTGGAACCAGGGTTAATTAACTGGAATATTCCACTGACATTTTGTGGTAGGTTCAAGAACAATTGCTTCTTCTTGTTACATCAGAAATTAATAAAGAACACAGTCAGTTCTTTCTCCTTTGGATAACTTTTTTTAAAAAGATAACTTTTTCTAAAGTGAGGCTTAGTCAGACTTCATCCCATTGAAATTTTAAAACAGAAACATAATTATTCGAAAAAATCAATTTTGTAGAGGTATATTTCATAAGTGGTTACTGCTCCTTGGATACAAATGGCAAAATAACAAAGTTACAAATTTTTAAATTAAACTTTTAATGGAATCAAAATCAAAATAGTAGTTTACATGAGAATTAAAATTGTGTTAGTATTTATTATTTTTATCCTTTTAATTATTATTATAATTATTATAATTTTAAATGAAATATTATTTTTCAATCTTAGCACGAATCATGTTGCACAGCATTGTGAAAGGGGAAGTAATTTTGCAGGTGTTGCCAATCAACTTTGGGAAACAGTTAAAATGGCATCTGTCAAGTTGGGAGGAATGTGCCTGGATAATGATGAATGTTATGTTCTTAAGGCTGATCCTAAAGATTTAGTAGATCTGTAAGTGTGAATGTTTAAATATTTTTTCTTCTGAAATTCACAAAAAGATTACCTCTCTTTAAATAGACCATGTGCATTTTAAAGTGCTGTTTAAACAAGGCCTTTGACATTGCAAGTGCAAATTAAAAACTATTTCTGGGGAAATCAAGTTTTGTTACAATTATTGTATAATTTATTTTATTAAGGAAATAATTTGTTTAATAATTTGAAGCAAAACTTGGGTAAACTGATATCAGACTAATATTTTGTTTTAATCAGTCAAAACCGTTAGTCATTGAATGCCTTGTTACAAATTATGCAATACCAAATCAAACCAAAAAGATGAATCCATAAAATAGTTATGTATAAAATGCAGTTTCATATGATTAGGCTTTTATGATATATTCATGATATTGCTGATGTTGCTGTATTGTGTATGTATTAGCCATGTGAGCCTTTATTTCTTACAACAGATATCACCTTTTTAATATTTTATGCTTTTTTGTTATAAACCTCATTATGCTTGTAAACATTCCTCTTTATAAAATATGATTCCCCCCCCCCCCCCCCAGTAAATTACAATTGTAGAAAAAATTAATTTTTTATTTAGAACAGTGCAGACTTAATATAATGTATCAAAATGTTGCTAAATTAAATTTATATTTATCTGTCTTGTTAAAGTTCGAAGACAGCATTGAGTTGAGTTTTGTAACATAACTCTATTTCAACTTAATTGCATCAAAAATAAATCAATGTGTGTGTTGTTTTTTTTATAAGACTGGTCATTAATGCCAGGGATTTAGGGAGTACATCTTGTAACAAATATATTGGTATAAATTGTAAAGTGCAGAGTATATCTTTATTATTGTATTTTTTATATGCATAATGTTCAGCAAAAGTAGCAAAATTTCAAGTCTTTAGATAAAATGTCTAGTAAAAACATTTCTAGCAAAATCTGATTATTTAATTGTAAATTTTTAAAATTCATTCTTACAAAAATTGTTTTGACAAATAAAAATCTTTTATTAATTATTGATATCAGCAGTAATATTATAATATTACATGTTTTCCACTCAATTTTCTTAAATATACGTGTTTTGGTGTATGTATTTCTATGTGTTGTGAGCACTTAATTGTGGTGGTACGCAGTAATCTTTAAAGTTTCAGAGCAATTAAAGAAGAAATATAATTTATCAACATTATTTTAAAATATCAAAAAAATTGCTTAAACATTAATATAAGATAAACATTCAGAGGCCTTAATATTTCTAATGGTTGTTTACAATTTTCTGTAACCAAGGTGAGTTCATTATATGCGTTTGTAAATAACATGCACTTCCCTTTCATTTATGTCCAATGTATATTACTACATCTTTAAAAGTCCAAGATTTGAAGTGTCTTCCTGTCTGCAGGTAAATGGCTGGAAAAATAATTTTTTTGTTAGGTCTGTCATAAATACATACTGAAAAAAATTATTTATATTATGTTTTGTAAAGACTGGCTGGTGAAACTATTTACATTTTATGTCACTTAAAAAGATGGCTGGAAAAAATCATTCACAATTTATTTCTATCATAAAAATCTCCTTACTGAGTTGGCTGTATAAATATAAATACTTCCCCATTTTCAGTCAGTATTTTAATTGTTAATTCGCTTTGTTTGTTGATTTGATTATTACTTAAAGTCTGTTTTGTTTGATTATTACCTGTGTTCTGAGACAACTCTTTATATGTTCACTTGATGGCAAAATTCATCCAGTGGTATTTCCACTAAGTTCCTTCATTGTTACTAATCTATTCTTTGTTCTACTCGCAAATCATGTATTTGGTAGGATAATTCAAAAGTTATTGTATGGCCACAATGGTTAGCTCCCTTGACTTAATGTCCTATAGAATTAAGGCTTGCACTTGCTCTTTGTGCACATCACTAATTGCTTCGTCTCGTCTAAACATCACTCCAACTTCTTAGTAAGAGACTTTTGAATCTGCTTGTTTGGCCTCCAGACCTGATATCCTATGCAATAAATATTGCAAGCTTCTTAAGTACCACATTTCTACAATTTAACTGTTATTACAGGGCTTTACCAAAACACTTTTATATCATATAAAACAATATATTCTGAAATAGAAATGTTATATTAATATAAACATACATACTCTTATAATTATAACAGTTTCTTTCACATTAATAATAATAGCCACTTTACCTTCTAGGGTTTTTCTACTCAGTATTAATTTGATTTTTTAACTTCTTACAGATTGTCCCATTGCAGTGATGGGTTCTCTCTCTAGACTGTAAGATTAATGTTCCGACTGGGCACGTTTTCAGAATAACTTTCTGAAAGTTGGTTGTTTGTACAAAGTCACCTCAGATCGTGTTTTATATCCCTTCTTGTAGCTTAGTTAACAACTTTCTGAAAGTTGGTTGTACAAAGTCACCTCAGATCGTGTTTTATATCCCTTCTTGTAGCTTAGTTAACAACTTTACTTCATATCTGGGCTTTGCTTATTTTTCTTGATATCTTTATGTCACCAAGCGTTTATGCAAGTAGACTAGTTGTCCCAAACATGTGGTTTAATTGCTCTCATGCATTATTAATTTCTCTGGACTCAGAAGCTTCCATTTTTATTATATTGGATTTAATTTCTATTTATATGTTTGAAATTTTTTTAAATCCTTTGGATTATACATTGATTGATTATAATATTAAGGCCTGTTTTGTTTCTTTATCCCTTAAGGTCTATTTAAGTTTCTTTATTATTATAAAGCCGATTTTTGTCTTTTTATTACTTAAGACCTGTACCTGATGGAATGACCCTTGTGAGTGCAAGGGAAGATTGGGCCAGCACAGTGAACTCAACATGGAAATATGGTTCATCACACAGCTTCTGTTGGGTAAAATTCTGCACTAACAAGTTCCCATCTGCTGTGCTTTTAACACATTCTAATCAGCATGTGGGCCACATGATTGTCACCACATACAGCAGCATGGGAATGTTATATGTGCAACCAGAATTCCGCAGACAGGGGTTGGCTAAAGTCATTGTGTCTAATTTGGCTAAGAAATGCTTTGACCAAGGTGAAGAAGCTTTTGTAATTGTGGAAGAGTTGAACTTTGAGTCACTGAAGGTTCATAAAGACATTGGTTTTAAGTGTGTGCCAGATTTCAAGATTGCATGGTTGTCGTATAAACCCAAGAGCTCTTGCATCACACAGAATAAAGAATGTTGCATGTGAGGAAGAAGTGACAGTTATGGTTGGAATATTTTGATTTGTCCAGTCCAGTCAATAAAATGCATATAATGCATTTCACAGTGCTGGGATTCAGAGATGAAACATTACAAATGGAACTGCTTATGGTCATATTGAAAGAGTGTCCCTTTTTTTTTTTTTTTTTTTTTTTTTAATATAAAAGAACTATTTTTTTCCTATTTATCCTCAGCATTTTTTTAGAGAACAGATACCATTTAAATAATGTGGTTTGTAGCTTGTGGTCGCGTCATTGTCAGATACCAGCTTGCAAATCAATAATGTGTAATTACCAGTGGCAAATTTCTTATATGTTTAATCCAGTGTGCAAATTTCTTGTAATTTTACACTCAGTTTACCGGTATGTAAATCACTTGTAAGTTTACTGTCTGTTTACCAGTGAGCAAATCTCTTGTAAGTTTACTGTCATTTAGCTAGTGTACAATTTTTTTGAGTTTGCTATCATTTAGCCAGTGTGTAAATCTCTTTTGAGTTTACTTTCATTTAGCCAGTGTGTAAATCTCTTGTGAGTTTACTGTCATTTAGCCAGTGTGCAAATCTCTTGTGAGTTTACTGTACGTTTGCCAATGTAGAAACCTATTATAGTTTCTTTGGAGGAACATTGTTGAGTGATTGTTGTTTCATTAGACCATCATTGACAAGTTCAATTTAATAAAGAGCTGAGTGCAAACTGCAAAGGACAATCCAGCAACTTAATGTGAAAATAAACAGCCACAGTATTCCCAAGTTTGAGTGAAATAGATGCCCAAGAGAATGTCCCAGCTTATGGTCACTGATTCTGATAGCAATAATTTTCATTCATATCAGTTATTTTTGTTTTGTGTGGATGAGCTTGAGTAATGAAAGATGCTGAAGTTGAGCTTTGCTTCTCCGAATGCTTCCTAAAGTTAAGAGCAATGTATGTATTGTAAAATTTAATTTAATTATATATATCACTAATGATCTAAAAATCTTACAAAACTAATCAAGATATATGAAACAGAAACTATAATTTTATTCAAGACTAAATTTTAATAATGAACAAAAATGTAAATAAAATTACATTTGTTACAATAAAAAAAACTACTACTACATCTGTAACAATCACAAAGTCACTTATATTCACAATCATTTCATTCAGAGTGTTGTTTTATGGGGAAAAATGTATAAAAGTACAAATTCAGGTTTGTGAATGAAAATGCATTCACTTAAGAAAAAAAACACCCAACAAAATACATAAACATTTTCATTGCAAACATCAAACAACTTAAGTACACCTACAAGAAGATTACTGTTGACTACAAGTGATAAGAATAAATTTGTTTTTTACTTTTTCTTTGTAAAATAAGAATGAGAAGAATATGTGTTTTTTGTTTGTTCAATTTTAGTTTATAAATGAATTAATTCTGCTTTGAAAATGGAAATTTATGTGAACTGTCCTTTACTTACTTTGATATATTTTATTCGTTTAAATTTCTTTCAAATGGTATCCAGAAATGAGTGTCTGCAAGATTGCTGAAACTGAAGTGAATATTGTATGAAGTTGAAGATAGAATACCATCAGTTTGCCTCCACAAATGGCTACTTTAGATTAACATAGAAAAATTAAAAAGGATCAGGAAAGGATAACATGTTGACTATTTTCCACTTCCATTAAAAAATATAACAAAGACCAGGGAAAAAAATAAATGTTGACTTCTTTAGTCTACCATAAGAAAATGGGAAAGACCAATGAAATATAAATGTTAATTATTTTAGTCTACTTTAAGAAATGAAAAAGATCAATAAAAAATCAAATGTACTACCATAAGAAAATGAGAAAGACCAATGAAAAGAAAAAATGTTAACTATTCTAGACTACCTAATAATATTAAAAAGATCAGTGAAAAGATAAAATGTTGACTATTCTAGACTACCTAATAATATTAAAAAGATCAGTGAAAAGATAAAATGTTGACTTTTCTAGACTACCTAAGAACATTAAAAAGATCAGTGAAAAGATAAAATGTTTACTATTCTAGACTACCTAAGCATATAAAAAAGACTAATGTAAAGATAAAATGTTGACTTTTTAAAAAAAAAAACACGAGTAAGACCAATACAGAGAAAATATTGGCTACTTTAGATTTTTTATATACTGTAAAAATAACAGACATGCTAGAGACTTACCGCCTTAAAGACTCTTTTGATCCAGAAACCATATTTCACAAACAATGCAGAGATAGTGACTGTGATAACTAGTGTTTCTGCCAGTGTGTCAGTGATATAGATTTTTTTTTAAAACACAAAGTCACTATTACAACACAGATGGTAGAGGAATAATATTAATTATTTCTTATATCTTTCTTGAAGAAGAGAAAATACATAGATATATATTTCAAAGACATAAAACACCATTCTGGTAAATTCTCAAAAGTATTAAAATCTCAACCTTATAACAGATTCTTGTTTAGTACAATTACAGCAAAATCTAATTACCAATTTAACAAAATTTATTAAAGAGTCTCAATTTAATTTTAACAACAAAAATGTAAAAACAATATAGGGTAAGGTGGAGCATAGTGTAACATTGGAGCTAATTGTAACAAAACACACAGGCAATAAACTCACTACACTATTTTTTGTTCTTTGTTAGTTTCCATTGCAATATCTATAGACTGGAGGGGATCATGACCTCGTTTTTATTAAATTATAAAAGTGTCAGTGCATTGAAGATTTATTCCTATACTATGTTCCATACTGAAATTTTAACACGGTGATACCATTAAAGATACTCTGAGATAGCACCATCAAAGACAATTTTGACACGGTACCATTAAAGACAATTCTGACAGTACCATCAAAGATAATTTTGACATGGTACCTTCAAAGACAGTCCCGACAGCATTACCACTTTATAAGTATTCACAATTATAGCCAGATCAATTCAGAGCAAAAGGGAAACAGTTCAGAAAGCAGGGCATTTCACTCCTTTCAAGAGGGAAAAAAAGTTGTATCTTTGAAAATGCTTTTATTTTAATATTTAGAGGTCAAACGTAGACAAAATATTACACATTGTTATAGAACAGGTATTAAACTTTCCAAATCCAGTAAAATCTCAAAATCTATCTTGTCAGCTCTCCTGATCTATTTAAGATGCCAGCAGGACTTGAGATGTATGGTGTTGAGTCACATATATAGTACAGGTAAAGGTGTGGGAATGATAAGTTCAAAGAGGTGACATGTATGTGCATACACACACTATAAAGGCCATTTTCAGACAAAAGTTTGCAATGTCTAGGTTTTTTTTTTTACAAGATTTTATTAATAGATATTAGAAGTTATTAATTTATGTTTAGATAAAAAGTTGCTAGCATTGTTTAAAAATTGCCAGCTAGTGTTTTAATTTAAATGCTGAATAAAAAAACAATCTGACAATTATAAGCAGGAAAATTAACGTACAGCAGTGGTGGGATTAATGTAGTCTGGCAAGAATCATCTTTAAACCATCAGGACTCAGTTCATTCCAGACGTCTTATTGTGCATTTCTTCCAAGAAAATCAAACAAAATTTACAATAAATAATAAGAAAATAGTCTTGGAAACTAAATCATACTAACACAAACAAAGTGCTTGTAAATAAGGGGAGATTCTTTTTAAATGATATTTTTTTTTTCAAAATGGAGCACCATGTCCAGGAAACAAATATTTTATTTCTTAAAATATTGAATTAAGAGATAACAAATATATGAATTTATATTTCATTACCATGTAAGCAAATAACCTACGAAACTGGATATTCAAATTGTTCAGCATGTGTGATTTGGCTTTATATCTGTTATATATAGTTACCAAAACAAGGTAACTTGGGCAAGGGGCAAAACCACACTGAATTATTCTCAAAAGTACATAAATTATTTTCTTCTTTGTTATTTAGCCATTCTGAAAGTGAGCACACTTCTGTCTACAGCTGTGTAAATGTAATGCAGTAAACGCTTATTACATTTTTCACAATTCTAATTTATTAATGATTTCCAGTAGTTAACCTAAACTATTATTGGCTGTGTTACTTTAGTCATGTAATGACTTGAAAGGTATAGCAAATAACATGAAGAAAATTTTTTTATAAAGCAAACAAATAAAATAATACCCGTGAAAATTACCATTTACAACAGCATCAGAGATAAAAATGAACAACATTAGCAAAAGATTGACTCAAAATAATAAATGACAATAATTGTCTGTAACAAGATAACTGGATACATTACACTGTTCATCTAAAACAAAAATATGATAAATTACACTGTTCATCCAAGATGTAAATAAAGAAAAAGTTCTGTTTGGACAAAATCAGACAAAAATACAAACACTTCATCAAATGTTGCTTCCTCTTTGGATGTATGCAATATATATATATAGTCCACCAAGCCCAGAATTCAGACATGCAATCACCAATTGAAAAAAAACAGGAGTCCAATGTGCACTCCTACAAGCCCAGGATTCAGACATCACCAAGCTCACGATTCAGATATGCAATTCATGAACAAGTTCAAGATTCAGACATACAGTTCATCAAAATGCTCATTGGATTCAGACATACAATTCATCAACAAGCTCAAGATTTAGACACAATTCATCAAGTTGCTCAAAATTCAGACCTGCAATCCAGCAAATTCAGGATTTAGACACCAATTCATCAACTAACTCAAGATTCAGTCTTACAATCCAGCAAACCCAGGATTCAGACAATTCATCAACTTGCTTGAGATTCATACTTACAATCCAGCAAACCCAGGATTCAGACACACAATTCATCAACAAGCTAAAGATTCAGACATACATCAACAAGCTCAAGATTCAGATTTACAATCCAGGATTCAGACAGGCAATTCATCAATTTGCGAAAGATTCAGACATACAATTCATTAATAAGCTCAAGATTTAGACCTGCAATTCATCAAAAAGCTCAAGATTCAGATTTACAATCCAGCAAACCCAGGATTCAGAAAGAATTCATCAACTTGCTCAAGATTCTGACAAAAAAATCCAGCAAACCCAGGCATTCACTGCAATTCAGGCAATATAACAAGCTCAAGTCTAAAGAGTCCTCAAAACATTCAACTTTCAGACAATTTGATACAGCTCAAAATTCAGACCTTTCAATAATAAATCAGGATTCAGGCAATTTTTCAATTAGTCTAAGATTCTGATGACTTCTTGACAAGTCCAGGATTCTGTTAAGTCCTCAAGAAGTCTAGGACTGAGACATATCATCAACATGCCCATGATTGAGACAATTCATCAAGATTCAGATATACTCTAATGATTTATATTTTTGCAACAAATAAGCAATTTATATTGCCACCTAAAGCAATTTCAACATTAAAAAAACAAGAATAAAAATTAACGCAACAATTATATTTTTAACTAAATTTAGGAAATTGTTGCGAACAGAAAAATATCTGAACCATTCAATTCTTAGCAATATACACAGCCATAATATCGGGACCATTAAATCCCTAAAACTGTGACAGCCAGAGAAACATTTACCATAGACATGCAGATAAATAAATATACAAGTATATACCATTTGTTTTCCATAACGACAATTGTAATCTAAGTCTATAACCAGATCACTTTACATGATAAAGCAATTAGCACAATGTTGGTTTTATTCAAAATTCAAAATCTAGAGCTAAAAATGGAAAGCTTGTTGAAAATCTTACAACTTTTGTAAATCATAAATAATGAGATTTAATGATGTGCATAAAGTCAATACCAAGAACTCATAATATCACAGTAATTCATATATATATTTTCTGATTAATACATTACGTTGTGAATAAGCAGAATTAATCCACCTGGAACAATGAAGGTTCAATTTACCCAGCTTCCAAGATTAAAGAGCTGTTCTCTTTTCATAAGCATTACTAAGTGATCTTCACAACATAACACTAAATGGACATTGTTCATAAGCATTACTAAGTGATCTTCACAACATAACACTAAATGGACATTGTTCATAAGCATTACTAAGTGATCTTCACAACATAACACTAAATGGACATTGTTCATAAGCATTACTAAGTGATCTTCACAACATAACACTAAATGGACATTGCTGTTCCAATGTATTGTATTCCCAGTCTCCAGGCAGTCTAGACAGTTTACAAATCTGGATTTGCAAATATCACAGTGACATTTTTAAATTAAAAATTGTATATGTACTTTAGTCAGCAGTATTCTTTCACAAGATGAATCTAGAAAAACTGCCTTTTCAGACAGATGTTTATGAAAACTTTGTTTAAAAAAAAAAAAATTTCTTTCTCTGTTCTTATCAACACTTTTCAAAAATCTCATGCAAAAGATATGCTTTATGCAAATAAACTCTCTTTTCTCTTTGCCAATGTTACACTACAAGTGGCAGTCAAATATTGCCATATACAAGTTTACAATTGTTCATGAAGCAATATAGAACAAAATAACAATTGTTCATGTAGCTAGCTACACAATACTTTCATATAGCTTGTACAATAAATGACAATCGTTTGTATAGTCATGTAAAATAAACTTACAATCAATCAGTCATTAATTCTTACAATCATTCAGAGTGGTGTGTACCATATTTAAATTTAAATCCTATGCATCCAAAAAGACAACCTTCCACTTTGCTTCTGTTTAAAAAAAAAATGAATTAAGTTCTTTAATTATAGGTACAAAACTATACTAAGCTGCATATATTTACAAATACAGTTGAGCTCGAAATCTGTACATTTTTAACTACAATTTTTCCCCTTTACTCTGCAATCTAATGTCATTTTTTAATTATGATTTTGATTCTGCTATCAATAAAGAAAAGAATCAGTTAAACAAAACATGTAACTCTGCTGAAAATCGTTTTGATAATGGCAAAATTAGTTATCACTGTACACTGAATGTTTCAAATGAAGGCTTTTACATCTCCCATTATGTACAATGCCAAGGGATGTCTTCCAAACCATGATCAACAGTGCAGCGGAGGTGGAAGTTTCTCTGTAAAAATGAAATTAAAATAATGAAGGAATTACAGAAAAGAAAGGAAAACAGTTCTAAGTCAGTAATGTTAATATAATTATAACAACTAATGTTTTAAAAAGAGATAAAATTCTATCATTCCATACAGTGTTCCGATACATACAATGGGAGATAACTCACTGTTTTGTATAAGAGTGATATCTGAAGTCAATGATTGTTGGTATACTTATAAATTATATAATTTGAACCTTTTCAAATTTAAGCAAAATATAATTTTAAAAATGTAATCAACTTTGTTAAGTACATTTTTATCAATGTGTAATAGAAAAAAAAAACCTATCCAACTAGTATTTTGATTGTGCCCAAGCAGGATGTCAATGCTTGACAAAACCATATGATCTCTCAAAATTCATTTCCAATCTCAAGATGCATTTTCTATACAAAATGTTTATTTTATACTCTTAGCCAAAGTGAATATGAAGTATTCAATTAAGCAGGAGACTGAATAATGAACATATGTATTATAGTACTACTCTTACATTACTATATGATAAAGACTTCGCTGTTTCTCAAAAAGTGTATTCCAGTGATTCTGTCTAATGTCCAGTGAACAACATTTTCAAATGATAGTGCCTTGTGTCTAATGAACAGTGTATTCAAATGATACTTCCTTATGTCTACTGAAGTGTGTTCAAATAATATTGCCTAATGTCCACTGAACAGCATGTTGAAATGATATTACCTGATGTCCAGTGAACATGTTTAAATGATACTGCCTTTTGCCTAGTGAACAGTGTTTTCTTGTCTTTTTTATTGACTTGTGTCCAGTGAACAGGTGTCTCTGTGTCTTAGAAGAGTTCACTGGGTATATCAGAGGGAAAACAATTTGGAAACATTCAACAGCAACAATTTGGAATATGGATAACAAAATATTTATAAAGTATGCAATAATTATCATGAATACTTTTTCATATCAACTGCTATATTCACAATTTTATTTCCTAGTGGCAGTGCTCTTAAGTCTCTGCATGGCTTCTATTCTCCAGACAACTTTGGTTACAAAACAAAATGCCTTGAAAGGTTTGGTCTTACACTTTCTCTATAACATCTGCATCTAAAAGGGGCATGATTTTCTGAGTTAATGTACCTGCCTTTTCTGTTTCAGATTTGATGGATACTAGCTGCTTTGTCAGGAAGGGGAAAAAAATGCCTGATATCCCGAAGAATCCATTTGTCTATTACTGCTTCCCATGCTGCCACATGATGTGACATGCAAATCCACCAAGTCCTGGACAGTTGTGAGCATTTAAAGGCCAAACCTTACACCCCCATCCAAAACAGCATTTAGATCAGAGCCATACCTTTTCCCCCTCCCTCCGAAACAGCATTCAGAGAAGGGCCAAACCTTCCCTCCAAAACAGCATTCAGAGAAGGGCCAAGCCTTAACCCCCTCCAAAAACAGCATTTAGAGCAGGACCAAGCCTCCCCAACCACTCTCCAAAACAGCACTTAGAGTAGGGTCAAGACTTACACCCCTCCAACAGCAAAACTGTCCATACCTTTCCCCTACCAACCTGCATTTGCCATCATCTTTCTGAAAGTTATTCATTGTTATGGAGCCTTCTGGTCCCTTTGGAACAAATAAGAGAATCTGCTCTTCTTTGTTCAGATTAATATTGCCTATAAGTGACCTTAGTGTTAAGGTCAGTTAACGTAAGTTGGAAATTCCTTTCCCATCTCTACTGACAATCACTTACCAGTCTGTCTGTCAATGGGGAGAGCCAGTTTGTCCTTCATCAAAGAAGAAATTAATTCAAAAGTGTAGCTCTTTTCTGTGCTAATATTAGGCTAGCATTGGCTAGTGATAGCATACTGCACTGCCCCATTGAAAAAACCCTCTAACCAACAATGTCTGTGACACAGTCTTAGCTATGGCAAGTCAAGTCAAAAATAACTTGTGAGGTCAGAACAATGATGCCCCACCCACTTTCTGGCTGGTGAGTGAAGCAGTGTGTACACGGAATCAAGCTTGACAGATTGTGCCTTATCAGGGAGATTCCACATAATGTCGTTATTTATGCTAAGTGGATCCATGGGAAAAAATGTTAACAGTAAATGAATAAAGAGGGAAGCTCAAGAGAATGATCCACTGGAGAAGAGTTATATGTGAAAAAAGATCACTAGTCTTGAAAAACAATTCTGCTGATGCAAACAATAAAATAATTTTCTGACGTGAGCAATGGCAGGTGCATGAGGAAAAATATTTCAACTGAAGCAGTTAATTTATTATCACTATTACATAACAGAACGGTCAACCTTAGCCTACAAATATTGAAGAAAGCATTGTAAATTACACAATTTTAATTTGACTGATTCTCATGTCCTCACTGTCATTTTCATGACTATCACTATGCATTGTATCAAAACCAGACTTGTGCAACAGCAAGCTAAAGTACTGTCAACATTGTCCAAGTGCGGGATGTCATTCAAAACTTGGCAAGCGACAAGACAAATCAGACAAATGTCAAGTGCCTCTGGACAGGTAAAGCACTTTAAATCTATGGAGATGTTCGGAGGCATATTTCCTGCTTTACCGTGTTCCAAGATGAATAGGAATGTGTCTTGATTTTACAGCATCAAAATTTCTCTCCCCAAACATTGCCTTTGTCACAAGGGATGGGAAGAATCACTAATATCTCATAAGGTCATAAACAGCGGCTGTTATTACAATTGGTAAAATTCATCTAGCTGTTTCTTCTCCCTCAGGGACTTAATGCAAGTAGGGACACACAAGTTAATAGGGAGAAATGCCTACATGCTGTAGTATGCCAAAAGGAAGCAAGAAATCAAGAAGTCTGGTACTGAAGGCCACTATGCAGGCCAAACACTCCCAAGTGTATCATGTGCATAGTGCAGCAGTACACTACACAAACCTTCACCTATTTATGCCTTCATCAAACAAACTGATGCAAGCAGTACACTACACAAACCTTCACCTATTTATGCCTTTATCAAACAAACTGATGCAAGCAGTACCAGAGCCACCTTCAATAAAGCAATCTACCCACCCCATTAAGAAGTCTGCTCTCTCATACATCTACATCAAGACTTCACAACATTTGGTAAAGTCAGACTGGACTCAACATATCATCTACTACTGCTTATCATTTCTGCTTTACATGTATAAATTGGGCCTAAGACAGCCTTATTTTATGCCAAGCTTGCTGGCAAACAAGTTGATTTTGCTCATTGAGAATTTGACCAGCACTCAAAAAATATGCATGGTTTTTCATCTGCAAACAGCACATACTACCCAAGGATAGGTTCAAACAAAGGTGATTAACTATGATGTTTTTAATTTAAATTTAAAATTTAAGGGTGTCGCAAGTGGTAAGTGTCAGCTAAGAAAAGTATAAAGAGATAATATAACTTACTTGTGAATAGGAAACAGAGAAAGAATAACAAGAATTAATGGAACCAAATGCAACAATCATAAAACATGGAAGAACAATGAGACTCAATATCTGCAAATTGCATAATCCTGGTTTGTAACATATCCAAAACAAAGTACTTAAGGAAGGTTACTACCAACAAGAAGCACGTGACTTGGTGAGTATTGTAATTTTTTATCTTGTTGTGGCTCATATGTCTTATAACAGTGCATTACCTTTATTACAGTATGTACTAAAGGCGATGTGACAGAAAGGTGTGGTCAAATGATGTAAGAGTAAATACAAACTGATGTAAGAGTAAATACAAACTATGTGATAATGCAGGCAAAGTGAGGCCTTTTCTTGTATTACGTCTTTGATAACATATTGTCCTCTTGCCGTATGCACTAAAAGTGGAGTGACGGAAAAGTGTGGTCAAATGATGTAAGAGTAAATACAAACTATGTGATAGTGCAGGCAAAATGGGACCAAAGCATATGGATAAATTCACCTACCTCTGAACTGTAAGCATTTCCACGCAGATTTAAGCTTGTCTTGCACAGCTTTGATAACTTCCACCACACTGCAAAATCAACAACTGATTTTACAAACTATTTGAAATCTCTTCTGAAATATAATTTTTAAATTACATAAAATATATGAATCAGGTGAATCCTCAGACAGACAGAGAGAAAGAAGAAGAAATAAGAGAGAAGAAATAAAAGAAATGTGAGTGAAGATACAAGACTGGCAAAGAAAAAAAATTAAATAACATCAGGTACCATTACCTGCTCTGAGGAAGACAAGGAGTCAGTAAACTGCATGGGTCACCTAAAAGTGAGGATATACACTCGGCTACAACTGCCATATATTGATCTCCCTCAGAAGGCTGAAAAAGACAATTGAAAATGGTGCATGCTGTGGTCAGTGTCTGTGACTATCAAACTTGTTTTACTTAATGTTTCCACATCTTGCATGCTGTGGTCAGTGTCTATGACTATCAAACTTGTTTTACTTAATGTTTCCACATCTTGCATGCTGTAGTCAGTGTCTGTGACTATCAAACTTGTTTTACTTAATGTTTCCACATCTTGCATGCTGTGGTCAGTGTCTGTGACAATCAAACTTATTTTTACCTATGCTTTCACATCTTGCATGTTTTGGTCATGGCTACTCAACCTTGCCTTTACCTAATGCTTTCACATCTTACATGTTTTGGTCATGGCTACTCAAACTTGCCTTTACCTAATGCTTTCACATCTTGAATGTTTTGGACATGGCTACTCAAACTTGCCTTTACCTAATGCTTTCACATCTTATATGTTTTGGTCATGGCTACTCAAACTTGCCTTTACCTAATGCTTTCACATCTTACATGCCAAACGTGGCCAATGAATAATAATCAAACTTGTTTTTACCTAATGATTCTTCATGGAGGTAAAAAAGGAAATATTTCAATGTTATTTAATCAATATTTTTCAAGCAATTTATTTACTATCTTTTAAATTAAAACAATCAATTTTCTAATCTGCATCTTTCTAAATATTTAACTTTACTAATTAGAACTAAAGACTGTAGAGATAAGATAGTTTAGTAAACCCTTAGACATTATCTAATTCACACAGGAAAACAAAAAATATTTAGAAAATACTGGACAGATACCTTGAAAAAGAGAAACAGCTGTCCTCTAGCTAACCCTTGCAGCATTACCAGTATATGACCCATTACCTCTGCAGTAAAACAATAGTCACCCTGCTGACAAATAACAAATTTTGATTAATTACAGTTCCTTTTCAAAACCGCATAGAGAATGAAAAACATGTATGGGGCAATCATTGCATGCACAAAATATTCAAAAATTAATAGTGGAATCTCTCTTTCTCACACATGTACACCTTCATGCATGCACATAGATACACCCACAAACACACATATGCATTCACATATCTGAAATATGTCTAAGACTAGTCCATGAATTGCATTTGGAGTCAAAAGGTTCCAACAGTTCCTGTGGGAAAAGAAGTCAACAAAATAAAGAAAAATCTTGCAATACTGGATGGGGTTTTCCATAATGATTGCATAATAGTCTTGAGAGCATAGTTCTAAAGAAAGCTGAGCTAAACAAGATAGGTCATCAAAATATAGTTAATTGGCTTATTTACAATTTCTTGATGACTGATTTTAATCATGATGAGATAATATTAATCACAATTTGGGCATTGGCACCAAAATACTGATATGTTTAATGACTTATTTTACCCAACACTAATCACAATTTGGGCATTGGCACCAAAATACTGATATATTTAATGACTTATTTTACCCAATACTAATCACAATTTGGACATTGGCATTGGCATATTTATGTCCTTAATTTTAAAAAAATACCAATCACAATATGGGTATTACAACCAAAATTATGTGCAAGTCCTTGATGGCTGACTTTAACCATGATGAGACTGACTACAATTAAATTTTGCTTGGTATGAAAAATATCAAGAGACCAATTACTCCCAAGTAATTAGACTTATCTAGATACCTCTTTAGAGTTCTGTCAGGATTATAAAGAGAAGTGCTTGTGTGGCAACGTTCTTGACTTGCACTGAAAGGAAAACTATTCCTTAGAAAAAGGGATTCTATAATCTACAACTACAAGTCACTACATAAAGTGGAAAGAAACTAATTCTCAAAAGTCATTATACTCACAGACTCCTTCTTAACTCCAAGACTCACAAACACAAGATCAGGAGCAAACTATAATCTACAACTACAAGTCACTACATAAAGTGGAAAGAAACTAATTCTCAAAAGTCATTATACTCACAGACTCCTTCTTAACTCCAAGACTCACAAACACAAGATCAGGAGCAAACTGTAAGTAAAATGACAAAAAAAAATCAACAAATATACATATGATTTAACAACTGTTATCAAACCATTTAAAAAACACTATTAACATATTTTATTTAAACTACTGTGATTATTTACTATAAGCATTTTATAATTTATTTCTTAAACAGATAATACATTTAGACAACTCACAACTTTTTCTGAATGCTTTAATATAAACACTGGCAAATCATGAATGAACAAAGGACAAGCATTGTTTCTTATATAATAACCAAAGAATGAATTCTAAAACCTTAGGAAAGATATTAAGTTCTGTATTATTTTAAATTTAAAATAAAAGGACTTGATAAAATATTTATAAAACATCTGTTATCTAATATAATTCTTTCCAAATACCCATATTTAAGTGTATCTCTCCCCATCCCACTCAGGAGGAATTTTCACTACAAAAATATTCTGTTCTGAGGCAGACACATAGTCTTTAGGTATATGTCAGACCATAAACTAGTGAAACAGCATGTCTATTTTCACTTTGTATCCCCTTGGTACTATTTTTTTAAAAATACAACCAAAAAAAACTGTTTATGAAAGGAGCTAATTTTATTGAAATGCATACTTATGGGTAATATATAAAAATCAAACTGAGATAAGTCATTCTCCAGGTGTTTGCTATTGTAATTTAAATCATATGTTGGACATTGTCCAGTTGTTTATTATAAATGTAACCTGATAAATCCTGTGAAAGGACACTCTCCAGTTGTTTATTATTGTAACCTGATTAATCCTGTGGAGGACATTCTCCATTTGTTATTACTTTAATGATAAATCCTGTAGGAAGTTCTCTAGTTTATTATAACTTGATAAATCCTGCAGTGTTTATTATAACTTGATAAATCCTGTGTAGGAAGTTCTCCAGTTTATTATGATAACTTGTTTAGGACATACTCCAATTATTACTATAACTTGATAAATTCTGAAATAGGTCATTTTCCATTTGTTATTAATGTCACTTGATAAACATTGATAAGACAATGCATAATTGTTCCATGATGTAGCCTGAGAGAAACTGTGAGAAAATATTCTCCAGCTGTTTATTATTGAATATAATAAGTCATATAATAGGACTCTGCAGTTATTCCAACTATAGTGTGAAAGAAAGTGTGAAAAGACATTTTTCAGTTGTTTACTCAATATTGTTGAAACTTGATAAACACTGTCACAGGATATTGCAATTATCCAACTAATAGTCCAGCAGTGTCTAAGATAAGGGTTCCCCAGGTTTTCTATTATTATAACTTGACAGCACTGTAATATGACATGCAGAGTTATTATGACTGCAATCTGATCAGACAAAGCACCATGTAGTCGGTCACTGTTGTAGTCATGGGTCTTAACTAAGGCATGACAAAAATGTAGCTATTGTTTGTTGGCTTTATAAAATGGGAACATTGCCTTCACTAGGAGCACCTTATCACAGGTGTCTGCTTGCAATAGCAGACTAGCTTTATAAAGGTAAGTTACATATGTCTGCTTGCAGTGTAGACTAGTTTCATAAAGGTAAATCACAGATGTCTGCTTGTAATGGTGGACTAACTTAGAAAGGTAAATTACAGGTATCTGCTTGCAATGGTGGACTAACTTAGAAAGGTAAATTACAGGTATCTGCTTGCAATGGTGGACTAACTTAGAAAGGTAAATTACAGGTATCTGCTTGCAATGGTGGACTAACTTAGAAAGGTAAATTACAGGTGTCTGCTTGCAATGGTGGACTAACTTAGAAAGGTAAATTACAGGTGTTTGCTTGCAATGGTGGACTTAGAAAGGTAAATTACAGGTGACAAACTATATCTGAATGTAATTCTGGCCACTATCATTCTCACCTCATAAGATATGGGTAAAACCACTTGCTGAAATGCTGCTATAATATCTCCATTCTGCAATTGTTTCTGAAAGAAATTAGTAGTACATTCCTGTTTCAATGTACTTAATACATACACTAAATAAATGCACATTCAACTCTTTCTCTTTCACTACCATTAACTTTTCTTCATTATACATGTAATTGCTAATGCATCTTTTTAAATTTAATTTTAACATTATTGGTTCATTGACAGTGTTTGCCAATCAAGAGGATTTAATATGACAAAATCATTCAGTGTATGGCACTGCTTTGTTATTTCAAGTAGCAATCAGTTTGTTCCATCAACTGTCTATGATTAAATGTGTGTGAAATGTACGGGTATATTTAATATGAACTTTCAAACATGAAGTATCAAATCCAATGACAGCCACAAGAGTGACCTACATCTTAAATTAATCCAATCATCAATATTTTATGGATATAGTAGCTGAAAGATAATGTGTATGAAAAAGCTTTATTTAGAGAAAACTTTTACTGTACAATATTTGTTCTGAATGAAACATTTACAAACTTTATTTTTTTTATAAAAAATCTTATTTCAAATTCCATTTTAATTCAGTGAACTCTGAGCTTCAACAGTTCTACAGATCTTAATCCGGTCTGCATATAGATACAATTTATACAAGTAAAATTCAGATTTCTTTATTTTTAAGCCAAGTAAGAGTAGGTAAAGTTATAGGTATTTTATTTTTAGTTTTTATGCTCATTAACATTTTAATGTCTTAATAATGAATGCAGTTTGCACCATTAATATAATCACTGATTATTAGCATCAACTGTTTCAAAGAATCTAATGATACTATATTATTTTCAGTTCAGAAATCTCTGTGTGCAAGATTTAAAGGTTGATATATTTAATAACTTCTACAGATTCAAATCAAATCATCAAACTGTGTAGTCCATATTATTTTCAGTTTGGAATAATTTTTTGTGTAAGATTCAAAAGTTGATTTATTAATTAACTCTCAGAAACAAAGAGCCTGTGCACTATTCAAACCTACAGCATCAACCGCTATTCCTAGGTGATTTAACTCTATTCATTCAATCAAACCACTATTCCAGGTAATTTTACTTTCATACAGCCATACCTCTATTCCTACGTGATTTTACTCCTTTCATTCAGCCAAACTAATAATCAAAGGTGATTTTACTCCTTTCATTCAGCCAAACTAATAATCAAAGGTGATTTTACTACTTTTCCTCAGCCAAACCCCAATTCTTAGGCAACTTCTTTTCTTAGTTCATCATTCAATTTTTCATATCTTGAATGTTTTGATTCATGGTGGCTTTTTTAAGTTGTATTCTTTAATGGTTTTGGAACATATTAAACAAATAGGTTTTCCTTATAGATAGTAAAAATAAAAATAGGCATCAATCTATCTGTCCTGAAATACATGACACTATCCACTTTCCTCTTGATGCATTTCAATGAGTCAGAAATACATGACACTCACTATCCACTTTCCTCTTCATAAATTTCAATGGGTCAGAACAAAATGTAACGGATGACTGGAAGTGACAATGAATAAATAAATAACACAAAAAAATCAGCACAGGTTTTTTCAATAGTGAGAGTTTATTTTATTATGTCAACAATGCCATCTATGATGGAACCAGGCAGAAACAAGTAGAGATAGACATAAGAATCCAAACTACACAAAATCCGCACCGTACATGATAAAATTACATGCGTCCAAGTCTTTCTATATAAATAAACACAATAATCTTTCTTCAAATAAAACTAAACTTGACTAATCAATGTATTCCTCCCACTTCTCTGTTTCTCCTATAACTGACAACTTGTTAACATATCCCGTTTCTTACTTTTCTGTATATGCCACAAGAGACAGCTCTGGCAGAATGTGCAAGACAAAAAAAGCAATTAAATCACTATGACCACCACTATTTCTTAAGTACAGATCAACTCTAGTCTAAGGGAATGTGGCAAAATGATTGCAAGCCTGATTTTATTACATTCTGAATATCTTACACAGGCCAAATTAAATCATTTGGGGGGCTGGACCTGACCCATGGGCCAGGGGTTGCACATGCCTAATTTATAGTATATACTTATATATTAAATTTTAACACCACAAGTACTACATTTCTGATTTTTATCTATTAGAATCACTCCTTAATAAAAATCAAAATGTAAACGACAAACATATTATAATTATAATGTTATGTTATGTTAAATTATGACTGTAAGTGTAATAAAATTACATGGACAATGTGCATAGTAAAATGTTTTATCCACATTGTATTTTTTTATTTTATAAATTGCAGTTTATAATAATTAACCAAAAATTAATAATTATTACTAAAATTCAAAGAATTATAATTTCTCATAAAGAAATTGATTATTGTTTTCTATTTAGAAAAATAATGAATTAAATAATATTTTAGAAAGAGAAAATAATGAAATAATTTACACTAATATATACACACACACACACACATAAGCAATAAAGCAACTTTAAATTAATGAAACAAAATGCAAGTAATTCAAACAATTACATAAAGAAAAAAGAAGAAATAAACACACTCTCTCTCTCTCTCTCTCTCTCTCTCTCTCTCTCTCTCTCTCTCTCACTTCTCTCTTGTGAACTAACCTTGTCCAGTGGAATGTTTATAAAGTGTATTTGGTTTCCATCTTGCCTCTGATCATCTTCTGCAGAACTGCCAACAGAGACTACCAGCAAACTGAAAAATAGATTCTTTATCGAACATTTTCTTTCTGCCTGATTTAAAGAATTTACTTCAGAAATAAAATGAGCAGCCAAAAAGTAAATTAACTAACAGTGACAACATATGATTCTAGCAACCAACCACTTTTTAAATAATGAATTATTTATTGCTCCATCACTGTAAGTGTAGAAATCATATATAAACTAGTCTAATGAATATTTCTTTTTAATAATTCATGAACCCATTCATAAACAAAAGACTTATCTGTGATCTTCATCAGTTATCAGAATGCCAGTTACAGACAAAAGATTTATCTGATTTTTATCAATTATAAGAACCCCAATTACAGACTAAAAACCTGTAAACTTTGTCAAATCATCAGAATCCCTGTTACAAAGGACTCACCTGTGATCTTAATCATCAGAATACCGATTACAGACTTACTTGTGATTTTTATCAGTCATTGTCACAGGAAGACACAACTGGTTTTCAGAAACCAAGTTCAGAATCAAAGTTCTGGCACAAGAAATATTATAGATATAATGTCAGTATCACACTTCTAACACAAGAAATAATACAGGTATAATGTCAGTATCACACTTCTAACACAAGAAATAATACAGGTATAATGTCAGTATCACACTTCTAACACAAGAAATAATACAGGTATAATGTCAGTATATTCTAATGGGGGAAAAAATATGTACATATTATCCAAAGATAACTCTGCCATAAGAATTATATGTATACTGCTAAAGATAGTTCTATCACAAGAAACTTTAAAAAGTAGACAGTCAGTAACAATTATAACTATATAGGCAATAGGACACTAATAACAATACAGTCAATAACACTGATAACTATACAGTCATAACACAATGTGAACTATACAATAGTAAAACAATGATAACCATACAGTCAGTAAAACAGTGATAACTACACAGTCAATAGGACATTGATAACAATACAGTCAGTAATACTGATAACTATACAGATCATAACACAATGTTAATTATACAGTCAATAGCATACTGATTATAATATATATATACAGTCCATAATGCAGTTCCAGTCAGTAATACAATAACTATACAGCCGATGATACTCTGAAATGTATGCCACAAAAAACTTATACCCTGTACATCTGAAAAATTAGTCTGACACAATCAAAGAGTTAAACTCTCTAACAAAATAAGCAAAGGTGGGACTTGTGGTAATATATCCAATAACAAAGAGTTAAACTTCCTAATTCTTAGTCAAGTCTAGACTCCTCATGACCATAGGCTAGAATTTTCTTCTTAAATTGCTGTTGACATCTTCCTCTCTCCATTGCTCAAACTGGTTTAACTTGGATCCCATTGCCACTCTCATCTTGAATCCTACAAATTATTTATTCAGCTCTGAATGCACTAACAATTATAAAAAATAATGCTAATATCCAAATTAAATTAATTAAAATTTAATTATGCAAGCCTAAAGAGTGTAATAGAAATTCAAATCATGACTGATTAAAATATCATATACACATAACAAAACTGATGAAATAAAAATATACAAAATCTTTACATGAACAGATAAGTGTGTAGTGTAAAATTTATTATCAAACCTCTTTGTACTGATGTCTTTCTGGACACAAGCAATGGCTGATTGGGCAAACTCATTATTTAACTTGGCCATCACCTCTTCTGACTGATCTTGGAAATTGCTGCAAGTGGAAACAATTAAATTGGAGAATGATTACTCGTACTCAAAGTAAATTTGTGAATTGTTCCATTTATCTTAAAAATGTTCTTAGTGCTACAAAGCAACAACATCATTAATAATATTAACATCTCTCTACCAAAGTCTTTTATGCAGTGAAGTCTGCCTAAATTTGAAGTTTTCACTGATATTCTTAAGACACATTAGTTTAAATATTCTAGTTCTGCTTCTGTTCAAATTTGTCACAGATTACATACAACCCTGGCCTTTTCACTGTTAAAAATGTAATATGTTGATATGTAAACTTTTGGTAATGTTAGTTACTTCTACTGAGTTAGAGGGAAATATTAAAAGTCAACGACATAAGCATAGGCATCAAATTATATTTAAGAGTTTATGTGTTTCAGTTACAGTTTTTGTTGTCATTATCAGAGACTGAAAGGTTTGTTTGTATTGATCCCCAAGTAAACTCATCCAGCACAGGCCCTCTTCATACCATGAACCTCATATTAACTCATCCAGCATAGGTCTTCTTCATACCATGAACCTTTGATTAACTCACCCAGATTAGGTCTTCACCAAAGTGTGAACCCTAAGTTAATTCATCCAGCAAGGTTATCTCTATACTATGAACCCTGAATACTGTTAATTCATCCTATACACAAAGTAAGTTTATGCTTGTTGGAACAAGGGTACATTTTACTCTCAATTACAACAAAGCATAATTTGAAGCAATTTTTCTTTAAACGGTATAATGCAAATGAATATATTTTGCATTTCACTAATTGCAAAGAGTGTAATTTATACTTTTATTATTAGATAATACATATACTGTCAATCATTCTACCAAAATAAAATAAAATTGCAGTAAAACAAATGCCATAATTAACAACAAAATAAATGACAGTAAAACAAATGCCATAATTAACAACAAAATAAATGACAGTAAAACAAATGCCATAATTAACAACAAAATAAATGACAGTAAAACAAACGCCATAATTAACAACAAAATAAATGACAGTAAAACAAACACCCTAATTAACAACAAAACAAATGACAGTAAAACAAATGCCATAATTAATCACAAAATTTACAGTCAAAGAACTATCTTTTGTGAATTATTAGGAAAGGTTGGCATTAAGTTTTGTTATAGTCTTATCAAATAATCTTATATTTTCAAATACATTTTGTTTATCATTATTTTATTTGCTACACCTTCAAAAATAATTATCACAGTTTGAGCATATGACCCAATGCCACATAGTTAATGGTTTCGATTATTATTAATTAATTAATCATCCATAACTAATTACAAGTAATGATACTCTTAATTTATGTTATTAATAATTCTCCAGAAGACACCCCTCATCTCTCTCAATTGGTGGATATGCGGGTGCTGTAAACATTTTCTCTCTTCAACAACATGACAGACAAACATGTACTGTCACATTATTTCCGTAGGTGAAAAACTTCTTACTAAAGGAGAAGACAAATCTGTCTTTAATGTATATTTAGCAAGCCCCCATCCACCCACTTTTTCTCCAACATATAATTATCAGTTATAAAATACAATATAATCAATAATAAAACAGAATATAATCAGTTATAAAACAATATATTCATTCAAAACAATCTTTAAAAATAACCCTCAGAAATAATGTGATTTTATACAAGAATAGTTCTTTAAGAAAACAAGCAAGCAAAGAATAAATTTATATTTAAATCTGTTTCTAAACAATTAAAATGTAACAGGAGTAGACTGAGTTACATGTGTTGGAAGAGTTACAGGAGTTACACAATAGGAGCTACATCAATAGATAAAGTTATACAAGCAGAGTCACATGATAAGACTAAAGGTTTTTTATTAAAAAAAAAACAACAAAAAACCCCAGTAAATATACTTCACTGTGGATAGGTGGGTGGTAAGATGTGTAAAATGTACTGAGTTAGTAAGTAGAGAAGTACGAGTGTGTAGGAGTGAAAAAAGAAACAAAAAAAATAGAATGCAAGCATGGATGATTAAAACTCTCCCAAAAGATTAAACATTTATAATAAAATACACCTTTAAAAATTGAGATCTAAACAACAACGCATTCTAATTACTGCATGCTTACCTGACCAATAAAGCATTCTAAACATTGCAAGCTTACCTAAACAACAAAGCATTCTAATTGTTGCAAGCTTACCTTGGGAGGAAGATACAAGATTGAACCTGTGCAAGAAAATAATAATTAAATATACAAAAGATCAACACTTTATTTTATTTCAGAAGAAAAATATTTACCACTTTTATTCCTAGAAAAGTATGTTCTAAATATATCTGATTAACTTTCAAATATATGTTAAATTATAATAAAAAATTATTATAATTTATTTGTACTCATTTGTTATTTTTTTCACTAAAACTAAACTGACCTCTTTGTCTAAAACTGCATCAACTGCTAATGACACACAAAAGTGGATCTGATCTGAAGTCTTAGAATCATCCTGCAAAAAGATATATAAGACAATTCAATATTGAGAGAATATACAAATGATTTTATATATATATAAGACAATTCAATAGTTAGAGAATATACAAATGATTTTATATATATAAGACAATTCAATAGTTAGAGAATATACAAATGATTTCAAGAGTGAGAAACCATAATCCACATTTATTCATAATTGTGATCTACCTAATAAGTTAGAAAGAGGAAGTCAAATACTTTATTAATTAATGTACTTTTATTTTCAATGTGAATGCAACTGAAACATACCTGAAGTCTCTGACAGCGGCTTAACAGTCCATTTTTCTTAAATTTTTCAAGAGCACTGAAAAGAAGTAATTTTTTAAAATGTAAATTAGGTTTTTGGAACACTTACTAAATGACTACAAAAATATTACCCAAAGCTCTTGAATATACTGTACACTTTCAGTGTTAACTTCTTATCATACATAAGAGTACATTTCCACATAAAGAACACTAAACAGCAAAGTTTGAAGGGCACTCAAAACACATCTTAGTTCTTACTGGAAAACTCTTTGAAGAACTATATTAACTTTCCTAGTATGAGTGAATAGGTAAATATTGAAAAAGAAAGAAAAAAATACAAATATATACATCAAAACCCAAAACCATGAGTGTAAACATCAGTAGCATAAACAGTAGTCCAAGGTGTCTGCTCTAATCCATCTAATGTATAAAAGTAACTGATAGTATTTTATATTTTTTCTGCTACTTGAATAAATTAATGCAAAAAAAAAAAAAAGAAAAGAAATTTAAATTGTATTTTATATATTTAAATGATGTCCAGATAGCCTCATTTCATTTGAAGAAAGTAAGATAAAGTACATTTGCTTACCTTCCATTTTTACCATTTTGGCTTTGTGCAGGAGTATACCACAGCAGCCCGCATCTGGGAAAAAGTCACAAGATTCATGTCATCTTAAGGGATATTCAAAGTTAAAGACCAAGTGTAATGGAATCTAGGTCAGCCACAGATAAGAACAAATCCATACGAAATGAGTAATTCCCATTCTTAGAATCAAGACTGCAAAATTTAAACTTTCAGAGATTTGTATAAATGCATTTATTTTTGTATTGAAAGTCAATATTTCTGAAAGAAATCAGAGCTCTTGTTTTTTTTGCAAGACTGATTTCTCACCATAAAATACAATGTTTCATGGGGACAACTATCTGCATGTGCTGTCTGACATTGAAAAATATGAAAAATTAAAACATGGTCAAATATTGCAGTGCATATGGCTGGCTGTACAAACTGCAGACAAACCAAAAATATCCATTTTTTTACATTTCCCAAAGATCACAAATTACAACAAAAAATAGTGAATTACAAAGCTGAAAAGAGAAAACTTTCATCCAACAGCACAGACGGTAGTGTGTAGTGAGCACTTCTAAGAAGAAGACTGTGAAATGCAAAGCAGTCTTTTTGGAACAATTTAGCAATGCCAGATATTGAGGTACCAAAAGTTAGACCTTGACTACAAATACAAAAAAAAAGTAAGAATGTTTGTCTGTATATATATATTTTTTTTTCATGGGATTTACAAAACCTCATCAGATGAACTTTTCAAAACTAGCAACTAAAATTGAAATCATATTATTTTTATAATAAACACTGTATAGAGTTTGATACTAAATAAATTTATTTAAATTGCAATCTGATTTTTTTTTTTATTTGTTTAAAGAGGACACAAGGATCACAGCACTGATGCACTCAAAACTTCATCATGTTGACATTCATCCATATAATGAACGAAATAACATTTCAAAGGTGTCTGTCCACAATCAAACATCAACAGACACACCAAAAATGGCATCTACACCAGTAATGACACAAATGTGCTTTCTTATAATGCATGTTAAAAACTGATAACAGTATTTTTTTGGATGAAAGCAGCAGCGATGAATTTCTAAAGATGATGAAAGTTTTGATGACAGTAATTTATTAACATGGCATTTAAAGAAGACTTTATTTAAAATTAGATATTATGCCAAAGGTAGAAAAAAAATTTTTTTTGTATTTAAAGCCTACAGCTTTACAGCTTAACATGGCATTTAAAGAAGACTTTATTTAAAATTAGATATTATGCCAAAGAAAATATTTTTTTTTGTATTACTTGCTGCAGCTTTTTGCAAGCTATCTTGTTTGCAGTGCCACAAATCCAGAGCTCAAACAATACAACAATGGTACTATGCAAAATGTTCAGGGGTCATGTAAATATGGTTTTAAGTGGGCATGGCACAGTCAACCTGTTCATAGCCATATGCCATGGGAAAAACTGGTTTATCAGCAGCAAAAAATGATAAGATTTGTATAGTTCTAAAAATACCTATGTATACTCTCCGTCATTTTCACAACTTTAAAAGCTGTATATCCAGCCTATTGTTAGAAATGTATGGAGAAATTTTAGAGATTGTATTTTGCAAAAGCTTAAATCCAGTAAACAACCACTAATTGGATCAAAGTGGTACAGTGTACCAGAAAAATTTACATTAGCAGCTATTTGACTCCCATTCATGATGTCACTTCTACATCTTTTTACCCCAAGGGCTAGGGATTGTGTGTCTTAATAAAGAGGCAATCTCATTCACAAACTATGTTTGACCTAGATTCCATTTCACTTGGTCTTTAACCATTTACAAGACATTCACCACAATCATAAATTTCAAACCTCTTCAAACTCAAAAGAGTTAACTCTAACTTTAAAACTTCTCACTGAATACCTGTTACGAGCTTTGGAGAGAATGGTATTGCGTTGGAGAAGATCTATCTCTTGGTTGATAGCTGCAAGTACTTCATCAGGTACTTTGTCAAAACACTCCTGCACCAGAGGAAACCTGTCTGGACGATTTTCTTGGGTCCGGAGATTTTTGTTAGATCTAATGAAAGAGAACTGACCTTTATATATTAAGATATAAAATTTGTCACTTAAAATTTTTCATTTGAAAATGCCACAAATTAGTGCAATAAATTCTTAATCTGATTTATATTTTCTTTGTGCAGGCATGACATCAACAAGGGGAGATAAGCAAAGATATATTCTCTGAGTATGGAAATCCTGTCCCAAACACATATATCAGTGATGTCAGTTTGGTTTTCTTTTCCTGAAATAAAATAAAACTCTATTGCTTGAAAGAATGATGTTTGTGTAAGGTCAATTAATTTTTTTTTTTTTTAATTTTACAAGAATGACTGCAAGCACTGATTTTCCTGAGATAAAATTTGAACATAGGAAGACTACAAATTTTAACCCAAAGAGTGACAAGAATATTTTTTATATGCGATACATGTCTGGAAGAAATAACCCTGATGTCAAGGTTTTCAATGAGTAACAACAATTTGACACAGCAAAGAGATATCTGTTTCGCACAATGATTTTAGCATGGAATTAATAGGCAAAAGCAATCAACTAACTCATACTGTGCCATCTGTGTTTATTTTGAGAACTGTAATATGAACTGTTTGCAGAAGAATCTCAATCAAGTAGGAGTGTTATTAAATACAGAATGTCTGCCTATAGAAAGTTATCTATTTCTTTAAGACAGTGGCAAATAGTTCCTTCTCAAATCGGCATGAACTGTTACTGATATATCACAAATAGGCCTATAGTAGCAACTATATGTATACATAATCCTGTAATTGCTGATCTTTATATGTCCATTAACCATAGGTAAAGAAAAATATTCTGAAAGTGAATTTATGTTTTCAAGTTTTATTTTGTCATTAAATAAACATTAATTTTGTAAACATTTTTGGATATTTTCATTTCTGAATCACAGCAAAGAGCCTAATCTGTAGTCAGTCATCCCATTGGTTTAAAAATCAAATCCAAATGAAAGTATGAAATCTTCAGCATTCAAGAATAATTTATATTTAAATAATATTTCAAAAGAGGAGAGAAAAAAATATGATAATCTAAAGTATGTAATTATCCACTGCCAATATTCTTAAACATTTATATCAATGATAGTACAGTGCCTTTAACATGAACACGCTTTTATCTGACCTTGATGAAACATGCATTTGCCACTCATGATTCGATCTTTCTCCCTCCTTTAATATGTCCTGGTAGGCAAGACTTGGGTGTAACCCTCTGAGGGCCTTTACAGCATTTAAAATGGACTCCACCACACTAGTGGGGGAAAGAACAAAATCATAATACAGTTAACTAAGGAACAGAACTTAACTAAGATTTATAGCAACAAACACTGGATATAAATACAATAAAGTTAAAGAAAAAACAAAACAGAACTTAACTAAGATTTATAGCAACAAACACTGGATATAAATACAATAAAGTTAAAGAAAAAACAAAACAGAACTTAACTAAGATTTATAGCAACAAACACTGGATATAAATACAATAAAGTTAAGGAAAAAACAAAACAGAACTTAACTAAGATTTATAGCAACAAACACTGTATATAAGGTTAAAGAAAAAAAAAACAGACCTTAAAGTGCAGATAGTGAAAATTTGTAGAATTTGTAATTTGGGGACAAAGTAGTAAACAGATACATACAGAAAAAAGTATGAAAAATAAATTATTAGAAGATAATCACAGACAAAATTTTGCTTACACTGCTGTTCACAAAGATAATTTTTTTTTACACTGCTGTTCACAAAGATAAAATGTTGTTTACACTGCTGTTCACAAAGATAAAATGTTGTTTACACTGCTGTTCACAAAAATAAAATGTTGTTTACACTGCTGTTCACAAAGATAAGATGTTGTTTACACTGCTGTTCACAAAAATAAAATGTTGTTTACACTGCTGTTCACAAAGATAAAATGTTGTTTACACTGCTGTTCACAAAGATAAAATGTTGTTTACACTGCTGTTCACAAAGATAAAATGTTGTTTATGCTGCTAATAACAAGGAACAAAACCCAAGAAATCAATTATGAGAAGTAATAATATATAATTATAAGTATATTAATAGTCATTCAATCTGTGAACTTTTCATAAGAACACAAAGTCTTCAAAGACTATTCCTCATAATGACAATTACAATAAAGCTTAAGTGATATCATTTTTTCTTATATACTAATGTTTATAAAATATGGTGTGGCAATTATGTTTGTAATTATGACATTCTAAGAGGTAAATTTTTTTTCTAGTTCATATTGTACATATATTTTATGCTTAAAATGTGTTCTGATGAAATAATTTTGTGTATAAAAAGTAATGATGATAACTGTAATACTTTTTGAGATATCATTAATTTAGTGTTATCATTTATGGTCAACATTTTTTAGACTTTTTCCAAGTTCATTACAAGTAAAATAAAAACCACACTGAAAAACAGTCCAACATTTCTAACTAACATATTCACATGCAACAAGAAAAAAATCCAGATATAATGCAAAATTGACTTTAAAAGTTTATTATAAAATGCAAAGGAAAACAGGCTTTTGTTTCATAAAGTTGCTTGCAAAATGGAACAATGAGGAAGAGTCATGGCATCATAGCATATGCAATTGATTAACAAAGTACATCTAAAATGCATATTATTCAATCGTTTGCCTTGTAGTTAATGCCTATTTTTTCAAAAAGGCACTGCAAAGAAAATTTAGAAATTATTGGAGGCTGAAAATGACCATTTAAGCAAATTTTAACCCAAAAAAATATTAACAAAGTTTAATACAGAATATAATCAAGCAAACTGTCATATATCTGCAGCTGTACATATATCATAGAGGTGGTTCACATATCAAAATAATCAGCAAACTATCTTTATATATTTAGATGATATAATTTGTGTTTATATTAATTTATATTTTTCATTACAATTTTTATTTACAAAGAAAATTTAAAAAGATAAATGGTCACATCTTGAAAACTATACACAACACAGGTCTCACCTATTAAAATGATCAGCAGCATAATATCCATTTATCTAAAGACAGATAGGTTATAACTTTTTATTTGTTTTAGTATTTTTACAACTTTCAAATTTAAAAGATCTTAAATCTGTATATTTGATACTCTATATGCATAAGTCATAGATATAAAAAGACATTTGACACATATACTATTATTAATTATAACAAAATAATAAATAAAATATATCTTTATATTTTGAAATAGAGATATGTCTATAGAAAAAATAATCACAGAGTAAAGTAATCATTAATAAATGCTTAACAGAAGACCTCAAGAATAAGAAGCTTCAACTGTTCACACATGACAGAAATATTAGCAGTAGCATCAACGCAACATGCTTCGGACATTGGAAGTCATGACTGACACAGGAAATGTACCATGGAGTTTACATTTTGGAACATTCCAAGGATCACCAATTGACCAATTGCAGACTCTGACATATCACTGGAAAGATGTTGAAATTCCGCAAAAAAATGTTATTTTCTTGACTAATTTGTGATAAATATTTCATCTGAAAAATGTATTGTGAACCTTTTTACTTTGAAAAATTATTTGGTTATTTGCAGCAAATAAAAGTTAAAAAAAAAATGAGTGTAAAGTGTTATCAGACCTCTATCAGACCAATCAGATCTGAGGTTACAAAAGCACAGAAGCTACCTTGTTTTCTTAAAACATGGTACCCAAAAACATGAATTTTACTTTTTCAGCTGCGATGCGACATAAGGTACTTTCATCAACAAGTTTATGGATATTATTATAAAATTCAGAAAATAAAACAACATAGTTTGAAAGACGAAACATCAATCTTTATTTTCATATAAAATAGTTAATTGAGGTTTAATGTGTGAAGAAAACCGCTCTGTGATAAAATTTAGCAAATTTGCAAAGGTTTGTGAGTTTTTGCCCATAAAGCGATGGCATTGGGACTGCCAAATTCTAAGCACAACATACAAATTTTTTATCTTAATACTTTGTCCTAACAATATTAACTCTTCTTAGTTAATGACCAGTATTGTTTGGTTTATTGTTGTTAATTTACTTATTTGCCATTTGTTCTGTTATTTTATTTTTTATTTGTTATATGTTCTGGGTTTTTTTTATTTTCCAGCAACATGAACATTCATATGAAAAAAATATTAACATTAGAATAATATTTGTGCATTAGTATATATCTTTAAGACTGAAAAATCGGTAACATAATTTCAAATGGTTCCCTCAACAATTAGATCTTACTCTTAATCTCCTGTTTATATTTTCTGTTTTGCCCAATGATATGAAATTAAAACAATTATAAATACTTTTAATGAGTGCATGTGTGTGTGTATGTGAAACGAGAAAAAGCAACAATGAAAGTGAAAAACAACAAAAATCTTACTACCTTTTACGTGCACCTGAAATAGGATCAATATTCGGTGTGGGGTCACCCAGCAATGCTCGCAGTGAAAATGCAACCCCTTCTGCCAGTGTTTTAATTCCATAGCCTCCCTGATTAAAAAGAAAAAGAAATAAATCCTACAATTTTCTGATGCAATGATTAACAGAAATAATAGGTTATGAGGCAAAATAACAGTAATTAAATATTTCAAATCTATTGTACTAAAAATAATGAATTTATGTTTCTAATCAACCATACCAAGTAATTCCTTTTTAAACTTTTACATTATTATGCTTAACTTCACTCGTATTTCCTAATGTACAATTTTTACATGATCAACCAAACAGACTGCAAAATTCTTTAATTTACAAAGGAAAATTAAGAGTAAATTAGCAAACCCCAAAAATCTAAAACTCCGTAAGTCAAGTATAACCTATCCAGTAGATGTACTGTTAGTTTCTTTAATCCTCAGCAAGAATTGAACCTCAAACCACTTGAGTGCTTTACTACTTACTTTGTCCACAACTACTCAGCCTATAATAAGATTTTATATTAACAGTCCAATCAATCCAGGCTACTTTAATCAGATTTTACTAGCTATCTAAGTGTACAGCATTTCTGACCAGGAGTAAATCCTCATTTAATCATCTATGCCATGTGTTCAGCATTTTGTGACCAACAGTAAGTCCTTATGTTACTAGTCTAAACTAAAAGGGCCATTTATTTATGTAGCAATATACTTATGGACTCAAATGTATTTGTACAATATATTAAAACTCTCATAAAAAGACATTGCACTATTTATAGAAGCTGATTCACTTAAAATGAATTATTTACAGATTCTGAATAAGAGTGATGCCTAAAGGTTTTCTTGGATTGATTGTTTCTTACATTGGCTTTGCAATTTTGTTTATTTAAATACAACAACTATAGGAAATTAGTCAAAGACAGTTTATTTCCTTAAATATAATTAGCCTGTGGTAAGATATACATTAGCAGCCTAGAATGCTGAAAACAAACATTTGGATTGTTGAAGAGATGACAATGATGAATTATTTATTGGTCAGATTTGCTGGCATTAATTTAGTTGATATTTCAAAATATTATAAATGATATAAATGGGAATGATAAGGTCACTTATTGTTTTTGAAACTACTTTTTGAGATTGTGAAGAATGTGTAGTGAGACCACATTAGTACACTGGATACTTGAACTGTAGTTCATTATGTAAGAAGTTTATGATTAGACCACACTAGTTTACTAGTTACTTGAACTGTAGTTCATTATGTAAGAAGTTTATGATTAGACCACACTAGTTTACTAGTTACTTGAACTGTAGTTCATTATGTAAGAAGTTTATGATTAGACCACGCTAGTTCACTAGTTACTTGAACTGTAGTTCATTATGTAAGAAGTTTATGATTAGGACACACTAGTTCACTAGTTAAAAAGTCTATGATTAAGACATACTAGTCCACTAGTAATTTGAACTTTATTTCAATAGAAAGAAATGTGATTAGAACACACTAATTATTTGCTTAATTATGGTATTGTTTAAATATTTTGTTGAACTGTGTTGTGTGATAACTCATTAACTGTTTAAATACTAAGTATGAAAGAGTACATTTTTGTGATTCAGATCTGCTGCTAATTGTTGGTGCTATTGTTTGCATTTAAAGCAATGAATATAAATGTGCACAGCATATGTTAATCTTTCATGACTATCCATGTATTTACAGTAATCAATAAATAAATGTACACAATAAGTGTTAATCTTTGACATGACTATCTGTCTATATTTACAGCAATCAATAAATGTACACAGTAAGTGTTAATCTTTGATAAGAGTGTCTGTGTATTTACAGCAATCAATAAATGTACACAGTAAATGTTAACCTTTGACATGATTATATGTGTATGTATTTACAGCAATCAATAAATGTACACAGTAAATGTTAATCTTTGACAATGAGTATATGTGTATGTATTTACAGCAATCAATAAATGTACACAGTAAGAGTTAATCTTTGACATGACTATGAGTATCTGTCTATATTTACAGCAATCAATAAATGTACACAGTAAATGTTAATCTTTGACAATGACTATCTGTCTATATTTACAGCAATCAATAAATAAACACAGCAAATGTTAATCTTTGACAATGAGTATCTGTCTATATTTACAGCAATCAATAAATGTAAATAGTAGTGATAATCTTTGCTTTAAGTATTTATTTATGTATGTGTAATTTCTCACCTCTAAAACAAGAACAATCTTTCCACATGCTAATGGTTTCAGGAGATTGACAAAATGGGCAAAACATGCAGGTGTCAAACGCATCTCACCCTGAAACATAAAGAAATTTTTTAACAACAAAATCAAACCCCACAACGTTACTACAAAATTTTAAACAAGGATCCTACTATATAACAATTTCCAAAGCTGAAAACAAATACAAAACATATTTCTTCAGTCAGCGATGAATGGTGAATTTCACATGAGACTTAAGTTATACTGATCAAGAGTTCTCGTCAAGCACATTTGACACTATCATGTCATTGTTAGACTGACTTCTCTCAAGACAGACCAATTTTCTTGCAGATTTTTAGCTGTATTTCATCATCTATTTTTCACTGAGCTTTTTCTTCCTAGACTGCTTTCAAAAAAAGGACATGAAAAGCAATATAAGTGCAATAGTAAAAAGTAATAGATAAAATTATCAAATTATCATGTAAAACCCACAAATATTACATTTTCATATGGCACATGGGGCTGAAAAGGTTAAACCATCCTATCAAAAATGACTAAAATTTCAAGACAGTTATTTACAATCTGAAAAGGTTCTTAGTAAAATATGAAAATATTTTCACCTCTGGGCAACCAATGGCAGCATCATAACCAGCTGCAACCAAGACTAACTGGGGCTGAAACTGGAGAAGAATTCAGTATAAATAATGTAATTAACTACGAAGTACTCTAATTAATAATGAAATAATTAATTATGAAATGCATTAATTGTAAATAACCTAATTACATAATGAAACACTAATTATAATTATAAATAACCTAATTATGAAATACTCTTAATTATAAATAACCTAATTAATTACGAAATATCCTAAATAAAAATAACCTAATTAAATAATGAAATACTCTAATTATAAATAACCCAATTAACTATGAAATATTTTAATTTTAAATAAACCAATTAACTATGAAATATTCTAATTATAAATAAACTAATTAACTATGAAATACTCTATAAATAGCCTAATTAACTATGAAATAAGCCACAATGTTAATAAACTAATTAACTATGAAAGACTTTAATTGAAATTAATCTAATTAACAAATAAATATTCTAATTATAAACAACCTAATCATCTATGAAATATTTTAATTTTGTAAAGAGCCCAATTAACTATGACATTTTATAATTGTAAATAACCTAATTAACTCTTTATTTGATGGCCACTATTTATAGAGCAGCTTTCTCAATGATGCTCATTTAGTTCAAAGCAACTGCATTCATGCATATGTTTGTGTAATATCTAAAGATGACTTGTCTCTCTCTTGTTTAAGTCTTACAAAAACTCAAATCTACTTCCATCCAATGGGTGCATATGCATGATAGTAACAGTCAAGCATCATAGGCTTAGCACTAATATTTCATTTACAAATAAACTTACCTATCCAAAACTGGCATGTCAATTCACATGAATGTGCTTAGAAACTGAGATAGCTAACAAAGCCTGAGATTATTAATAGGTAATACTTTCTCTATGTCCACTTGCAAATATAAAAATACATTTTCAAAGATTCAGATTTGAACAAATTTGCAATTAAAATTAATACGTTATCCAAATAATGCACAAAACAGTATAGCATAGCATCCAAAACAGTGCTGAGTTATTGAATTCCTTTAGTAAATTGCCCTATAAACCATCCTAAGAAAATTAAAACTCCCCAGAAAAGAATAAGAAAAATGGGGTCATCTCAATTATTCCAATTACTGCACTCTTAAGAGATATGCATTGTCTAGAAAATTTTTAGACATCACAATGCTGGGTTCACGATTAGGTGATTGATGTTTAAGCCTTGTCGCAATGACTACAGTAGCTTGAAGTTTTTCAGGGCAAAATTCACTCCCTAATAAAAATATCGAACTGTGTTTAGTTAATTAAAAGCACCTTTTCATCTTTTAAAAGTATTATATTTTTTGCTTTGAAAGCATTCCATAATGTGTCATTTATTATGCTGACAGTACTCACCTCATAGGCTACTGGAAGTAAAAGGTTGAAGAATATGGCCAAATAATCACTGTTATCACATCCAATCTGTAAAATTCAAAAACAGTGACTTCCACAGAATCTAAATTATACACATTTACTTCACATGTGCAAGCTGTAATTTGATTTTGCCATAGCATTCAAATTAGACAATATGTAAAGGTGCTGCTGAATATTTGCTAATAATCATCCCAACAAGAGGAAAATTAATCAACTGCTTTGATGATTTGTCCGAGTTACTTCTCTTTTGACCCTAACCCATTTCAAGTATGCAAGTAGTCAGGATTTGTGCAGCTTCCCTGCATTTCTAACCATAACTATGCAATGACTGAAACCATGATCATTAGCACAACTGTAGAAACAACGATACCATAATCCTTAGAATAAATGTGAATTGAAAATGTTTACCATATTTGTAAGCATAAATGTGCAATCTACAATTACACCCCATTTCTTAGCATAAGTGTGCACTGACAATGGCATTACAGTAAACTTTCCTGATTTTTAGATATAATGTACAATGACTCTGACATTACGTTCAGTTTTTGGACATTTGTAAGTATAAATATGAATGAAAATGTACTTTTATAAGTAAACTAAGTTCCTCCTGAAAATTTACCATTTGCACATACTGAAGGAGTAAATATGTTCACACACACATACAAGACCAAAGTGACCTACCCAAGCTCCTATAGAATTTCAGACAAATGCAAGTCATTTCCATACCAGATATTTTATAGAGTAACACATGTAAGAGCAACAAAACCTAAGAAGCAACAGTTGGCAACTAATATCTGTCAACAAAAAAATTCACATGCCCATCTCTGCTCTCATTTCCTCTTCATTTGTGCCAAAGACCAGTTAATTAATAGTACAGTTATGTAAGAGTTTAAAAAGATGGGGAGGGAGTTTGAAAAAGCTACCAAAGTGGAAAATTAAAGGGGCTATGCATTACTTTATAGTTAGGACACTTCTGTACAAGTATATGACAATATGTCAAGTTGGTTCTGCCCTCAATAATCATATAGGGATTGCTGCTGTTATATGTACTGTCAGAACTAGCTGAATCACTTTCATGAAATACTGAAAACTGTGCAGTCTTGACTTGACATGTCTTTTCTTTTACCGAGCAAAATTTAGTACTAAGGGGGATGTTATTGGCTCAACCCTTTATTGTTTATCTCTCTAAAGAGTATGAGTAAGTATATATATATATATATATATATATATATGGGTTTTGATATAAAAATGTATTTTAACAATATGAATCAAAATTCCAATGTAATTCAGAATATGCTGATCATTAAATCGTATGTGACCCTCTCACACAAAAGCACTCATAAGTCAGAAACAAGCAATATTAGACATTGGGCTTGTAAGGGGTTTGGGATCAAAACATTCACTTTTTAACAAAAATTAATTCAGTAGCCATTTATCTACCATTATCTCCTTGGATTTATGTCAGAAAACGTTGTAATTAACAGTAATTTTCAGTTGTTCATGGCATACCCCTTCTGGTTTGCCAATACAATGGTAACTCAGTTTTCTCAAAATGGCTGCTACACTGCTTACCAACTGAAAAAAAGCATATCTGTCATTTGGGGGAGAATTTTTATAAAACATACACCTTTTTAAAGTATATTTTATGCACTTGAAAAAAAATATATTGTGGAAAGTCAAAATTTCAGCTATGGGTGACTTTGTAAAAATGGGTCAAAGATAATCTCTATCAACCCCTTTCAAAATAATTCCATCAAAAAACATCTCAAAAAACACGGAGCAATTATTCCAAAATTAAGTAGAATAAAGTTTGACAATGAAACATCTATTTTTACTGACTCCAGTTAATATCTAAACATAAATTTAAATGCCTTAACGTTTGCTTCCCCAAATCAGGATTGAACAATAAAACAGAAGTAACCAAATGTAGCAGTTTTATTTTTAAAGCAAGATCAGAAGAGTCAGTTTTTCTCATTATGACTAAATATATTACATACACTACTTATTTTATTGAATACAAATTAATCTTTATGACTATATTATATATACTATTTATTTTAATGAATGCAAATTAATCAGTGAAGAGGTTAAAAGAGAAATGTTAAGATTAGATATAGAGACATAATTACACATATTAAGCTCATTCACAAAGCCCAAACTTACTGACCTCATTTAGAGGAACATTTATGTTGAACCCTTTCCCTCTGTCTTTTCCAATATAATCATATTCTGATTCTCGGAGATGTGGCCATTCATCCCCATGTTCATATCGGTGGATAGAAAAGTACAAAACCCTGGTATATAATGAAGAGAAATAACAAAGGAATGATTAAAATCACGTATAAAACATTATTCAAATATTTAAAATATTAACCCTTTCATCCCAAGCACTTAAAATATGGTACTCCATTTATGTGTACTTTTTTCCCTTTCACTTTTACTCTTAAAAGTACTGAAAGAATGTTGTTTAAACTAAGAGTTTACTCATTTTTCCCTTTCGTACATTTGAAGAGTTGCCTTTCTTATATAAAAGAAAATAAAGATGCAAAACATGTTTGGAAATTGTATATCCACAATACAGCAATGATCTTTTCTGGATTAGTAGATTCAGAGAGTACTAATCATCCCCATAAGACAATGAAAACATAATAGTCATACTATGTGTGCAACATATTTCTAAATATTCTTCTACAATATTACAATACATGCCTGGGGTCATCGTAGAAATGGAACTGTATCCCCTGCCCATGATGGACATCCCAATCAACAATCAGCACTCTTGAAAACAATGCATAATTTAAGTGACACTTAATACAGAGTATTTTCTTTTAAAGTATATTAAATTAAAACAGTCAATACTCTTTGTATTGGTAAGGTTTCTGTTCATTTGAGACTAAAAAAATACAAGTCCAGGAGTGTTATTTTCCTAATTCTAATTCTACTCTTCTCTCTCTTCCTCCCAGATTACAAGATAATATTAAAAGTAACTTGTCAAATGAGTAAGATTGCATCCTAAAATTTCTAAAACATTTCACACATATGTATGACAAATATTACTACAATTACCACAACTACACTATTCTACTATTAGTTGTAAAAACAATATACCACACAGTTACCTTAGCACTTACAGCAACATTAAATATTACATATTCAATATAGAAAGAGATAATTCTCAATTACCTTACAATCCAAAATGCTGACAGTGGTAAGCAAACAAAGATCCTCTAGGAACATGTTCATATAAACAGCACTAAAAAATGGCATTCAATTGCATGAAAGATGGTGGGTATCTTGTTTTAAAGAAAGCACCCATGTGAAATCTACTGCTATTTCTACATTCTATGCAGTTTTTTTAAACAACAATGGACAGTTGCTTCAACTTCAACTAATGTTTCCTTCATCATGACTCTGAACATGCTTCTCTAGCAATGATCACTGGTAATATATTGCACACATTTTATTTTTGGGTTGTGCCTTCCAACATATTATAGATGAGCATGTAAAAATAATGCACAACAGAAGACAAGGCATTTTAAACCTAACTCATAACTACAAAGATAGAGGTCCACTCACAAAAATAGAGATATCAGTCTGACTACTCACAAATATATAGATATCAGTTATGCTAATAAAATGGATATCAGTCAGACTATTCAGAACTATATAAATATCAGTCAGACTATTCAGATCTATATAGATATCATATTGTTCAGAACTATATAGATATCAGTCTATTACTCCTATCAGTCACACTACTCACAACTATATAGATATCAGTTAGTCTACTCACAATAATATAAATATCAGACTACTCAAAAATATAGAGAGATGTTCTTTACAGAGATATCAATCAGTCTAACTACTCACAGTTATATAGATATCAGTCAGACTACTCACATTAATAATATAACAGACTAAACAATGAACAAATTAAAGACTATGCCGCCTCTTTGGACAGCTCAGCATGTTTCTTCATTGCAAAAAGATTTAACTGATCACAGAAGGGGAAAAAATGTATGGATTTTTAAAATTGTGAAAATTTGCAAGTGAAGCTCAAGAAACATACACAAATAAATCTTTGTAAAAGTTTACATCATAAACTCACAACCTAGTACATCAGTAGTATTAAATATTTTATTTCTCTGCTGTCCTACCTGGTTTGTCACTATTGCTAACAATATTACCTCACTGCTCTCCTACATGGTATGTCACTAATACAGACTATTTTACCTCACTGCTCTCCTACATGGTATGTCACTAATACAGATTATTTTACCTCACTGCTCTCCTACATGTTTTGTCACTAATACAGACTATTTTACCTCACTGCTCTCCTACATGGTATGTCACTAATACAGACTATTTTACCTCAATGCTCTCCAATTATATCACTAGTATTATTTTACCTCACTGCTCTCCTACATGATATGCTACTTCTATTGACTATTATACCCCACTGTTCTTCTACCTGGTATGTCACTAGTACTATTTAAATTCACTGCTCTCCTACCTCCTATGTCACTAGTACTATTTAAACTCACTGCTCTCCTACCTGCTATGTCACTAGTACTATTTAAACTCACTGCTCTCCTACCTGCTATGTCACTAGTACTATTTAAACTCACTGCTCTCCTACCTGCTATGCTACTTCTATTGACTATTTTACCCCACTGTTCTTCTACCTGCTATGTCACTAGTAATGACTATTTTACATCACTGCCCTCCTACCTGCTTTGTCACTAGTATTGGCTATTTTACATCACTGCCATCTGGCCTGCTATGTCACTAGTATTGGCTATTTTACATCACTGCCCTCCTACCTGCAATGTCACCAGTATTGGCTATTTTACATCACTGCCCTCCTACCTGCTATGTCACTAGTATTGGCTATTTTACATCACTGTTCTCCTACTCTCCAAAGTATTCTATATTTACTTCTGAAGAGAGTTATTGCTGAATTAATTTTTTTAATTTATTATTGTTTAATTTCATTTTTGTAATTTTTCTTTCAGGATGGAGTGCAAAAAAGATGTTCATTCTCAAATACTTCTCAAACTTATCACTTAATGCTTAATTCTCACTGACATTACCTCTCAAGTCCATGTTTGTTGATTGCCATCTGTGCAGCTATTGCTACATTGTTAAAGTAACAATAGCCAGAATATTCTTCAGCCATCGCATGGTGTCCAGGTGGTCTGTTTATAAATTGCATAACTATACAAACAATATTCACAACTGCCAGTCAGACAAGAATGGAATACAGGATGGATGGATGGATGGATGGATGGATGGATGGATGGATGGATGGGTGGGTGGATGGGTGGAGAAAAGAAACATTCAAAACTATATTAGGAAAGAATAATATATTTCATATGATTTTGTGAAAAATTGTAATCTATACACTTATAAGCTATTGATTAAACAACAATGTAAAATAGCAGTAGCATGCAGAATTTAAGATTACAAAATATTACAAGGTTTTTACCTTTCCCAATAACCTTAACGTTTTTGTTCTCACTACTCTAATTCATTAACAATAACACTCATCCAAATAAAAGTATATACTTAAGAAAGGTACAGTAGTATAGTTCTTGCTCAAATAGACAGTTTTTGTACTTTTCATTTAAATCAACATAACTGAGGTAATAAGATAAATTTACATGTTTATACATACAAATAATCTCATTGAGATTATTTTTAAACATTCTAATTTATTTTCTTATAATTCTAAGATCATTGCCATTTCAAAGCGAGAGTTAAGGTATAAAATGATTATAAATATTTGAATAATATATGTTCTGAGTAACTAAGCTTATTATTTTTAGTAACTAAACTTTTAATTTTTTAAAACAATCAGAAAGTGTGATTTATCAATTATAGACATATGCATTTCAACAAACAAGTTGTAGCTGCTTCCACACCAATCTCAGATTAAGCCTTTTCACTCACAATTATCGAACATTTCAAAATAAGAAAATAAATACTGCACCTCTCTTGTGATTATAGACACAGAAAGCTAATTATAGCTGTATGCATTTCAATACACAGGTGTAGCTACTTCAACATCAATCTCAGATTAATGTCTTTTCACTCACAATTATCGAACAATTCAAAATAAAATAAATACTGCATCTCCCTTGTGATTATAAACAGAGAAATCCACCTGTGAATGCACAGATTGAGGAAATTTTATCACTAAAAATCTTGACAAAAATAACAGTAAAAATCTCATGTTCATGGATGCAGCTAGTGTAAAGGGAGATAAATGTAACATACAACATGGTAAGCAGAAAACCCTCATTCTTAAACATTAAAATACATAAATAAACACTCAATACAATTGAAAATCAAATCCAAACTGTGTGAAAATAATCACAAGTGTAAACTAGAAATCAAAAAAGCCAACTATAGCTAATCAATTTTTTAAATACATATTTAAATGACAATAAGAACAATGAACATTAAGAGAAAAATTAAATTTCAGAAAACAGAAATGGCATCTGCACTCAAACATCAAAAATTACTTGTATAAATGTATCCAATTTCATAAGAAAAACATTTACAATAATCCTTCATATGAAACCCATACAAAAAAAGTTGCATTAAATAAAAAAAAACTTTAACATACCTGATGACAGCCATTCCATTCTGCAACTGCAAAGATAAGTCTAATATTTAATTACAATAAATATGGATGTAAAATTCTTGTGAAATAAAAATGCTGTTTTGAAAATATTATAAACAACATTTCAAAATTAAAACTTTTACTGACATGTATAGTATAATCAGTAAATGATTCCATCTACATGTTTCATTCAAGGCCACAGGAAAGCAGGAGAGGAAGCTGAAATTTTACAGTTTTGGAGGCATGGTTTACTCCACCACACCAAACAAATAAAAAGAGGGTCAGTATCTCTGGCCCCCAAGCAACCTTTCCAACCATATATATATATATAAGATGAACTATTATTATGATGGACAGGAGACGTAAAATGTGAAATTTTGCCTGAAGGCATGATTCATCCCCTTGAGGCCCCTCCAATACAAAATTATCATTTTACCATAGGAAGAGAACAGGACATCATAGCCAGCTATCAACTGCTTTCAACATCCAGACAATGCAGGATCTCTTTGCAATAAAATATTTAAAAGCAAATGTCTACTAAACTGCTTTTTTCAAAAATTTTTGTGGGGAGAGGTTTGTTTTAAAGATAAAAACTTGACTAAAAAATAAAATTATATAAATAAAAATTAAAACTTGCAGTAAATCAAATGTCTGTTTTAGTTTCAAATAAAGCCATCTGAAGTGTATCAGAATTTAAAATTCAAAAATACTAAAATATTCTCTGTATCAAATTTGTTATCAATACTAAAATACTCTTTTTTACAAATAGAGTTATATATTCAAAGTGACAACAATAAAATTATTTACATTATTATTTTTGTTTTAAATTTTTCAATACATCAATAGAGGGTAAGCAAGTATAATGTATAAAAATATCCTACACACACACACACACACACACACAAACTTCACACAGATAAGAAGATAAAACTCAACAAAACAATATATTTATGCTCTTATAAAAATATAAACACATAAACAATTATGGAAAACAAGATATATCCAAACTACAGAATATTTATTTAATGTTTACCTGGCCAGACACAACTTGCTCTGTAAGGTCTATAATTCCACCAAGCGCAAGACGAGCATTCTCATTAACTTTCTGTTTAAGGAACAAAATAAGTATTAATTCACTATGATTCAAAATAAAAATTACTGAAAATACTGCTTTATTTAGCTCAAATATTAACCAATCTATGATTTTAAATATAAAAGTTTCTCAATTACTGAATGCTATATGATTGATATATGACTGTTGTTGCAAAGTTGAAAAGATGGAAGCAAATAAACAAATTACATCTTAAAAGTTTGGATTGAGACAGGTGTGATATACAGAAATCTTACATTATGAAAATATATATAATCATTGGATTGAGACAGGTATGATATACAGAAATCATATATTACGAAAATATATATAATCATAAGATTGATACAGATGTGATATACAGAAATCTTACATTATGAAAATATATATAGTCACAGGATTGAGACAGGTGTGATATATAGAAATCTTATTCTTACATTATGAAAATATATATAATCATAGGATTGAGACATGCTGCTGAGTTCATCACTATTCATCAACTGTGTTTCTCTCAACAATTCAATGTGGCGGTCTGTGTGACAAAGTCGGATTTCATCATCTGTAGCTGGGCGAACCTAGTATAAAAGACAAAGCACTTATTTTTATCACAGTCTTTTAAAGACTCCCAAGCTGATTCCAAATACAATCAATTATTTTACAGTAACAGCACAGAAAACAGTACTATAAAAATCTACAATGTCCCCAAAATGTACAATCATAAAAAGAAGGTTATTGTCTCCAAAATGTATACTAATAAAGTACTCACTGGGATAAAAATGCAACGGTCTGGTAATCCAAGTTCCTGAATCCGAGCATAACTGGCTTCAATACGCTCTGGTTGCTCTGTGAAGTCCTGGTTCCAGGCACAGAAATGGGCTGTGAGACGCTCATCATAAACCAAACCAGTCCCCTTTGGAGGTCTACAAGATACAATCTGTTTTAGCAAATATTGGTATGTATACTCACTGTGATTAATAACAATATGTCCCTGAATATACTTAATGTAAGTGGGAGTAATAACAGTAGTAGCAGCAGAAAATGTGCTTGTTATAGTGGTAGTGATAGTAATGGTAGTAGAAGAAACTATGATACTTAGTAATAGTGGTGGTGATAATAATGGTAGTAGTAGAAACTAAGCTAGTAAAAGTGGTGGGAATAGTAATAGTAGGTGATGATGGTTAGTAGTAGTAGAAACTATGCCAATATAGTAGTAATACTGTTGATGATGGTAATAGTAGTAGTAGAAACTATGTTACTTTTGTTAGTAGTAGTGTTGTTGATGGTAATACTGCTAATAGTAGTAGTAGAAACTATGCTAGTAATAGTGGTGGTAATAGTAATGGTAGAAGTATAAACAATGCTAGTATTTTAGTAATAGTGGTGGTGATAGTAATAGTAGTACTAGTAGCAGAAACTATGCTAGTAAAAGTGGTTGTGATGGTAATATTACTAGTAGAAACTATGCTAATATAGTAGTAATAGTGGTGGTGATGGTAACAGTAGTAGTAGTAGAAACTATGCTAGTAATAGTGGTGGTGATAGTAATGGTAGTAGTAGAAACTATGCTAGTAATAGTGGTGGTGATAGTAATGGTAGTAGTAGAAACTATGGTAGTCAAAGTGGTGGTGATGGTAATAATAGTAGTAGAAACTATGCTAGTAATAGTGGTGGTGAAAGTAATAGGGGTGGTAGAAACTATGCTAGTAATAGTGGTGGTGGTTTAGTAATAGTAGAAACTATGCTAATATAGTAGTAATAGTGGTGGTGGTGTTAATAGTAACAGCAGCAGAAACTATCCTAGTAATAGTGGTGGTGATGGTAGTAGTACTAATAGAAACTGTGCTAGTAATAGTAGTGGTGGTTTAGTAGAAACTGTGCTAGTAATAGTGGTGGTGATACTGATAGTAATAATAATAGTAGGTAATGATGGTTTAGTAGTAGTAGAAACTAATAAAATTGTAATAGTGGTGGTGATGGTAATAGTAGTAGAAACTATGCTAGTAATAGTGGTGGTGATGGTAATAGTAGTAGCATAAAACAAAAGCTATGAAACTATACTAGTAATAGCGGTGGTGACAGTAGGAATAATAATAATAATAATATCGGTAGGAATTATGCTAGTAAAAATGGTGGTTACAATAACAATAATAATATCACTTATCAGTAGAAATTATGGTAGTAAAACGGCAACAATAACAGTAATAGCAGTAGAAATTATGCTAGTATAAGTAGTAATAGTTATGGTGACAAAAATAGTAATAGTGGTGCTAACACTAATAGCAGTAAAAAGTATGCTAGTAATAGTGGTGGTGACAGCAATTGCTGCATCAGTAGTAGTGTGGACTTGTTAATAGTGATTTTAATCATATACCTGTACCTATCATAATATAAAGTTAGTATAAAGCATATTCTAAATTAGAAATAACAGAAGTAGGTTTTCAAAATAGTTATAATAATAGGCAGCTAAAGGAGTATACCTGTTAACACAGACTACAACATAATGAAACAATTTTGTAACTTACACAAGCTGGTTCTGTTTCCAGGTAAAGCATTTACGAAGTGTTGTTTCACTAAGGAAATGTGGATTAGATTTCAAATATTCTCTGGCTATTTGTTGACCATATACTGTTTTATTGTTCTGATGAATGAAATTTAGCATATATGAGTACAAAGGCTTTTGTAACTGTTGGATGGGTATACAACAGTGTCTAAGTAATTGACTTGACATAATTTGCAACTTACGCATTGAACTTGTCCTCTTCTGCCATATTATCTGCAAGTGAATATATCTGAACTTTAAAATGTTATTAACTAATTTAGTTAGTACTTTAGTAGTGCTAAATTTTCAAAATAAAATATCATTATTTTTAGTCAGTTTGTTTAAGTGCTGTACAGAAATTACATTTAAATAATACTATTACTATACGTGTAAATGTATGAGTTATTCAGTTCGTGACCGCTTATTATAAATGTACATATGAAAAAATCATAATTTATAAATTTCATTCAAATCACTGTAGGAAGTTATGTACACTAATGCTAAACCTTTTAAAATAATTTTTGTAAACCTTAATGTAAAGCAAGAACAAGTAGAGGATTCCTTAAAGTTAAACAAAGAATAACTCAAGATAATTTTCTTTCAAATACAAAAATCACTCATATCTTTTGAAGCTTTAAAACTTCAAACATCTAACAAATATACTAAATCAGTAAGTGTCAATTAATAGTGTAAGAACATTATATATATATTTTTTTTTTTTTAATTTCAAAATATAAACAACTAACAACAAGTGATAGTGAAACAATTAACATCTTTCACAAAAGTTAAAAACATTGTGTTTATTTATATCTTTTTGAATGCTTATAAACTGTAAACATCTAACAAAAGGTAACTGAATCAGTAAATATCAGTTACTACTACAAGTATTAAAAACATTGTATTAATTAATATAACTTTGAAATTTGAAAACAATCATCTACAGCAGGGGTGCACAAACTGCAGCCCATGGGCCGCATGCGGCCTGAGACAGGGCTCTGTGCAACCCCCGGAAGATTTTATTTCATTATTTGTGTTGTTTTTTCCTACTGAGCCATCCATGTGCAATCTGATTTGCGGCCTTCCATGCACTATCAATTGGAAATTTGGCCCTCTGGCCTAAAACGTTTGTGCAAACCTGATCTACAGGTACTGAATTTGTAAATATAAGTTAATTTATATGTTTCTGAATCTTACAAACTTTAACTGAATCAGTTAATATCAGTTACTAGTGTTACTAGTGTTAGAAACATTGTACTCTGTATTTTTATTCATTTTTTTTAAAAACACATTTGATTTAAATTTTAAACAAAAGGTAGGAATTAGACAATAATTACAATGAATTTCTAGAAAAATAATATACACAACTTAAACATGTTCAGAAAATACTAAAAGTAAATGAAAGAGTTTTAGGGAAGATTAATAAGTCACAGCACCCCAAACCCAATGTACTTCAATAAAATAAAACAAATGGAAAGGCTGCAGTTTGCACATTCTTTCTTTAAGCAGAATAGTCTACTTTGAGTTATAGATACACACCCATTTACATAGATAGATAGATAGATAGATAGATAGATAGATAGATAAGTCGGACATTCTTCTTGTATATAACATTCATCAAACATTACTGAAGATACTGTAACAACAGTATATTTTTGCTAAACCTGCAATGATTGCTAATATTCCCTTCATATTAATTATTGTTATTTGAATAGTTTAATACAGTTACTGAAACACATTATGCTGTGATAAAAATCTAACTGATATGATTTTATTATTATTAAATTGAAATAAACTATATATTTATAACTGAAAAAGTTAAATAAAAGCTTGCTCATATAAAAGTTATGTTTGTAAATATATTGTTTTAAATTCCATTTTCTTATTTTCTTCTAGGACTAATATAAAGCAATAATTTATTAATTACCACAAAAAAAGCTTATATTTACAATTTAATGTACTAATCATATAAAACATAAACTTTAAAATAAATATATAATTTCTTTTTCTAAATGTGTCAGAACACTTAGCATTTAAGATTTGAAAATTCTTTATATGTACAAAACATTCATCAATAGACTGCAATGCTAGTTTTAGTAGTTAACATATTCAACATCATTGCAAATATTGTACTGGTTAACATTTGCAAACCTCCCTCCCCTATAAGAAAAATAATTTTGTTTAATTATCAGTGCAAACAATTTTAACTGCCTGCCACTTCAAATTAATATATTTTATTATTATTAACAACCACTTTTAATTGCTTTAAAACATATTTTCTTTTTTAATTTAAAATGGTAGTGATATTAAGACTTTACACTTCTGTCTGCTTATACAACAAGCTTTTACTAGTTTAAGTTAATAGAAAAAAATTTTTATTTTCATTATTAGATTCCTCATCAAAAACAGATGGCCCGTTAGACTGCAAGTATCATAAACATAGATAGATAGATAGATAGATAGATAGATAGATAGATAGATAGATAGATAGATAGATAGATAAGCCGATTATCACACAAAAATATTAAACAGTTTCTATTAAAATAAAAGGTAATTTAAGCATATATTTAAAAATATGTGCTCTGATAATAATTGTTGATTAATCTAGATAAATATTTTAATAATTATAACAAATTAAAAAGTATTAAAAAAAACAGATTTTAAGTGATCCTACAAATTAAATCAGTATAATCACTGTGTGCGTTTGTGTGTGTGTGTGTGTGTGTGTGTGTGTGTGTGTGTGTGTGTGTGTGTGTGTGTGTGTGTGTGTGCGTGTGTGTGTGCTACATTATCAACATTAACCAGGACTGGAATTCAAAAACTTTGGGAACTGGTTTGATTGCATGATTTTGGCTCTGCATCAAATATTTTGTCTTGGTACAGAAGTGAAAGGTTATCTAGTTTGCACAAAGCATGTAGAATTTTTCTTAAGTTAACCACGACAAGTAAACAAATACTACACTCTACGCTTAGCCTCCCTGTAGGATGTAACACCACAACTGCTGCTGAACAGCATTAGTCAGTAGTATTTATCAAACATTATTATTATCGAAAAGAAGCTGCCATTTAAATTAAAAGAAAGCATTATTAACGATTATACTACAAAGCTTACTTGTTAGCTATGATGGATGGTTTTTCCACATTGTATAATCATATATTTTATGCCTAGAACACAATAAAAAGCATGAGACAACGTTCGTAAACAATCAAGCCGCACGATCTACAACTGACAATGAAAACGGAGCTCACTCGAAAAAAATTACTGGAGGGTCAAGAAAGATAACTATGTAATGGTTGTCTGTCACGGATAACTCTAGCAGTGCAAATCAGAAAGAAATAAGCCAGGTTGTTTCTGATTTTATTTGCATCTACAGTTATAATTTAAGGAAACAAACTTTACAGTATTTTGTGTATTTATGTTTTTGTTTCATGGGTGAGGTATTTCTTTTAAGTATTCGCAGAGGCTGTAGTGCAACAGAGGGGATTCGTAATTCCAAACGTTAAAAAGTACGAAGTGAATGTTTCTCGTTATATTCCTCATGAACAGGGTTTTCGAAATTATGCTACCCATTGTCAGTGCATGTTTGCTAGTGAATTACAAAACTGTTCAATGTATTAGCCACCAAGCCGTACACATAAATGCTTTCAATGAATCAAATTATACAACACATTTCTCAACGTCTCATTTCGATATTTCAGTCATAATTATTTTTATTATTTCAAAATTACGTGCATACATTACAAGTGGGTTGCGTTTCGTTTAGAATATACCCTGTGGATTGTTTTCTAGATCCATAGATAAATCCCTGGAAAATGTAAAGTTTTGGAAAATTATAATAGGGGTGTATTTTGACTTTTACAGCATCCTAAGTAATTTCTTGAAATTTTAAATCACTATATGAGACTGCTATGTGAGAAGTACCTTCAGCACCAACAAGACCTTTATCATGTCTTTGTAAATTTTAAGAAGGCATTTGATAGGGCGTGGCATGCAGCCCTTTAGTCCACCATGAAGCTGTACGACATCAATGCCAACCTGATCAAAGTCATAGAAAACCTTTACAGTAAGGCCACCAGCGCAGTCTGCTTCAATGATTTAAAGGGATATTGGCCATTGTGAAAAAACGCAAAATGAAATGGTATGGGCATGTCACACGATCAACAGGGCTTGCCAAGACAATCATGCAAGGTACTGTGCAAGAAGGGCGAAGGAGAGGAAGACAGAGGAAAAGATGGGAAGATAACATCTCAGAGTGAACAGGCCTGAAACCGAGCTATACGGTAAGATTAGCAGAGAACAGAATGGAATGGAGGCAACTGGTTGTCAGATCATCAGTGGTGCACCAACGGTCGACAAGACTAAGAGATAGATAGATAGATAGATAGATAGATAGATAGATAGATAGATAGATAGATAGATAGATAGATAGATAGATAGATAGATAGATAGATAGATAGATAGATAGATAGATAGATAGATAGTAATCAGACAGATATGGTGAGTACAATATTTGCTGACTACATCATTATGAACATTGGAGGGCTGCAATCCAGCTTCTAGCAGAAAAACATCTTTTGTAAGGTACACAGCAGGACAACACTCCAACTGCTGACAGAACACATCTTTTTGTAAGGTACACATAAGGGCTACACTCCAACTGCTAAGAGGAAGACATCTTTTTGTAAGGTACACAGCAGGGCTACACACTGAATGCAAACAGGAAGATATATTTTGTAAGGTACAGAGGAGGACCACACTCCAACTGCTGACAGGAATACATTTTGTAAGGTACATAGCGAGCCACACTCCTCCAACCGCGGAGAGGAACACATATGTTTGTAAGATACACAGCAAGACCACATTACAACTGCTGACAGGAACACAACTTGTACACTCTCGTTAAAGATGCAATTAAAATGGTAGGGTTTTGTAATGGTTCTAGATAGACTTTTAAAAATATTTTTATGCACACAGTAGTTTAATATATTCAAATTAGTAGCACATGCACGTTAGATTCAAAGCTTATTAAGAATGACAGAGCAGATAAATTAGTGTCCCAAGGAAACAAATGTGATGTTTTGTTGGGTGAAACAGAAATGTGTTGTATGTCAGTCACGCTTCTTGCACTCACAACATTAAACAAGATCCATTCACAAACGGTCGTGTTTGGCAGATTTCCTCGTCCATACTTATTCACAATTCAAGATGGACAGTGAGTCTGATAAGCGAGCTCATGACTTTAATAAGTAATAAAAATATATATTAAGATCATTTGATGCGACGAAGAGTTAAATACAACAGACATACAATGTTTTCAGCTGGCACAATAGACTTACACTTAATCTATCCATGCAGATAATACAGTAGTTAATACCAAACATCATTAAACAGTCTCTTGGATCTTAACAGAAGTAGTAACGTAAGTCCATTTATTTCAGAGTCCGCACTCCCAAGGATATATTACTATGCAGTAATAATATTTCCCCTCGATGGAGGCATCTAACAAACATTGTACTCTTGTGGAGGACCTCTCAGACAGGTTTTCAGGTGACAGGCGACAGTGTGGTCTAGGATGAGGGGCGCGGTAAATGAAGGCAAAATTATTATTAATGTAGGGGGCGCTTTCGCGAGTGAAGGCAAAAGGAAAAGTAACCCTTTATATTTCTTTTCATTGCGTCAATAACCCGACTGTTATTAGTAAAACATCAATTAAATTTAGAATTTATGTTTGTTGAAGTTAAGTAGCTTGTAATAGTAGATTTATAAACAAACAGGCAAAATATTTTAAAGTGGCGGCTTCAGAATTTCTACATAGGAGGGGCCTAGAGGCGGCACTCTGGTTGGAATAAACTAGTCTGGAAGCAGCGTTTGTCTTATGTGAAGGGGGTTGTAGATTATGGGGGTGGGGCTAAAGCCAAACCATCCTCCCCTTGGCACCGTAAGTGGTATTTGGTAAAGAGGTTTTAATTTGGGCTTCTAAATCACACTAAGGGTTTGGGCACGTTTCTCCAAGACTGTGGTGATCGATTTCTGTTCACAAAACAATTCGCAGCATAGCTCGAGAACAGTAAAGACAATATGAGTCTTGGATGTATACACACATAGAAAACAATTACCAGCATAGCTCGAGAATATTAAAGACAATGTGAGTCTTGGATGTATACACACATACAAAACAATTACCAGCATAGCTCGAGAACAATAAACGACAATGTGAGACTTGGGTGAATACACAGACATACACATACAGAACAATTACCAGCATAGCTCGAGAACAATAAACGACAATGTGAGACTTGGGTGAATACACAGATATACACATACAAAACAATTACCAGCATAGTTCGAGAACAATCTAATCTACACAGACATACATATTTATATACAACGACGAAAATTTAATTAATGCAAAATATATGCATATTTTAAAAAATGCCATTTCTAAAAACAATGCAGATAGTATTTCGAGTTAAAAAAAGAATGTAATTAATTGCTACTTGGTAAGAAGTTTTAATCTGTCAGTCTGATCTAAAGCTAATGGGGTCCAAAAACATAAATGAGCAAAACTTATTAAAGTAGTGAATTTTCCCCATAACTAATATTGGACACAGACTGAGCAAAACTTGTAAGCAGGCAGTGATTAAGACAAAAGATGTGAAATATGATATATGAAAAGTTGGACTGTCTAGGGCTCTAGGCAGACAGAGACGAAAGGTGTGAAGAATGATATATACAAAACTTGGACTGTCTCGGCAAGCCCCGGTTAAGATGAAAGTTGTGACCGGAAAATTGTATTTACTTCGAGACGTACATTGTTAAAATTGTTAAATGGAATTGCCGCCACATATATAGTTATTCACGATAACAAAAGGGTGATTACTGGATCACATCATGACAGTGTAATATTTTCTGAAAGATATACATTTTAGCTGGTATAATGGTAATTAACAAAAGACATTATTAGTGACGACACAGTCATAATTATTACAAGAACCATGAAAATACAGTTATTCAATCAAAATAACCCAGTGTATTGATTGCAAGACATACTACGGCAAAATGCAAATCACCAAAAGATACTGTTATTCTAAATTATCTAAAAGATAAGCAATGCAAATTCTGGCAGACACTTCTTTTAAAAATTACAGACTACAAAGGTAAAAAAAATAATAGTAATTATTTAGGCTGAGAGACAAATTAAAGGTTAAAATTGTAATTATTTAGACTGACAAACAATTAAGGTATAAGAAGTGGTATTGTTTAGACTTTCAGTCAAATAAGGTGCAAATAAGACTACCAGACAATACTTACAAGACTGACAGACAAATAAGGTGAAATAAGATTTGACCAATTAGTTTAATTAAATCTGCTGCCGAGTTATAAACGACCAATGAGCTTCACGCCTGACCCAACACCGTGAAAAGTCTATAAATTTCAGTAGGGGGGGGGGGTCACTAGTTGAAATGTTTTTTCTCTTGCTAGGAACTCGTTCGTTTGGTAATTAGTTCACTTCGTTGATTCATTTATTTGGTCAGTGGTTCGCTTGGTATTTCGTTGATAGTTGAATTGGGTAAAAAGACATGTCACAGTATGACTACTTCACATCTTTAACTCATCTTGGACCTTTTTGCATTCGGGGCTCATTTCTAAACTCATGAGAGGGTGTCTTAGGATAAGAGTGACAGTTTTTAAAAAAAACTTTCACAAGGTAGGATTCAAAGCCTAACCACCCTCCCGCTAGTTAAGATTTAGTATGACCTCGTGACCCTGCCCGATGCCACTCAGCTCTCACTGCTGTCCTACAATCATTCTTCTGTGTCAGTTGTACTGGCTTTTACAAATAATGTGTTTACGTCTGACACCTTTAAAAGACATTTCAGAAATGAAATAGATTAAAGCGAGTATAGTGTTGATTAGCTTTTTACTGCAGCATTTCGGGTCGACAAGGTATCTTCACGATTGGGTGGGTCCTAACATACCTTGTAGGCCCACTTCGCTCAGATAACAATTCCGTATGTACTTCCTGCTGCTGGTCAAATCCTAACAAGCTCCGTACTTCGTTCTGATATTTCTGTAGGTGGCTCCTAGCTGTTTTCTCCCTGCCATGCAGATGATGCTAGTAATATAATTTGGTACCAATGCAATGATAGTTACCTTCCCTCCATCTGGTAATTTTGCAAAAGATATCAAATTATATTTTTTAAATGATGGATAAGTTTTTAGAATTTTCTTCTTTTCTTTATCTTTTCTTCTTCCCCCCCCCCCCCGTACTAAACTTAGTGATTCTTTTAAGGTATATGTTTTTTCCTGAAAGGTAAGTTTAAAAATTCACCCTAACAAAAATAAAACTTTTCACTACATAACTTGTGAGTTCAAAGTTGTTTGAGTGTCCAAGTCAGCCTTGATTACTATGCGTTCAGTATCATAAGATTAAAGAAATGAAACAACTTTCTTCATTTCAAAGTAATGGACTGGTGTGGGTCCAGCAGCTCGGAATCACATCAAACAAATGGACTGGAGTCACTGGTCCAGCAGCTCGGAATCATGTCAGATGGACTGGTATCACTGATAAACAACTCGGAATCACATCAAACAAATGGACTGGTGTCACTGGTCAAGCAGCTCGGAATAACGTCAAATGGACTGGTACCACTGGTCAAACAGCTCGGAATCGCGTAATGGACTGGTGTCACTAGTCAAGCAGCTCGGAATCATGTCAAAGTAATAGACTGGTGTCAGTAGTCAACTCTGAATCACGTAATGGACTGGTGTCACCGGTCAAGTAGCTTGGAACACGAGAGGAACACTAAGTGCTCGACTGAGTTACCGCCCGTTCCTTCACAAGCCTAAAACAGATCCAAGCCACATACGGTCATTTCATTTGCTGGTCGGCTTAATTTATTTTTAAAATCCGTGTATCAAAATATTATTAATATGTGTAAAATGTGTTATAAAGTTTTAATTATAATCTTCATTGCTTAATTTGATAGGCTTTTCCGCATAGTTGCTTTTGCTGATTTCGCAGACAGGCGTAAGCACCAAGGAAACGGTTTAAGTTCTGGAAGGGAGATAAATAGTGTCATAAATGAGATAAGCGGCTTGAGCAGATTACTTAGACATGTTGTAATTTTGTTCACCTCTGCACACTGAATGACCTAAAGACTACTCTTTTTGTTTTTCAACTGCCCACTGAATGACCTAAAGACTACTCTTTTTGTTTTTCAACTGCTCACCAAAATTCTAAAGTCGTATCACAGCACATTGTACAGATTTTATCGTTTCCCCCGACAGATCAACATTTTACAATATACCGTAGTTCTGAAAATGTCAATTAGCTTCAGAATACCCTACAATATAGCTTGTCTTGCCATACGTACTTCTGAAAATGGCAATTAGCTTCAGAATACCCTACAATATAGCTTGTCTTGCCATACGTACTTCTGAAAATGGCAATTAGCGTTACAATGCCCTGCAGCTGTCTTATCTTACTGTAAGCCACAATACTTTCTTCAGAAAATGGCAAGCAAAAACGCAAAACCAGTCTATGACAGTATTTGACTGGGTACAACATAAGACCTCAAAAATCTTACAGAAAATGACTAGCAGTTTTACATTAAGTTACTTGCGTAAACGAAGAACAAAATTCTAACACAGAAAATGGCAAGTTGTTTTACAGTACCTATATTCTATATGTCCAAAGCTTTTTCATCAATGGCTACATCACAAGACTAGCAATTAGTGTTATGTCACTGCTCTGGAAGCAGCTGTTGCAAATCATGTATTCTCTTCTAATCAGACGCATCATTACCCGTACTAGCAGAATTATCTGCCCTTCAGGAGATAGCATGGCACCACGCTTCAAGATAATAATTAATAAAATTACTATTATCTGCATTTTAAGAGGCATTTTTCTTACATTTATTATGTGATTGTGTGCTTCTTTTACTTTTTCGTAAAAAAGTTGTAGTTGCAGTGTTGCTGTTAATTTCATTGCTACTTGATTGTTGTTGTTGTTACCGTGGCGGTGGCAGTAGTTGTCACTGTTGTGATGGTGGCTGCTGTGGGTGGTGATGGTGATGGTGGTTGTGGTTGGAAACGGGGCTGTTCTTGATCTCGTTCATGTAGTGCCCAAAATGTAAATTAATCAACTAAAATATTCCGAAGTCACTTAATGTAATAACTTAATTTGAATGACCCGTACACGTTTAGAAAGTTTGCCACTTGCATGACGAAGGCTATCACACCCTGAAGCAAGCAGTGGACTCATGTTTGGCAGTGACAATGGACTAACGTTTGATGGAAACACTGGATTAAAGTTTGATGGTAACACTGGACTAATGTTTGATGGTAACACTGGACTAATGTTTGATGGAAACAGTGGACTAATATTTGACAGAAACACTGGACTAATGTTTGATGGAAACAATGGATTAATGTTTGACGGAAACAATGGACTAATATTTGACGGAAACAATGGACTAATGTTTGATGGAAACAATGGACCATGTTTGACAGAAATAATGGACTAACATTTGACAGAAACAATGGGCTATATTTTTGACAGAAATAATGGACTATGTTTGACAGAAACAATAGACTAATACTCGAAATGCAAATAGAATAAGTGATAATAAATTATTTCTTGAATTTTATTAAATGTTCACCACTCTAGCTTAGAGACTTTTCTTGTAAATGTGAGTATTAGACTATTGATACAAAGTTTAACAGTCCTGACTAATGGCATCTAGGCGATTGTTTTCGCAAATCACCTGATGTGTGCCTTAGTCACGCTTGAGCACACACAGAGCGCCCGCAGTCATGTCACTCAGCTTTCGTAAATAGAAGTAAACTCTCATAACTAATCTGGTTTACTCTGACGACCTATGGACCGAAGCCTATCGCTTCCAGCTATCTCAACTTTAATTAACTGTCGCCATTCCCTTCTGTGCTTGGTCATTGACTGAAATGAACATTTTCGGCCTGGAATCTGCAGTAAGACATTTCTTTCAAAGAAGTTTCAGGACTTTTGCTGCCTGATAGTGAGAGTAATTTCTGCTGAAACGCTCCTGTTCAATGGTCTTGCATCAGCACACAGAAACCATCTTGATTCATACATGACGACATGCCAAGGGGCAATAACCCATCTGCGCAAGTTTATATCAGGTGACTCAGTTTCCAAAATCTATAACTCTGTCCTTTTTCCATGATTTCCTATCTTTTTTCCCCCCACAATCATAAACTTTAGTAGTTCAATATCCGAAATTTGTACTCCTCGAACAAGCAGAGACTCTGAAAATTATAAACTGAACTGTATTTGTCTTAAACATCTCAAGAACCATAATTAATTGAAAATAGTAAGCCAGATTTAATAATAGATTCTTTTAATCCCTAACCTAGGTTGAAGAGACAATTTTTTTTTCATATTGCCTGCCTTGTGGTTACTATCATTATGTATAACTTACTACTTATTTAATTTTTATTCGTTGCATTGAATAAATTTGTTATTGCTAAATTACACTTCCACTTCTGTGTTTAGATAAAGAAGGCGATATGCATGCTTGGGGGGATGGGGGCAACATTTATTTGATTTAAGTCAGACAACACCATATCTAAAGAAGTGTCCCCGCAAGTTGAAGGAGAGTGTGTGAGGGCCAGAATTCCTGTATATTTCTAGAAGTGTCCCCCCAAGTTGAAGGAAAATGTGTGAGGGCCAGAATTCCTATATATTTCTAGAAGTGTTCGTGCTTGTAAGGGTGTTGGGAGTTCTGAAACCGGTAACACTCAGAGGCTGATAGAATAAGTACTTAACGGATATGTCTCTGAGGCTTGACCGAGTTTTCTCCGTCTGCAAATTTACAAAGACCCGCTACGGGTGGAATTAGATAAATTAGCAAGTTTGGAAGCTAATCGTTTAAACCCACCCAATCACAAATACACTGTTGTTTGACAGAAACAATAGACTAATGTTTAACAGAAACAATAAACTAATATTTTGACAGAAACAATGAATTAGTGTTTGACAGAAACAATAGACTAATGTTTGACAGAAACAGTATCTAATGTTTGATGGAAACAATAAATAATGCTTTGACGGAAACACTGGACTGACTAAACTCAGCTTGCAAACTCCGTACTCCTTCTTTGGAAAGAAGTTTCTCTAAGTCTTGATGCAAAATTCGTTATTTCACATAAAAGGAGTTCGGTTGTAACTCTTCTTTTTTTCTAATGTAACATGAGCTACATTTTGTGTTTCATCAGTGCAGCTGTTCTATTCGTATCACCTTCCCTCTGCTGTACTGATAAACATCCCGGCTATGACCTCGAATGAAAGCCGCTCGTAGACTGAACCCAGACACTGACATGACCAAGATGTCACAGTGGACAAGCACCAGCTGGTCAAGAAGAGCATACTCAAACCCAACACAAACATTGGGGGATGACCGCTGCTGGTCAGAGTGCATTATTATCCCACCAGTATCATGGTGCGCATGCGTAAAACGTTTCTTACTGAGGGAGCGCACTTCACTGGAATCAGAAGCCAAGAACAAATGGCTTCCATTCTTGATGTAAGGTTCCAAAAAATTCCAAAGGCTGTCTAATTCTTTCAAGTCTCGTTTCTCATTCCGACCATAGTCTTCTGGCATATCAATGGGATTATATCCCATGCGAACGTGAGCGCACACTAACGAGTGAGTTCTATTCCGGTATCCAATGCCATCCAGCACTGCATCAAGGTTCTCCTGGAGTCTAGGGGAAGGCTTCATCAGCAGTTTCCATGCGGCTGGGAACATTGTATCCCGTCCTGATTTTCCACACCATTGAGGAAACTTCTTGGGAAACAAATAAGGGTTCCCACGCAGTGTCCAATAGTGCTCCTCATTTGACCTCAGAAAGATGACGTCTTCCGGATAAAGTCGATCGAATTCAGCGACGGTGATGTTGCGAAGGGACACGTGAAATTCTAGAACGTTCACAGACTGGATCTCACGAGTTATCTTTCCTCGAATCTCGTCCTCCGTTATGACCCAGTTCACTTTGTTGGGCAGATAGAAGAGCGTGATTGGACACGGCTGGGTCATGTTTATGCCAAAACGACGACCCATTATGCCAGCCAGGAGGAAAACAGACACGAGGCCACGCTGACGGTCCGCCCAGCCACCGCACATGCTGGTCTGGTCACATAGGTAAATTAAGAACCGCTCTGAGCTGCGTGTGTGGTTTTGCAGCGGCCTGCTGCTTTGTGTGTGGTTTTGCAACGGCCTGCTGCTTTGTGTGTGCTTTTGCAACGGCCTGCTGCTTTGTTTGTGGTTTTGCAGCGGCCTGCTACTTTGTGTGTGGTTTTGCAGCAGCCTTGTCATCGAAAGCACTTTTATTTTCTGCCTGGATAACTTTGTGGTACTTTGAGTAACATTAGTGTTGACTGCTTTAACATTCAGATCTGGTACCATATTCTTCTGGAGCATTGTCTTTCTGATGAAATCGATATCAACATGCATCCAGTCGCCTTCAGTAGCGAAGTTTCGACTTCTGAAATAGCGTGTCTGGTCTGGAATTGGCATCCCTCTCGGAGCGACCGTTTTTATTGCCTGGAAAACTGCCGGATTCTCATGCATCTGTGGAAACATAATCCTTTGTTTATGGAAATTGTCCATAGTATCCTCGTTAAATCTCGGCGAAAACAAATATAGATGATAGGAGAACAAAGACAAAATGGAGAAGAACCCCAAGAAAATGTAGGTGGACCTCATTATTCGCCTCATCTATGGAAGAATAAAAATAAAATTAATCGGCTTCTTCAAGTACATAGTGGATGTACTAAGAAAATAAACTGTGCATTCGTTAATATTTCACACTATTAAACAGTCTAATCTCTCTCTCTTTCTCTCTCAAGGTTGGCTATAAGTAAGGGGAGAGGACTACGCTTTTTCGTGTCGGAAAAGATGTACTGTGAACTGTCGGGATTCAAATATTTGTCTTTGTGTTCTGTAAATTGGCAAGCAATGAGAGTTTGTCTTTGTGTACTGTAAGCTACTTGGCAATGAGAGTTTGTCTTTGTGTACTGTAAGCTACTTGGCAATGAGAGTTTGTCTTTGTGTACTGTAAGCTGCTTGGCAATGAGAGTTTGTCTTTGTGTACTGTAAGCTGCTTGGCAATGAGTTTGTCTGTGTATTGTAAGCTGCTTGGCAATGAGAGTTTGTGTACTGTAAGCTACTTGGCAATGAGAGTTTGTCTTTGTGTTCTGTAAATTGGCAAGCAATGAGAGTTTGTCTTTGTGTACTGTAAGCTGCTTGGCAATGAGTTTGTCTGTGTAGTGTAAGCTGCTTGGCAATGAGAGTTTGTCTTTATGTGCTAGAAATTGGTTGGCACTGAGTGGAGTAGAGTCCGAATTCATACGCTGTATTGCTCTTGTAACATACTGTGCATTTATAATGAGATTTCTAAAATTAGAAAAACTTGAGATATTTACCTTTGAAATATGGGTGTTTGTTTAAATTATGATATATTTCTGATTAAATGAAAGTGTGATTTATGTACGTACATATATTGAACACTACTTTTCCCATCTTAAAACGTCGGTTTCCCTGTAATAATACAGAATTTTTTTTAAAATCATGGCCGATTAAGCCCATATAAAGAATTGCAAATAACAAAAAAAAAAAAAAAAAAAAGCTGAAGACGGCTATGGAGATGTGAATAGATAATGTAACATTTTGATTGTAAATTACTGAAAGAAAGTTTTCTGGTCAAATTTAAAGAACTACTATTTCTGAATATAAATTTATTACTTAACTCTGACCTTTAATCATAGTAACTTCTCTCAAACAATTACAATTAACTTATTTTACAGACCATCACAGCACTTATGACATTTCACAAATAACACCTAAAATATAAGTTCAAAGTATTTAGATTAAAGTAAGAATTCACACTCTTCAAGAAAAGATAGCAACTCTGAAGTAAATTACTTAACATGAGAACAGTAAGTCAGTTTTCTATATAATTTATTAAAGCCCTGAATCTTAAAAAATTAACTTCAACTGAAGAAAGCTTTCTGTTTTAGCTAAAATGTTATAATCTCATCACAGAGTGCAGGAGGGGAAGTCTTCTGAGATCATCGAGTGTAGACCCGTAGTAGACTACTTAGATCTGTGTGCCAGAGTCTGCGTCAGACTGGAAATGACCAACAAGTTAGCCAAGAATTCAAATCCGGGGACAAGAAACACTGAACAAGTGTTTGGTAGAAGAGAACACAAACTTGTTTACTGGAGACCAAGTCACGTATCCAGAAGGAAGTGACGTGTTTGCAGGCATCCCATCTAGATCTACAGCTAGATCTACAATAGCGTCATGGTCAGAGACACTCTGTGACACAACGCCACCCTAGTTACTGGTTATGCTTATTTTTTTTTTTAATAATCATAACTAATTACAAATGATGAGAACCTTAATTTATGTTATTAATAATCCTCCAGAAAACACCACTCGTGTCTCTCACTTGGCGGATATGCAGGTGCTGTAAACGTTTTTTTCTCTTCCACATCAAAGTCAAACATTTACTGTCACAATATTTCCATAGGTGGAACACTTCTTACCAAAGGAGAAGATAAATCCGTCTTTATCTATATATATTTAGCGAGCCCCCATTCACCCACTACCTCTCCAGTATGGTTACCAATACGCAAAGGTCAATAAATTTATTATAAAAATACAATGAAAAGATTATTTAAGATCTATAATTCCATGAAACCACATTGTTATAATTTCAATGCTTATTCAGTCTTATATCTTAACACATAATTCACCAGTCAGATTAGTGTCAAATATAAATCACAGGATCATTCTTATCATAGACCAGAGATGGAGTTTTAGAGAGATAAATGACACTGACATTTTCACCAGAGTTGTGAAGGTGTAGTTGCACTAACAAAGAGTTCATGAGTCAAGAACCAGAAAAAAAAAGCAGGAAGAACAAGGAATATATGTCTATTGGTTGTCTCGAATTCCTTAAGAAGTCTCACTCAATGTACACACATATTTCTATAGGTCTAGACTTACTATTAAAGCAAGCTACTCATTAATTCAACCCTGAAATAGATTTATTAAACATGCTTTTACATGGAAGACAGCTTCGATGATGTATCACTACTTAAGGTTTATTTGAAGAGAATTGTCCCTGGGGCAAGAATGCTTTGGGTTTGGAGTATGACGTCACTGTAGATCAATAACCAACATGTGTGAATAATTACTTGTCTCAATTATGTTACAATGAAAGCGTGCTGCCAGTACCAGGTGTTGTGATTGATTGGTTCTAAATAATCATCCACTTCTTTTAACATAAATATCTGGCAGACATTACTGTTGCAATTTTTGGCTAGCAAATATTTCAATATACATTTTTGTAGAAAGTATTGATTTATTCAAAGATCAACTGTCTACATTTTAATCCTTATGAATTATATTACTTTTTCTAGTAAACTTCTACTCATAATTAATACCTTTTTCAACAACAGAATTCAAGAGAATTAATTAATCAAAAAGTTTCCCAGTTATTACAATTCGGTATACAGGGGAAAACTTTTTACTGCAAACCTAAGTCAGCTAGCTTCGGTTAATAGAATATTCAACTTCGGTTCTACAAAGCTACGCTATCTCCTGTATTTAACTGTGCGCGTAACTTAAGGCAGCTTTGCACGTGTGTAACTGCCACCTTATGACGGAAACATTAATCGAGCCAACCAGATAGCAAAGAGTGGAATTAAGCATTAGGCCTACTTAGAAAGGAAAACCACTTTAAGCTTTGAATCGTGCCAAACAGTGCTATGAACGGAATAAGATCGTTTGGCTCAAATTAATTTACGCACGTTTGACGTGGACTAGTTGTCTCTGTTTGCCCTGCCAATCAGATTAATGCTACAACAAATATAAACCACACCACCCGGTAAATTACAATTACCATTCGGGTTGAAAACAGTGTAATATAATGTTTTCAATAGGTCCAAATGAAATGGCTGGTCGATCTATCCTTGGATACAAGTGGAAGTAAACAGTAGTGTAATAATCGGCTGAATTCGAATGACTTTTTAAAAATTTTGTCTAATTGTGAATGTGGAATGATTACCAAACCAACTTTAGACAGTAACATTAAAGAGACTTTCAACTTCAGACAATAACATTAAACAGACATTCAACTTCAGACAATAACATTAAAGAGACTTTCTACTTCAGACAATAACATTAAAGAGACTTTCAACTTCAGACAATAACATTAAAGAAACTTTCAACTTCAAACAGTAACATTAAAGAGACTTTCAACTTCAGATAATGTTACTGAGTCAACTTCACAAAATGAGGTAATGATTGTTAACCTACTTTTATATTATTTAAATTTAGTTAGTGGTGAGCAGCCATCTTCAGACAATATTCGTGACACATAGATGTTCGTGAGACAGGGATGGGTGGATATGGTTATAAAACTGGTGCCATGCACCACACTCTCTCCTCCCACACCCTGGATATGACGAACAAACTGGTGACTTTAAAACGTAACAAAATGTTGATTGAGATCACGGGCTCCATTAACAAAGTGTTGACTGAGATCACGGGCTCCATTAACAAAGTGTTGACTGAGATCACGGGCTCCATTAACAAAGTGTTGACTGAGATCACGGGCTCTATTAACAAAATGTTGACTGAGATCACGGGCTCCATTAACAAAATGTGACTGAGATCACGGGCTCCATTAACAAAATGTTGACTGAGATCACGAGCACCATTAAAAAGGTAGACTGAGATCACGGGCTCTATTAACTAAAGATAGACTGAGATCAGGGCTCCGTTAAAATATTCAAAACAAAAGACAAAATAATGTTTAGAAATGTCGCAATAAACATACAATTAGTCGATAATAAATGCTGCTTCAGGTAAAATATTCTCTACTCTTCAATGAACTAAACTTGACAAGAGTCAGGGTACACAGAACGCGTACTCTTCAATGAACTAAACTTGACAAGAGTCAGGGTATACAGAGCGCGTACTCTTCAATGAACTAAACAAGAGTCAGGATACACAGAACGCGTACTCTTCAATGAACTAAACAAGAGTCAGGATACACAGAACGCGTACTCTTCAATGAACTAAACAAGAGTCAGGATACACAGAGCGCATACTCTTCAGTGAACTAAACTTGACAAGAGTCAGGATACACAGAACGCGTACTCTTCAATGAACTAAACAAGAGTCAGGGTACACAGAACGCGTACTCTTCAATGAACTAAACTTGACAAGAGTCAGGGTACACAGAACGCGTACTCTTCAATGAACTAAACTTGACAAGAGTCAGGGTACACAGAGCGCGTACTCTTCAAATGCAGAAATTATTAGAGACATGCGACCATTCCTACAATGGAGACTTCTACTACCTCTTAACCAACTATAGGCAGTTATATGATGAAACAAAACTCCGATAGTTGTATTAAAGCAAATTCAGACAAGCATATTATTAAGCCGACTTAAATGATGATGTGAAAAGTTTTTAACAAATAATATTAAATATATTTCATATATTGAATCTAAACCAATTTCAGATATGTTTTTCCCCCCGCTCCCCCCCCCCCCCCCGGGAAGCCGCATTAGACTTTTATTGTTAGATATTCTGTCTTGGGGAACCCTACATATTGTTGGTTGTAGTGTCCCTTGTGTTTATTCGTTAGGATTTAGCTTATAGCCTCCGATCATTTTGAAAGTTAAAGTTATATGCAGAACACGTCAATAGGTTGGTCTCCCTATTCTCCCATACAACCAAGACAAATACCTTAGAAAATTTGTGGAGCTGAAAATGCAAACAGACACACAGATAAATTTTCTTTAATTAGAGTTGAACACACATAGAATTCTTTTGATGTTTAACTTAATTGTGAGACACTGCAAAGCCAGTCAGCTATTTTGCAGTGTAGAAATCTGTGTAGAAATCGTATTCAACCTGTTAGACAGTCAGGCTTTGATCTCACAATAGGATCGGAGATTCAAAGTCGAACCAAGCGATCTATATGCAGTCACACAGTCAGGTGTTCAGACACGCGCTGAGAGAGAAACGCATGCGTTATGTAACAGTACGCACCGCAAAGGGGAATAGACGCCATTAGAACTCAGGGTCGGGCAACTTTTAAGGGACACCAACCTTGCACTAGCAGAGTAGAGTCACTCAACTGTGACTAAAATACAATACGCGAGACAAGGGAGGATTATGTCCAGAAGGGGGGATTAGAACGTAGAATCCAACTCTAGCTTAAATAGGCCGCTGTCGGACTCGAGCACTCATTCGATTCTGGTCGTTTCCCCGTATATCCTTCTACGGTTAAAAGCATAAGACAGAGCAGACAAAGGATTGTCTGAGATGGTAAATTTATGATTTGTACATATTTAATTATTTTCTTTACTATTTGCAAATTGTAGATTTTCCATTGCTAATGTTGTAACTTTAAATGATTTTTCTGTCACTGCATTCTTGGGGAAGAAAGGAAGTAAAATGTGAAAGAATTTAAAATGAGAACCAAGAATGGAATTACAGGTTTACTTTTGTCATAACGTGAGACTGATGTGCGGAAATTCACTTTGTATTTTCACAGCTGAGGGACGCTGGTCTAAGGACATTGGTCTAAGAACGATGCTGATCTAAGAAACACGGGTCTGAAGGACGAAAGATAGAACTGTCTGGACGATGTAAGAATGCTTGTCTACTTGAAAGGAGGCAAGAGTACACATGACGAGCAAGACGAGGTAAATTCACTGGGACCGAAGATTGGTGTAATGTTAACTGAATCAAAGTCAGTTGTCAATGTTGACTGACAGTGAGTTACTAGTCTGTGTTCAAGGACTGGAATTTCACTGGATTGTGATTTCAGGGATGTGTAAATTCTAATGATTGTGAACCTTATGGACCTGGACATTATTTCAGAACTGTTCTAAATAAAGCTGTAACAAGTGGCTACCATAACTGGCCGGGAACAACGCACAATACCAGGTGATCAAAAACCATATTTGTCTCATTGTAAACCTGTAGCGTTTCGTGATTGTGTAAATTCTTGTGTTATCTCTTCCTATCTTTCTTATTCTGATATTTCTTGAATGAATATTAATGCTGAGTGTATACACCTAGTAATTGGGCTAGGCAGAGTATTAATATTAATTGTGAACAATTTCTTATAATTGTTTTTTTGAGAGAAATTTGTGAAAGACGAATAACTTATTTTTCCAATTACTGATTTCTTCTAAGGACTGTTAAACTCTTAATTTTTCATTTCTAATTATTGAACTGTTAAATTGTTTCATTTAATTGCTGAGTTGAGAACAGTTAAATTCTTAATTCCTTTCAATGGTGATTTTTTGAGAGAAATCTGAAGGATGAATATCTTATTTTTCTAATCACTGATTTTTCTAAGAATTGTTAAACTCTTAATTTTCATCCTAATTACTGAATGAAGAACTTTTAAATTGCTTCATTTTAATTATTAATTGAGAACCATTAAATTCGTAATTCCTAATTCTTTTAACACTTGTTTGAGAGAGAGACATTGAAATCTGAATCTTGTATTATTTTCTGGTGTGGTTTAAATAACATTGAATGATTTGAATTTTATTATTATTTCTTTTTTTAATAAAATTTGTTATCTTTTAAACTATCAACTCTCCTATCATTGGAGGGAGGATCATGTGAAATCGAGAATGGGTGGGGGCTGCCAAATGACGTAATAACAGTTAAGTAGACGGTCTACGCACATGATGTAAGATAGTTTTCCCATTTTCGACGATGAGAGATTTGTGGAAGGGCCGGATAGGTGAAGAGACGACCGTAAGATAACCGCCGTATAGTTCACTATCTGAGACAGGTAACACTTGAGAATAGGGTCACTGACAGACGGACTACTCAAGGCTTGACCTAGTCACTCTCAGACCGCATGACAAGACCCTTGAGGAGATTGTGTGTGATTGGGACAAAGGAGAATTAATTAATGTACATTATTTATGAGCATAATGTCGCTTATTAATTAATAACCAAGGGGCGCACACCGAGAAATCCCCTCTCCGCCACAGTATTTTCATTCACTTACTTACATCAGTAGTTTTAAGTCTCCCTATTCTCCCATACAACCAAGACTTTCATTCACTTACTTACGTCAATAGTTTTAAGTCTCCCTATTCTCCCATACAACCAAGACTTTCATTCATTTACTTACGTCAATAGTTTTAATTCTCCCTATTCTCCCATACAACCAAGTTTTCATTCACTTAAGTACGTCAATAGTTTTAAGTCTCCCTATTCTCCTATACAACCAAGCTTTCATTCACTTAAGTACGTCAATAGTTTTAAGTCTCCCTATTCTCCTATACAACCAAGCTTTCATTCACTTAAGTACGTCAATAGTTTTAAGTCTCCCTATTCTCCCATACAACCAAGCTTTCATTCACTTAATTACGTCAATAGTTTTAAGTCTCCCTATTCTCCCATACAACCAAGCTTTCATTCACTTAATTACGTCAATAGTTTTAAGTCTCCCTATTCTCCTATACAACCAAGCTTTCATTCACTTAATTACGTCAATAGTTTTAAGTCTCCCTATTCTCCCATACAACCAAGACTTTCATTCACTTACGTCAATAGTTTTAAGTCTCCCTATTCTCCCATACAACCAAGACTTTCATTCACTTACGTCAATAGTTTTAAGTCTCCCTATTCTCCCATACAACCAAGACTTTCATTCACTTACGTCAATAGTTTTAAGTCTCCCTATTCTCCCATACAACCAAGACTTTCTAAGATGTTTTTATTCACTGACTGCTGCACGGATACTGTCATGCGGATATGGATCTAAATAACTAAATAACTTTCAGAAAATCAGAAGAAAAGAAAGATTTATAGCATTATATATGGTAATTCTATTTTTACTCAACAACAAAGCCTTGCTACAAATTCAATATATAATATATCTCTATATCAAAGCACCTAGCACTTATCACATACCTCTTAGAGACAAACACACTCCACCTACTATAAATTTTAAAAAATAATATAAAACATATATATATAAATTTTTTTTAAAAAAACATACACAAACACACGGACGACAGTCGTAACAACGAGCAGACATAGAAATACAACACACAAACCAAACAACGCAAGAACACCCCACCCCACCCTCCCTGAATACCAGGAATCCACCAAAAACTGAGAGCATCGCCAAGATGAAAAGTTGTACAGCAATTCCTGTGGGGCGTATAGATAGCGATATCATCAATCATCAAAACAGTAAATGTTATCCTCTTAAACTTGTTCTTTCACACATTTTACAAAACGTAAAGAATTCAGATGACGACTTTCCTTTCAGGAGACAGGCCTTTCACGGTGTGCGAGAGACAGAAAGAGAGAGGGAGAGAAACAGAGAGATGACACATCCTGTACTGCTAAGAGAGGGAGTGATTCTAATTTCAGCACGTTTTGTTGTACATTACCTTAGTCGTGAAGCCAAGACAACGGGTTTTTGTTCCGTCTAGTCACTCTAGTGTTACTTTACTCCTGCAGCCAAGACAATGTTTTTTTCCCCATCTAGTATTTACCTTAATTGTGTAGCAAACACAATATTCCTCCATCTAGTGTTTTGCACTACCCAGGTGTTTTGTAGCATTCGATGTGAAGGATGTCAATATGATGTCAGCGACTTGCTCCAATAAACATGAAAAATTTAAGTCCACAATTTTTCACCCGACTCATGAACAATTAGTATTATTGTTAGGACAAATCTCGCAATTTTCCATAAACCATCATTTATCGTTGATATTTTTTTTCGGGGAGGGAATGGGAAATGGTTCTTGAAGAGAATGACAATTCAAATGAGTGATAGATTCTTTAAGAAAAAACTTTTTAAAAAAATAGCAGTTAACATAAGCAAATGAATATACATGAACAATTCTCTAAGTCAGTAATGTGTGTGAGTGTGTGTGTGAGTGTGTGTGTGTGTGTGTGTGTGTGTGTGTGTGTGTGTGTGTGCTCGCGCGCGCTTGTGTTGTGAGAGAGAGAATTCGTGTGAGTGGAAGAATATGTATTATTTGTTTATCTATCTATCTCTCTACCAATGTAATTGTCTTATATTTATCTTAGCACTATACTAACTTTCGTTCTATCTTCTATCAGTTTGTAAATTTATCAAACCGTTTGTCTATCTACCTGTCTTCCGATCTGTTTGGGCTTTTTTCTAAACGAACAACAACACACAAAGCGACACGGTGTGTTACGGTTTGTCAAACCCACGCTCACATTCACAGTCATGTTAATAAAACATACCGTCTGGCATAGAGGGATATGTGTATTGGTTTAAAACCGATTTTACTTATACTGAGTGCAAATCAGTTATATTCATAGAGAATGCATAATTTGTTTTAAAACAAAAAAATGAAACTTACATTCCCCCTCGTCCCTGCGTCTACTCCAAAAGAGAGCTAGGTCACTTAAGTGCAGTGAACTTCCCACAGTAATTTTGGGATTCTCTCTTTCTAACGGTACACCTCGACAGGTACGTTGGTAATAAATAACGCAGTACCAAACATAACGACATTGAAAGTCAGGGGCTTCTTTTCATTTCATAGAAATATTTTTTCACGTTTGTTATTATTACTTTGAATTGATTCGGCAGGTTCGCCATTTCACAGCCGACTAACTCTTGCTGAGCGAAATCGTTGTTGTCTGAGTGATAGGAATGAATCTAGCAAATGACCAAACGCTGACGTTTGTGTGGATTATTTAGCGTCACTGGTTTCTGGTGTGTCGCGTGTTGCCACCATTGCTAGAAAGACTTTCGCTTCCCCAACCAACTTCACACACACACACAAACACACTCACATACACACACATCACATACATACACGCACATATTTTCTATACATTGATTTATCCCCAACTATCAATTTATTTACATGTATATCCGTGCGTACGTGTGTATGTCTCTGACTTTAAGTATCTGTGAGCGTGTTGTGTGTTAAGTAAGCTTATTTCGATACTTTTACTAGATCTAATCGGGCAGATGAAGGTCTATAAACACGTTTTTAACAATATAGCAACTTGTTTTATCTGAAAATCAACAATGGACTTCAGTTTGCAATTGGACTTGTAGTTGCTTTTTGAAAAAGAAATATTGTGAACATTTTCTTATGATAGTATAATGATTTTTTTTCACCTTGCATTTCTGGGGGGAAAAGTCCTCATATTCATCGAAAGGTAAAGGAACTTATTTTTTTTTCATTTTAAATAAATTAAAAATAATAACTGTTAAATTCTTTGATATGTTTGGCATATGTACCAATTTACATTTTCCAAATCCATTCATAATTTCATTTGACAGTAAGCTCACCCATTCAGTTATCTATGAGTGGCACAACAACCTGACAGGCAAGAAGTTAATCATTTGTTTGTACAAATACAGGAATGAGATGCTTTCGTTACTAATATAATGACTCGTCTGGGAATATAATGACTTGTCTATATGGCCAACAATAACAATCATGATGGATTCATTCAAAGAGAGAGAGAGAAAGAGCATGGCGTGCTACACTGAACTGAAATGCCTGTCCCAACCGCATTCATCCAGTTCACGGCTTGCTCCGAATTTGTCCGGTCAGTACGTTCGTCCTAAACTGCAAGCAAGTACCCAGACTTGAAGTGTCAGTGCAAATCTTGAGAGAAAGAATTGTAGGGGGTGTCAGCGAAGTGCAAAGTCGTAGAAGGATTTTCTATCATATTAACCATGATTCGGTAAGGTTCCCTACTAGGGAATGGGACAGGGGACTGCGAATTTTCTACATACACGTGTACTAGTGATGTGATACAGGCCCCACAGTAGGTTCGTGTTTATTGTTAGTGGAAGTGGGGTAATTCTTCTTTCTTTAATTTGACCTATTTTGAAAATCTCTTTAAAAAATTTTTTTTTTCCCTTGGTAACAAGGAAACTAGTATGGTTTGCGTTGAAAATGAATTATATTTTCATGTTCTCTCTCTCTATTTCACACACACACACACACGCACATATGGCGTCCCGATGTTGAGTGGGTGGGTGGGGGCTGCGAGGGAGTGTCTTACAGAGCCCAGGATAGAGGCACGCCAAGTCTGTACTTAACGGGTACATGCGGGATGTTCAGTCTTCACAGGTGATGTTGTTGGTGCTGTCGTCGTGGCTGTCCCCGGTGATCGTTGGGATGTATGAGGGGGGCACAACTATTAAAAGAATAATTCAGTAACCATGAATTCGAAAAACAAAAATTTAAAAAAAGCCAACAAAGAAATCTGCAAAATAAAAGCACATAAGATAAAACTGTGACAAAGTACTTGATGTGAAAAAGTACAAACACTCATCGGGTCACGAAATTTTTTTTAATCTGCTTTAAAAAGTACTGAGAAATGATTAATAAAGTATGCTATAATTTTACATTGATTTGTAAAATCTTATGCTATTTTTTTAACTACAATAATCACATCTTTTAAAATTTATATTTCGACACGACTACAAACAAGAACAATGATATAAGCTAACTATTGACGAGTGTGCTGATGATAAATGCGTGCGTGCGTGTGCGTGCGTGTGTGTGTGTGTGTGTGTGTGTGTGTGTGTGTGTGTGTGTGTGTGTGTGTGTGTGTGTAGTCCGAGAAGAAATGAAAATAATTAGACTGAAAGTTTTTGTCAATTTAGAAACAGAACCGAATTTGAATGTATCTCAGTTGGTGAAATTCATGGACCCTAGTTTTAAAAGCTCAGTGACATCTCGCACATGCGTGAACAGAAGTCATATGGATTTTAGACTTTGTCTGCAAATAAGTTATTCGGAATTGAGATTGCCCTACAAGTAAGGTATAAGAGCTTTTTATTGACCCAGTGGCAATTTATCAGGATTTTAGATAAACCTATTTTCAACTTTTTTTTTTTATCCAGACTACAGACTAACCTACAAGTACCTTCAGATTGTCGCGCAAATGATCCTTACTTTATCAGATTGGCCTTCCTACTTCTCGTTCTTCTCATTCCAGACTGTGTACAAGTAAATAATTTAGACTGCACATTCTCTTACACTTTATCCTTACTTTAGATTGAAATACGAGTTATGGGGAATTAAATGATTCTTATAGTAAATTATCCTTACTTTAGATTGAAATACGAGTTATGGGGAATTAAATGATTCTTATAGTAAATTATCCTTACTTTCGATTGAAATACGAGTTATAGGGAATTAAATGATTCTTATAGTAAATTATCCAGACTTTAGTTTGGTCTACAAGTAATTTATCATACTTCAGACCGGTCTATAAGTAAGTTATAAGTAAGTTAACGCACTTTGGTTGGCCTACAAGTAAATTATCGAACTTTAGACTGGCCTACAAGTAAGTTATCCGAAGTTCAGATTGCCTACAATGTCATCCTTCTTTTAGATTGGCCATCCTGCAATCCTGACTTTAGATTGGCCTATAAGTAAGTTACCTGGTCATCAGTTTGGACTTTAAATTTGTTCCTAGTTATCTTGACCAGATTGGCCTACACATTACTCTGACTTCAAAGTGGTTTTCAAGCTATCCTGACTTCAGATTGACTTACACATTGCTCTGACCTCAAAGTGGTTTTCAGATTATACATTCTGAATTCAAAGTGGTTTTCACGCTATCCTGACTTTAGATTGGTCTATAAATAAATTAGCTTGACTTCAGATTGGCCTACACATTACCCAGATTTTGATTGGCCTTCAAGTTAGGAGACTAGCCTACAAGTAAGTTGTCTAATTATCAAATTTGTACCAGGATTATGCCATCTTGGGAGGCTCCAAATTTACAACTTGTGTCACCATCGCTACTTAGTTAATGATTATGATTATTATTAATCACCCATAACTAATTACAAGTGATGAGAATCTCAATTTATGTTATTAATAATTCTCCAGAAGACACCACTTGTCTCTCTCACTTGGAGGATATGCAGGGCGCTGTAAACGTTTTCTCTCTTACACAACATTAACGACAAACATTTACCATCACACAATATTTCCGTATGTGGCAAAACTTATTATTAAAGGAGAAGATAAATCCATCTTTAATCTTCATTTAGCAAGCCCCATTACCCAGTGTCTTTCCAACATATGGTTATCAATATGTGTAAGAAGGTCAATAAATTTAACAATATATTTATTAAATCAACAATCAAATATATAACATATGAATATAATCAAAGAGCATTGACATTTACATCACTTCAATTCATTTTATTCAAGCATAGACATAAGCAGTCTATAACATAAATATATAATCAAGTTCATGGATATCATCACAGAGATGAGAGTGAAGTTTTAGAGAAATATTTAAAGTCAATACACATAACCTTTTTCAAAGATGGTGGCTGTCGCCTCATGTGTTTCACGTTCAAGCGGTTTGCAATATATAGGCGAGGTTCCACGTGTCCCTTCTAGAGACACGTTACATAACTGTTCCAGAATCTTCTACATGCTCTCCATGCATGCCATAGAGAATCGTCCTGAGTTTCACACGAGCTATCAAACACATGAGGAGGAAAGTTCACAAAGTTTCAGGTGCATTTACTCAACACACCATGAGGAATGTTCACAATGATCTTTGTGAATTCTTGAGACCAAATTCAGGCCACAAATCTCCGCCATATTGGTTCTCAAACAGTATTCATGGGAATCAACTTACAGAACACGATTTACTGATAAGTTGATAACAATGCTGGATGTACACACCAACATATTCAAGTAGAGTACAGTAGTCACTGTAGTGTGGAGTGAGAACAATGCTGGATGCACACACCAACATATTCAAGTAGAGTACAATAGTCACTGTAGTGTGAAGTGACTTCTGCTCTGCAAAAGTCACATTATTTTATCTCTAAACTTCTTTCTCTCATACCAACATTCTCAACTTATACATTCTGCAACAATTTCATTAACCTGATATACACACAGCATAAGAAATATAGCATCAATCAAAATTCACAAGTATAATGTACAACATAGTCAAATTAATGGACATAGAAATAATAATGGTTCCATTATATAAACTTTCTCTGATTCAAATCATAGATCAGCAGCAAATATATATGAAATATTCTAAGTCCATTCTTCCTTTATCAGTCAGTTAACTTACCGGAAGCTAATAATCGCCTTTATGGTCAATTTCAAAGTAATTAGAATAGAGTATTTCTTCAACAAATAAATTTCCGGTCCATCCTAACTGGATGAATTTGATATGAACAAGTGTGAAGCTATTAGTTAGAAAAACTATTCATACAGTTGAAACTAGTTTGGGTTGGTATTTTTGAAAGTGCCAGAGTTTGAAGTAAACACCTGAATTTGAAGTGGCAAAGAAGAAGTCCAGTCTTGAAAGGTGGCCATTAGTTTGATGGTGAGTTTGATTGGTTGAGAGAGAATGGACTTAGAAATATTTCATGCATTTTCGCTATTGATATGTTATATTCGTGTTTTATGTAGAGATGTACTATGTGAGTTGACTTTTTTCTACAAGTGTTTGAACTAGGCTGCTCACATGTAGTTTACTAGTCACTTGACATTGTTTTTGATATGCTGTATTTATTATGCTGTGTGCGTGTATCAGACTAATAAATACCATTGCAGGAAACTGTAAGTTGAGAGTGGAATGTAATTAAGAATGGAGTTATAAAACTATAAACTGGAAGTGTAGCATTTGTTCTCTGATTATATTTTGCAGAAACAAGTAGCCTTTACTGTTTTCATTTCAACAGTTGATTTGAACCTCGTGGTTTACTGTTTGTAAACTGCTGTGACAACCTGGATAGAGGCAGGAAATCATCTGCCACAGTGGTTCTGTAATGTAAAGAAATACACTACACTTCTTTGATGTAAAGAAATACACTACACTTCTTTGATGTAAAGAAATACACTACACTTCTTTGATGCATGGTGGCAAAAGTATACCGACTTTGTGAGCAATATCTGGTACATTGAAATTACTAAAAATAGCTACAATTCTTGTTCTGATTGGGGGAGCAAATTTCAGTAAAGGCATCCAATGTTAATCTTGAGAGAATAACAGTGAAAGAGTTCCTTCAACATGCAGTGAACAGCTGACAATTAACTTGTGTCTTTGTTGCAAAAGTGATCAGACGGACTATTGAGATAACAGTTAAACAAGGTTATATAAATACTATTAGGCTTATCTTTAATAAATCCAATTTCTGCTCTCTGATAAACTATCCTGTGATTTTTATTGACATTATTGTTGAATTGTGTTTTAAGCATGACTTTGAATTAATGGTGCATCATTAAAACTATGCTAGTAAAACTAGAATGGTTGTGAGTCATTAAAAGTATGTCAGTAAATCTAGAATGGTTGTGAGTCATTAAAAGTATGCCAGTTGTTGGTCCACATCTGCGTCAGACGTCAAACCACGTATTCATTCAAGGATCCAGAAGGAATCACTGGTGCTGTCTTCAAGCTGGCTGATTCCCCTTTGATCCAGATAAATTGAAACACAAGAAACTCTTCAAAGACATTGCTTTACCAAGCATTAGCATTGTTATAACTGTGCACGAAACTCATAATTGTGATGACTTTTAAAAGATTCATTTTATTTCAATTTCTTAGACAGTACTCCGCCGTTTTCTATTTCGTTTATTGAATTATTTTTAATTTATAATCTTGACTCTCTGTATATCGTCCTGTTATGTCATGCATATATTAGTTATAGGGACTGCATTCACCCGCGAGGGTCTGGGGGCTTAGAGCTAATTATTATTTTTTTGTTTATCCTTAGAGCTAGTTATTAATTATTACGTGTTTACCCTAAGACTTAGAGCTAGTTATTAATTATTACGTGTTTATCCTTAGAGCTAGTTATTAATTATTACGTGTTTACCCTAAGACTTAGAGCTAGTTATTAATTATTACGTGTTTATCCTTAGAGCTAGTTATTAGTTATTACGTGTTTACCCTAAGACTTAGAGCTAGTTATTAATTATTACGTGTTTACCCTAAAACTTAGAGCTAGTTAGTAATTATTACGTGTTTACTCTAAGACTTATAGCTAGTTATTAATTATTACGCGTTTACCCTAAGACTTAGAGCTAGTTATTAATTATTACGTGTTTACCCTAAGACTTAGAGCTAATTATTACGTGTTTACCCTAAGACTTAGAGCTAGTTATTACGTGTTTACCCTAAGACTTAGAGCTAGTTATTATTTTTTGTGTTTACCCTAAGACTTAGAGCTAGTTAATAATTATTACGCGTTTACCCTAGGACTTAGAGCTAGTTAGTAATTATTACGTGTTTACCCTAAGACTTAGAGCTAGTTAGTAATTATTACGTGTTTACCCTAAGACTTAGAGCTAGTTAGTAATTATTACGTGTTTACCCTAAGACTAGACTGTTCGTGACGCATCATCTTTGTTGTGTGTCCATACGTCCGTTTATTATTATTAATGCGTGTGTCTGAGAAATGGGGTTAGTTTTCAGAAGCGGACAGGGAGTAATTAATGAACACTTTATTTTTCTCGTCTTTCTCTCCAGCACTCACACGTAACAGTACGTCACACCATAGAATAGCTGTTGAGTTGTCGAAATGGTTGTGCGTCTTTAAAACTACTCCACTAAAACTAGAATGGTTGTGTAGCATTAAAACTATGCCACTAAAACTAGAATGGCGGTGCATCAGTAACACTACACAAGTAAAACTAGAATGGCTGTGTATCATTAAAACTCTATAGTAAAACTAGAATGGCGGAGTCATTATAATTACCAGTAAAAACTAGAACGACTGAGACTTCCAAATTAAGCAAGTAAAACTGGGATGGCTGCTGAATCGTTGAAACTATGTCAATATTCCAAAGAGTTCGAAAGCTTTGTATCAGTACAGATAGTTGTAATCAGTTATAAATCATATCTGGCTTTCCCCTTCTTGTCGCGTCTTCTGTTATTCAAATAATTTAAGCCCATTGCCTGTTAATGCGTCTACAATCTACAGATTGCATTTACTCAGTGGTTGGTCCTGTTTGGCGAAACAACATTCAGACAATGTAAATAAACAAGGTTCGTTATTTTTTTTTTTTAATTCTACCTTGTATGTCATTTTATGCTAGCGCCATCTGTGATCTGTGTTAACTGCAAAATATACGTGTTCCTTTACAAAGTGGTGTCCCTTTACAAAGTTTACGTAAAGTGTGGGCACACATCTAACAGTACAGTTTCTACGATAGTCAAACGCAAGCAGACTATAAAATAAAACTGACAACGGACCGCCCAAATAACATGTACTAATCAGAGTACGTGCGCAGACTAGGCAAGTGAACAGGTGAAAGGATGGTGGAGATAAATGCGTACATAGGCAAAACATGTTTTGAAAGGCTCACAAGATCGTATATTACCGACAGCCCAGGGAATCTCGCGTATAGGCCTAGACATATCTATAACTAGAGCATGGGTTCTTAACCTGGGGTCCATGGATAGGCTTCAAATGAAAGTCAAATAAAAATTTAACATTTATTTACACTATATGTGCATTTTTCTTGGGAGGGGGTCCTTAGCTTTCACCAGATTTTCAAAGGGATCCGTGACTCCAATAAAGGTTAAGGACCACTGAACTAGAGTAAACAATTATTTTAGCATTTATGAATACAGTACAAGGCCGGATCTTGAATTTATAAGCAACTTTTTAAATTATTCATATCTGCATTTCGTGTGTTAATGTCTTGAAATACATTTTGTCTGCAGTCTGATTATTCCCGTCAGTCTTGAAATATATTTTGTCTGCAGTCTGATTATTCTTGTCACTGTTTTCAGTGTCATTTTATAAGCTGACTAATACATATATTACTCTTCAAATAGTATGTAAATTTCATAGTCATTAATTGTAAATTAATTAATTTTGACTCGTTCACTCGTATATGCCACCGTAATAAAGCTTGTAGATGCCAAATATTACTCTTCAAACAGGTAGGTAAATTTCATAGTCATTAATTGTAAATTAATTAATTTTGACTCGTTCACTCGTATATGCCACCGTAATAAAGCAGGGGAAAGGGTGGGGAGGCTGTATGGAGAGAACAGAAAATATATGCAATTTCATTTTGTAACTAATTTAATATGTTTTGATAACAAGATCACTTTAAGTTCGTGTAGTCACATGTTCACAAATGTAAAATAAAAAGATGGCGTACACTCCAGCCAAATGAAGCCAGTCACAAGTAATCTGATTAATAACTAAGTCGGCCTACAATCCAGCCAAAGGAAGCCAGTCACAAGCAATCTGATTAATAACTAAGGCGGCCTATACTACACAAAAGATACTGAAATAAATTTTCAGTTAATCACCTTGATTATTGTTGCTTTTAAGCGCTTACGTGTTGACTAACAATTATTTTCTTGACTAGATCCACCAAAATAATTTGAACACAACTGGGGTGGACAGAAAAATCCCCAAAAGATGAGGAGCGAGGATTGTAGGAAGAAACGGCTTACCATTATTACCAGCCTAATTTATTCTTCTGTTGAAGGAATAGTGCGGGTTCGTTTAGTACGTCACAAACACAATGTTCAATTTCATTCTCGTGATATCCAAGAGAGTATATGCAGACTATAACCGCTTTTAGTGACAGCTGAAAACCGCAAGTCCGATAAGTATAGTGGAGTTAAACTGCAAGTCATGACCACTGACAACCTAAGTAACATGGTGGAATTAAACTTCAAATCATGACCATTGACAACCTAAGTAACATGGTGGAGTTAAACCGCAAGTCATGACCATTGACAGCCTAAGTAACATGGTGGAGTTAAACCGCAAGTCATGACCATTGACAACCTAAGTAACATGGTGGAGTTAAACCGCAAGTCATGACCATTGACAACCTAAGTAACATGGTAGAGTTGTCAAGATCACACATCATGAACACAACTTTTATTCGCAGCACAGTTCAATCTCGCCTGGTCTTACAAGTTCACCGGCTGCAAAAACTCCAATGTCACTAAGTTCGACCCACTTAATAAATGGCACAAGGAAGTTACTGAAAATTGCTACAATTCTTCTGCCTGAGGGAGCTAATGTGGTGGAGCACCAGATGGCCTTGAGAGAATAGCGGCTAGTCAGTGTTCTACAAAGTGAGAAGGGAAACGTGGAATTGACAGTAATAATGTGAACAATAAACTTGTGACAAAAATATGTCTATGAATCTGATTTTATATATATATATATATCTGTGTGTGTTAATTTGACTGTTAATGTCTATGTTAGGATAAACTGAATAAGTGTCTAGCATCTTATTAATGTGTAAAGAATATGCTTTTACGACACCCTTATAATCTGCCAAGTGAGAGACATGTTGATCTTGTGGGAGAATTATTAATAACTATAAATTAAGATTCTCGATCACTTGTAATTAGCAATGTTATTAATTAATAAATAATAATTGTAGCGAGTGAAGGGTGCCTCAGAGAGATGTCACAAATACATAGACCCAGTCAGTTCAACACCTTGAAAAAGGAAGTTATCATGTGGGCTAGAATGAGTTACTGTCTTTATTTAATCAGATATTTCATGTTTATACATCTATAATTCGGGGGGGGGGTGGGGGTAGGGGGTTGATTGGGAGTGAAGAAATAAATTGCCAAAAAATATATTGGATTTCAGTTACTTGGATGAGACCGCTGGCAATATATAAAGCTATTTAGTGAGAGAGAGAGATGGCTGCATTTAATATACCCCTAGTTGTCATTTTTAGTTTGCTTGAGCAGTAGGTCAGGGCATTTTTGTTGTTGTTATTGATAGGTGTCTAATGTGACAAGGTAAGATTAATACAACACACAATTCTTACCAAAACAGAATGTATTGTCTTCTTCAGAAAGAAATATATCATGCCCAAGAAACATAGGCCTGATTAAGAGCAACATAATTGTAGCAGAGAAATGTACTGTGCATTCTGCCTTGAGTGATGTGCCACAGTTGATCACATTTTGCTGTCCTGGTTACACAACCACAAGTGACTGCTTGACATACATGATAAGACTTTACAGCTATATTTACATTCACAAACAATCACATTATGCTGTCAAAAGTTGTAAAGTGAGGAGTGACTGCTTGATATACATGATCAGACTTTTCAGCTAGGTATATGTCAACAACTGAATGACTCTTACAAGTTGATGCCAACAATGGACTTTAGGAACCTAGATTGAAGTCAACAAGTTTGTTGATTTTTAGAATCTAGCTTGATGTCAACAAATTAATGGAGATTTAGAGACTAGCTTGATGACAACAATTTAATGGAGATTTAATACCCAGCTTGATGTCAGCAAGTTAATGGAGATTTAGAAGCTAACTTGATGTCAACAATTTAATGGAGATTTAGAACCTAGCTTGAAGTCACCAAGTTAATAGACTTTTGGAACCTAACATTAAGTCAACATTTTAAGGGAGATTTAGAACCTAACATGAAGTCAACAAGTTAATGGATTTTGGAACTTAAAGTCACCAATTTAGTGAATTTTGGGGGTAGATTAAGCTTGAATAATTTAGAAGACTTTTAGTAATGGAATTCCAATTAAGATTATACATCAACAATCTCAGTTTACCAACTTTTAACAAGATTCTATTTCATGAACTCAGTGTGAATATAGTATCTTTCAGTTGAGTTGAGTGTGTTGCTGGCAGTCTGATGTGTTGCTAGCAGTCTGCACATTAAAGAAAAGAACTGTGTGAATATAGTATCTTTCAGTTGAGTTGAGTGTTGCTAGCAGTCTGAATTTTCAAAATAACTCGATATGAATATAGTATCTTTCAGTTGAGTTGAGTGTGTTGCTAGCAGTCTGAATTTTCAAAAGAACTCAGTGTGAATATAGTTTATTTTGGTTGAGTTGAATGTGTTGCTAGCAGTCTGCACATTAAAAAAAGAACTCAGTGCTGGAGAAGTCTTAAGTGTGCTATTATATACCATCTGATACAACTCGAACTTCTTGTAAATGCTAAAAAGTCAATTCAATTTTTTCATCATGGTAAGAATGAAATTTTAAAGTCAGAATTGGATTTTCATAAAACAATGCATATGGACAAAAGATTCCATATATGCCTGCAAGTATGAAAATGACCAGGATTTTTAAGCATCTTCAATATCTGGACCTTTACTGCAATTTCATTCATAGCATGGATAAACACTAAAAATTTCAATAATTTCTTTTTGATTGCTTGCATCTTTCTCATTAAAGGTACACTCAAATATACAAGTTTATGTGTTTACAAAACACAAATAAATTGTTATATAAACACATTCAATGCAATAACATTCTTTGCATGGAAAAAAAATGAGAAAAAGAATTGTGATGCAATAATATAAAATAAAAACAAGATTCAATACATAAGTCATAAGTACATTTTGTTCTTTGGAAACAAGTTGATTGCTTTTTTTATCTTCAAACTCTGTCTAACAAATAATTTCATAAAAGCATGTCTATGATTCAACTTATTTGACATTTTGTTATATATTAATGAGAAATATTTTTGTAAAAAGCATCAACAATATCAATAATGATTATGACATATTTCTATGTGAATAAAATATTCCCTTCCACTGAAATTTCACATAGCTTTAGGTAATGATAATTAAAGTATAAGCAACATGTAAAACTATACTGTAATTTTAATCTGATTATACATTTTTAAAAGTATTTAAAAATCGTTTTTCACTTATTTATTCATTACCTTAAAAAGAAGCATAGCTTTCAAAGTGCAAAGCTGGCTATTTATTGTAACATTAAAAGAAAAATAATGTCAATATAATCTTATGAGCATATATAAGCATATATTTGCTGAAAAGATGTTTCATTTCAGAATAAATAGGAATGCATGAATACTTTCAACAATTAAAATATTGTTATTCATTTGATATAACAAAGTAAATTAATACTTATTTTAATAACAGTTGCATATATTAACTTCAACTTTACACTCAGATGTTGTCATTAAAACCCTTCAATCTCAACCTCCAATCTTTAAATATATTAGATTTTAATGTGTTTGAAAAAAAAATGTAATTTGATTCATAATTTCCATTTATTGAGAAAAAAAATTATGATGGTCCCCTGTGTTTGTAATGTTCAAAGAGGAAAAAAAAATCATCATTTTCATCTAGTGTTATTAACAAAAATTAATATGGCTTCTCTTGATCAGAATTTGCACTAAACACCAGGACTTTTGTAATAAAAAAAAGCCAGTAAACAGGCTTGCAATATGATAGAATAAAATCTGTATTATAACTATTCTACAAATGAAATTCCCATATAATCAATGAGGACTTTTTCTTGTTTGTTTATTTTGTTTTTATAGTTTATATCTCTATATCTGAACCACTCTTATTCAAACTCAAATCAACATTAATACAACACAACAAAAAATAAAAACAAGGAAACAAACACAAATAAATAAAACAACGCATTCAAATGTAACCTTCTGAGGTAAGATAGGCTGTCCATTTAAAAATGCATGGATATCCAGCTACACATGAAAAATTTAATGTCAGGGACATCAGAAGAAAGTTTTTAACATTAGGAGTCATGCTCTACATCTCTGACAATGAGCCCGAGCTGAGCTTTTAAGACAGACTCTCAACTTGTTTGCAACTAATGTGTGTGGCTGTCTCCACTGAGTTCAGTGTGGATAATCATCAATACAATATAACATCTATATGATCTGAATTAAACTATAAGCCAAGGACTTAGTTCAGGTCTATTTTCAACAAGACACAAATAAGGCTTTCACCTGACCACAAAGTAAATTAAAATAGACATGTCAACAGTTTTACTAACAATCTTCACAACCTATGTGACCATACTATCAAATAAACATGAATTACATGTACTTTCTTTTAAAAATTAAATAAAATCAAATAAGAAATCAATGTATCTTACTAAAAGATAACACTTGTAAATGGGCACAGCAAGATTAAATATAATATTTATCTAAGTGAACAGATTTTAAATAGAATTTTAATTTTCTAAAATATTATCCCATTCCCAACCAAACATACATTAAATTAAAAGGGATAGACATTTGTTACTGGACAGCTGGGCAGGGTACAGTGCTGAATGCCCAACATAACTTCACTTTTTAAAAGTGTTTTGATTCATACAACCCATTGATTATTTTGCTTTGGTCATTATAAAACAGAGTTACAATTTAGACACTCTTTTGCCAGTGCACATTTTCAACAAAGAGCTGGCATAACAAACATAGACTTACTCTTATTCTCAGACAGTTATTTTGGTACATAGCAGAAAGACATATCTGCCTGATCTCTTGCTATAATCTTGGCAGGAGTAAACCACAGATTTTAATTTTGAAAATTGCCTTAATTTTCTCGATTTTAAAAGATTGTGATCCAAAATTAAATTAGCAAGCTATATATATTTTTAAAAATCCTTTCACCTTTACTAATGGCATTCTGAGAAAGCATTACTTCTTTGTTCATTTCTCTATTTAAAGGTATAGATTGCTTGTGTAAGGCTCTTAATTCATTTCAAATCTTTCTTTTGTGAAGCGGCATGGCTTTATTTTCTATTTTTAGTATACGTTGAAATGTTTTACATAAATAGTGTATATAAAATGTGACCCCCAATAGGAAAGAATGTGACACACCCCCAATTAAAAGAAGTGTTTTACACAAATAAAATGTGACTCCAATATGAAACAAGGTGACCCCGAATGCCAAAGAATGAGACCTTTATATTAAAGAATGTGACCTCTAATGCCAAAGAATGAGACTCCTAATATCAAAGAGTGAGACCTGTAATACCAATGAATGAGACTTTTATATAAAAAAAATGTGACCTCTGTTTATAACAAATAATATAAAGGAATTAGAATTACTGAGCTGACAGTTTCCACATCCTAGAAATATAAGACCATTTTATAAAAATTTAATGTATCCTGTCATGAGGTATAATACAAACAAACAAAATAAATCTGATCTGATTCTAAATGAATTATTTTTTTTTTTTTATTTAAAAAAAATCAAAATGCATAACAGTTCCTGGAGAGTACAAAGATTGATTTGGAATTTCTCAAAAATCCCTATTTCAAACCCAAAAGTAATGGTGCACAAGAAAAAGAAATATTTTAAACAACAAGCAAACAGTATTATTGCATAAAATGATGAATTAATTCAAAATAAATTAAGGAGAAAAACCAACAGGGCTTGTTAATGCCACTCTTACAAAAACAACCAAAGAAAATTTTAAAAAATATGATAAATGTAACAAACCTGATAGATAATAATTTTTATTGTTTTTAAAAAAAAAAAGTCATGTAAACTCTGATCTCCCCAAAAATGAATAAATAAACAAATCACAAAACTTAAAATGTTCTAAGAACAAATTTACTAGTGGTCATGCTAAAACAAAATTTAAAAAAAAGAAATGTAAACAAAGCCAACAGATGTGTTTAAAGTTAAAACAGGGCTTAATAAAGGGCTTATTTCAACACAACAGGTGTCTTAAAGTTACAAAGCCTAATAAAGGACTTACTTTACCACCACAGGTGTGTTTAAAGATACAAGACTTAATAAAGGGCTTACTTCAGCACCACAAATGTGCTTAAGATTACAATCAGATCTAATAAAGGGCTTACTTCACCACCAGGTGTGCTTATAGTTACAAAACTAATAGTGTAATATAGTGCTCACTTCAACACCGCAGAAGTGCTTAAAGTTACAAGATCTAAATGGCACTTACTTATTTTAAGCACAAGTGTGCTTAAAGTTGCAACAATACCTAAAATGGTACTGACTTCGGTGGAGCTACTCCAAACAAAAGTTTTTTTTTCCTAAACCAAGTCTTCTACTAACTGTTAACCAAAAATAAGTCAGATGCTAAGAAGAAAATTATAATGTTGAATCTATGCCAAAGTGTTTTAATACTGTTTTATCAAAGAGGCTATATACAAGCTGAATTCAGTGCCCTTAAATTTTAAAACTGCTTTCTTCCAGGGCAAGTAGATTTATCTACATGCTCAGTGTGTACCCCAGTATTTTAATGCTGCTCTCCTTCTAGGGCAAGTAGATTTATAGTGCATGTTCAGTGTGCGCCTCTGTATTTAAAACATGTTTGTTCAAGGGCAATGAGATTTATGTATTTTAAAACTGGTTTGCTCTAGAGGTTAAGAAATTTCTGTCTGAGTAGGTTCTGGTGTTAGGTGCTAATTTTATGCATTACAGATTCTTTATATCTAACTTCTTATTTAAAAAATGTAATAAATAATAAATAAACATGCACACAAACACATATAAACAGTTTGTTTTGCTTTCTTTTGTAAAAAGAGAGGTGTCCATATGCTTAAGAGGCATCAGGACTTTAAGTTGTTTCAAGTAAAATTATTATTAGGTGTCACTCATAACAAAATCAACCAAACGAAAGCTGTTGGCATGATGTATGTACTGTGCCAAGAAAGCATTGAATGTACATACACAGTTAAAAATAACTTTAGGAAGTACACTAATGCTTACATTTCAACAATAAACATGCCCTGCAGAATTCCCCATTCTAATCAAAAATATGTTTAAAAACAAGTGTGCACCAAAGACCCACCTATAAATTGTGTGCAGCCTAATCGGAGTAATCTATAAGATACTTCTTTTCCTTAGATTTTAACTCCAAGATAACAAGAAGACCTCAAAGCTTAATATTCTGTAACTCTAGGAAGGTTTTATAAATATTACTAAGATTTTGTTCACACTAGAAAGGTTTTGTTAAGGCCTTAGCTTAGTATTTTGTAACTTTGGGAAGGTTTTATAAAAATCTCTTCGCCAAAGATTGTCTAAGTCAAAGATGGGTTTATAAAGTACATTTTAGCCATAGATTCTGTAACTTTGGGAAGGTTTTAAAAAAATCTCTTAGTCATAGATTTCATAATTCCAAGGTTTTATTCAGACCTTTAGCCCCAAACTGTGAAAAATAATTTCATTATCCACCCCTAGCCAATAAAGCATCCGAATACCTGAGTAAGCATAGATATTCTCAAAGAGATCCAGAGGCTTTTATCGTAAATATTTATTAAAAACTCCTTTGGCACCTCAGATGCTGAAAGTACCCACTAGTTTGTCTTTATTTGTCAACAGATTTTAAGTGCTGTCTTTTCAAACTAAAAGTGAAGAAATTTCTTTTGTAGATGTTTATTCTCTGACAAAAAAGTCTCATTTCCTTTCCTGTGAAACTACTTCAAAGATAATTTGTACACTTGCTCCAATGACTTGAAGAACAATTTGTATACTTCAAAGATTTAAGGATAATTTGTACACATGCTCCAATGACTTCAAGGACAATTTGTACACATGCTCCATTGACTTCAAGGACAATTTGTACACATGTTCCAATGACTTCAAGGATAATTTATACATATGCTCCAATGACCTCAAGGACAATTTGTACACATACTCCAATGACTTCAAGAACAATTTGTACACATGTTCCAATGCCTGCAGGACAATGCACATATGGTCCAAAGACTGCAAGGACAATGTGTGCATATGCTCCAATAACTGCAAGGACAATCTGCACATATGCTCCAATGACTGCAAGTGAAATCACAATTTAAAAGCAGGCATAGTTAAATGTCTGAGGGCTTATGTACACAAAAAACAATTTTCATTCAAAACTATCTGCTCACAATTGCTTGTTAAGGTTTAATTCAAATTTTAATTTGTACATATAGAAACATAAAATGATGGTTGGCTAGATAATCACTATAATGCTAATTATTACACCCTCTTTTTCCTATTATTAAGTAGTCATTGTTAAGTCATTGTCTTTATTTAGATTGAAATAGGTTATAAAGCCTAAGAAGCATACCCTTACAAGTGTGATTTACAATATTTATCTGTTGGATTTTAATTGTGCAGTTCACACACCTGTGAAGAGCAACCATTAACTCTCTGTCATTATCAAAGTTCCTCATAAGATCTAGAATAAATGTAAATGTTATTAATCATCATTGCCAAAGTCAAACATTAAGAAGATCCAGAACAAGTGTAACTATTTTATCTATACCAGGGGTCACCAACCTTTTCGATACTGAGAGCTACTTCATGGGTACTGAGTCATACGAAGGGCTACCAGTTTGATACACTCTTCTAGTTTGCCTTTATACATTATTAATAATGTGAAGACTTAGAAAAGACCTGCGGGCGACTCGGTGACCCCTGATCTATACTGTCAAAGTCAAAAGCTTTAATAAGATCCAGGAAAAGTATAACTGTTAATCTTCAGTGTCAAAGCCAAAGCTCTTAATGAGATCCAAAACTGGTGTAGGTGTTATTCAAACATCTTGATAAGACCCAGAACATGAGTTAACTGTAATCTACAAGGAAGAAAGCTTTTGTAAATTTGACCTATTTCATAATTTAAATGCAATAGTTGGATAACTAGTCCATTTTAATTATGAAATGGCTCAGACTTGCAAGCACCTCTTCGACAAATGTCCTCTCAACAACTCAGTGCACTAAAAATAAAGTGTCAAGACAACAAACTAAATTTCTTAGTAAAATGTAATGGATTAACTAAGACAACAAACTAAATTTCTTAGTAAAATGTAATGGATTAACTAAGAATTTGGTGCACACACCCAACAACAAAAATTACAGGTGAAGGCGGAGCTTAATCAAATGTAGTATTACTAGTAATAAAATTGATAAATTTAAATCCACTAAACAGATATATTGAAAACTGAATTGTGTTCTGAGCATGATTTAAATCAAACTTATAACTTAAAATCAAGAAGAAACATGTTTACAAAATTATAAGCACACAACATTCTGATAAAAAATAACTAAAAATGACAAGTTGTAGGTCAATATTATATGTATTCCATTCCACTTCCAAAATAAAAACTTACTGAATAATATTTCTTCATTCCCCCACCCCCCTTTAAACACATTTTATACAGCAAGGTAACTTCAAATTAAATTTTGCAGACATAATAATACAGAGGCAAAAATTAAATTCTGCAGACATAATAATACAGAGGCAAAGTGTGGCAAAATGTACAATACATGCTTAATTAATTTCCGAGAGAATAAATATATTCACTTCCCATTTACATCCCACAAAAAGAAATAAAAAATAAATAAGCATAACTTACAGATGCATATAACTGCAAATAGAACCAACCAGTGCTTGAAGATTCAAACACAATCACTCGGCCTTACTGATTTATGTGAACACCAAAATGACACTGAGAACACAATCGTTACCCAAATTCACTCAGTCTGCTGAGAGAATTTCATGTCAGCTTCCTGTTATCCAAATAATGTTTATTTAGTGTGATCTCTTCTGTTTACCTAACATGTAAACTGTGAAATCATTCACTTTAGAGCAGAATATGCATTCAAACAGTCAATAATTCTTTCCTATAAATAAAATAGTGAATCACTCATAGGCATTTGTCACCTACTTGAAATCTTATTAGCTTAAATCAACACAAACATTCAGTGGTCACTCTAAATATGCATTATTTCCAGACGCACAATTTCTTATATCAATTAACATGGAAAATGTATAAAGGACTAATAAACAAGTCCAACGGAAAATGTATAAAGGACTATTAAACAAGTCCCATTTTCTCCAAAAGTTACAAAAGTCAGGAACATTACACTTCTAGAAAATCTTTAAGCAATGTCAACCGCCTCTTCTCAGCTATGTCCATTTGATTTTCAAGATCCTGAAGAAAAATAATTAAAAGGAACATTAAATTTTTATTTCATATATTAAGTTTACTCTTCAACAATAACAAAACTATTCTTCAAGTCTTAACATTGGCAAAAATTGTCCTTTAAGCATATTCAACGTTAAATTGATCTTACTTAGTTTCAATAAACTCATATTTTTTAACCAGCTTATAACTAATTAATACTGATGTCACTAACTTTTAAATTATGTTAAAATTAAGATGTTAAGTGTGCTTTCTATTAATATTTCGTTTGCACCTTTTCTTCTTCCTCTTTTTTTTTTTAGAAGGGGAAGCAGAAGGGAGGGTTTTAAAATCTGAACTTGTTAAAACTCTTGTTTATATGCCAATTTTAATGGGGAGCATAAGTTTGGACTTTTTAGATCTAAACTAACCATGCTCCCAATATATCTGGATGGATGGCACTTAAAATAAATAGTGAACATGCTATGTTACACCTCTGAGAGTATTTTGTTGTAATATTAAACAAGTCTGTAGTAACTGTACATAACTAAAACTACCCCTTGCCTCACCTCTTTCCCAGCCTACAAAACTTACTTTTCCCAAAGTATCAAAAATGCTGTGTTACACTTCTGAGAGTATTTTGTTGTAATAATAATTAAATGATCTCCACTCCTAAACTCTCTTCACAGCCAACCTCTATTTTTGCATAAAAATAAACAATAATAAAACTATGTAAGTTCACAAAAAATTATAATATTAAAGGAAAATTAATACTACTACATTTTGAAGCAAAAAACAATCAAATATTAATATTACTATTAATTCTCTAAAATTATGCCAATGATGAATAATTAACATGAAATGTAGATAGTTGATGTGTATATAATGTATAAAAAAAACATTCATACAACAGTCACATTTCAACTAGATTTTTTTTTCTCCCCACCATCTTGACATGTCTGGCAAAAAATGTTATGCTTGCAGAACCTAAAATTTAAATCATCTAAAGAATAACAAAAAAGGTAAAGTGTTTTAATATAATAAAAAGAAGACTAGAAAAAGAAATAACTACAAGCATTAACAGGTCTTAAAAAATATGGATGCCTACCCCCCTATCTGTAATTTCTGCTCGCTCCACTTTCCATGATAAATTTTCAACTTCTGCCTCAAGCTGTGCTTGTTGGTATTCAAACTGGAACAATATAAAGTTCACTCTAAAGAAAATAGAATTTAAAACATAAATAGAAAGCCACAAGATATTAAAACAGATCTGACAACAAGGTTCTTCCACTATACAAGTCTTCCTAAATGTTTGTTAAATGAGTCAACAATAAAAGAAATGTTAACAGTTCAGTTAGGCTGATAAAATGCTACTGCCACTTAACTTGCACTTTATGCTTGCTCATATGTTTTTCTATCATATGATAGAAATTGGCAATATTTCATTTAGGTCTGAAAAGTTACTGACATTTAATTTGCACTTTACAATGGCTCGTCTAATGTTTTGTAACATAAGACATCACATGGAAAATGGCAATATTTCATTTATGTCTGACAAAATATTACTGCCATTAATTTTGGGCTTTATTTAACTTCTACTATGAATACCATCAATGACTGGTGAAATAAGCTATCTGAACTGGTCAAGTAAGCGCTATCTGTAACTTAATTTATTTTGAAATAAAGTTAAGAGGCATTTCTAGACAAGAACCACATGAACAAAATGAAAAATTCTTTTTATAGTCTGGGATTATTACTTAATTTTTGTACAAATTTTCATTAAAAACATTTTGAATCCAAAATGTCTGGCAATCAGACTGATAAAGCTTTCAAATATTATTTACTTTATTTACTAAATTATGATTAACACTATGCAACCTGAAGGGACACACACCAATACTAAACAAAATTTAACTGCATCCTGCATATTTCAGGAAATCTTAACCCTCCTCAAATGACGAAGCCTAAGATTATTACAAAATATTATTTTTTAAACATTTTACTTTAAAAACCAGTTGTACATCAAAATTAAACATTAATTTATATAATTAATCTTTTTAAAAAGTTATATTTTATTATTTCATACTCATGATCTCACATTAAAAATTGTAAACAAAGGATGCATCCTTGACCGCCATCTTAAATTTTTCACGAATTATTGTATTATACTTGCTTCATGAAAATCTTTAGTTTAGCAGCTGAAGACAGTAGGTTTGCATCCCCACTGCCAATTAGCTATCAAAATAATGGCAGAATAATATGCAATGCAGCATGATGTGATTCAAGCTAGCATCAAATAAAATTATTTAATGTGTTACCAGCTAAATGCATTCTGGCTAGAAATGATAACAATAGTTTATGCACTATGCAACCTTAAGTGATAATGAGTATCAAATCAAATTTTTAGTGCACTTCAGCTTTTGCACTTTGGCTAGAAAAAATAATGGAAGAGAATTGCACTATACAATCTGAAGTAATATATACTAACATCAAATCAAATCATTTTATGCATACCAGCTGTTTACGGGCTCCTTTATCCATGTAGTATGCATATGGATATGTGTACTGCAATGTGTAACGGCACTGGAAAAAACCCACAGAACTTTACACTACTGAGTATTTTTATTCATATTTAAAAAATCTATTTCTTATCTTCAAAATCCTCAAGCTAAGTTAATGTTTCTATTATATAACCAAGTTGCTACAGAGGATCATATGTTCAGCAGACATATAAACCATAAACCAAGCTCTTTACCAAGTAAATTGGGTAGCATGCCCTTAATGGAATGAATCTCCATCAGTACTTTTTACTTCTTTTCTAACAGCCAACAACCCATTGCTAATAATGTGTGTGGGGTGGGATTGGGGGGGGAGAGTGATGAAAGTAAAAAATATTTGCAAAATTTGTTTTCATCACACCATTTTTTGTTGAACCTTTTATAATCATACAACGTCTTCAGCATTTTCAATGTTTGGGGTACTAAGTGGAAAGGCAATATATGCTTGGCTACAAAACTATACAGACCCAAACACATTTAGAAACGTGACTACAAGTCTACATAGATTAAAACATATTTAGATACTATTTAGGAAGGGAATATATACTTGGCTACAAGACTATACAGACCCAAACACATTTAGAAACGTGACTACAAGTCTACATAGATTAAAACATATTTAGATACTATTTAGGAAGGGAATATATACTTGGCTACAAGACTATACAGACCAAAACACATGAAGATATTATTTGGAATGGTAATATTTTTTGCACCTGATTAAAGTCAGTGTCAGGTGCAAGCTTAGTAATCGACTGCACATATGGGGATAACAAGACAGTTATACTGAAGAAGTAGTGTGAAGGGGGTTAGTTATGCTGTACTAGTTTGCAGGGAAACAATAACCAACCAGTTCAAGGAAGACACACATGCTGTTTTAACTGTAGAAAAGAATAAATTTAGGAAGTACATCTCTCATAACTCTCAAAGGCCCTTTATCCTTTCCAAGCATGTGGCATCTACAAAACTTAATACCAGATGTAAAGGAAAAACTAAAGTAAGTTTTTTTCATCAACTCTTTACATTTTATAAATTTTACTCAATGAATTATGAAGTGTAGTTTAAATCTTGAGTCACAGGGTAGAAAAATATCTCATGAATTCAGGGGCTGGGAAAGCACAGAGATTTCAATAATCATTAAAGGGGGCTAAGAAAACAAATTTAAATTATCACATTCAGGGAATAAGAAAGCACAGGAATTAAAATTAATATCAATTTAGGCAAACAATATTTTTCAGGAGTATAATCCATGTTGAAAGTTAATTACCACAATAGCAAAATGCAGACTGTTAAAACAGAGCTAATAAATGTGAAGTGGCTTGTTAGAGTGCCAAAGGCCGATAACATTACTCCTACAATACCAAACATATGCACACTTGCACAGGGAAACACACATGCATAAATGTGCAGATAGGATTCTGTTGCTTAATGTTAATAAAATAATAGAATGTCATAAGTGTTTTGCAATCATGAAATTAAACCCACCTTCTTAAGCAGAGCAGCTGAGTTTAGCAGGTACTGCCAATCTATCCAAGTGCCTTCATTTTCCATAACCTTGGCCTGAATGCGAGAGGTAATCTTCTGAAGAGTCTGTTCCTCCAGCTGTAAACTTTTAGCATGGTTCTCCCACTGAACAAACCAATTAACTGAATTTTACCAGAAAATCATGTCAAAAGGCATCCTCTATAGTGACATACTAATTACCTGAAATTACTGGAAAATCGTGCCTGAAGTCAACCACTATACTGAACATACTAATTACCTAAATTTACTGGAAATCATGCCAGAAATCACTTCTACAAGGAGCAAACCAATGGGTTTAATTTACTGAAAAATCAAGCTAAGAATCACAAACTATACTGAGCATTCCATTCAAATGAATTTACTTTAAAACCACATCAGAAATCAGGGCTATCAAACAACCAATAAAATTTATTATAAAATCATGTCAGAAATCAGGGCTATCAATCAACGAATAAAATTTATTATAAAATCATGTCAGAAATCAGGGCTATCAATCAACCAATAAAATTTATTATAAAATCATGTCAGAAATCAGGGCTATCAATCAACCAATAAAATTTATTATAAAATCATGTCAAAAATCAGGGCTATCAATCAACCAATAAAATTTATTATAAAATCACATCAGAAATCAGTAATAAGAATAAACCAATCACTGAATTTACAGGAATTCAATTCAAATTTCAATTTCAGAAGTCGCTGTACACCAATCCAATCAATGTAGTGAAAAATCATGATAAATGTCACTTTATAGTAAATATACGACCAATTAAATCAATTTATGTATGTATACCATTCCAATGAATTTAGGAGAAAATATTATGCCGAAAAACACAGAACATACCAATTAACTAAATTCACGGGAAAATCATGCCAGAAATCATCCTATACCAAAGAATAAACTTCTCAAAAAAATAAATGCAAAGGAAATTGGCTCAAACACAAGAAAAGCATGCATTTTTGTTTTCCTTAAAATTATATTCTACTCCAGTGGTTCACAAACATTTTTGTTCATGGCACCCTATCAGGACTTTTTCCTCAGTATCCAAAGTAGGAGAGCAGTTCTGTTTGTCTCAAATATTTAGAATATCCCACAGCACCTCAGTGCACACTTTAAGAAACACTGTTCTATGCAATTTAAATGAATATGAAAACATTAAAGCAAATATTTAGATTTTTTTTAAAGTATTATTATTTGCTACAGTTATCACTGAAATGTAACCTATAATTGCTTAGTTTACACACAAACAAATTTTTTTATCGACATGCTTCTTACCCGCTCAAAGTAGAAAAGGTACTTTTTCAATGCCTCCCTGGCTTGTACATGCACTGATTCATTAGCAATGTTGGGGTTTTCCTTGTACCGACTGCACTCATAGTATTCACTTCCGTGAGACTTCCAGTCTTAAATATTAAGAGCAACATATTTTTCTCAGTGAAAAATATCATAAATACAATATCTTCAAAGAAAACATGTTTGTCAAATGAAAACAGGGCAATCAACTAGTTGATTATGGTTCATTGAGAAAATAACTATTAATGCACTAACAGCAATAAAATCATTTACAATACAATATTATAACATCAAGTATAACATACTCCTCTGAAGCAAGTACACAGTTATTTAAAATTTATCATAAGAGAAAATCCGTAATCCTATCCACAATGTACATCCCACTTTGCCTATTATGTGTGTATTAGATAAATTATTAATCACTTATGATTCACTAGATTGGTGTCCATATATAATTGGTACAATACTGAAATGGAGCCTTAATCCAGCAGTAATTATTTATGATATACATTTATTTATTTGATTTAATGTTATTTCTCGATTCCAGCAAATTAAAAAATATAACAAAAGTTCTTTAAAGAATTTACAAATAATCTAAACTGCCAAATGTGGTTGGATACTATTCCTGATGCCATAATTCAAACAAGGGATTTGCAATAATATGTCCACTAAAACAGAATTATCCCTACAAGATTCAATGTGGCACTGTACAAATTACAATGCATACTTAATTTTAAATTCAATAGCATCTTCAGTCATGATCTGGGGAAACAGAACTGCCAAAAACAAACATTTATTGTTCAAAAATGTACTCTTGCATTTAATTCAGTCCCTCACTTTCACAAGGAAAACTTTTGGAAAAAATATACATTATACTTTAGGTTTTATGATAAAACAATCCTCAACATATATTTATTTGATTTATCTTTCAAGCTAATACAGTTAAATTTCTCAAAGAAAACTACACAGTATAGTATACAGTAGTATGTAATAACAAGGGTGGGGTGTGGATTACTTTGTTAGAGATTACCATAAATAAAAAAAGCTGCTATAAAGAAATAACTATCTTACAGTAAAATATGGAGTAGATTCCTGCAATCTTGCTTTTCCAACTCCTTTCATCGACATAAATTACTATTGGTATATTTGATATAACTGTCCATGATATCTTACTTCACCATCAAAAGCATGTTTCCCCTGTTCCTTCTGAAATAAAGTAAATTACTGTTCATTTATTGTAGCTTTGATATAACTAACGTCCATGCTGACTTTCATCATCTGAAACAGGTTTTTTGCATCCATGGTATAATTTTATAGGCAAGGCTGGGATCCGATTCTTATAAGGAAACAGGTTTTTTACATCCATGTGTTGTTTTATAGGTAAGGCTGGGATCTGATATGGTATTTTTTTATAGGCAAGGCTGGGATCTGATATGGTATTGTTTCATAGGCAAGGCTGGGATCTGATATGGTATTGTTTCATAGGCAAGGCTGGGATCTGATTCTTATAAAGAAATCTAAAGTGGTCTGAGGCATGTTCATCCAGGAAAAAAACTTAAAATATGCATCAAAATCTGTGCAATCTGGCACTTTCTCGGAGCTGAACTACAGAACAAAATTATTTATTTATTTTGAACATGAACAACATATGATCAAATGTGAGGTCAGTTTTGCTCATTAATTTGTGCTACAACTTTAAGAAACTAAGAAACTAACCACAAATGTCAGTACTATATATTCCCCAAAATAATAAGAATGCACATATTATAGTTTATTATATCTATCATTTTTCACCCAAATGACTCAATAAAGACAATTATACAAACTGAAAATGCTAAGAACTTTGACTTTTGAAATAACTGCTCCAAGAACTAAAGTCATTCTGGCATGAATTGTACCTCATACCAAGTTCATCTAAAAGAAAAGAATCATGAAAAGAAAAGAATAGTTCGACTGATTCTCTGATCATTAGATACAATTCCTGGGAAATGATGCTATCTTCATATTCTCCCCCTATCTCTGATAATTTAAGGCATCAACTGAAACTTAAGAAATAAAGTGACATGAGAAAGAAAGAGAGACAGAAATCTTTAGCAGTAGTGTTCTGACATCTGAGTTTATATTTTAAAATATTTCTGTACTATGTTGATTACACGTCGTTGAATGCAACCAAATATTGGGAGACATAGTTCTTCTTTGACTACACATGATCTTCGAATGCAACCAAATACTGTGAGACATAGTTAATTTTGTGTTTGAAATGTTTGAAATAACAAACTTCTTGTCTTGTGGCTTTTGAACACAGATAAGGATATCCTCCAGGTGACTTTCTTTGATACAGCACAACATTCATAAACTATTCAGTAGTTACAACAGACAAAATTGTGCATTATTTGGCCTTAAAAGCTATTTTTAGCCTAGTAGATAACATCAGTACAATGGAAAAGGTGTTTAGAGCAGCTCAGTATTTGCCACAATAATACTTAATAGTGTTGACAGAGAGAAGGGCTGCCCTATTTTAACTCATTCCTCCCATCTGGGGTAAAGGACAAATTGGTTGGCATTGAACTGAACATTGGCAACATTTGCTGGGTGGTATGTTGATAGAAGTGGCAAAGAAATCTCTTCATGTATCAGCCCCCCAAACCTCCACCCTGGATACTTAACACAGTATGAAGAAAGAGATCCTCAGAGGAAACAACAATCAATACTGCTGCTTGAAAAGGTGGAAGGCAAGAATGTTACCTTTGGAGGTAGAGGCAATACAACCCAGTGCCTTTTTAGTCCTGCAAATTGTTCTTTTCTTATAGCAATAGGACCTAGTGCCTTTTTAGTCCAGCAAACTGTTCTTTTCTTATCTTCTCAAAGCTATGTTAGTTTTTGTCACTGTTTATCCAGCTATGTCAGTAATATTAAATTTATGAGTCAACAATGAAGAGATGTGTTGATGAGAGTTCTCAGTGCTGGACTCACTTGCAGAAGGTGTGGTGCATCTGGGGATTCAATATCCATTCAGGTCTCTGTGATTTTCCTAATCAGCACACCCTCTCAACAGCTTAAATTGTCAAATGACAATGTAAATGTTACTTTGAGATAATAATGTATGAAGTGTTAATAAAAATCCCCATTATTATTATTTACGTGGTCATTCATCAAGGAAATTTATGTTCCTTCTGTTGCATTTTATTACTTTTTTAAAGCATGACAGAATGCTTTTCCTTGCAATGGGAAAACTAAACTAATTTCTGTACCTTACTAATGTCACAGGCAGTCATTTTACACATATATTTATTAAAGTCAGTGTCTTGTCTGCATCACATATTTCTCAACCTTGCATGTGTGTCACATTAATTCTACTCAGAGTCAGAAGGAAAGGTTTGTCATGTAATTACTACCTTCACATTCTCTCTCTTGAAACGTGTCTAACAAAGTAGCATATTTCTCAGAGATGAGAGAACTTGTAACTATTCAGAGAGGAAGTGCTAAGATGCCCTGATTTAGCAGTATATTCAGCAATTTGAATGGCTCTTAATACCAGTTGGTAACATTTAGAGCAACTTTGTTTAGAGTTCATAAGTTTTATCTCATTAGATACGTTACACTGGAAATATAAATAAATTCATACAAAAAAGAAAAATAATTCTCACCTCCTAGACACATCCAGCAAAAATCATACTTGCACTTCGAACATTGCTGAAAATAAAAGAGTAAATTTATTACTTGAACCATATCAAACCACCAGCAATAAGTTAATTAAAAGTACAATCTATTTTACTACAATACTAATTGTGATGTTTATGTTTTAGAGAGGTATTTTTTAACCTATTTTAATACAATTAATAGTTTGCTAATGAACAAATAAACTCTAACGTTGGGACAATAAAGTTGGGACAGTAAATAGACGGTCTCGGTTGACCAATGTTTTTGGAAATCGAATTCTATTGTTCTCTATTTATTATTATTATTAAATCTTCTTTGTTCTTGTTATCTTAAATCCACATTTTGATTAATCTGTTATCATGACCAAGAAAAGTTGGCTGGGGTTGTGAGCCAGAGTCTACTATTAAATATAATTTTCAGCCATTATGGAATAAGTAAGTAAAAACCAAAAGAAGTTGCACACAAAAATTATTTCTGATTTAACCAAACAAAAGAATTCATATGGATGAAAAAAATGAAGTCGTTCTATATATAGGATACACATTTAAATTATTTATACCCAGAGATCTCAATCATTCGAGAAGGAATTTCTAGTGCCTATGCCTGTGGCAGTATATTTTGTCTGAATATTGCTAAAGGCTAAATAAAATTAATTGTAAGCCATATCATAAATTTTCATATCTGCATTTTAAGCTGAAAAAAATTGAAAGAGGTTTAAGAAGTGAACAAGGAAGGATCAAAAATAAAAAAAAAAAACTGTACTTACCATATGATTGCACCCTCCATTTTTTTCTATGCAAACATGACACTTTGGACACTGGAAAAAAATTTTTTAAAGACATTTTAAATGGATAACATTATTTTTTTTATAAATAATAAAACTTTTAAAATAAATCTTATATTCTAATTACATAATAACTGCATAAAAATGAAAATGAAATAACTTGAAAATTGACACAAACTTGAAATCACTGGCTATAATGCTGTGAATCATATTGTAAATCTGGATATAACACTGCTATATCCGTATCCCCTGTACATTTAATATGAAATTCACAATACACTGAACCCTTCTTATTTAGTGCTCTGGTAATGGTACTACTGTTTCACTTTTGTAATAATGTTCCAACACCTACAGTCCTTCCAGCATTAATTGTACACCATACAATTTTCAACTAAGTGAACAGAATAGTTCAATTGATTCCTTTGATCATTAGTTACATTATACAATTAGTTTAATTATACTGTTTTAAAATATAATATCATTATGCTATAAACGAAATGTCTCAAACTTATCATACAGTGATATTTTCATTTCACATACACACTATACATATACACACTTATACTCAATAAATAATCATTATTATTGTTTTGTAACAAAATTTGTAATCCCTATCACCAAAAATCATCCATTTATAGTTGAAAATGTCTCAAGACAAAAAATGTCAGAAAATCAGATGAACCATGTTTAATGGATTTGTTGGGATTTTTAAAAATTCATATGTATCTTATCAGCCTTAAATAGAAGGATGCTTCAATTAAAATTATTGTCTAGTTTATTAAATGCAAAGATTAATTTAATTTTGAATAAGTACAAAATATCTCTTTCTGTGAGAGAATAAAGCAAGTATTATCCACAAAAAAAAAACCCAAACCATACCATGAAACAAGAATTGCATTAAAGTCAATAAGTTATTCCACCAATGAACCAAATATCCATCCATGATTTTCCAAATTCTTTAAGACTCCTATAAACTGAAACATAATGAGCAGAAATCAAAACTGCAAAGATCAAGATGGACTAAAATAAATTTTCACAAGTTCGGAGAAATTAAGAGATCATGCCTCATTATACAGGACATTAAAAATGCATCTACACAGATCCCCATCGCATGGAGAGAGTAGACAGATTATGTGTGCCTACACCTTCCAGAGATAGAGATGTTTGTATTCAAACTTTGGTTTTATGGTAGAGATGCTTGTATTCAAACTTTGGTTTTATGGTAGAGATACTTGTATTCAAACTTTGGTTTTATGGTAGAGATACTTGTATTCAAACTTTGGTTTTATGGTAGAGATACTTGTATTCAAACTTTGGTTTTGTGGTAGGATTACTTGTATTCAAACTTTGGTTTTATGGTAGAGATGCTTGTATTCAAACTTTGGTTTTATGGTAGAGATGCTTGTATTCAAACTTTGGTTTCATGGTAGGATTACTTGTGTTCAAACGTTGGTTTTATGGTAGAGATACTTGTATTCAAATTTTAGTTTTATGGTAGAGATACTTGTGTTCAAACTTTGGTTTCATGGTAGGAATACTTGTATTCAAACCTTAGTTTTTTGTTTCATGGTAGAGATACTTGTATGCAACTGTTGGTTTCATGGTAGAGATACTTGTATTCAAATGTTGGTTTTGTGGTAACGATACTTGTATTCAAACTTTGGTTTTGTGTATCTCTACCTCAGTTTCATGACTAAAGCAAGCTATCAGAGCAGAGGCATTCCAATTGTGCATATTCAGATCCTGTGAAATATGAGCCCTATTCCCCTTGGAAGAACCGGTAGTTTCTCTGCTTTCTTCCCACCCTCCCACTTACATAGGTGATCACCGCCATAACACATTTCTCTCTTGTGAAATTTACCCTTCCCTCTAGAACAATCGAGAGGCTGAAAGAGTTTGTGTCCAGGGAGTGTTTGCTTATTGACCATTGCATCAATAGAGGTAACCACTGAATGGTTAATTTTTTAAATACTCACCATATATAATAAAATGATACCAAAAATAAAAGAAAAATCATAACTAAACAAGAAAGTGAACATGTAACCAAATTCAGATGAAATTTATCTAGCCCAACATAAGCCACCACAACCAAAGACTTGCCCTTTTATAATACAAAGTTGACAGCATTATGCTGTCATTATCAGGTATAAAATTGTCCTTGGCTTTGAAAAACATGATACAGTGGACAGAAGGAAAAATAAGGGTGAAATGGAATGAGATCAAGCTTCTAACAGGCTACACTGTAAAAATTTTGATTAGTCTGATGGGTAAATTGCTCAGGATGTTTCGGTGCATTCTTTGCTAGGACATGGTTGGAGGAGAGGATCACAATACAGTACAAATGTCAAACAGCATATTGCTATAATGGAGAGGAGAAAAGAGAGGAGAAAATGACAGCGCACAAATACACACAAACCAATATGAGGGTAGCCTGAAAAATAAAAGATAATGTATATATGAAATGAGAAACTAAGACTTAATAATCTCTATTTACATCTTTCGTATGAGCACTAATGTAGTTAGCTGTTTCAGAGTCATCTGCACACTTGGTCAACCACTTCTTTATAACATCACAGTCTGTTGGTGCATGGTATTCAATGCCACATCTAAAGCTGAAGCAAAAAAAGAAAGGTATAAAACTATAAAATAAGAAATCATGTATCTACCAAGTGTGCTATAGAAACTCACTAGTGGTGTTACTAACTCAATGGAAAAACAATCAAATTTAAAGCATCTTTTAAATATGGAAATGCCCTTCACTCATCCCATGATTCACTTTCTTTCAGTTTTTTTTAAACTTGATTCACTTTCTTTCAGTTTTTCCTTAACTTGTCTTATTCTTATAAAGGGGACTTTCAACCAGTGGAGAACACTTGGTAATTAAGAACAAACTTAACTTTAAAATGTAATATTTATTTAAAATAGTAATTTTCCTAATATAAAAATAGTATTATTTATTATGACATGCAAATTCAGTGAATAATTTATGAGAAGACTGGCAAAATACTTTACACATCAAAGGAATTAAATCTCAGGAATGCATTATAATGAAACCTATAATTTTTCTTATGATCAGAAATTTGAGAAAATAAAATGGCCTTTAATTTTGACATACACGCCATGACCAGCGTGAGAGTTGTATACAAAGATTAATATGGATTCAATAATCAGCTTTGAAAATACAGTAAAGGTTCCATGGTCCCTGTGAGTAAAATAAAATAAAAACAAATATAACTTACCAGTATGTGGATTTGCAGGTAGAGCATTCCACCTTTTTAGCACGAGATTCCTTAGCATAAATGATGACAGAGCAGTTGGCACCAGGACAAAACCTTAACTGTGGATGACCCTGAAGAAATTAAATTGGAGAGTCACATGAAACCATTAAAAAATATGCAAACTTGAATCTTTACTCTCAAGATACAGTCACTAAGGAACTTTTAATATGAATATTGTTAGCAACTAAGGACAGTATTTCTACCAGATTAAGATTAAAACAATAACAACTTATTCTTATGTGAAATAATTCAAGTACAGTAGAATGTCAATTATCTGAACTAACGCTGACCCCAACTAGTTGTTAAGCTAGTGCACTGGCTATTAGATTCCTCTTTCATCACTAATAGCCAAGATTTCTTAGGTTCCTCTTTCCACACTACTAAATAGGACTTCTTGAAGTCTTCGCAACACAAGCATAGTAACCACTTTTCCAATCTACTGGACAAAAGCACTGACTTTATTCAATAGGATGTAAAGATATTCTTCTTGATCCTGTCACTTAATGCATTCATTTCCATTAGTTATCCAAAGATATATGCAGTTTAGTATAGAAAGTCTTAATTCATCATTATGCGAGTTAAAAATTTAATTTTGGATTTAGCAACTTCTTGGGCTTGGGACAGTCTCTGGTAACCTTGATGCATTATTGTACCATTATCTGTTGTGAGGGCAAGAGTGTGATAGGGGGTGACTGTTAGCATATTTCAAAATAAAGGAGTAATAACTTTGTGTACAATAATTTAATTGTAGGCAAAATTACACTTTATTTTATATAAACTGGGTATTCTCATGTATGTGTGATTATCTGAACTATCTGATAAACTGGACCAACCATGTGCCAATTAGTTCAGATAATCAATGTTCTACTGTAATGCACAAATGCTTATTTAGAATTTGTGCCATGATCAAGTCTGATTCACTCACCTTTATAAGATCCTGAAAACAGAGCTTAGAAAATTTGTCACGCAGTTTTGAATCTGTCAAAATGCCATACAGGAAATTTTCTGGCACCAGTACTTTACACTTCTGACCCATACATTCAATACCTGTGATCAGTAAACGAGAAAAATAATTTAGACTTATTTTTCCTTCAAGTTTTATTTTTTCTGATGATTTGCATGGTTGCTTAGCTTTCAAATTGCTGTTTTATAACTGAGACAAGAAATGTCCCTAATCAAGAAGAGACTTACTACCAAACTTAAGAAACTGCAGAATTTGGAGGTATAAAATAAAACAAATAAAAACAAGGCCTTGTTGTGTCCCTTGGCTCAACTTCTGGCAATAAATATTTCCTCCAAATGACTTCTTAAGGTCAGAAAAGTCATGACTACAAACTGAGTGATGAACAATGCTCATCAGCAATCTTCCAGTCTGACGTGTTGAGTTCCAGTAGTTTTAACATGGAGACTGCCAGGGAAGATAATTTAAACTCATTAAGGCTTGGCACTAAAAATAAGTAACTTTGTCCTCATTTAAGTATTCAACGTTAGCTTTGGGGGCTGTTGTATTTTTTAAAGGACACACAACTTCCCATTTCAAATCTTTTATTTTAGAGACTAAACTCATATTTTCCTTTCATAAATATTCTGATAAAACAATTAAACAGGAATTACTAAAATAAATTGAAAATAAAACACAACAGATAAACTAACTAAACAGTGGCAGACCTCTCATGCCACAGTCTCTGGGGACTATAATACTGACAAGATTATAATTAAACACAAAATGAAAAAGCAACTTAAGGATAGAAGTCTTTCTGCATTAAAGTGTGTGAGGTCCGTTTCAGTGTTTTACATTAAATATACAAATATACATACATGAGACAGACAAACCAATCTGAGAGCTGCAAACAAGATTTACATATTCAAGAATCTAACATCTTGAAAGAGATTAGATCTACATTGCATGATACTGACCCATTGTAACACCTTGTTGTATCTGCACCCTGAAATGCATTTCCCAGCACCCTTGGCAGAACATATGTCCACAGGCCAAACCAGAAAATTTCTCACGAGCTACATTTTCCGCACAAACTGGGCAGGTAGGCGAGTTAGTGGACAAGATATCCTGTTCCAAATAAATGCAAACAAACAAACATTGAAAACTGTTCGAACTTATTTCTGTTCAAAATATATACAGTACACTTAAAACAAAACTGCACACTTGCTATTGCTTGGGGTATTTTTTTACTATTTCAATGTATTGTGATGTAAAATTTCATCATATATAGACAAACATATAAACACATGAGTAAAATAAGAAAATGAAACTAGAAGGAGAAGGGGAAATTATACAAATAAATCTACTGAAGTTAAAAGAAAAGTCCTTCAACACAATCACACACAAAAACAAAATAAATAAACAAAACAATCAAGTCATGCACCATAAAGAAATAAGCTCAACTTCATATTTTTCATGTACACTTCATGTGAACAGAAGGCACATAGTTTCTAAACCATATATCAAAACCATACAACAAGATCTAGGGGTGCAGTTAAGGAACAATCCAACTTCTAATAATGATCTACTAAAACGAAACTTATGTACTCATGTGATATCATCTTAAAACACTAGCCTGCAAATTTAATCATCAACTGCTTCTGCCGTTCTGAGAATAGCTTTATGTCACTCAATTGTTCAAATGCTCAATATTCGTGAATGTTCAATATTTCCAATGTTCAATTATAATTATGTTTGCAATAAATTAAAGTTGTTTTCTAATTTATAACACATTTCTGGCTAATTTAAAAGTTTCTTCATATTTATTCAAAAATATTATATGAGTTTAGTTAAAATAAGAAATAAATCAAACATGAAAGTGTATGGTAATCTGTAAAGTTGACAATGAAGCAGAAAGAGATCAAAATTCTTAAATATAAAGTTAATTTGTTTTTTATCAGATAAAAATCTGAAACATTATCTTACAATAGAAATTTGAAGGTGAACTAGGCTAATTTTGGCACAAAGAACATGTCAAAAGATCGTGGATAAGTTTCCAAGGCAAAAGAAAAAGTTTTAAAATCAACAAGAATAAAGTATTTGGGATGGTGGTGGTTGGGGATTAAAGGTTTTCCAGACTGAAAAATAATACAATAATAATGACCTCTGTTTTAACAAAGAAGGAAAGAAAACCTGCAAAAAATTAAGTGAAAATGATGTTTTAAAGTGCTATTTCTGTCACTTAACCCCATTTACAGCTTTATAGTCTGTGAAAGTAATGTCCACAGCAAATCTATCTATAGAGTCATATGTCCAGTCAATCACACATCAAGTGAATCACAAGCTTTCACATACCAACAGAATCAAAAAGAATCATGTATCTCACAGGATGATACATTGCCTGAATCAAAAAGAATCATACATCTATATAATTGGCAAAACAAATAAACCAATCTGTAGAAATCAAAATTATTTAAGTATAACTTTATGCACAATTCACTTAATAATTCACCTAAAATTCTTGTGTGATAAGTCATTCTTTGGTATTATGCATCCCTGAGGTCTATAAGTATAAAAACTTCAAATGATGGTACTCCGCATGAGAGGTCTACAAAAATAAAAATTCCAAATGACAATCAGTACAATAATGTGACAAAACCAAAACAACAACAGTAAGTGCAATAAAAATGTATATCTTGGAATTACAAGTTTTTGTCTCCAATACTTATCAGACTTACACACTAAAGAAGTAGGTAGTAATACCTGGCCTTAAAAGCTCATCAGGGATCAAAGTAGAGTTGTTTGAATTAAAAAAAAAAGATGAAATTTGCTATGTGCTATCCACATCTCTTTATTCTTTAATGAGGTATAACCAGAAAACTTGAAGCCATGAGGAGGCAGGGAAAGAATATGAGTGGGAACACCTGGTAAGATTTCAGGTGAAACTTACTGTTTCTTGTTAAAGTACTTTTCCATCATACAAGTAGATAATATACTTTTAGAAAAAATCATGAACAGGAGGCAAGCATAGTCTATGTGCATAAACATCTAAAGTATGTGCAGAGTGCACACAAGAAAAGTCCTGGTTAGTTTCTTTTTAACCAAGTAAAAATCACTGGTGAGATAGACCAACTATTGCTGGGCCCAAAGACAGATCAGAAATTATCTCACCAGAGAGCACTTTTCAACCCATGGGTGAAACATTTCTATAAAATTCTTTAATTTTATGCACTCTGGGCAAACACAAACTGGATATATTTATAAGCATCACTAATAAATATAATCTGTTTATGCCAGGATAATAGTGATTATGTGCAAACATTAGTAACTGAAGGAGAGATAGGCAAAAATAGTTTTCATTTATTTAACATAAAGGGTATGTTTTTCTGTAAATAAAATAAACAATTTCTGCTTCCTTTGCTTCCAAAGAAAGTACTGCATAAGTCAAAGGGGGTGGGGGTGGGGGGTTGCAAGCCAGTTTCTTTTAGACTAATATTTCTTGACATGAGTTTAAACAGCATTCTCACTGACATTCTGGTAATTTTCCGAGAAATGTTTCTTATTATATTCAAAAGTCTATTAAAGTTTCTTTAATATATTCATAAGTCTATTAAAGTTTCTTTAATATATTCAAAAGTCTATTAAAGTTTCTTTAATAAAACCTAATAAATATCACTCTTTAATCTCTATGAATAGTTGAGTTTCATTTAAACAATTCCTTTTTTCAATAATTATTTCAATTTATAAAAACAGCAGGTGTCTGCACATACCCCATTTGTCTTGGGGAAAAAACTTTAGACAGAAAACACATTAAAGTCACTGAAATTATTAAGAAGTTCTCACATAATACTAATATTAATATCAATTTTACTATTAAACTGTTTAACAATTTCCAAGTGTTTTTATATGATTTTTTTTAGAAAAAAAAAAGCAATCAAACATTGCAATTTTTATATATATCAAGTAGTTTACCACATTTAAAATGATCTCTCAAATGGTGTGCTGTATGTTGTAAAAGCTGTAATAATTGCATTTTCAAACATATTTTTTTAAAACAAAAGTGGACATTCAAATGTTTCAATAAACAAACACTCATTTCAAAAAGTTTTCACAGAATTAAAGTTCTTGATAACCAAATACTGTTTATTGAAAATGTCTGTATTGCTTGCTTATGTATCTGCCTGCCAAAATAAAACTATTCAGAAAGATTTAACAAAAAGCTTGGTTTTGTTTCTAGGTCAAGGAAGACCCAATGTTATTCTTTTAACTTTCAATAATTCAGAAGTTTATTACTGTAGTCTTATGCTTAGTGAATAAATGTAATTTCTATTAAATTTTAAAGTATACAAGAAAAGCATTTCTAATGTAGTTTTGCAGTGTTTTCAATATAAGTGAATTTCAAAGCTGAATCTTAGAGCATCTTTCTTCAAATTTATAATAAATGTATTTGTTTGTACTTATAAAATGACGTGGGCACAAACATATATATTAATCATAGTTTTATATTTTATATTTGTAGAGTAAATCATATAAACTATTAAAATGTTTAGTTCAGAGTTATAACATTTTTAATTTAACAAAACCTAATATCCAATATAGTACACTTCTACCCTACAAATAGCTTGGTCCCAGAGAACCAAAAAAGCATACTAAATTAAGGTGAAACTGAGTTAACTAACCCCCTTTCACTTCACCTTCTTTCCTTAATTACAAAACCTGTTGTTTTTTTTAATGCAGCAAAGCATGAGGTGAAAGTTTAAATATGATGTAAATGACCTCAGCGTTTGACTTTCAATCCAAGCAGGCTTATAAAAATATACATGCTTAATATACATGCAATAAGCATCAAATATATAAACTGGGAGTAAACAGAATCAAAGTATATTGCAGACAATATATCAAAATTTTTCTTTTGTTTTACTGCATTATATCCAAATTCTCATTAGATCAAGATGGTTATTTAAAATAGGTTATTATATACTTTATGTATTTTTGTAATGTGTTCACATAGTAAATTTTTAAAGCAAGAAGTACTGCTTTTAGTGTTTTATAGAAATTAGGTTTATAATTCAATCACAAACAAAACTATTAACTGCCACATTTCACTGTGATATTACTATAATACATACAGTAAACACTTGTTCATCTAACACTTGTATTATTGAATGTTAGATGAACTAGTGTTTACTGTATGTATTATACTTATAGTAATATCACTGAAATGTAAAACACTTTATATCGAGCACTCCATTCAAAGACAATAATATATACAATAAATATTTGTTCATTGGACAATCCTTTTATAGGCACTCTTGCTCTAACATCACATTTCCACAAAACCCATTTTAATTTGCCTCTGGCTATAACAGCATAATTTTAATGTCATCTAACATCTTGTAAAATCTCCCAAAGTTCTAGACTGCCACTTGGTGGCACTTCTCACACAGATCAGATGAATCAGCAAACACACTTAGTTTACAGTTGGCAGCCAGTTTTATGTAAGCTTCCATGATACACCATATTTCTAGCATATATATCCACAAACATCTTTTGAATCTCTAAACCAAGACCACACAAAAAAATGTAAATAATAGTGCTAAACTGAGAAGAAAAAGAAACTCACGATGATTTTCTTTTCACTTGTAATGTTGGATTCTATCATCATCTTCTCTGGATCTTGCATGTACCTGTATCAATGAAAAAATAAAACAATTAGAAATTATAATTTAATTTTGTCTTGTGGATTGTATTTCTATTAATAAATGGCTAAAAAAAAAAAAAATTAAAAATAATAAAAACAAATAAATAAAAAGAAAAAACAAGAGCAATGTTGTTTCTGCAGAAAAAATAAAAAAATAAAAATATTAACTGTGGATTGGGATTCTTTAGTAACAAACTTGTACACTTTAACAAATGATACAATATAATTCAAAGTCTAAACACTAATCACTGGTATCTTGTGCAATGCCATACTGAGATAATTCATATTATTTCCTAATAAATAAGCCATTCCATTTCTGTTTCCTGCTCTTTGTAGACAAATAATATATGATTTAAGTCTTATTAATGGCAACCATTCTATGTTCAGTCCTTTATCTATGCAGGACAGGAAGAAAAAAACTACTTTGACAAACATGTTAATTATTTAATCCACAGGAAACAGATGTCAGTAAGGCCCAGATGTAACATGACCCAATTACCATTATCTTTACTAGCTCAGTCTAAGGTTGGCATAGATCCTACTGCTGTACTTGCATGATTTAAGCCATCTAGAAAAAATATAAAATAGGCATGTCCAACTAGCAAGATTTCAAAGCTTTATAATAATTTTAAGAAATAAGATAAAACTGTTGCTGTTCTTGCAGGTTGCTATGCTTTATATAAGAAAAAAGATGAAATAGCTGTTTCTCTTACTGGCTTGTAATGTTTTACATTATTATTTTTTTTTATAAATAAAATTGATATTTCTATTTTGTAGTGTGAGATGCCAAGATGATCAATGTTTAAATTTTATGCTGGAAGTACAGTAACATTTTACAGAAGGAGCATATGTCAAGCAGCTATAAAAACCATACTTTAATAAAGCTTTTATATTTATTCATTCATTCATACAGTTGGAAAAATATAGCTTTTTTAACTAGCAGACTAAAAGAGTGGGGGAAAAATAAAAAAATGTTCTAGATAATCAAAATCTTAAGTCACTAATCATATATGAGTTTTTTATTTTCAAATTATGTGCAAGTAAAAAAACAATAATACATGCCCCCCAAATACATATCACCAGCAAACTCAGGTCTTGTTAATGCTGCAGCAAAGTATTTTTCATAGCCATCTTCTCACATCCCATGTAGTTTACCTAGTTCTATTAGCAGCCATCTTCTCACATCTCTTGTATTTTACCTAGTTCTTTTAGCAGCTATCATCTCACATCCCATATATTTAACTTTTTTTTTTAGCAGTCATCTTTGCAATTCCATATTTTGCAGATATATGTATTATGTTTTAAACATCCCAGTTAATTCACATTCTAATTATCCAAACTTGGATATAAAATAGTCTACCATATTTCAAAGTTGAAAAGTACATACACACACACACATAATTTTACAAGGTTGCTTCGAGGGAATACCATCAAAAGATTCCAAAATTATTTTAATGATATGGTGCAATCCATCAGACCCTGTTTTGTGCAATTTTTTCCACTTTGGCCAAGATTTCAGGAACAAAGACTGATCCTTAATTTTACATTGATCTAATAAATATAGGATTATTCTGTCTAAGCTATGTGGTGGAGGCATAGCCAAATGCAAGACATGAGAGAAGGGGAGAAAGGGAGATGAATAAGCACTAGAATTTACACATATATTAATAAATTAATATCAGGTTTCAGTACCCACCAGTTTGAAGGAAAAAGCATTTGGTAGAGAGACACCCCATTGGAAAAGAGGGAAATGCACAACTAGCAAGCCTTCTGAAGACTCACTTTAATAAAAGAAATTCATGATAAAGATGTCAGAGATTTCTAAATTTTAAATACATTTAGTTCAACATTAATATCAAGAGCTGTATTCTCATTCAAAATGACTACATCATCAGCAACTAAGAATGTATTTCCTTGAAAATGGCCTTATCTTCAAAAAGACGTACTTCCTTTTAATATAAGCATCCTCATCATAAGATGAGGAGTAAGATAATAGTTAAAATATCTTGCATTATGAATTATTAGTGAAATTCTAAGTGTTGTTGCAGGCTGTAGAAAACAACTTGGCAGGCCATATATTTAAAACCCCTGGTGTGTACAATCATTGGTTGATCATTTCTGAACATAATTATGTCTATACAATCAATAGCTGATCATTTCCTATCATAATTATGCATATACAAACAATAGTTTATCATTTTCAAACATAAATGGTCTCACAAACTACCTAATAATACAAATATTTAGTGTTTTATAAAAATGCTTTTTAAGACAATTTCAATTTTTGCCGAAGCATCAAGACTTTTTGATGATTCTAAGATAAACTAAATAGTACCTGTACTTTAATAATCATCAGTAATAAAAATAATAATTCAAACTGCTACTTAGAACCTACCTCTCTATAATAAGATCCCGTTGCCATTCATGAATATGCAACAGCATTTTGGCAAGCGATGGTTCAACCTGAATTCAAACACAAAATTTCACATTAATATGAATATAAACAGATAACAGCAAAAGGATTCACAAGCAAACACATACTAATTATTGTTATCCACTAAATATTATCATCTGTTGCTATAGTTTGGCTAAATTCTAAACAATCTGGAGGAATTGCATAAACAGGTAGCCTTGGTTTACAATGGTTTGTTTTGCACCTATTCACAATAAGGCTGTTTGTTACATGATACCATCGTGTGTTCCCACCTAACTTATGGCTAGGCATGGACATGCTTCAGGGTCGGGCAAGAGAAACATTTACTGTCACTTCTAATCTTACAAGTCAGTTTGCTTGTTTGTGTGCTATTGTTCAGCCACTACATAATCTACAGTGTCAATGTTTTTAATGAATTAAATTTAGTTCTATTGAAACAATTTTTATTTGAACCGCACCTACATTCATTCACTGCTTTAAATATAATAATACATCTTAACTACATATGCTAACTTTGGGGAACTGGAATAACTCACTGACTTCCCAATGACTTACATTATATAATTAGGTTCATTTTATGCCGATTCTTTTTTGCACCAGATTCTTCAGGAATGAAACCCTGGCACAAACCAAGGGCTAGCTGCATTTATTCAAACTTTCAAAAGTTATTTACTTAGTTGGAAATGCAAGTATAGTTCAAAATTCATTTCTAATACCACAGGATACAGTAAATTATGTAAAAGGCTGCATAAAAATGATTAAGAAAATTCCCTTCTTTGTTTAAAAAAAGAGAAGAAGAGAGAAAAATGCTTAAGTCAATGTAATATATATTTTAGTCAATTAAAGGAAGGATAAAGAGGTGTTTTCCTAAATGTGTCACCGAAACACATAAAATCAAGCATTGGTAAAAGATTCCCATACCAACCAAGGTCATATAAGACAAAGAAAAGAATGAAAATTATACTACATGAGGTCATAATAAAATCAAACAAATTCATATGCATCAGTTTAAAATTAAAAGTTAATATATGTAAATATTTGTGCATTATGCACACACTTTTGCATTAGTACAACATCTGCTGTAACTCTCAAGTTTTTAATAAGCAAAACTTTAAGATAATAAACATGTATATTTAAAATAAATCTGAAGACTTAACAAAAAATATTTTTCAACTGTCAACTAAATTGCTTAAAATCAAACAAACAGATGAAATTTAGCAATGGGCTAGATATAGTTTGAAGATGTTACATTCTCCCCATTATGGGATTCGGGTTTCTTTTTAGGATCACACCTACACACTGTTACATGTCATACTTTATCGACCCTGTCTCAGCATTAATAAACATAGTTATCTGATATCTGATTGAGTTGACTTTAATGCTGACAACAGCCCCAGATGCCTAATCTACTCCTCAGTCTCTATATTAAATCAAACTTCTTATGTTATGAGACAGTTAAATATCTAATATAGTGAAAAGTATAGTTGATATGCCCTGGAATTGGCAACATTATCTTTCCCTTTTAATGAATTACAATATTCACATCTCCTGTGGCTCGCCCTCACCAAATTTTGACTATCCATGATTTTTGTCTTATGTGCTGCCATCAAAACATAACCCCTGCATAAGATAGGACTTCAGTGCACGATGAATCAAGAGAACATATAGGAGAGACTTTAGGTAATCCAGAAACAATAAAGAGGGCAGTAGCAGTGTGAGCATAACAAAGTACATTCTTACCTTGTATGGCTGAGCATAACAAAGTACATTCTTTACTTATATGGCTGAGCACAACAAAGTACATTCTTTACTTATATGGCTGAGCATAACAAAGTACATTCTTTACTTATATGGCTGAGCACAACAAAGTATATTCTTTACCTGTATGAATGAGCACAATAAAGTACAATCTTTACCTCTGCAATTAAGCACAACAAAGTACTATTACCTGCATATCTGAGCACAACAAAGTACTCTTTATCTCAGTAACTAATCACAACAAAGTATATTTATCTGCACGGTTGATCACAACAAAGTACACTCTTTTCCTGCATGAATAGACACAACAAAGTACATTCACCTGCATGAATGGACACAACAAAGTACATTTACCCCTGCATGAATGGACATAACAAAGTACACTCTTTACCTGCATAGCTGAGCACAATAAAGTACACTCTTTACCTGTGTGGCTGAACACAATGCCTCTATTTCTTCATTCAGCAGCCTCTCTGCATCTTCCACTTGAAGTATATCATACTCGAAGTACTCTGGATCATCAGTTTTCTTGGGCTTGTCAATATCAAGGTCATCTGAATTGTCATAATAATAGTTTGGGAATTCATCATCTTCCTCCATGTCCTCAGATTGATCACTGCCTTCAGAGGCTGGGTCTGACAGTTGTCGTTTCATTTTATCAGACTGAAAGAAACAACAAAGAACAAAAATTTATATTTGAGATCCTGGGTCTGACAAATGTTACTTTATGTTATCAGAATGAATAAGAGAGAATACAAATTTTACATTACAGAGTTTTTGTTTCATAGTTATCAGACTGAATAAGAAAGAATAAAAAATTAAATAAGATAAAATTCAATGTACTTTTACTTCAATAAACAGTAAGAAAGCATATTTAACAAAAATATATTTTATCTCTCTTAATCTTATCATTTCCAATAGAAACAGACATCTCAAAGAAAGTATTTAAACTGCAACTCTGCTATCCTAAAACATTAAGTACTTACTAGAGAGACATCTCAAGTGAGAAAAATTGTACAAAGTGCTAACAAAGTTTTGTAATAAATATTTTATGTTATAAATATTTTAAATCTGATCAAATAAAATATAAATTCACATTTTTTTAAAATTGGGAAAAATAGTTTAAGAATGAGATCTCTAGATCATCAAATCTAACTGACAGTTTTCAGTAAAATGAAAGCCTTCCAAACAGTGAAACACCTAAACAGCTCTGTGTTACTTTATAGTTGACTTACTGATTTATTTCTGCTTCATGTACACTTTCAACATGTTGATTTCACAAATACATAATGGGATATCAAACATTATCAATGTTTAGCAAAAGAAATAAAATAAATTATCGTAAAATAAAGTTAATATTAATTAATATAATACTAATAGGAAACAAAAGCTTAAATTTTTAAATGTAATATGAAGAGTGAACTGTTTTAATGAATATCTCTCTCTCCACAGTACTAATGATGAACTGTACAATGTAGGTTTATGTATTTTATGGAAACATTACATGTATTTAATATGTAACATGGAAATTTTAAGATCTAAAGAAATTTAAGTCAAAACGAAATTTGTTGAAAAATAATAGTACAATAAATGTATATATAAATTTTAGGTGTTTAATTTCGTAGTTAAGTTTAAATAGGCAACAACATTTGTGATATTGCACCTATACTATATGACATCTTGAATGAAGTTACTGAATTATAATACAATAAATAAATGTGCTCAAAGTATGTCATTAATTCCATCTTATTTTGGGGTTGCACTTAAGAGTCAGTCTTGTTATAATGAACTACATACAACAACAAGGTAACTGCATTAGGAATGCCTATTAATTATAGTGATGCAAATTGGAAAACAAAGTAGAAAATAAGTAAGAGTAAGGGACTGAGAGGCTGTCTCAAAAGAATCTCACAAACTGTTAGTGAAAGCTACACAAGAATTTATGATATAATATATAATATATTAAAATATGTCCTACCTATGCATCTCAATCATTGCTCATCGTGCATTTACATGTTAACAAAGACTATGCTTTATTATATAACTATAATGACTGACAAGAGTATGATACATACTGACAAAATGGTAGTAATGGAAGTGTCATATGGTGAAAAATACTTTTGAACAAAAAGCTTGATGTAATAAAGCTTTATTTGATTTAAAATATTACTATCATTATAAAACAGTTAAGCAAGTTACACATACTCAGTTATCTCCTTTATCTGGTCCTCTTTTTCAATACCAATATTTCTATTGTTTAGCAACTATGATTAACAAAAGTAATATACTACATAAGTATATCATGCATCCACATTTTTAATCAGTCAGTGAATCAGTGAACAAGTGTATTATTATTATACAATTAAAAAATCAATTTGCCAATGCTTCTGAGCTACTACCCCAACATCCTAATTCCCACTAAATCAGTAATTATGTTATACTACTTTTCCACTTTACAAAGTTTTTTAGGAACACAACTACCATCTTACAGAAAATCAGGAACAGTATACTTAGAAATTTACTACTATTTACAGGATTTTGTTTTTAATAAATTATCAAAGATTATTGGTTTAAAGAAAATGGCCATTATCAGTTAACAACAATAACTAGCATATTTTATTTCTATTTAGAGTCAGTCTAAACCACCAGTTATTTGTAGAACAGTCATTAAACTTTTACAAACCTGTGACATGACAATCTGAAGTATTCAAGAGATGAATTGTTTCTCCTTTCTTCTGTTTAGTCTGTCAGTGTCAATTAGTTCTAAGACTTATAAACCTAGATTAGAAGGAGCCAAATTAAAAATATGAATGCAGTGAAAGTCAAAACAGAGTATAAATATATAGTTAAAGGCACATTTCACAAGTACATATATATATGTATAAAACACTCACTAAACAATCTAAATTCAAATGGAAACTGTCTTTCAAATGAGTGAATATTAAAACTTAAATATTAAAATTTTGCATCCATAACATAGCTAAGAACAGCATACCTTAATCAACACCAATCACAATAGTAACATTAACATTAAAAAGACAAAAAATGAGAAACAGATGTTGCTGTGTCTCAGAACAGATCACTGGTATATTGGTACAAAAAGTAATTTTTTTTTTAATTTGACATAGTGACATGGCTTCTGCATAATTTAAAAAAAACAAGGTATGCATTAATAAATGTATAATCTTTTTCATAATAACTTCTACATTCAAATGTTCATTTTGTGGCAAGAGTGCCTGTAAGTGAAGTCATGTAATTAAACACAATATATTTATGTCTCTTGTGATTTATTATAACAAACAAACAAATCTATAGTAAACAATAATCTAGTTATAATTCTTTATAGTTAAAAAATCAAGTATATATATACTATATTATAATTTTAAGAAAAGAAAATTATTCCTTACTGTGACTTACTACTGCTATCTTCTACTCTACTATATATCTGTATATGATTATGAAGTAAAAATAATAATCATATAAAGAAAACTGTATTAAATGATTTTTTTTAAAATTCAAAATAATCAGATATTTCCATTCTCAGAAAGAGAATTTCTTCTAGGAATTAGGAATAGGAGTAGGAAGTTACATCATATTTCTTAGTCTTACATGATATTTTTTTGTAAAATAAATAAAGTGGAAGAATAGAAAGGTTTTCTTCAGATTGTCTGCAATCTACTTTGTAAAAATTATTTTGAAAATAGTAAAAACAAAGCGTTATATTTAAAACTATCTTATTTAATTAACCTGTAGCCTGTATCAGTGTATGAGAGCATCAATGGGTATTTCCTATTTTCAAGAAATAATGCAATAAAAACGATGAAACTTGTATTATAAATAAAATAAAGTGAATTGAATCAAACTACAAAAATATTACAAATTAGCACAATACAAGTGAAAAATAAGAAGTGGAAATTTTCTTAATGTATGTATGTAAAAATTATCGAAAAATGATAAATTCAAACGTGAAAGGATGTTAATCCTGTTTAATATTTTAATAATAGTTAATACCAATAAATGCAATATATAATACATACTATATATAACCATTATTCTAATGTCCAGTATGCTAAGCTAATTTTACCATTTATAGTAGAAGTGATTTACTACTTAAGAAATATAGAGCGTTTGCCAAAAAATACAAAGAATAAAAATTATTTATACCTTATAGAGGGTCAAGTTCACTCGGCGTCTTTTGCGAAGTGTGTTTTGGTTTCGCCAACAAAGGCTCTTCATGCAGGAAATGACGTCATTGGTTTTTTTTTTTCTTTTCAGAACGGAACTAAACGGAACAAAGTCAACATTAATAAAAGCATTTAAATACGAGATAACTGTAGTGTAGTTGTGTAATTTTAAGACTTTCAAAAATATTATTTCACCGAACAAAAAATTATTTTAAAATTTATGTATTTAATATATATATTATCAAGCAAATGTTACACCGCAGCGGTAAAGTGGTACTGCTACAGCACTTTCGGTTTTTAGCTGTGAAGTGCGTCATGTACAGCCATATAAAAATACATATAAACATACAGTAAATACATAAGTAAGTTAATATTTTTTAATATACTTATTTCGTCATAAGCGGTCTTGTTGCAATTTGTGCAACTCAGTATCGACCATTTATATACTTACTCTTACGTATCGTGTACAAATAATACAACATAAACATTAGGAGTAAATCACAAAGCATTTATTAGGAATTTGTAGTTCAGAGAGATGTGGGTGGGTGGGTGGGCGCGCGCGCTGTTTTAAAAAAAAATAAGTTAGTGAAATTGGGTCAATCATTTGTGATATAAATTTTGCAGATAAAGAATTCAAACGGTTGAATCTAGTTAAATGGAAATGGACAGACTTAATTGAATAATTCATTAATTGACATTGGTTCTTATAAACCATGTGATGATTTTATGGATAAGCTGGTGTTCGTATTAAAATATAAGTGAAGGTTTCATAAATGTTTACTCAAAATCTCTAATATAATCTCAGTTAAAATTTAAATACTTTCTTTAAAATTCCTTTCTTTTCTCCTTTAAAGTAATAGTAATACTAATAGGTATTCAAGTTCAGCTCTGGAACTGAAAAATTACAAGAAACTCACAATCATTTGTTTGCTAAGTGGGCTTAGTGTATATTACATCAAACGGGACAGTTGTGTGGGTTTTGTATGTTATAATATTTGCATGCTACAGAGTTATTTTCACTTAAAAATCATCATAATAAGGCTGTTGATTGCTACTGGACAAAATTTTACAAATATTATTAAAGAAATGTGCTGACAGGTGCCAAAACCACTCCCACCCACATCATCACCCTGATTCTACTAATGCCTTCAAAAAGTAAAATCAGACCTATCTATTCTATGTAATCAACAATAGTTGAGTCAAATGTAAAACCTTAAATAAAAACATGAATTAGTAATAGTATTGAATCCTTAATGATTATTTACTGTGATTTTTTAATTTAATGGTTCATTAGTGCTTTCAAAACAAAACTAATTTTTAATTGTCTTTGGATTCAGTCAGTGAATTTAATTCATTAGCTCTTCCCCAAGTAAATATTTTACCATTTGTTCCAGGTTTTACCATGTTGACCCTTATCTCCAAGGCAGTTGGTTATGCTCTGAGAACAGTTGTGTTTGATGATGAATCTTCTGCACCAAATAATATTGACCATATCCAGACTTTCTCAGCTACAGACTACAGGAAGCTGAGAGATCCAGAACAAATAGATGTTCTCTTAACAGACATTGTAGATCAGAAGGAGAAAAATGCTGATTCACACATTATATTCTTCACTGGCAAAATTACTCAGCTGTTTTGTGGCCATGGCTTAGTTGATGGCAGTGTATACTTTTCATCAGACACCGTTGTAGGGGAGAAGCCTCCCAGAATTGGTGACCTAGTTAGCGTAGTTGCCAGGCAGCAGCATAAAGATGGTGGCTGGCATGCTGAGACAGTTACCATTGTGGATTCAAGTTGGGAAGATGAAAAGGTGCAGGAAGCAGTTATCACTGGAGAGGTTGGTCAAGTCTCACGATTTGATGAAGGAAAAGGAATCATCAACAAAAACATCCTCTTTACCATTGACAATTGTCAGGAGGGTTTTCAGCCTTATGTGGGTGATTGGGTAGCAGTTGAACTTGAAGATTCTGGAGTTTTGACAGAAAATAATGATGGTGATGACTTTGACATAGTGCATTCAGAAGTACACATTCAAGCAACAAAAGTTTCTCCTTTGAGAGAAAGAACCCTTAATGGAATCATATCGGCAGTAATGCAAGACCATGGTTATATTGACGGAGAAGTGTACTTCAGGCTCGATGCTTGTGTAAATGGGTACCGCCCTAGGAAATCAGATCGTGTTACTGTAGCAGCTGTTGAGAGCACACAAGGAAAGTGCAGCTGGCGAGCAATTAGCATATACCCACTATCAAGTGACTCCAGTGTCTATAGGTTTGCTTGTCATTCTTAAAAATTTTTGTCCAATAATTGTCAGTTTTTACCCTCTGTCAGATGACTTCAGTGCCTATAACTATAAGTTTGCTTCATTCATTCTTTGAATTTACTGTCTGATAAGTATCAGTTTTAAACTTAAAAGTAGATTTGTGCAACCCTCGAAAATTTGTAGTTATGAGTAACTTGCATTTTGTTATGACAACTCACTAGCAAGAGAATGGCAATAACAACAATTGCTAACATCAAATATATAATAATAAATTCAGGTAAATAAAAGAAAAAACCTGACTGTATATTTTCTTTGTAGTAATAATAAGAAATACTTCAGTTTCATTACTTCATTTTAACATATAATTACAGTTTTTATAAAAACATTTTACTTAACCTATAAATCAGCCACTGACACCATGATTTTTTATCTGCATTTGAAGATTTAATTTCTGCACAACATACTTCTACTCCAATAACAATAGATTCTTCCACGCCTACAGCTTCACTGTTTTACTGCGATGTGCTGGGTGATGATTGTTTCAGCATCACTTTTTTTTTTTTAAAATGAAAATATATGACTGCTCTATTGTCACTTATTATGTTGAAGGTTTTAATTATTTAAATTTTTTAACAAGCTATAGAAGTAGGTAATGAATAAAAGACACTAAAGATTCAAATAAAACACAAAATGAAACAGAATTAATCTAAAACCTAGCCTTCAGAAACTAACACACAACACATGATACCCAGTGATCCTCTGACAGGGACAAGTACTGATGCAATAGACTTCTGGATAGGGTTGTGGAGGCTGTCAAAAAATTTTTGATTCCAACTCCTGAATGTTTAGAAGTGCAACTCCTGACTGACTGTAGTTTATTACTAATATCATATGGTATAAAATTATATACTTATCTGGTTATTTGTATGGTATAAATGAAGAGGTGGCTGTCATAAATTTCATTTTTAAACTATTTTTCATTCATATAATAATATACAAAAATCCTCAAAATATATTTAATTTGATAATGTTTATCTAAATTGAATTGGTTCTTTAAAAAAGCTTGCTTCTGGTTTCATTGCTGCTCTCAAATCGGATTTGACACTTCTGAGGGCAGAAAACAAATGTTCCACAGTTACTTGAGTCGGTGGTAAAGCTGTGACAGTCAGAGTGTCATCTTAAATATTGTCGGATAGCAGGGTAATGTATTTTTAGCGCTCAGTTCAGAAGTATGGTTAAATTTTTCTCAACTTCTTTCAGTGCTTGGTAAAAATTTATTTTGAATTTAGTTAGATATGATGAAGTTTCTCTTTCTCCAAAATTTTCCAAATTTAAATGCTGATGTTTGGATTAATCCTTGATATTTTCCACAATCTTCATCTCCATGGTTAATGTTGATTAAAATGTTTCTCCAACTTTCAGTTATTTTGCTTACAATTCACAGTAAAGTTTAATCAGAGTAGAGACAAACTATTATAATCCACGATACACATCATCTAAAAGAAAATTGCAAATACCAAAAAAATACAGCTAGAAGAGACAAATAAAAGACCAAAGTTTACAATAAGTTGGAACTAATGATTGAATCCATGCACAGTAAATGTCTTTGTGAAACTATAAATGATTCATTATCATTGAATTTTTTTTTTTTCACTTTGCCAAATACCAGAAGTTGGTTATAGTAAATAGTTTTAGACCTTTCAGGAAAAAAAGAAAAGAAGCAATTTTTTTTCATAATTTGCTTTCTTAATTTTTGTAATAGAAAAGCAATACTACACATTTTCCATGTGTTTTGTTTTTATACTCAAGACTTGAGTATACAAAATGCTATATGTTGAAATCAGAAATAATGTGCTATTTTGGAATTGTGTTTAAATTTTCATTTAGCACTAAATTATGTGTACATTTGGATAATGAATCTTAACAGGGTAGAAGAATAAGTGTCTTATTAATTTAGTTGACCAGCTTTATGCCATTTCACACTTTCACCTACTATTTTAGGATTGATAATAATCTTTTTAAATAATAAAAAGATAAATAATCTTTAATTTTTAGTTTAATTTTATTTCAGCATATAAATGAATTTTATCTCTACCTTTCTATATAATTTTGACAACGACAAGCAAATTGAATTGATATAAATTTATTTCTAAATTCTGACACCTTTATGGTACCCATCTCTATAGAATTAGTCATAAACAAACTTGATGAACTAATTGCATGCAAAAGCAAAGGTTCATTTACAGAACAGAGTAGTTAGAGTTGGACTTTGCTTACAAATTGTTGTTCAAATGCATAATGCTTTTATAAATATAAATATGCAGACATATCTAAACATATTCCACCCATAGAAATAGGATCCATATAATTTTGATCCTTGACTTTTCACCATTCAATGGATACTATTTATTATGCATGGATTAAGACAGACTTTACACTTACTACTTTACTAGGTCAGTGCTCACCCATTCATTCATTTATTATCCATGGATTAAGACATGTCCAGTTATGTTTTCCTTGCAATAACTAATATAATATTTTCATCATATATACAGACTCCTTAGATATGTTATATTTTTAATGATTCAGTTGATTGCTTCATCACACCGCAATAAATATTTTGCTTTCAGTTGATAAAAAAGAGAAATTGTTACCATATATTTTTTAAAGGTTAGGCTATTTGTTTAAACCATAGCTTTTAGAAACAACCATCCAATTTTTTTAATATTTACAATTTGTTCATTATTATTATTATTTATGTTATTGCAAATTATTTTCTTATGTTTTTTTTGTCAATTATATTTAATTTGTTTGATTGTGTTTGTAGATCAAAGCTCAGAAATCAGCCTCTTGGTCAAAAGAGAGGTTGGGTTGTTCCAGGTCAGAGACCACAGAAGTATGTACAAAAATTATATCCATCCCTTAATCCTATTTAGACCACAGAAGTATGTACTAAAATTCTATCCAGCCCTTAATCCTATTTAGACCACAGAAGTATGTACTAAGATTCTATCCACATAATTTGGTGTAGACTACAGAATTATTACTAAAATTCTGTTCACTTAATCCTTTTTAGACCACAGAAATATATAAACTTTTATCCACCTCATTGTTTAGAACACAGAAGTATGCATTTACATGTTATCCACCACTAATTCTTTCTAGACCACAGAATTATCAAAATTGTATTTACCACTTAATTCTCTTTAGACAACAGAAGTATGTACTTAAATTCTCTCTATCACACAATTCTTTTTAGAACACAGGAGTGTGTACTTAAATTCTCTCCATCACATAATTCTTTTTAGACCACAGGAGTGAGTCCTTAAATTCTCTCCATCACATAATTCTTTTTAGAGCACAGAATATGTACTTAAATTCTCTCCATCACATAATTCTTTTTTAGACCACAGAAGTGTGTACTTAAATTCTCTCCATCACATAATTCTTTTTATACTACAGAAGTATGTACTTAAATTATCTCCATTACATAATTCTTTTTAGACCAGAGAAGCATATACTAAAATTCTATATTTACACAAAAAATACACAAGATTACTTAAGAGCTTTTAAAAGAATTACTTGAGAGATTACTTGAGAGCTTTTAAAAGAATATGTGCTCTATTAAGTAAATCATCATTATTATTATGTATTAATTTAGATGATATCCTTCCAGCCTAACAGTTGTGTTATTTAATAGTTATCTGAAAATTAATCAGTATCTAAATAGTTCATCTAAAGGGACCCATCCGGAATAACTAAAATGATCAAAATTTGTTCTCAAAAGTAACTTTTGTACTGACTCCTAGCATTCATATATTTAACTTTCATGGTTGTGCATATTTATGATTGACACTTAAAATTCCATGTGAACACCTGTTGAGTGACTGAGAACTTTCATCACTCATAGCAATCTTATTCATCATGCTTGTCTCTCTCCCACACCCTCTCTCTCCTCTGTAATTACTCATTCACTTTTTGAAAAATTTATAATTTTTATCTGTTATTGTAAATCAATAATTTGTTTAACTCTCAGTCCACAGAGACCCCACAACATGAGTATTCCTGTCAAACTGCCAAGATATCCAGTGCCAGAGAATCTAAAACAGTGGGTCATGGATCAGAAGGAGCTTACCTCATTTGCTTCTTACCTGACACAGGTAGATTTTATGATATAAAGTCACTTTGATCCATACAGTAACACATTTGCTGTTGTATAACTGCCTGACTTACCTGCACATTGACTACAGACATGACAGCAACAGCAGAAAATGTAAAACAACTGTCATGAGATGTAATCATGCTCAGTAATTTTCTATGTGGTTCAATGTTTCTTTGCTTTACTTGTTATCTAAGTGATATTTTATCCTTATTTTGAAGTTGTTTAATTATTTAGAGTGAGTATTTATTTCCAGTAAGACTTGAGTTGGCATCTTGTTTTCATTATTTATTTTTTCTAAAATTATTGAGTGAATTTCTAATAAGTTTCTGATTTTAATGTAATTACATGTAATTTAATGTAATAGCCTGAATGTAATTACCTATATTTGAACATTGAGACAAAGTAAAAACTGACAATCTTTTGTTTATTTGTTTGACATACTTTCTATATATATCCATTTGTTGTTCTGTTTAGTAGTCCATTTGATATACATGTACATCCATTCATCATTGATGACTCTCACTTGTCTGCCCATTTATTTTTCTTTTTGTCCATTCCTAGCCAGTTTCTAATGTCAGTTTGACTTATTGTTTGTCAATTCATCTCTGATCATTTGTCTGTATGTCCATTGGTTTGTTTTTTCCCCATTTCTATCCTGCAATCATCCCATTATCCATTCATCTGTCCATTCATTATTCCATTTGTCTCTTTCTCCATTTCTTGTCTGTTGGTTACTTTTTTGTCTGCCCAGCTTTATATCCATTTATCTCTCTGTTAGTTCCTCTGTTAACCTATTATTCTGTCTATTTTTGTGTCATTTGTTTTTCTTTTATATATTATGCATTCCAGTGGCATAGTCATGGAAATGTAGACAGAAGTCTGTTTCTGGAGCAGCTCTTATATTTTATTTGTAGATATTATGCATGGACAACTACAGCTTGCGAATGTGCACTTTATTGCATCTTGAAGAGATTCAGATGGAACTGGATATCCGAGAGTTTGACATGAACAGAGTAAGTATTGTTTTTGTTTAATTTTATTCTCAGACATTCTTTGATCTAAGATCATGGGTCTTTAAAACTCATTTATTCATATCCCTCATGTTAGTCCAATCCCAGAAATACATACTTGTAGAATAAATTAATGCAAACAAATGAGTTCATTTTATTTTATCTGATAGGTATGTCTGCAAATGGCTGGTGAGTTTTTGGCCCTTCATGTACCTGGCCTTGCAGAAGGACGACCATCAGTGCTAATTGGTGATTCTGTTATTTTGACTAGCCCTGTGGAAACTGATGGACCTCAGTATGAAGGAATTGTACATGAAGTGAGATTTTGTGTAATTTTTCTGTATGTCTTTTTTGTCAGTGCAATTAAAGCAGGTAGTAACACTTTAATAGTTTATAAAAAAAAATTATCACATCCACATGCATTTTCCGCAACCACAGAATTAACTGCTTTATGTGGAGTATTATGTGCCAGATGTCACTGGATGAGTGAACAGATGTTCATCACTTGGAGTTTGCACTCTTCATTCAAAGGCATATTTTCAACATTCCAAAGGTCTTATAGGTCCATATGATGGTGGTCTGTGTGCTGGGGAAAATGCTTCTTGAGCTCAGGCACAAAATTCATGCACTATTCCAAGAGTGTTCTTAAGATGTAGCGGTATCATCAGCAAGAATAGCATTGTCCCCCAGAAATAAACAAATCGTACATGATAACATTACATTCAAGAATTTATCTTGACATTGCTATATCAATAATAATAGCTTTGTCACTCAGAAACAAAGAGATGGTATACCATTAATATTATTATTATTATTATTAATTCTCAAAGAGACTATACTATGATGACATTTACATTCAGAAGTGCTCTTAAGACACAGCTATGCCATCATTAAGAATGCATTGCCATTCAAACACTGAAAAATCATGTACTGTGATGACATTTACATTCAGAAGTGCTCTTAAGACATTTGTTTAAAGCACATTTTTCACCTTGTAATTAATAGATGCTACACAAGAGGCTATGAGTCAAAATGCTCTTATTGTGACCATATTAAAAACATCCATGATGTCATCCATGATGCTATCAAAGTTAAACAAAAGAAGCAAACAGCCCATTTATAAGCTTACTAAGATATGAAAAGGTACACCTACCATAACTCATGAAGACAGAAATAAGGAAAAAGTACATCTCCTTAATTTGGAGGCAGAAATCATGAAAAAATACATCTACCATATTCTGGAGGCAGAAATTAGGAAAAAGTACACCTACCTTAACTTGTAGGCAGAAATAAGGAAAAAGTACATCTACCATAATTCAGAGGCAGAAATCATGAAAAAGTACATCTACCATAATTTGGAGGCAGAAATAAGGATAAAGTACACCTACCTTAACTTGCAGGCAGAAATAAGGAAAAAGTACATCTACATAATTTGGAGGCAGAAATAAGGAAAAGGTACACTTACCATAACTCACAGACCGAAATAATGAAAAAGTACATCTACCATAATTCGGAGGCAGAAATCAGGAAAAAGTACATCTACCCAATTCGGAGGCAGAAATAAGGAAAAAGTACACCTACCTTGCAGACAGAAATAAGAAAAAAGTACTTCTACCATAACTGAGAGACACAGAAATAAGGAAAACATGAAAAGAGCTGATACCAAAATTTAAACACATGAGAAAACAGATACCTCTAGAAATCTGCAAGTTGCTCAACCCTGATGACTTGTAAGACATATTTAATGCACCAAGCAGAAAAAAAGGTGACATTACTTTTGTTAAAGTTCTTTATGGTTTGAGGCTAAGTCTGTAAGGAAATGGTTTTTCAAAATAGAGCTTTAAATTATTTCTTATTGAGTTTCAAAAAAGACTGGAATCTCCAAAGTGTGTTCTGACAACATTTATCTGTATTTCCTCTTGCTTGAATGAAGCTATTAGAATCCAGTTGATACCTTATTTTTTGTGTGATTTTTACTCTACCAATAAGGTTTGATGTCATCTTCAACATGCCTGGAAGTGGAACCATGTGAAAAATGCATCATGCAGTGATATCTATATCTTGTTCTTCAGCATATTGATGCTGGTATTTCAAGAGGTTTGAAAAAAAGGATATACTATATAGTCCCAAATTATAATTGGTTCGTTTGGGCAAAGACTGGGATCATCTGCCTGTTACTTCTAGTGATGGAAACTATGTGGCTGATTTTCTTAAACTCACAAATTACTGGAAGTAAACAACCTGATTTTCTTCCACCCTTGAGGTTTTCAAGCATGCAAACTCACAAGTTATTGGAAGTAAACAACCTGATTTTCTTCCACCCTTGAGGTTTTCAAGCATGCAAACTCACAAGTTATTGGAAGTAAACAACCTGATTTTCTTCCAACCTTGAGGTTTTCAAGCATGCAAACTCACAAGTTATTGGAAGTAAACAACCTGATTTCCCCTTACCACCCTCTAACCCCATTTGCCATTAGGCCCCTTAGAAACCAGAGGTGTGCTATCTAAAGCCAGATTTACTCTACAGCAAAGGATAATATAACTTTGAATATATATAAATTATTCCTTACTGAAGGTTTATTTATAAGGGGCCCTTTGGTCATGCAAGCTTTTAGTGAGTGTACATCTGGTTGAATGATGGTTGTTAATTATGTTAAGCACTTCCAACCTGGGCTGATTTTACTCTTATTGAATGATGGTAAAGATATTTTTATCATGGTCATGTTCCATTACCATAATTTACAAAAGTATTTATTTTACCAAATTTGTGGCAAAATAGTTAAAGAAGGGAGAGAAGCTGGAGCTGTGTGTATTTTTCATCCTATTTTCTTGTTTCCTATTCATTACAGCTGCACAGCGATAAAGTGCTACTGAAATTCAACAATGACTTTCAGTCCAGTTACAATGGGGAGGACTTCAACGTTAGATTCACATTTAACAGGTAGTGGTGCTGTCTATTCACTTACTCGTTTATGGCTAGAAAAAGATAATTGTACTCTTTAGAGAACTTAAATCAAAAACCTTTCTTTTATTTTTACTAATTGGTTGGTTTAGCAGATGACTGACAGTATAGTCAAAATTTTGCTTAAGTTTAGAAGATAAATTACTATGATGGTACAGTTGAACCCGGTTATGTTGCCAGCCTAGGGGTTTGCCAAAACGCGTCAAGATAATCGATGATCGAGATAACCAAAAACCAATATGGCAGCAATATATTAACATGTGCTTGAAATTTTTTTTTGTACATGATGTGCATTAATAAATGAGAATGTACATGTACATGCACGTGTTTTTGGTGATTTTTTACACAACAGCGTTGCTGTGATTTATTTGAGGATGCAATCGGCATGCTATAAAAATGTACATACATGTACATGTTTGCTAACAACAAAAGGCATATGTGCACCAGAGATTTACAGCAGAGATTTACCACTATACAATAAAAACCACCATCAATTCTTGATACAAACCTTTCATTATATTCTCCAATATTGCAAACACAAAGATCGCTCACAAAATCACAAAAACAAGCCATGTCCATTTATTGTTAGCAAGATGGCAAAGTGGCTTCAATAACTAACATTTTCAAAAACCAGCGATTATTCATGGGGGATCAAGATAACCAATGTTAAGTGGCGATTTGGGCCCTTTTTGTGCTCAAGATATTAGGGTTTGGCGACATAAAAGAATTGATATAACTGATGAGAAAATGCTAATACAAAGAGGGAATTTGGCGGTTCCACTTCAAAAACGTTGACTTAATAGGGTTGGCGAGTTAACCAAGTTTTGGATAAGTGGTTTTGCTGTATTGTGAATGAAGTGCATTTTGAAATTATTGACATTATAATTAAGACTCTGGGTATGTTTAGTGTTATATATAACTGTTTCATTTATACATAAGTGGATGGGTATCCTAAAATGTTTATTTTGTTTACTTATCAACTAGAAAGGAGGCTTCAATTAAAAACAGTTCCTGGCACAATAAAAATAACAGTACTTTTGTATTTCCTATATCTCATTGCTACATGAGCAGATATTTTTGTTTGTGGGTTTTTTTTGGTTTTATTTTTGGAGGGGGATGTTAATGATAGCCAGACACACTAAGGAATTAATGTCTTTTAAAAACTGTAGGTACTTAGATATCTGAAGTGAAATCTATTTTTTTTCTTAGAACTTCCCTAAGACGGTGTCACCAAGCAGCCCATTGGGCAGTTGCTCGTTTGGGTGAACAAGGTGAGAAAAGTGTTCTATTAGAAGTTTTTCTCTCTCTCAGTGTTATGGATTTCTTATTTTCATATTTTAATTTAATTACAATCAGTATTCAACTATTATAAATCGTGTTCTTTCCCTTTTTACAACTTGTTTTTGTTCCAATCTTTCTATGTTCTCAGTTACAGTTTATGTCTTCATCCTCTCTGACTATCTTCAAAAGTTGAAGGAATCCACTTTTTCCAAATAGCTAAGACACCTTTATGTTTCATTTGGTTCTGTCTCTTTGTTTTCTTATGGACCGCTAAAAAATAGTTCAAACTAATTTTTAAATTAAATTAAATGTAAAGTAATTATAAAAATGAGTGTAGGGTGTGTTGTCCTTTCTTGTTTAATCATTGCTATCTTATAGGTGGCTTCTGAGTACTCCTAAAAGTCAAGAATAGAGTTTAATGGAGGAGGGAAATGTGCAATTGAATTTCTATGGTATTAAGAGTAGGACTGAGTATACCTAAAAGTCAAGAATAGAGTTTGATGTAGAAGGGAAATGTGCGATTGACTTTCTATGGTATTAAGAGCAGGACTAGTATGCCTAAAAGTGGAAAACAAAAAGTTTAGTGGAGAAAGGAAATTAGCATTTGACTTTTTGTGGTATTACAAATATCATCTGTGAAAGAGTTCCCCATAATTTTTCCATGTATTTCCATTTTTTCCTGCTTTCTTTTTTCTTTTTTTTTTTTAAGCACATGTTCAGTGTGAGGGGAAGAGAATTCAAATCTCATATTTAAATTATGGCTATCACATTAATGACAAAGGAAAGACCACACCAGACAAGTTAGTATTTTGAATTATCTTTCTTTGATCACTGATTAAATATTGAATGATGAAAGGTTATTGTCTTTTCAGTTCTTTTTCCAAAACAAGCAGATTTAAAGGCACCTCAGGTTGATTTAACCTCCAGACACAGACAAAACATAAACCTCGTTGGCTGTAGGAGAAAGGATGGTCAACCATTATTGACTGAGAAATGCTGGAATGGTCATGTTACATCAGCATCGAATGTACAGTCTGCAGGAAAGAAAAGTTTCAGCCCTTCCCAGGAATTGTTAAATGATCATGCACCATCAAATGCCACTCTCTACATTCCCACCATTAACCAAGCTATTCAGGATGCAGTTACTTTCTTCAACCCTGACCTAAATGTGCAGCAGAAGGCAGCTGTTATACAGATATTGCTGGGCCAAGGTCGTCCCCTTCCTTATATCATCTTTGGCCCTCCAGGTATGTAATCACTCACCTTCCTCCCCACCAAAAAGAAAATTTTAACTGTTACAAAATGTATGTATGTATATAAGAAAAATATTTTTTTAATGTTACATGATAGATAATGAAAAAATAGATCATTGATTAAATACATTTAATAAATAAAGTGCATGGAGTTTTGTTTACATGGCCTAACCGTATTTTATATGTCTTGAAAATTATATACTAAGTAATTAGAAATTAATTTATTTTATGAATCAACTGAATAAGTTATTTCTTGGCAAGGTTAATAGTGGATAAGATATTCAACACTGCATCCAAATTTTATGGCCGCAATTTTGCTGGTTCTGAACCATTAAACTGCACTAATAATACTTTCTTTGATTGTGTTTCAGTAAAACTACTAGTAAATGTTAAGAAGAAAAAAATCATTGTATTTTTTATTTGTTAAATGTACCTGGCTACTGAAGGTGATTTGTATTAATTTATTCATTTAATTTGTTGGCTCTTTAATGCCTTAATACTGATTGTAAGTTGTGTTCCTTTAATTTGTTGGCTTTTTAATGTGAAGTCTAAACACGGATGATGAGCTATATATTTAATAATTTATTTGGCTTTCTTGTGTGATGTCTACTTGATCAGTGTTCAGTTGCATTCCTTTTTTCGTGTGATGCCATATGCTGAATATTGTATTATGTTTTTTTTAACTATTTATACTCACAGGGACAGGTAAGACTATAACTGTGGTGGAAGCAATTCTGCAGATTTTGACCCGTATCCCTTCTAGTCGCATTATTGCCTGCACTCCTTCCAACAGTGCTGCAGATCTCTTGGTCAGTTGTTTTTATTAATTTGCTTTGTTATTATTCTTTTTATAAGTTTTCTTCTTTTTCCCTTCTTTCTTTTTAAAATTTAATTTTTTATGTCATTATCCATTTTTAAAAAAATTATATTTAATTATAAATATTTAATTTGTTAACTTTTTGTTAACAGTCAAACATTTAATAGTAAAAGCCTAACTGATCTTGGTGCATAGTTAAGGAAAATACAAAACAAAAACCCAAAATAAATCCATAAAACAAGCAGACAGACTATTTGCTGGATATGATGAAGTAATTTACTAAATATGGAAGATTATTTGAAGTTTGAATTGTTGGTTTGAAGGCCATTTGAGTAGCTGAGTGATCATGACATCTAAGCATCAGTCTTACATTCAGAAAATTAGGATTTCAAACAACCAACTTGTAAAATGTTGAGATTTTAATGATATAAAAACTGATTTGTGAGTGAGTGTGTGTGTGTTTGTGTTGTGTAGTTTGAGGAGATGGGGGAGTAGTGGGTAGTTTACTTTATTCAGTAACTATCCAGGTCATCCATCATAGGCATGAGATAAATTTCCATAGCCAAAAGATCAACTTGAATAGTAAGTTGTTGATACACAGCCAAGAAATCAACTTGAATAGCGAAGTTATTGATACACAGCCCAGAAATTAATTTGAGTAGCCAAGTTATTGATACATAGCCAAGAAATCAACTTGAGTAGCCATGTTATTGATACACAGCCAAAAAAAATCAACTTGAGTAGCCAAGTTATTGATACACAGCCAAGAAAATCAACTTGAATAGCCAAATTTTTTATATACAGCTAAGAAATCAACTTGAATAGCCAAATTGTTGATACACAGGTAAGAAATCAAATTTTAAAAGCCAAATTGTTGATACACAGGGTAAGAAATCAACTTGAATAGCCAGATTGTTGATGCACAGGTAAGAAATCAAACTTTAATAGTCAAGTAGTGATAAACACTCTTGTTTGTCAGAAGATTGCTGCTGCTTGCATTTTCATATCTATGTATCACATTTTTTTCACTTTTCTAAGCCACTCCCAAGCAGTTTCTGTGCACTGAACACTTTGTTGCTCAGTATATATATATATATATATATATATTGGTTTTTTAAAAATATTAACAAAACTATTGCTTACAAAATTGCAACACAAAGAAACCATTTGTGACCTGTCACCACAAAAAGATACTTAAGTCGGATTTTGGGGGTATTGAGATATATATATCAATAGAAAGTAAATTGAAAGGGCTTTCTGTTGATATAAAAATAAAGAGTGTAGGACAAAATATGGAAAAGTTATGTTTGTTTGAAGTGCACTACTGTCCGGACGGCCATTTTGAGAAAATCGGCCTCAAAGATTGAACACATTTCTGAGAGGTTTTTCCTTAGCAACCATATATTAATCTGCTTCATTTGCAATCAGAGTTGAAGAAGACACAATAGCTAACACTGTAATAACTATAAACAACAAATATATTGTTACATCATTTACAGACAACAGTCTTTTTAAGCCATAACGATTAGAATTTCTGTATGCGAGAATGATTATTGTGGCTCACAGAATATTCTAAAATTAAGGCATAATATTGAATTGATACCTCTTTCTAAATCTGATGCTAGCTCCACTAAATAAATCACAGATTAAAGCTGCATTACTTTCACATTCTTAAAAAAAATATCGTTTAAATAATCCAGTAATTATAGCACACCTTTCACTTCAGTGTACAGTCAGTTATCGTCAGCTGTCGTCTGCTTCGTCTTTTTCGTTGTTCGATCACGCGATTCGCTGTCCGTGTCACTTTCAGAGAAAATCCATCAGCTCCTCATTAGCAAAATAATCAGATATCAAATCTTTAATCTGAATGCTTTCTTTTTCTAAGATGTTGCTTTCTTTACATGAATTCAACAAATTAGCGATTCGTTTCTCCATGTTTGCATTACGCATTACAGGACGAAACTGTCTCCCTTGTGTGCGTTTCAACCAATCGCGACCGTCTTTTTATGAGAGCATGCTTGGTAACTTATAGTAAGCTTTGATAAACTGTCTGCGGATTGGCTGACGCTTTTCACTTTGTTTACGCCAAGCACAGCCTTATAAAACATTCTGATTAGACGTTATAAATAAATAAATAAATAACCAGTGTCGTCAGCATAAAAATAGGCTTTTTCCTGAGCATTCTGATATACAACATTATGAGGTTCAGCCAGGGATTCTACCGTCTACGATCGTCAGATTATAGCACTTTTGGGCCATATTTTTCCTTCGAAGTTAGACAGTAGGTCACAAAAAAATAATAATAAAGCTATTTCTAGTTCGAATTAAAGAAAAACACGCTAAGTAATTTGTTGTTCGATGGTTTGGGAACACGCTAAAATGAAAATATCAATTTCACCCATGTAGACCCCCACCTTCGTTTTTGCCGTTTTTCTCAGCTTAGCCTTGCGCGACTTAAGTATCTTTTTGTGGTGACAGGTCACATTTGGGACATGTTTCATTGTTCAAAGACTGACTGCATTCTACATAGCACATTCTACATATTAGATAGGCTAGGGTAATTTTGGAGAGTACAAACATGACAGTCCACATATCAGATAGTCCATAGTAATTTGGGACTGTACAAATACTACATTTACATAATTAATCAGATCTATTTATCTATCCCTTAGTCTTGCTGACCATTGGGGCACCACTGATGATCTGACAACCAGCTTCCTCCATTCCATTCTGTTCTCTGATAATCTTACTGTATTACTCAGCTTCAGTCCTGTCCACTCTGAGATGTTATCCTCCCATCTTTTCCTCTGTCTTCCTCCTTACACAGTATTTGCATGATCGTCTTGGCAAGCCCTGTTGCCCATACCATTTCATTTTGTGTTTTTTTCACAATGGTCAATAGGGCCCAATGGCTTGTCTAATTCTGTTTCTCACTTCGTCATTCATGATCTCTATACAAAATGCCAAACACCTTCGAAAGCATCTCATTTCACTAGCTTGTATCCTCCTTTCGAGATCTGCTGTAAGGGTCCATGACTCCTATGCATGTAAGAACACAGATACAACCAAGGAGCACATCAGTCTGATTGAGGTGTTTCTGTCTTTCCAAACTGTCTTCAGCCTTGCCATTGCTGTTATTGTCAGCGCAACCCTGGACAATATTTCTGGTTTTGATCCCTTGTCTGTCATGAAGGCTCCTAGGTACTCTAATTTATTAACTGTTTCCAGTTTCTGATCACCAGTCATGATGTCAGTGCCGATGCCACTGGTGTTGTTGGTCATCAATTTGGTTTTCTCTGCACTGATACTAAATACTAAATACTGATACCATACTAAAATCAGTAGCTGTCCTGTCCAGTTTTGCTACCAAATGAGCTAGCTCCTCATTTCCTGCAAGGACATCAATGTCATCAGCAAAGCGTAAGTTCGTTATTATTCTGCCTCCAATACTGACAGTTCTTTCATGGTCTTCCAGAGCATCTGTCATGATTCTTTCAAGGAAGATGTTGAAGGGAGTAGGTGAAAGCAAGCAGCTTGTCTGACTCCCACTCTTGTCCTGAACCAATCTCCTATTTGGCCGTTGAAGCAGACTGCACTGGTGTCCTGCTGTACTGGTGTCCTTTATATGACTTTGATCAGGTTGGCATTGATGTTGTACAGCTTCATGGTGGACCAAAGGGCTGCATGCCACACCCTGTCAAATGCCTTCTTAAAATCATGATAGAGGTTTTATTGGTGCTGGAGTTACTTAATCAGATAGTCCACAGTTATTTGAGACTGTACAAGCACTATAGTCAGAGTAATTTTGGACTAGTTGGTTAGTTAGTAGAATCAGAACTCAATATTGACTCTTGCCTAGTGAACTATATATCTATGGCTACTGAGGTTTTGGAGATAATTAAAATATCTCTTTTGGATTGTATTATGACTTTAAATTAATCTTCTGTTTATTGACATATGCTGACCAAAGTTTATTGTTTTAATGAAATGGCATTTGCAGGCTGAAAGACTGCACACCAGTGGGGTTGTGAAGATGTCAGACATGGTCCGATTAAACTCATTTAATAGATCTGATGAGGTGAGTTATTTCATTTTAACTAGATCTTGTTGTTATGTATGATTTAGATAACCATGAGTTAGTTCAAATAAATGATCTCAACATCCCTTTTATATATGTACAGTCGGGTCTTTGGTATAGCATTCTCAGCTTATGGCAAAATGCCAATATAAACGAGTTTGTAACACAGTTCTTAATCTTTAGCAACATCTCTTCCTTATGAACTGAGGTGAACTAGTTTCAGTGCAGAAGAATTACACACGTATACTGCAAAGCATCATTAAGGCACAAGAATCAAGCATTATTTGAATTTACTGCATGTTCTCTTTCTCTATCCAAAACTGTTAGGCTAGCATACATCTGATCATTTATATACAAATTCTGACTTAAGTACAGAATTGGATAATGAACATTCATAACAGGGTTCCCATGCAGGTCTGGAATTTGGGAAAAAGTCTGGAATTTCATTTTAGCTTTTCCAGACCTAGAAAAGGTTTAAAAGTCAGAAAAGTCTGGAAAATGTCTTAAACTTATGAGGTTTTTACCATTTTAATTTTTGTCACTTGCAGACTGAAAATCAGAAACTTTTTAATATTTTGGTCATCCACAGACTGAAAATCGGAAACCAGAATAATGGACCTACCTTTTCACATTCAAAGTAATTGTCCTTTTTAGATAATGTATGCACCACTGAGAAATGCAGGAGTGCAGCCATTGCAATTTTTCAATTTTGACTGAACATAATTGTATTAGTAATAAGTATTGAAATTAGTATTACTATTAGTAATAAGTATTAGTATTAGTAAAATTGTATTAGTAATAATTGAAATTTCTCAAGCTAAATGCCTAGTCACTATATGTACAATCCACTTTGGTAGGAGAAAGTAGAGTTTAAGGACTGGGTTGCCCCTTTCAAGTTAAAACATAAAGCAATGTGCCATTTTTGTCAGTAAAGATTTTAATATACCCAAAATGGAGATTTCAGCCCTTAGGAGCCATATCAAATCTGCAAAACATGCAATAGCTGCCTCAGAAATTTCAAATATTAAAGAGCATAATACTATCACATCAGTGTTCAACATGGAAAAAAAGACTCTTTAGACAATTCTGCAGTTGTCATAATTTCTTCAAATTCTGCACCGAATCTTTCTCAAGTTGTGCAGCTCCTGCTAGTGCAAGCCCTATAAGGAATTTTGTAAATACAGTTGATGTTACAAGGGAAAATTTTCTGTTGGCACTAAAGACAGTTCAATTGCACCTTTCATACAAAAATGTCAAGGACATTACTTCATTGTCTACACTGTTTTCTGACAGCAACATTGCCAAGAAATAAAATCTTGTACATAACAACTTAAGGGACTGGTCCATATTTTCAAGATTTGTAGTTGGACAAGCTTCACCACCAGTACATTTTCATACTTCTTTTTTGTAAAAGCCTCAATGAGCAGCTCTGAAAAAAGCAGCTGGATATGAGAATCTTAGGTGTTGAAAAGGTTAGTTAATTAAAGTTTAGAAGATATTTTTGGGTTTTTTTTTCTGTTTTTCTAATTTATTTGACATTTTAATATTAATTAGTATAAATAATATATTCATATTGCTAATATTAATATGTTTCTATTGAAAATGATTTATTTATTAATAATAATTTATGCAATTTTGTTTGTTTTTTCTGGTTATTTTTCAAAATTAAAAAATTCAATTATAATTTATTTTTGTCAGAGTAAACATATACTTTGTTTCGGTTCACTTTTAAATGATAAAATTAAACTGAAATCAGTAAAGCTACCTGTAAACATGTAGTGAAGGTTTGTTCATTATTATTCAAAATATTGTTAACTTTAAATCTGCTTTTTAAAAAAAACACTGAAAGTTGATGATTATTACAAATGGCATATTTTTTTAAAATTTTATTGAAAACTTTGTGTTTGCTTCTTTGCTTGTTTGCTTTAGTTACTGAAAAATAAACTTAAGATTTTGAATTGTATTTATTAGATTCAGTGTTATTACCACTTAAATAATATACTTCAATTAAAATATTATTAATGTTAATAAAGTTAACTTAATAATTTAAAAGCACTATTTGAAAAAAAAAATCAATGTTTTAATCTAAATTTTGTGAGTACTTGGTAAAAATATAATTATGTATAGTATTTACTATTATATTTTAATTTTTATGGGGAAAAAACCTTCGTACAAAAGCCAACTGCTCAGAGTAAGAATTGTTAATAAATGAATGAACATTTTAATATAATACAGTTGGCTTGAATAAGCAATGAAAAATATTTTGACTGACAACACAGTTGAATTAATTTTTGTTTAGTTTACTTTAAATTTGTAAAATGTATTTTATTATTTATGTCATTTTAATTTACATAGGTTATTTAGTTACATAGTTACTTCTGTCCTCACCTCTTTCTTCAATAATCAGAAATATTTTACTTACTCTTTAATAGTATTACTGTAATGAAAGCCCTGAATATTAATTATATAATTAATAGTCTTAGTCCTTAGTCCTTTTTTTGTTTATTTATTTGTATATTTTTGTAAAAGCACTATTTCTACTCAGATTTTTTAAAGTGACTTCAACTGACTGACACATGAAGAGGAAAAACAAGATAAAAGTAAAGACTGACACTTGAAGAGAAAAAAATAGAAGAAGGAAGAAGCTTCTTGAAAATGAAAGAGACAAGATGAAATTGAAGAACTAGGAAGTTTATAGAAGAAAAGAGGCTTGAAGAAGACATACAGCTTTTCAGTAAGGTTGCAGACAGTCTAGTTTTTAGTATACGCAGAGACCAAAGGGTGTCTGCAGATTATATCAGAATCAAATACCCTGAGGATATCTGCAAAAAAAAAGAGAAAGAACTAGCTAAAGTGAAAGACAAAACTGCCAGTCTTGTTTCAATGCTTGTCAACTGATTCTTTTTCCTTGACTTCCATATCAGTACAAAGAGTACACTTTTGTGATCTTAGCTTTATTGTAAATTTGTATATATATTTCTAAACATTTTAGGTGCAATTTTAATTCATAACTTTTAATATTTTTGTATTTAATTTGGCTGCTAACTCATTGTGAGGAAAGTATATATTCAGATTTTGCAGGTAATTAACTTTTTAAAATTAATTTAAATTTCTGTTAAAATTTAAGTACTCATTTTGTCTTTAAAATCTTGGTTATCAGTTTTTTCACAGTATTTGGTGCATTGCTAATCACTGTTCACAGTTTAGATATGGAACTTTAAAAAAATTTGGTCTGGTAAATTATGGAAAATTATTTTAAACTTGTGGCAGGAATCCTGTCATTAGAACCCAAGACCCGACTGTATATACATTTGCTTGTGATGTTTATTATTTATTTTATTATATTTATTTATCTAATTACATTATTTTATTATATTTATTTATCTAATTACATTATTTTATTATATTTATTTATCTAATTACATTACCAACTAAATCCTTAAGTCATTTAGTAAAATTAGCTGTAGAAATATTCAAATAAATTCATATTTAAAATTTATGATAAGTGAATCTTGTTAAATATTTAAACAATTTTGTCTCCTTTAAAAATAGTCATAACTGAATATAATCACTAAATTGCTTATGTGATCTTAATTAATAATGTTTTGGAAAGATAGGATTGTTTACAACTTTTGTTAAGCCCTCAGCATTGTGATAAATATACATTAAAAAATTCACCACAACAATGCTGTAAGGTAGATTGACTGTTTTAATATACTTGATAATCACAATGAGCAATACTTTTATAAGTCCTAGAAAGACATAGTCATGTAGATTTCCTTTCTTTTGCAGGCTATCGCTGATCGCATACTACCTTACTGTACTGTGGGACATAAGGTGGATGTTATATGCCGTTACCGAATAGTTATTTCAACTTGTAATACTGCAGGTCTCTTATACACAGCAGGGCTGAAGGCGGGACACTTTACACATGCAGTTGTGGATGAGGTAAAGAATGTTGTCTCTGACACATAAATGTGTGTATGCATGTTAACAAGATATTTTCATGTTTTTCCTCAATATTTAAATGTTTATGCATGCGGAGTGAGTACACTTTAGAGACAAATAATCTGTATGGGTACAGAGTAGGCATATATGTGAAAGTACTCAACTGAGTTGTTCTCCACCACTGATATGCCCTTTATTACTGTTGAATGCGATCAAATCCAAACAAAATACAGAGAACTTATGTGTTTGCACAATTGGGAAAGTATTCAGAAAAATTTATATTAAGTTTTTATTCCTTGCACTTAGCTTTTATACTTCCAGTTGCAAAATTACTTATTTTAAGTTGGAATAATATGAGTTTTTGAAGAAATTTTCACATGAAGTGCCAAAGTTTTGTTTTTCATTTCATAACAATGGTTGTTAAGGAGCTAGTGATGGTCTTTCTTCTTTTGTTTACCGGCTTACTTGCACTGCTGTATAGTATAAAGGCATTTTCTTCGTGACTTTAGATTGTTCCTTTTACTTGATGTTTTCCTTATTATTTTTTTAAAAGGAGATGTAGATCTAAGAGGGGTTTTATAGTATTTATATTTTAGAGTCTATGGTTATGATGATGAGGATGTGGGCATCCCTACCCCTTTTCTACCTGAACGTGTGCTAGGGTTGCAGTTTTTGAGGTTAAGACTAAGGAAGGAACCAAGCAGTATTTGAGGCCCATTACTTTTCAAAACTATTTTTTTAGTAGATTTAATGGTCTACTGGTGTGAGTATACAAATAAAAATGCTAGTTTTAATGGGAAAAGCAAACCAACTGTTTTCAAAGGGTAGTATGACCTTAGTATGGTTGAATTTTATCAATATTGTTGGCACGAAGGACTTGTTCCAGTTCTAAGTGTTTTAGTCAGTATTTGATGATCAAGAAGATCTCTTTATAATGGAGTGTAGACTAGAACCTTTATGCTTAGAGACATGCTCAAAGTTATTGTCACGGGAAAAGTTGTGGAACCAAAATTAAATTTTATTTCACACAACTTCTGATGGACTAAGGGAAGTAATCCCGCCCGGTCAAAATTCGCGTTTTTGACAGCGGCCATATATGTTGACACATGTATGTTATGTGACTTTTAAAATCGTTCACCTAATTTCATTTAGCTAGACAAACGTTTGTAGACACAGTGTGTGTTGTCATTTCATGCATTATATAGGAGAATATATATTGGGTGAATGTAGAGTATTCATGTATGAGTGAGTGACACGTGTTTACGAGCCAGATAGAAATGCGCAGTAGTTTTGCCAATAGCTAGTCATGATGCGCGAAGATAAAATATGTGCGAGATATAAAAGCCCTAGAAGCCTTGAGACTCTTAGCAAGACTATATAAGGGAGGAAGAGAGACTAATATTTCGTGATGAAAAAGGGATTTACATGAAAACATCTTACTTCATTTGTGGTGAAATTTCGGCACCTTATCTGAGATGTTGATTTGACAAGTGTTGAGCCGCAAAGAATGGAACCACATTATCTCAGTTATTGAATTTGTCAAACATCGAACTGAGATGCAACGCCAAAATGGAATGACCCATGGGCCAGAGACCCCACATGGTTGTGATTATGAACTTATATACATCTAATTGTAACTGTTGAGCTATTTGCTGTACATGATGTCTTGTGTTATTTCTTCTTGAATACATTTTTGTTGATACTTAGACCTCATGTTAGTGTGACTCTCTTGTATTTTATTTGTTATAGTCTGTCACCTGTATTTATTTACTATTCTGGCTGTATAAATCTGGGGGCTCAAGCTGTCTTCTAGAATTATCACTCTTCTATTCTACATTATCTATCATTCATCTTTCTAACACATGGCCATCCAGGTGTGTTTTGGGTATTAGCCAAAGGTTGAAGTCGATCTGGGGTTGTGGAGAATTTACATCTTGCCCATCTCACAGCAAAACATAACAGTTTTTACTGTTTGTTATCACCTCTGTATTATATTTTAAGATGTATTAGTGATAATCTGTGTACAACTTTATAGGAACCACACAATGTGCAAACGTGTTAAATTGATTTATGTAATTCTCTCACTATGATTTGTTGCTTAAAGCATCTTCTCTATCTGAAAGGCAGGTCAGGCCACTGAACCAGAGTGCTTGATACCAGCAGGGCTTGTTGCTGGGGCAGATGGGCAGGTAAGCAAAAAGTGATGAAGACCTTTAAAGCATTATACTTTAGATAAAGCTATAATTAATAATCTCATTTGTTTACCAGAGATTTTTTTTATTTTCTTGCATTTATACAATTTTATTTATACAATTGCAACCTTAATATATCCAAATTCACTATCTGAACTTTTCGTTATCCAAACAATTAGTTTTGCACTTTCACCTTGTCACTTGTCAATTTACAGTTCTTATCTCATCTGGGTAGCTGAGTTTGTGAAGACATAATTTATGTGACATGTGCATCTGTGACATAATATTTGCGCTTGTGACATCTTGGTATCTACATCATGCTATGTTATCTTGGCATGATGATACTTCCCTTACTGTGATGTGTGATGCCATTTCTGATATCTAAGAGCACTTATGACATCATATCCCTGATGTGACTCATATGCTATGTACATCTAGGATGTCATAGCCATACCCATGATGTATCTATCATGTGTATAGTTTGACAGGAGTGTATTTTTATATCATTAAAATAAATAAATTTATTGGTAACTCTATCAGAATATAATTTTTACTTTAAAACTTGAGTGTTCTGAACACTTGAGAAATGTTTGCATTAATCGGTAAATGAGACTGTGTATGTACACACATTTAACCTGCTAATCATGGGACTCTAAACTTAACTGCTATCTGGAAATACCTTTGTGTCTGAATAATTCAAGTATAATTTTTCAATCTGTTTACTAATAAAAATTATCAAAAGCCTGAGACTGTGTACTTTTAGATTTCAAAGGAATCAGTTTTGAATTTATGTAGTCACAATAGGGATATTCAGATGTACAGACATACACATTCTAAAAAGAAATGAAATTTTTCTTGGTAATATTGGAAGTGTTCATTAATTGGTTTATGAATCTGAGGTACATCATTAGATTTTTTTAATGCAGTTTTGTTAATGACTAATTAACTAATCTGCTGTTTTAATCTTTGTTTTTCAGTATTTATTATTATCACTAATCACTTCTGATCAATAAGATCTTTTAATTACCCATCAAAGTTTGAAACCATTTGACATAAATTATTGAGTTAAAATATTAAGTTACTAATATATATAGCAGTTATTTATTCATGAGCATAATGCTTGCCAGTTGGTAATTCAACTGATACAGATATATAGTAAGAAACTTCTGTGTAGTTTTAATAACTTTTGACATTTCTGTAACTTACTAGGATGTCATGCAATGCATTATGTTGAATCACTATCAGAAAAGAACACTGCATCTGAATATTAATAACCTTAATTTACTCATATGAATTGTTATGAATTGAGGTATTGGTATAAATGTGTTGTGGTATTTAACACTGGTATATGCATGGACATGAATACTTTCTGTCTTATTTTCAGATTATTCTTGCTGGAGATCCCAAACAACTTGGCCCTGTGCTTATGTCCCCTTTTGCAAAAATGTATGGGTTTGAATTGTCTTTCCTTGAGCGCCTAATGGACCGTCTGCCATACCAGCGTAATACACAGCTCTATTCTGAGCATGGGGGATTTAACTCTGCCTTGGTTAGATACAAAATAATACAACTGAATGTGTGTGTGTGCATGCGTGCGCGCGCACATTGTATGTATGTGTGTGTGCGAGTGCATGTGTGTGTGTGTCTGCATATAAGCATACTTGTACACTATCAGTCCAAAGATTGTTCCAGGATTTTTTCAGCAATTTTTTTCAGTGGATTTGTTAGTTTTTACTTTTTTATTTCACTATACTGTCAACTCTTGAAAGAGCATGTATATGGCTGCAATCCTTTTCATATTTATGTTTGGGCTTTTTCTACTGTAAAGTACATGCAAAAAAGTACAGTCACCAGTAGTTTTTATGTAGACACTCTATCCAGCTTATGAATAAACCATGCCACTCGTTACTGAGAAATTAAGTGAGGAAGAATAACAGTAACAGTACAAAACACTGTAACTTGCCGAGCATTTATTTGCATGATTAAAATAAATAATGTAGGCAAAGTACATCGTACCAACCATATTAGTGTAAACATTTTACAGTTGTAAAACATTATGTATATAAATTTAGGATACTTTTATTGTTGACAGGTGTAAACATTTTACAGATGTAAAACATTATGTTTATAAATTTAGGATAGTTGTAAAACATTATGTATATAAATTTAGGATACTTTTATTGTTGACAGGTATAAACATTTTACAGATGTAAAACATTATGTAAATAAATTTAGGATACTTTTATTGTTGACAGGTTACTATGCTTGTAGACAACTACCGCAGCCATCCCTCCATTTTGCAACTGCCATCAAAGTTGTTTTACTATGGGCAGCTGCGAGCTTGTGCTCCACTGTCTTTAACAAACACTTTAATAGACTGGCACATGCTGGCATCTCTGGGAACTCCTATTGTCTTTCATGGCATTGAGGTACGTTTGCAAAACAGTTGTTGGAAGTTTGTGAAAATAAGTTACTACTTTCTTCCCTTTTTCACTTTTGTATTTGGTGATGATGTATATTAAGAGAAGCTGTGACTGTGGCAATTTGTTAAATGACTACTGGATCAACAAAGATGTTTATGGTGCTCTTCTCTTGTCTGTTTTCTTTTGTGTCTGTAAAGAAATGTTTTAAGTGGTTGTTCACTGTATCAGAAGAAGGATAATTTTAACAAAAGGACCATGCCAAGAAATGAGCAGGCTTACATAAGTGATTGCTGTGATTAATTATTTTTATTTGAATGGTTTCAAAAAATGTGATTATCAGGGACTTTTCCCCCATGTATTTTTTTATGTATATTTAGTTTATATTACAAGAAATTACTGTTTAGAAATTTGAGTGATTTTTGATTATTTTTATGCTATAAATGTATTTAATTTATGAGAATTTTTTTTTGAGGGGGAAAGAGTGTAACACTCATCAAAGCTAAGATCCTTAAGGTAATTTATATATACATTTATATACATATTGATTTATATGTAAAAAGTTTGTTGGCTGAGTTGATTTCTGTAGTTTGTTTTAATAAATATACAATAGCAGTTTAAATATTACTTTTGTAAACCAGAGAGTGAAAATAGTTTTCCTATTGTGGGGAGTAAATGTGAAATGTATGTGTGTATACATACATAAATACATACATAGGTGTGCATGTGTCATGGCTGAAATGGTGTGTTACACATAAAAAGATATAAAATGATTGGGGAGGGGGGGGTCAGGGAGATTTTTGTTAGATGTTTATTTTTGGTAGATGTTTTGGTATATTTTAGAAGTGTGTATGTGTGGGGGGAGAGGAGGATAGATCGGGACAGAGGTGAGATGAGATGGGGTTTGCAGTAGGATGATTAGAGGGTAAGGGAGGTAGATGATGGGAGAGAAAGAGAAGAAGAGGTGGAGGAATATATATATATTATAATATATATTGTCAATGCCAAGTTAAACTAGTTTAAATAAATGACTGCTGTCTATGTCGAGGTGAACTAGTTAAGAGTAAGGTCATTAAATAAGTAATTTCTCTGTATGCTAAGAGTAAACTCGAGTAAATGACTGTTGTCTACACCAAGAGAAGATTAGTTTAAGTAAATGATTGCTGTCTATGCCAAATGTAAACTAGTTTTAGTGACTGCTAAAAGTTCACCTAGTATAAGTGAGTGCTGTCTGTGCCATGGGTAAACTAATTTAGGTGCTGCTCTCTATGCCAAAGGTCAACTAGTGTAAGTGACTGTTGTCTGTGCCAAAGGTCAACTAGTATAAGCGACTTTTGTCTCTGCCAAGGGTAAGCTAGTTTAAAGTGACTGCTCTCTATGCCAACAGTGAATTATTTAGTGATTATATCTATATCAAGGGTTACTAGTTTAAGTGACCGTTTTCTGTAGAATCAGACATATAAATTTGATGGCTTTACATAAGTGATTGTTCTCTTAGCCAAGGGTAGATGAGTTTTAAGTAAGTATTTTTTTTCTTTGTCAAAGGCATTATATTTAAGTAAAAGTGGAATTTATTAAAGAAAGCTTCACAAGCAAAATAGAATGATAAATATTTTATAAATTGGGGAGGGGGGGGTCAGGGAGATTTTTGTTAGATGTTTATTTTTGGTAGATGTTTTGGTATATTTTAGAAGTGTGTATGTGTGGGGGGAGAGGAGGATAGATCGGGACAGAGGTGAGATGAGATGGGGTTTGCAGTAGGATGATTAGAGGGTAAGGGAGGTAGATGATGGGAGAGAAAGAGAAGAAGAGGTGGAGGAATATATATATATTATAATATATATTGTCAATGCCAAGTTAAACTAGTTTAAATAAATGACTGCTGTCTATGTCGAGGTGAACTAGTTAAGAGTAAGGTCATTAAATAAGTAATTTCTCTGTATGCTAAGAGTAAACTCGAGTAAATGACTGTTGTCTACATTTCATTTTCAGACAGTAAAAAATGTAGAGATTGTCATAATAATTATAATTATTACTTTGCATGTTCACTGAGTAGAAATGGTTATTGTTATAATTATAATTATAACCAATGTTTGCACAGTCACTGACTGTACTTATCACTGTAGGATGACATCTCTGGTATTTTATTGTTCTAATTAAGAATAATAGTTGTTTATTATTGTTAACTCATGTTGTAAATAATAGAGATCACATTGATTTAATATATATCTTTTAAATAAAATAAAATGTTTGTTTTATGTTAGCCAAATTGAACATTCCATATTAACTATATGGTTCTGATGTAATCACCATATAAATAATTTATCAAGAAATAAACATATACTTGGTTTCAAATCAGTCTATTATTCAGTTTATTCAGTATCGAAATGTCTGCAGCTAATAAAGTATGCAACAATAATTTCAATAATTTAATATGTATTTACTTTGTACACTCTGAGATTATACTTAATGAATAAAAAAATAATAACAATAATAATAATTATTTTAAAATTCACAATTAAGAATTTTAAATGGGTTTTCTGTGACTTTAAATCCCAGGGTGATGATATGCGAGAAGACAACAGTCCATCTTGGTTTAATCCTGAAGAAACAGTTCAGGTTGTGTACTACCTGCAGGGTCTTCTAGGAAATAAACCACCTGTACACCCAGATAATATTGGCATTATCACTCCTTACAGAAAGCAAGTAAGAAATGTTAGATGATGCAATGAATAAATGCAAGAAATTTTAACATTTTAGAGATGTTTTGGTTGGCCAAAGTTCTCCTAGAAATATATCATCTATTTTATATATATTGTAAGCAAATAAATGGGAGGAAGGTAAGATATAAAAGTGAAAAGAGGAAAAAGAAGAATGACAATGATGAGATTAAGAGGACTAAAACTCTCTCTTGCCCTAGCTTTCTCTCACTTTACCCATCCCCGTACTATAATAATAATATAATCATTTTTAAATAAACAATTTTATACAAATTTTAAACTTTTGTCACTATAATAATAATATAATCATTTTTAAATAAACAATTTTATACAAATTTTAAATTTCTGTCACTATAATAATGATATAATCATTTTTAAATAAACAATTTTATACAAATTTTAAATTTCTGTCACTATTTGTTTTAGTAGTAAAAGGACAAAGGGACCAATTCCACTACTTTATTTATCCCCGCTTATTTAAAACTTTCTGGACCACACACACATGTACACAGCTTTTGCACGATATATCTTGTCAGGATTTTAGTAAGGGCCAGCACCATGTGTGTATGTTGCACCTCAGTATTTAGTCAGCCAGTTTAACACTATAGCCAAGCATGTGCATCTGTCAACTTCTTTCAGACACATTCTTTCACGACATTACTGCTACACCACAACAACTACAATGCAGTATTCTAGTCAAGACTCTTTTTAAATGAACACAACAATTGATTTTATAATGGCTAAAAGAACTTAACTTATTATGTATCCTCTATGTACCGCTAGTTGTTTACATGCACCATGCAATCAATAACAACAAAGAAAAAAATTGGGGGATTAAGTATGAGCATTCGTTCATCCTTCACTAGATGTAATTATATTGCCTAATCTACATTGTCAAGTTGCTATTCTAACATAGAGAATAAAGAACAATTGTGAAGAGAAAGAAAACCTACTGATAACTTACTAAACTCCTATCAGCTGAGTTTTAGTAAATGGAAACTTAGATCACTTAGAGGCTGGAGACCATGAGGTTTCCAGATCTGGCAGAGCACCCAAGATCAGGTTTTTTGCTACAGAGCCGTAGCCAGTGAGGGACATAACACTCCCTCCCAATTGCAACAAAGTTGCCAGTTTATATACAGTTTTGCTGGCTCATCCAACCAATCAGAATGCGCACAAAAAAAGAAAATTTCCATTGATCAGGTAAATATGCTGTTAAAAAGAAACTATTAGTACATGCAAATTACATTGTATGGGAGGGGTAAATGCTGAATGTATTCATAATATTGAATAAATAAAATGCTTGCATATCATCTACATTAGTTCTCTCTCTAGATTTCAATTTGTACAGTCAGCAACAACAATAAATGGCTGCAATTGATGAGTGTCATGACAACATTCGTTCACTATTCATATGCAACATTGTACATTACACAAATGAAATAGATGTGCACAAAATTTTGAATTGAATTAAAAACACGTGCTGATGGTAGTTTGTTGACAACAGTAACACTCACAGTAGTGGTTGGTGTGGGTATTATACGATATATACATATATATGAATGTATTAAGAGTAAATTTTTTTATATGTTTCAAAAGAGAAAGATTCAGGCACATTGCAAATATACATTTTCTGTTTGGTAGAAAGCTTTAGGTTATGATGCTCATGCATTTTACTCATCAACTCGTTGAATATTTCAAAGCTAATAGCCCATGAAACCCAACTATTTCCACATTGTCCACATATATCCCTAAACACAGTCACTCCTATTATACCCAGCCTTACCCATATTTGAAACCATATTCTTGAAACCCAACCACATCTATAAAACCCAAGCATTTCCATGAAAACGACCATATCCATAAAACTCAACTGAGATTGAAAGACCAGCCACATCCAAAAGAAAATACAGCCACACTTATGAATCTAAAAAATCACATGCAGAAAATCTATTTGTAAAACCCAACTGGAATTTTTTTTTAGATTGTTACAAAATTTGTAGTATAGATATGTTCTGGCTTTCTTCTTCATGTAGTAAATTCTTTCACTATTTATTTGTTTGGGGGTTTTGTTAAAACTTTCTTAAGTAATTGTTCTCTATAGGTTGAGAAGATTCGGATGATGATTGAACGATTGGCAATTCCAAGGGTCAAAGTTGGATCAGTTGAAGAATTTCAAGGTCAAGAGATGCAGGCAATAATTATCTCCACTGTAAGTTGGCTTAATTTGAAGATATAACTTCAACAGCTTTGCTAAGTGTATGCATTGTTTTATACATAGGCAGAATAAAATAGTGAGAGATTTTGTTTTGAGTTTTGCATGTAGAAAGTAGTTTCTAGATCTGTATCTAGTTTAGTTGTGTTTTTTTTCCTTTTTACTGTTAGCATATTTATCATCTGTGTGTTCTTCTTTTGCTCAAAACTTCAATCAACTGTTAAGTCAGAATTAGAAAGTGGACAGAGAGCTATGGTCTTCACCTACCAAGACACCCTCAGTGAACACACACAAAATTGCATTGAGACACATCTTAACCTATTAAAGGGATATAGTCCAATAATTACCAGAAGAAAATCTTCATAAATTAGAAAAAATATATGAGTTCAACAGAGAAAAAATTCTAGAAGAGAAAATCGTTTTCCTCACGTAAAAGGCTAGTAAGATATTTTTTTAATTTTGCATCTTAAAATAATTCACCTGTATTATAAAGAGATAAAGTTTACTATATGGATGAATATGTTATTACTAGATGTACCTTTCCATGCACACTTTATCATTGTTGATAAATTGTCATCTTTTATGCTTTGTAGGTACGATCAAACCAGCAGTTGGTGCGCTCAGACATCCGTCATGTGTTGGGTTTCCTGAGTAACCCTAAACGGTTCAATGTGGCCATAACTCGTGCCCAGGCAATGCTCATCATTATTGGAAATCCTCATGTCCTGGCCCAGGTGATTATCATCATGTTTTCACCAATTCTCTCATTGTCATGTCCTGTCTTAGGTGAATGTTCTCTTCACGTATTCACCAAATGTCTCCTATTCTGTCCTAGATGATTAATTATCTCTATCCCCTATTTATTATCTCCATTCCCTATTGATTATCTCCATCCCCTATTAAATAACTCCATCCCCTATTAAATATATCTATCCCCTATTAATTATCTCCATCCCCTATTGATTATCTCCATCCCCTATTAAATATCTCCATCCCCGATTATCTCCCATATTGATTATAAATATCTCCCATATTGATTATAAATATCTCCCATATTGATTATAAATATCTCCATCCCCCCTATTAATTATCTCCATCTTAATTCATCACATCTCACCCTCTTGTGTTCTAGGTGATCATTGCCATCACAAATTCTCCACCTCTTTTTCACCAACTGTCTCATCCTTGTCTTCTGTCTTTGTTGGTTGTCACCATCACACATTTACCATGTCTGTTGTTGTTTTCTTTCTAAAAATTGTTAAAGGCAGTGGGCATTATTTTCTTTCCCTTTTCAGAAAAAAAATGAGAGAAAATTATTTTCTATTTTCTATAGTTTGTTTGCCTTCCACAAACAAGAATTTGTGTTAGTTTATTTTAAAAAGAGAGATTTTAATTTTTATGCATAGTTTCTTAGATGTTTTGTTTCAAAATTAAAATAAATAAATTTATACATTTTGTTCAGGAATGTGCTTTCTAGGTAGTCGTAAATTGCATTCAACCATTGTTGTGCTATTATCTACATTTTAATGATCTACTAATTGATTCTTGCCATTTGATTTTAGGATGAGAATTGGCGAAGTTTCATTCAGATGTGTGTTGAAAACAACTGCTATAAGGGTTGTGACCTTCCTGACAGTTTGAAGTCAGAAAAACGGATGACAGAAGTGAAAGAGAAAACTATTTCCAACCAGCAAACCAAGGATGTTGATAATACTGTCAGTCAGACAGAACCATTGGGTCCAACACTGGACGTATAGCAAGAGCAAATGACAGACATTAAGAGGTCTCTCCAAAATCCAAATCATGCAGTCCGTCCACTTTAATAAAGTAAACCATCATATAAACTATATAGACAACATTTTTTTAACATGCAGTTACAGTACTTTTGCAAAGAAGTGTTGTATACCTTTTTTTTTTTAAGTTTAGAGGCCACAAAATCATGTATCACTAGCTGTTTTTAAATCTCTTATGTGCAGCAAATTAATAATGCTCTTAAATGGAACAGCCATCATGGTACATGCTTGTGCAGGTTAGGCACACATTTAAACATGTTCTGTCTTCCAGGATGTGACTTTTTATTTCTAAAGTCAGATTTGGCAAGAGTTTTCTTTTGTTTGTATTTCCCATAAACTGATTGCTAAAATTATTCATTTATAGTTGCTTTGATACTGTCATAATGAATGAATTTGAAGTAAATATTTTCTTTATTTGGGAAACAATAGCCAACCAGTATTATTATCACTATAAATTACTTTAATTTATCAGCCATGTCAAATTTTTGCAATACATTTATTTTAATTTGATTAAGGACACTAAAACAAAGCTAATCATTATAAATGTAATTAATTTGTCAAATTTCTAAAAATGTATTTTTTCCACCGTAAAACCAAGCAAGTTTTTCACATCATGAATCCATGTTCCCTTACTGACAAAAACTGTACAAACTTCATAATTCCATGGCATCTGCACTGCAAGAGCACATAAGCAAAGGTGAATGTTTTTAAAAGGGAAATCCTGTCTGATGTCCACAGTGCCTTGCAAATGTACACAGAACCAAATGTTCTTATATTACAAACAAAAGCATCCTCTCAAGCAAGGAGGAAGGATGGGTATTAGAATATGGGCATTTGATAAATCTTGAGGACAAACTCTTACTCTATATTATTTTTTTTTCTTTCTGATGGTAGCTCTAATCAAATATTGAATGTGTTTTCTCTTTATTATTAGTTTCTGATGATTACCAGTATATGTGTGTTTATCAGCTTGTAGTATTGATGTCCTTTTTTTTCCTGATTTCATATCATTGTTGTGAGTGTTTACACTGTGCTCTGGTCTCACTTTTGACTAGATTTTTATCTAAATATTTTTAATTAAAGACATTCCATGTTTATTTTAACTGTAAAGCGATCTTCTCTGTTGAATGGTGCATATTTGAAATGAACTTGAGATATGACAAAATACACTAATTCTATTTTTTATGATGAAAATAAACTGAAGGTACATTGATTTCATTTGTGAGCATGCATGCATCTCTATATATTTGGTGTGTACTTGTGGAGTTAGAGTGATGTACAATTATACCTAAATGTGCCTTTTTATATTTTTTACAGTCTTTTATCATGCTAAGATTTAAATTTGTGACATTTGCATTTGATATATATTTGGTGTGTACTTGTGGAGTTAGAGATGATGTACAATTATGCCTAAAGGTGCCTTTTTATATTTTTTACAGTCTTTTATCATGCTAAGATTTAAATTTGTGACATTTGCAACAAGTAGAATTTAAAAAAATAAATGGATGCATGGATGATTAAGATTCTGTAAAGTATATATTCTACGTTTTTTTTTTTAATTTATAAATAAGTGCCAAATCACACATTCTTTTCTTTTTAGATCTTTATACTGACTGCTGGTCAAATACAACATAGATAAATAATAATATTTCAAAAATTAATATGAACCAGGAAATGAGTGTTTCTCTGAAAAAAGATCTTTCATTGCAAATATTCTTGGAGTGAACCCTTTTGGTCCTTATGCATTCAGTTGTGTCCACTATCCATTGCAAGACTCATTTACTCGTCTATCAGTCTGAGTGTTATATAATGTCAATTCTGGTGCTATGTAATGCTGGTTCTGTTGGTATATAATGTCATTCAATGTTCTATATAAAATCAACCCTGGTTTTGTATGAAACGTCACTTCTGAGGCTGTGTAATGTTTCTGGTGCTATATAATTTTGCTTCCGATGGTATGTAATATTGGTTCTGGTACCATATAATGTTGGCTGTTGTGCTATATAATGTTGGGTCTGGTGGTATATAATATTGGTTCTTATGGTATATAATGTCTGTTCCAGTGGTATGTAATGTCATTTCTACTGGTATGTAATGTCAGTACTACATGTATGTGTTGTCAGTTCTACTGGTATGTAATGTCAGTACTACATGTATGTAATGTCAATTCTACTGGTATATAATGTCAGTTCTACATGTATGTAATGTCATACCAGTTGTACTGGTATGTAATGTCTGTACTACATAATGTCAGTACTACATGTATGTAATGTCAGTTCTACTTGTGTTTAATGTCAGTTCTACATGTATGTAATGTCATACCAGTTGTACTGGTATGTAATGTCTGTACTACATGTATGTAATGTCAGTTCTACTGGTATGTAATGACAGTACTACATGTATGTAATGTCAGTACTACTGGTGTATAATGACATCTCTGGTGGTATCTAATATTGACTCTGATGGTATGTAATGTTGGTTCTACTGCTGCTGTGTAATGATGTTTTCTGTTGGTATATAATAATTTCATTTCTGTTGCTATGTAATATCAGATATGGCACTGTGAAATGTCAGTTCTGGGGCTATATAATGTTCTGATACTATAAATTTTCAGTAGTGTTGTTCTGTAATGTTTGTTCTAATGCTATATAATGTTGTTTTTGGTGTTACATAATGTTGATTCTGGTGCTATGTAATGTCCATTCTGTTGCTATATAATATCAGTTTGTTTTTTATAATGTCAGCTCTGGTGCTATATAATGTCAGTTTGGTGCTGTGTAAAGTTGGTTCTGGTGCTATGTAATGTTGGTTACTTCTTGAAATAATTGACAGTTATATTTTTAAAATATTTTTATATCTATACTCAACAGATTCATCTGTTCTAACTGATATCATTTTTTTTAAATTTGAGATGTAATATGCTTTTAGTGAGTAGTTTTCTATGTACACAGTTGATTTAATTTGTTTTATTGTAAAATATAACCAAACAAACACAAAAGTTATAGTGTGGTTTTAAAATCCTAATATAAATTTTTATTTCCAAATCATTTAAATGTTTTCATATTTGTCATTTGTTTTTTTAATTTTAAATACATTACAAATTATAATTTAAACTATTCTTCACTGAAAACAAAGTTTTAAATGATGTAATGTTTTAGGAATTGAAAGAACTAAACACTTATGTCTCTAAATGTGTATAAATGATTTACTATCAGTGGCATAATTTGTTGTTGTAATTCTTAATACAGTCAATCAAAGAAAATATTAAATTGAAATGTTAGCTAAACATGTATGTGTAATTAATTACATTTTTTGTTTCTACAAACCTTGAAGTAACATTAGAAAATAGGAAAAGTCCCATCACAAGCAGTTATAAAAAGAACAATTTATTGCTAATCTCATCTAAATTACATAGAAAGGTTAGATACATTAGGAAAGGGTTTTAAATAATTTTTTAGTGGTTAATTTGTCATTCATGAGCATGCAAATTCTTTCTGGCGATCAAATTTGTCACTGTTCACTCACTTTATTGTTATATATAAAGCAAAAGAGAAAAAGTTGGTTGGTTTTTTTCCCAAAATATGATCTTATTATATTTGACGACTCCTTCAGCTTAGTATTTTCTTGTTCCATGCTGTTCATTTGCCTTCATCAGGAGGGGATAGCATCAGAATCATATACATATATTAAATATATCTTGATTTATGTCTTTTTTCTGAGAACTCAATCAAGACCTACTTCATTCAGAAGTATCTGTCTCCAACAGTTGATATTGATTTCTGATGTGGGTTTTTTTTATTTCTATCATCTTTTCTCTCATAACTGAGTCATACCTGATTTCACTGAGAGATGCCCTATATCATTTTGTATTGCCAGAAATCACCACACCATTTCTTTTTATGCGGCGGTGCTGGTGCTTACCCTTTTCTTTTTCCCGTCCTAATTTGCGGGGTTTCCAAGCATAATCATAATTTTTTTGTAGAATTTCTTCCACTTTCTTGAGCTTTTCTTCATTTTTCACCTGTCCCCATCTTGCAAATAATGAGCCACCTGCTGTCAAAACAGCATCTAGTTCAGGATAGAGAGCTGGGCGATTCAACAGATTTGTGTCCCAGAGAAGATTTTTTCTCCAGCTAGCACGTGTGCAGAAATAGACAACATACAACTTCCGCCGCAACTTGACAGCAAATTCATATATGGATGGGACATGGGAAGTCTTGGGCAGTCGATGAAAGATATGGACATTGCGCATGCCAATGGCACTGTGCCTGCGAGGTTTCCAGTCAAAAGAACTTTTCCCTATGGGTTTGGAAGGCAGCATAGCAGCTGACCAAGAGCTCCAATGAACTTTTGTTAGACCTTGTTTCTTACTTATCTCGGAGTCTGGAACACTTTCTCGAAATTTTTTATTAACTCCAGGCTGCAAATAAAAAAAAGAAAATCATTACATAAGCATACTGATGCTGAGATGGATTCTGAAATAAAATTGTAGATGTGTTGGATTTTGTTCATCAAGAGTTGTAATTAAAGTGGGAATTATGGCTCATAACTTATAAGCAAGTTTGCTGTCATGAGTAAAATTATTGCAAAATCTGAAATTGTCAAGTTGCTATGACTGTTAAAGTATGCATTTTAGAGGTCACTTACCAGACAAACTGTGCAGTTTTAGTGCAAATGTAAACCAGCCCCTGCTTAAATACTTTATGAAAATCAAAAATGTAAGTCATTCTATCAGACAATATTTGCAAGTCATTGATTACTTGTAGAAATGTTGTTTTGATGCTCAATATAACACCAAAGAAAAACTTCCATGAAGAATGTAATTTGTATGATACTAATGGACTTCTTTATTTACACTTTGATCTTAATTGTCATGGAATTCTTTATTTACACTGGACATTGATCTTAACTGTCATGGACTTCTTTATTTACACTGGACGTTGATCTTAACTGTCATGGACTTCTTTATTTATAGATTGGTTATTGGTAGGTGTAGTTTTTACCAATGTAGAACTCCTATATAAAAATATATTTAAATACTTCCCAAAATCTAAATTTAACTGGAAACTATTGTTTTATTGAAATGTATGTGCAAATTTGATGATTAAACTTTAAATAATATTGTCAGAATAACTTCATTCCAAATGGAAATGGTGATTAAGATATATTAGTTTATCCTCTTTTTTTTTTTTTAAGTCACAAGAAAATGTAGAAGTAATTGTTCTGGAGTGGTGAAACTATGTGTACATAAGAAAGTTTTATTGTAATGATGTGGGTACAAGTAAATATTGTCTGTATAATTTTTTAGATAGAATAGATTTTTTTATTTACAGATTAGTTGTTGATCTTAATATGAAAATGATATATCTTTCTATAATCAGGTAATTGATATTAAGATAATAATAGTCTTGATTAATTCTAGGTTTTTATTGATCTAAAGATAATAATGGACTTATTTATAGACTGGTTATTCTGATCATGAGATAGTAATGGATTTCATTATTTATTGATCTTTAGATAAAAGTTGACTTGATTATTTGTGGGCTGGGCTGGCTGTTCATTCATAAGATAGTAAGGGACTTGTTTATTTATAGACTGGTTATTGATCTTAAAATGTTAATGAACTAAATACTATATGTACCCAGTTTGGTGCTTTCAAGATCAAAATTACATTACAATTAGTTGTGATCTTGAATATGCTTGAAAAATGAAGTGTCAGCTTAGATGTTTTTTAAATAATTTAAATTATAAACTTTAAAGAATGTATTTGTTCACCTTGGGAAATGTGTTTTGCATTTAAAAAAAGGTCAACTGTGGGTATCATAACTGACATTATTCCTCCATGGGACTATTATTGATTCACAGTTTGAATATTTTTTTGTTTTTACAGTTTGAAATTTAAGATTCAGAAATGAGACTAAGGGTGAAAGTAATGCATTTAAAAAATTTAACATTTGGGGGAATAAAACACTTTCTGTGATATTCAGATAAAAGATTAAAAATGTTGTTGAGGAAAATATATATACTTACAGATTTCTTTTTTGTTTTCTTCGCTTTACTTTTTGTTTTAAGAGTCTTTTTGCTGTGTGCCTTGCTCATTTTTGTACTTTTCAGTGCTTGTACCCCTTTTCCTTTTGCAGTTTTGGCCTTGGCTTTTGCAGGAGTGAATAATTTGGATTTGGTGCTTTGGGGTTTTCTTTTTGTGGGTTTAGTTCCTGTATTCACTGTTGTTGTTTTGACAGTTTTTGCCACTGGTTTTTTGGGACTTGTTTTTTTCACTTTGGCTGCTCTTTTTGCTAAAGCTTTCTTCACACCAGGTGACTTTGTTGATGGTGTGGCTACACCCCTAAGAGCACCAAACATGCTTTCGAGATCTTTGTGAAGAGCTTTTCCACCCTCTCGGGTGCGAACTTCTTCTTCATAGGCCTAGAGAGAAAAAGATTTTGAGATAAGTATTAAATTAATAAATAAATGTTTGTATGCTTGTTACTAGCATAGGCCTAGAGAGAAAAAGATTTTGAGATAAGTATTAAATTAATAAATAAATGTTTGTATGCTTGTTACTAGCAAAGAAAAACTGATGATGGGAGAAATAAGGCTCTAGGTCAGCAACTTGTTATCCATCAATCTTTGTTTGATTGTGAATGAATTTGATAAGTAAAAGAATTTTTTTTATATACAGAAGACCTTTGTGTAAATGATCTCTGCAGTGATTTTACTCTGCCTTGTGCATTACTCTTGCCTTATCCTGGGGGAAATAAAATGCATTGCAGTTCTCACCAGCATTAAACATTATACATACTCTTCCAAAACTTAAAAACATTCAAGCAAACATACCTGTACAAACTCGGCTCCCTTTTCACTGTAACAGACTGTCATTATTATGTCAAAGATGTTGTTAAACTGGTCCAGTTTCAAATGACGCCCTCCAGTGATTTTTGCCAAAGTGCTATAAAATTTGGTACTCTGGGAATGATTGAGTGCTTGTACAGCATAAATTTTTACCCCCTGTTAAATAAAGAGAAAAGAAATAGTGACTGTTATTTAGATTTCCTGCCGGTGGTGCTGTGTCGGCAACATAAAGTATGTTTGGTGACTTGGATGCTGCTCTAATAGAATGACAGATGACTGAGCATGATTATTTTCGGTGATGAAAGTGATTTTGTATGTTGTGATTTTGTTGGGAGGTTCAAGAATAGAATATTTTGCTCTGAGATAAAGTAAGGTATTATTTTTTATTATATTTGAGAATTCCAATGTTTCATCTTTACAGTTCAGAATTAAGTGAACTGAATTATATCTGTATTACTGTAATGTAAACGTATCAATGGACTTTCCTATCACTGGTATTTTGGTTATATCTGCATTCACTATAATCATTTAAACGGATAGATGGACTGAAATATCATTTAAGTATGTATGTTGTAATATGTGTTATATTTTAGTACTGACTCATACCGTGTAAGCTTGCATTAATAAACAGACAAGTTCTCAAGAAACAATGTCAATGAATATTGCTGCCATCAGCACGCAATCCTAAACAACAAAACTTCTCACCAGGTTAGCAAGCTTCCGTGTCTCTTTTTCCCAGTCGAGTTTCTCCTCTTTGTGAGCATAGTACTTGGCCGGGTGGGGGGTGGCGTCGCCGATCATTACTAGAGACCGCTGGCTGCCAGGGGTCCACGACAGCTCAGTCTGTATACGTGCCAGCACTAGCTCGTAGCACTCGTCGAAATCGCCACCGCCCGTCGCCGAGATGTTTTGCACGAAGTCGCACATTTCTGGGAGAGAGGCGCCAAAGTCGATCCACTTGATGATGTAGTTGCTGGCATCGCAGTAGTCCCCATGTGCTACGACAGCAATTCGAATGCCAGGAATATCTGCCTGTAGCCGTTGAATCATGTCACCTACGCGACCACGAACTTCCGCGATGCACGAAGACATCGACCCAGTGGTGTCGAAAGAAAAGACAATTTCGATGAGGCCACCTAAGAAATGAATTCATCCGCTCTGAGTTTCAATACAGGCTCAGAGCAATTAAACTCTTACATTCTTACTCAAATACAGTTTTCTACAGAGAAAATAAACTGTATGGTAGATTACATTTTTATGCTCATATCTATATCCCAGTGACACATCAGACAGTAATTTAAAATTAACTTTCCTTGACAAATAGATCATTACACATTTAGTAAACAATATTAATCAAAGTTACAGATCAGGTCAAAAGGAATCTGCATCGTCCATATAAATTAACAAAATCAACAGTTTTGGGTGTTTAACAAATTTCATAATCTCAGTCCCAATAGCTTTTGTAATTTAAGCAATCAAAAGAAATAGTTTCTGTAAGACTTTTCGATACAACCAACGAGCTTGTAGATGACACAGAGGGCGTCTTTGATATTGCAGATATAACCGGACAAAAATTAAAATGCGTTCTTCACTAGTGTCTTGTTTACTTCATACCTTAAGCGCACGCGAAACAGAATTAAGTCTTGACGAGGATTTGATGTTAAATTTTAGCCACTTTGTGTCGTCATGTAGCGAGCAACCACGGGAAGTTTGATTTTTATTTTGCCTTTAACACTAAAATAGCAAATGTATCAAAGTTGTTCGCTACTATGGCAGGAAGTTTTTTTTTTATAATAAAAAAAATTGAAATAGCTGACTTATTTGTGTGTGTGTGGTGTAGTTTGTGGAGTGGTGGTGGTTGTTTATATGCGTGGTGTGGATTCTTGTTGTCGGTCTTATAGGTCGAAAAGCTAACACTTCTAAATATGGGAACCTTTTTATTTGCTTCATAAACTGCTGTTTTGCCACAATACTACAATGAAACTCTTAAAATTAAAAGTGTCGTTCTTAATTTTTCTTAAAAAAAAGGAATTCCTTTGGCAAATTTTGAATGTCCAAAGTATGATTTTAAACTGTACACCCCAAAAAAAGCCCCAACAGTTTTTGAATTAGCATTATTTACACTGCTCATTGAAACATTCACTCCTGCGACCCCCCACCCCATTTCTGTGAACAAGCCAAGGACTGACCCCCAAAAGCCTACTGATTAATGCACGTCACAACACTGCTACTTACCAGGAGGAAGTGGTACTGCAAAGGTAGATGGCCCTGCAGTCGAAGACGAAGTGGCGATATGCAAAGACTCTTTTCTAACAGATTCCACTCTCGATGGTTCTTTGACCCCTCCCTCCTCGCTCAGTGCCTCTTCGCCATCATCTGTTATCTTGTTTTCGACCACACTAACGCTGGGAAGACTTATAGAAACTGTTCCCTTCAAGGAGGCTCTGCTAGAAGCTTTGGACAGTTCCTTGCCGACGTCTGCTGGGGCGGCAGACAAGCTTGTCATCTCACCCACTGAAGAACCGGAAGGAAGACGTTTAAGTGTGGTCACGTTGCCACTCTTGTCCAGAATGGCTGTGGACTCTCGCTTGGCCAGAGATGCAACCATACTTTTGACCGACGCATTCTTTGTGCTTTTTCGACTTGGCAAAGGTGTGGCTATTCAAATCAGAATGTTATTGTTTAATTTTTTAAAAAAGCATTGAGACATGAGAACACAGATCTGACTTAGGACTCAAATATTCAGTGGCTCCATACTGAGACATGAATGTTTTGCCTATGTTAACACTATCATCACTTTGAAACGAACAGAGCTATAAAGTTGACATACTGAGACATGCATACCAAACGAACAGAGCTATAAAGTTGACAGACTGAGACATGAATTAAGTTCCCTAGCTATGCATTTGTCAGCACCATGAGCTGTTTGTAAAAAACATTTAGAGATCGAGATATACATACCAAGTGTTAAAGACTTTTCCTCTGATTTCTAGTAGCTTTTAGTGCGTGTTCACACAGATGTACCACTAACTCAACGCTGTATTGCCAATAGATTTAAATCCAAAGTGGCCTGTTTAATAACTGCCTAAGGAAGATTTTAACAAAAAGACAAACACATTCATTCTAACCTTCATCTTTCTCTTCTACCGGTATGGTCGGAGCTCTTCTGAGCCCAGGAATGGGTCCCGGTGCTTTCAGAGAAGCTAGTTCACTTGACGTGTCTATAGCCTTTGATGTCGGTAGCTTAAGACTGGGCCATTTGATCGCGGTGACCGTTGGTCTGGTGATAGTCGTTGTAGTGCGACTCAGTGTGGACAGAGTGCGGCTGACCGTAACAGAGGTGTTGCGTTTGGTCATTTTGGCTGGCCGCTCATACGGCGAACAATTAGAGGCCTTTCGCTTCATTTCTCAATCGCATACAAGAGAGTAGTCTGTGCAAATCACAAAAATAATGGCTATGTTAAAAACATGGCATTTCCATGAGAACGTAGTGCAAGGTTGTATGGTTACTATCATCACTTTGAAATGACGTTTTGCCTGTGTTAACACTATCATCGCTTTGAAATGATAACGTTTTGTCTATGTTAACATAGTCACGCTGAATGAGGAGTTCAACATGATTGTATTTTTAATACTATCATCACTTTGAAATGACGTTTTGCCTATGTTAATACTGTCATCACTTATGAAATGACGTTTTGCCTATGTTAATACTATCATCACTTTGAAATGACGTTTTGCCTATGTTAACACTATCATCACTTTGAAATGACGTTTTGCCTATGTTAACATAGTCACACTGAATGAGGAGTTCAACATGATTGTATTAACACTATCATCACTTTGAAATGACGTTTTGCCTGTGTTAACACTATCATCACTTTGAAATGACGTTTTGCCTATGTTAACATAGTCACACTGAATGAGGAGTTCAACATGATTGTATTAACACTATCATCACTTTGAAATGACGACGTTTTGCATAGTTGTGTAATATTAATCATTATATAAAAATGAGGACATTTTTGCTTGGTTGTGTTAAAACATCATCGCATTTAAATGGGGATGTTTTGCAAGGTATTAATATTATAACAATTAAATGCGGTTGGCAGGTTTTATTTGTTTTTCTTCTTTTAATTTTTTCTTTTTTTTTGGTGGGAGGGGATAGAGAAGAGTGAATGATTGTAGTAATATTTTGGTGTGTGCCAATTACGTAAAATAGTAGCAATAATTGGTGTGGTGTAGTGCCAATAGTAACATTAATTGGTGTAGTACCAATTTGGTATTAAAAAGGTGGTTGGTGTGGTATGACACCAGTTATACAAAAATATTAATACTTTTTGGAACCGTGTAATATTGAGTAGTTTGGTGTATTTCTATTAGTAACAAAAGGTAGTATAGTATCAAGAATATATTGAATGATAATTTTAGGTGGTGCTACGTAGTAATACTGTACGGACCAATGCTGTAACGTATAGTGCCATAGAGTAATGCTGTAACGTATAGTGCCATATAGTAATGCTGTATATTGAAATGCCTTAGAGTAATACTTTATGGTGAAATGTCATGGATATTACTCTGTAGTAAAGTTATGTGTGTTATAGTATTAATGTAAAGTGAAATGCCATATAGTAATGCTGTTGTTCTAAATGTGTGGTATGGTACAATGTAGTAATACTCTGTTAGTGTCATGGATGAATGGTGAGATGTTACTAGTATAGCATAGTAACAGGCTATTATACTATTAATAAAATAACGAATAACTTTTTTCCCCTTTTCTGCCCTATAAATAATACCACATCACCAACATTTATTTCCTACCCACTCACCCCATACGCTACGGAATTCCACCGTCATTCTACCTGACTGAAAGGATTTCCCCATGAAAATCTCAGGACTGTATATAATATATATATATGCATACATTTATAGATCTAAATACATGCACAGTACATGCACTATCAATGAAAGGAAGTTAATAAATATGTAGACATGCTAATCTGGTGAAAATTGACTAAATAGCAGTGGATGCAAAGTGTGGTTGTATGAAAATGTTCAACGTGTCATTGCTAGTGAATGCAGAGATTAATTACTTTTTCTCGATACAGATGTCTCACTCCTTTATAAGTTTACTCACAGAGAAATGCTTTTAAGTTTTCAATGCAAATTGCCGACTGGGAGTTGGGGAAGAAAGAAAGAAGAGTAAAAGCGCTAGAGTACTGTTAACTCTTTTGAATGACCAAACCCGGCAGTTGCTAAAGAACGCTGTTATGTTGTCAAAATAAAACGAGTCTTGTAGAATGTAGACGATGAAGTTTGCCAAGACCGACTATCCAGTGCAGGTTATTGCTCGTGATATGGAAAAACAGTTTCAGTGTGAGTTAAAGATTTCTGTTAGATGTAAACCAGATATTGAAAAGTATATTTTGACAGAATGGTTATAAAGTGAGAAGGAGCGAAAATAACTATGTATACTTACTGGCGTATGTGTTCCGTGCGCAATGGCTGCACCTTTATCGAAGAACACGCCCCTTGTCATAAGGTCAATACACCACTTGAATGACTGGATTTCTATTTCCACCTCACTGATCAAACAGCGTGAAATTGACTTGTAATCAAATTTGATGTGGTATAGTTGATAAAATAAAAAAAATAATAATAGCGAATACTTTATTTTTACAACTAGGAGGAAAAAACTCAACCTGCTCTAAACGAATTTTTTTTTTTAAATCAAGTAATTCATTAAAAATAAAATCTAATCTCGAACATGCACCTAGCAATCAATCAATTATTTAAGACTGCAAGTCACTAAATAGCCAGCCAACAAACCACATTATTTACATTTCTAAACTCTGAAGGCTTAAAAAGAAAATCTGCGATCGATTGATTATTTTTGACCAGAAGTTTAAATTAATCGTAAGATATTTAGAAAGTCCTGGATCACTGACTTCACGTCTAACGACTCTAACCCTATTCGTTACCGTATGTGTAGGGATTAAACGACCCGACTGTTAGGAACTTAAGACCAGCAGCGGAAGTTTGGTGCCGACTGTTTATGTTTAGCCGGTATGCAAAACCCGTCAACGATCAAGCTTTTCGATCAAGCTTTTCCACGACAAACAATTTATATACCATGGGCAGAGGCGTGTTTGAACCTGCTCTGAAGTTCCAGTAAAAGAGCTGTGCAGTTCTTCTTTCTGTGCCGAGTATGTATTACGCACCGATTACTGAATTTCTAGTGTCCTAAGGCAACCATGGTTTAGACTTGTCGATCGTGCTTATCAAACAAGACAATTCAAGTAGAGATTTTGAGATTATTCTGTTTGGGGTTTTTAGTCATCATTGTGAAAGCAATTCATATTGTAGTTATCGATTTGATCCGCAGTGTCAAGTGTGAAAATCATATCATACTGCACCGGAGAGAGAGAGAGAGTGTGTATTGTGTGGTGTGCTACAACTTAGGTAAGATTTGTGACAATGTGGGTAGAGGATATTTGCTGGGGAAGGGGATGGGAATGTGACGTCACAACAAGTAATTTTGCTCTTCATAAATAAGTTTTTCCGACCTTACCTAAGAAACAGTCAGCTTGGAACAGGTGTGTGTGTGTGTGTGTGTGTGTGTGTGTGTAAAGAGAGATCATGAATAGATTGCAAATAAGTATAATGTTCACATTTAGCCAAAACTTGAACAAGTTTTTTGTGAAATTAACTATTATCACTTTGCCATTAGAGTCATATCAGAGAGAAAGTTTTAAAAACACGAACTCTTGGATTAAAAAAAAAAAGAGTATACTGTGTTAAGAAAAATAAAATAATAACTGAATGAACGTATCCCTACATGTGTGCTCCCTAGTCCGATCTTTTCGATTTTACTGACGTCGAAGACGGGCGCAAATGACAATGAAGAGATTTATGTTTTGAAAGCAAAGTTGTATATATGAACGTCATACTATTACGGGTGGTGAGTGAAAAGTCAGATGGCTGCATGGTGGATTTTTAGGTGTAGTTTTTACCAAGATCTACTCAGAACACCAGTAATCTTAAGTAGGCGCGGTCTGTAGTACACGTGGCCCGCTTCACCACCCCGTCCGATGGAAGTCACTTAAATTAACCTTCCTGCTAGAGACTTAAGAGCTACGCACAATTAAGTTTTTCAACCTAAGTGAGGATGGGACCCAGAACCGCGCTGAACAATTGTATAAGTAAGTTCGCGTTCGGCTTACCAAGGCTGCTATTAATTATTGATGAACACACACACACACACACACACGTACGGATTGTGAAAGGCATATATGGGAAATTTTTAGAAGAAACCGGGTGTTATTGCGAGTTAATGAAATTAAGTAAAAAAGAATAATATGAGTTGCTGCAAATATTATATTTGTTTTTTTGATTATTATTAGTGATGCTCTTCTATCTTCGTAATCATTTTGTCAAAATTATACCCTTTTTCATCATAAACGAATGACCCCTTCAATTGTCACTAGCGTCAGCGAACAGGTTAACAATCGATTAACTCTATAGTACTTTCGGTATTACTACTATTAGTGCAAACGCAACAAATGTTTCACGTGACTTAGGAAAGAAATCACATGATTTTGATATGACCGAATTTACAACTACTTCCGGTTGGATATCAAACTAAAATACGGACAAATGTACAGATGCGTAAAGGTAATAAAAACTACATTTGACATAATTGGAAGAAAGAAGGTTGGAAGTAAAAATATGCTAAATGAATTTACAAATATTTTCATTGTGAACATTTTTGCGTGCAAAATGGATTTTGCACCGAATGCAAGGTTAAATATAATTATTCGATACCGCATACGCCCCTTTATATCAAGATTTGTTTCTAATTTTGACATGTTTTAGTTACACTTAATGTTTTGTATATTTGCCATATTTTAAAAATTATAATAAGAACACACTATATACTACAGTTATTATTAAATGGACATGACTTCTACCTCATTAGATTTTATATTCTTTTTTTATTACAAAATCTTAGTTCAGTGTATATTTTAAAATATTATTTTCGATGCAAAACGTCATATAATATCAACGTGTGTTCTTTATTCTTTTTTTTTTGTAGTGCTTACCGTTTACTACCGGAGTTTTTAAGTTTATTACTTATTAGAGCATCAGAAAGAATTGCAATTATTCAACTTGTATTCTTTGTTGTATCTACATGTAATTTCTTTTGTAAGCTCAAATAAAACATCCATTAATTTGAATTCTTGTCGTAATACATATACTTCAGCTCTTATATCATTGTCTGGAAATTAGAAGATAAAAACAACAACCCAACACTTTCATGAACATATTTTTTTAGTGAAACTCTGTTGATTTGGGGTTATATACCTATAAACGCCTGTACTAGGACCTCATATCTTCACAATTACAATTTGGCATTGAAACCTAGGGAGAGGGTATGCGGATGGAGAAAAATGGATGCCTGCATAGTCTCTTGCATGATAATCCAGCACATCTTGTACTTCTAATTCACTTGACCACCCACCCGGATATATACTTAGTTTAAGTTAATTTTTAACAGGTTTTTGTTGGGGTGACATTAAACAGAAGTAAGAGGCTTGATTTACCAATTTGGTGATGTGCTGTAAATCATTTATTACAAATGTCATGATAAATAAATCTATCACATGCATACTTTTAAAATGTTTTGCCTTTAACAATTCCTTTCATTATTTATGTTTTATTTAAAAAAAAAAATATTTTATGAATTATAATTTTGCACTCCTTCTGTTTAATCATCCAGATTTAAAGGAATGAAAACTGAAACCATCTACAGATGACGTACAACCTGAAACATTGCACATAAACCCTATAATGACCATGACTGACCAGAGTTATGACATCCCCACAATCCCTCCAGATTTACGGAGAGAAGAAACCATTCTTCAGATTGCTGATGCTTTGGAGTATCTGGAGAAAGTGGCTAATGATGTGTTTGCACGCATCAGTGCCAGAGTGCTAGAAAACAAAACAAAATTGCAGAAAGTTAATGACCGTGTCAATTTAGCACAAGCTCGTGTGGACAAGTTGAAAGGGAGCAACAAAGCTACCAAAGTATTTGCATGCTCAAAATACCCAGCAGAAGATGAACAGCCCCACTACAAAACCTTGTTCTCAAAGACTGATGGGATTAGGGGAGTGAAGCGAAAGCACCATAAGGTGCATGCAAAACATCCACCAACAGATGAACGTGTTCTTAAAGAAAAGCTGCAATTTTATAATGTTCATTTGAACATTAAATCCAAGAAAGGAGAAGATAATAAGGGTGAAGGTCTGGGAGGCCTGCCAAAGTCTGTTTCCTCTATTGGTTCTCTTCTGCTTTTCAATACTTCAGAAAATCCGTAAGCATTTAAAAATAATGAAGTAATTTTACAATTTATTTTATGTAGTGAAAATGTATCCACACTCTATGTGTTGTAATAACTTTTAGTTAGGTTGAGATTTAGATAAAAATAAAAATAATGTGCTGTAATGAACATAGGGTGTGAACAGGGCCACAGAAATGTGTTCATCATGTACCTATGACTTATAAAAATAGTCACCATAATTTCAGTATTGTGCATGAAAAAAAGTCATCTTTGCTGTAATAATAATGTGTAGTAGAAATGAAAATACAACTAAAAAAAAATACTTACATATACTAGCATAAGAATTATATCACTACTCACTCTGAAAATGGAAGTTATGATATACATGAAAATTAAATAGCTCTTTAAATAAAAACAGCAAGATTGTTTATTGAATGCTATGTTTTATTTAGTAAATATTGGTAAAAAAAAAATATGAAATGGATCTTTTTAAATTTCTATGTGAACATTTCTTTTTGAATTTAATTTATAAAAAAGAAAAAAAGAAAGTTCAGAAGATAAAATATGCTAAAATCTTTCTGTTACTAATTCTTTAGCATAATTAAGTTCAGTATATTTAATGTACAGTTAAATATATTTCATATTTATATTTAAATAGTTTAATAATCTCTAGCAATAGTAGCATGTAATTTAGTTACAATTTTGATGTTGGTCCCCAACGTTTTGTCACAGTTAATTTTTACTGACCTGTTTGTCATTAGAGCCATTGCTTTTAATTTTATTTAAAAACTTAAAATTTGTAAGAGAAGCATATATATTAAGCAATTTCAGTCATCACTTAATAGGGATGTGCAAAAACTTAGATTTTGAGATTTATCTAATAATAAATACTTTTTTCTAACAAATAAATGCTCAAGAGTAGTAAATACTGCATACATGTACCAACTTATTTTAAAAAGGATGAAGCACTGTATTTGTGACCATATTTTACTTTTAGATATCAATCTTGTTGACAGTTTAAGTATGTTTTTTCCAAGAATCTCTTGTTACAAATTACATTTGGTTCACATCTTCAGCTTTTGATTATAGAGTATATGATATGGCAGAAATAGTGATAGTCCCCCTCTGTAACAATGTAAGTTGGAATTGTGGATAGGCAGAAATTCAGAATACGGAATCACCAATAACAAGAATTAGCTGTATAGGGAAAATCTTCCCAATCCTTTTTGTAGTTGTAAGTCTGTTAAATCTCCTGTTTTTTTAACTTTAATAACAGAATAATGCATTTAAATATAAACAGATTTAACACCTTGCAGTTAAACACTGCTTTTCTGCAATGCAAACTTTCTGTGTTGTTAATACACTTTTTTTCAATCAATCTGAACACTGGCACCATTAAGACACATTTATGATTAAAAGAAATTCAGTCTAAGCTCAGTAATCTATAAAAGAAATTCAGTCAATAAAGTATCAGCCCTGATTGTATTATTAAGCATACTTGTATATTAAAATTATTATTAAAACATTTCATTATTGTTTTACTTTTAGTTAACAAGATAAATTGTTGATATTTAGTGTATAGTCTTAGTCAGAATAAAATACAGTGGAGTTTTTAAAATTGTATATTTTGAAATTGCTTATACTTTGTTATTATTGTTAAAAATGAAGTTTACTTTTCTGTTATATTACTATGAAAACATAGTTTGTTCATTTATTGTTGGTAGAAATGTGTTGATATTATTTGAATGTGTTGTTGAAGACCTTTTACAAATTTTATATTGAGGTGGTTTCATAATGTTTGTGCTAATAACTTCAGTGAGGGGGTTTATAGTGTGGTATATGTACTTACCTTTTAATTTCATAATGAAAATAAAATAATGTTTATTTCGAGAATTGTTGTTTGTTTGTTATGATTTTGCCATAGAGTTTAAAATTATTTATTTTCTATTTTAGACTGATTCACCCCATCCCACCCCAAATATATCAATTTTGTCCTGATATACTAACATATCTGATTTGACCAGCTACAAGAAATATGTGTTATTGGACCCACTTGGAGTGGTGACAAAAACAAGAGCAGCTGTGACAGAAGAGGCCACTGGTCCGGCTGATGCTCCAACTACCATCACACAGAATGAGGAACTAAAGCGTCAACAGCAAGAGTCGTATTTCTATGTTCCAGACATTGGAAATGTGCCAGAAATTGCAGTTCCAGACTTTCTACCAAACCTTCTGGGTGAGAAGTTTTAATGGTACTTGTAGTAGACTGTAGTTTACAGGCAGAAAAAAAAAAGTGTTTTGTGATGTTGAATTACATCATCTAAAGTTAAAATATCAAAAGTTTTGCTGGATACTGAGCTTTGAGAAATAGGAAAAAAGAAAAATTTTCAGTATGAAGATAATATGAAAATACCATTATTAAAAGTATCTTAACTATACAAATTTTCTTTCTATATCTGTAGCACGTAGGGCTCTGCAGCGGATGATACTTTCACTGTTTTTTTTTGAATAGATATTTCCTCTATCCACAGTTACATTTCTTGGCTACAGAGCATTATTCTAAAATCTAACTTTTAGCCACATTTCTGTGGAGAATATATTTTCAAAAGGATAGCATCAAAGAACTCTTATAATTATATTTTTCACAGTTAAAAATTAAATAACATGAAAATGATTATTAATTCCAAATCTTATCTAATGAATATCAAATTTTTAATTGCAAGTCTTATTTCTTTGTATCATATTAAATGTATAAAAATGTTTATAAAGTTGTCTAATGTTGCAGAACATATATTGAAATATTTGTAATCTAATTTTCAGGTCTATTAACAAATTTTTTTTTACAGGTGTGGCTGACGATGTTTCTTTTAGTGCTGACCAGGGTCCGTCAATTGCACCATCTGTGTTCACAACCATTCCAGATCTACCGTCCATTGTCCCAGACATTGAGAGCATCCAATCTGGACCAACTGTTGTGGCAAATGTCTCTGCTCCCCTTCCCTCTCATGGTCCCCCACCCCCTCCAGGTCCCCCACCCCCTCCACCTCTTTCAGCACCACCACCTCCACCACCACCACCACCTCCACCACCTCCTCCAACACCTGGTGATGGGGAAGTCAAAGCACCAGCACCCCCAGCAGATGTGCCAAATGAAGTGGCTGCTCCTGCTGATGGCCGTGCCACTCTTTTGGAGTCTATAAGGAAGGCCGGTGGAGCTGGAAAAGCCAAACTTCGCTCCGCTAAAGATCGCAAGATTGAAAGCAAGAAGAAGAAGCAAGAAGAGAAAGACAAAGGGGCAGCTCCAGCTTCAGGTGGTGGAGATCTCATGAGTGACCTTTTCTCCAAGTTATCTATGCGCCGTAAAGGAATCAGTGGTAGTGGGAAGAGTGGTGGCATGGGAGAAAAATCAGACAGTGCCAGTGCTATGGACAAGATATCAGCAATGATTCCATCACCGCCTGTACATTCGAACAATACAGGGGGTGGTGAAGATGAAGACTGGGAATGAACATGACTGTAAAGATTGTATGTGCTTTGGTTCTTCATAAAGTACAGACATCTTGGTACATAAAACTGAACGAGTAGCAACAATTTAATAAATCAGCACCATAAATTTTCTCAGTATGTGGCAAACTCTCTTGAGTTAATGGTCGATCAGATTATAGCTCTTTCACTGTGTATCCAGTTTACTCAGTGTAATATTTTAAAAATTTGATAATGCATAACTTCATAGAGAGAATTTCTTTGAAATATTTACCTAATCTAAGAATGAAAATACAGGAAAACAAATAATTTTAGTGGAGGGAATATCAAATTAGAGTTGTCAGTTTTTAAAAATTATTTATATATTTAATAGATTTAGTATCATTATAAAATTTATTTTAGTACATCTATCTTTATACAAAATTAAAGTATGTTTATTAGTAAATTTAATTTCTCCTTTCATATGGCATGGGAGAGTTTACTATTACAATTTAAATATTATAAAAATATTGTGCAAAAGAATAAAATACTTCCATTAATTGATTGATATATGAATGAGAAGTTCATGTGGACAGTTTTAGTTGATAGTATATTTATTTCATTGCCATACAATTTAATATCTCAACATTAAATAGGAAATGGTTTTCAGTTTTGTCTAATGAGTTTTGATTATTTTGTTATTATAAGTTTATTATAAAATTTGAATAATAACAGATATATTAGACTTAAGAACTTAACAATCTAATAATATAAATAGTTAATAATTATATTTCCACAGACAGTCCAATCAATTTTCTGTTGTTATCATATTTTGTATATTAACTGTACATTTTAACTAAAAAGATAGCATTCACTCATGATTGTTGATTTATTGTATAGAGATATTTGCATGCATGTTTGTGAAATTGCATACAGATAAATGTGATGTCATTGGAATATCTGGAAACATTTCTATTTATTAATAGTGACAGTAATGAACACTTTGTTTTTAGTGAAATTGCATACAGATAAATAAGATGTCATTGGAATATCTGGAAACATTTCTATTTATTAATAGTGACAGTAATGAACACTTTGTTTTTAGGTATATGATTCTTGAAATTTGACATTCCTTGGAAAGTTATTTTGTAAGAAATTTGGACCAAACCAGATTCATCCTGCATATAGCTCAAACAACATTTACAGTGGATGCATAGTTAAAACAAGTTCAACATTTGGTTCACTGTAGTTTAATGAGTTCATGGTGTGGTTCACTGTGGGAGTAGAGTGTAAAAAGTGTGAAGTGTAGTTCTAAGCCAAGTCTGAAGTTAATAAGTATAAATTGTGATTCCCAACAAATGTTTAATAAATGTATATTGCGTTTCACAGTAAATTTTGAATTTAAATAAAGGTAAATTGTGGTTCACAAATAGTGTTGATAAATAAATAATAAATAAATAATAAATTCAAAATGTCACTGAGACTTAACCCAATGCTTGCTTGTCATTTAAACTACATGTATTTTAAAGTTTATTTCATAAATGAATGTTGCCCTATTTTAATGCCAAACAGCAATGTATGCAAAATACTAGAGTTAGACTAAATGTTTAAAGGAAAGCAGCATCTGGATTCAGTGAAATGAGCAGACCTGTCTGAGATTTCTCTTGAATTAACCACCATCCACTGCTGGACTATTGCATCACTTTTGTGGGTTAGGCAGTCTCAAGCAGGTAAGAGGTTAAGTGGATGTAGAATTGATAAAAATCAAGATGAATGTTAAGTTAATTTGAACTCTTGATTAATGTATAACGGGGAAGTGGTAAAAGAGTAAACTTCTGGTGGGGAGTGGAACCCTGGCCTACTCCAAAAATTCCTGAATGACGGTTCAGTAGCTCAGGTAGAGTTTGCTTCTCTTTCCTCATAGCAGTGTTGGAGAAGATATTTCAGAGGAATGAATACTTCATATTATCTATATAGGTGGTTTTGTTTTTTGTTTGTTTGCAACCCACCGTGACCAGATTTTATAAGAGAACTAGTAACCCTTTCAGAAAGGCAAGTATTTCAGAAAATCTCATCTCTCCTAGCGAAAGGTACAGAAGTTTTAGACTCCACTTTTAACTTCTATAGGTTTTTATTCCAGACTCATCCTGGTACCAAACTATTTGGAATAATGGAGAAAGTGATAGATTTAAGATTTATCACTTAGATCTGAAGAAATTTGCTCCATCACCTAATTTCAAGTTTATATAAACTGGGATAATTCACTACACAATAGACTTACAGCACGATCTCAGAATAATAATCTCTAAGATGCTTATTTTCACATAAAAGATAAGAGGTGTAGGAAAGATCTCAAGTTATTGTTCTGAGAAAAGGTGTTTCAGTTCCGGGTTTAGCCTTTTTATCAGAACAAATTTCTTTGCTAGTGTCACAGATAGGAGAAAACATTTTCTTGCAGACATGGTTCAGGCAGCTCATCAAAGTAACAAAGTAGAAGAGAATTCAAAATGTATTTTCAATTAATCTGAATAACAAATGTACTCAAAACACGAATACAAAAATCTTTAACCAAACTATTGTACCCTTCATACAAATTTTAGTTGTTGCCCATCCACAACTACAGATCACTCAAAACAATAGCAAAATATGATAAAAGTGTCAGTCTGAGAACTCACTCCAGAATGGGTAACTTCATTATGGAAATAAACAACTGGAGAAACTGTGTGTGCTTAATGTAATAATTTATAATATCTCATAAGGGAGCTTGCTGATAGCCATAAAACTATGAAATTAGTCAAGTACATAAGGGAGCTCACCAGTAATAGTAAAATGCATGTACACAGGCTGAGGCTTTCACATTGCTCTGACCTGGGAAGGCCAAAATAGCACATTTGGGGGTGGGTGGGTGGTGCTTAGTGGCTTTATGTAGAAATTATCTGCCATGCTCTCTAATTTCTTAATTTCTCTTCTTTTGTATTTCTTTCTTTTTTCTTAGTCTTTTATCATTTTCTTTCTCTCCCACTATCATATTCTTTCTTTTCCCTTGGATCACTTCTCCCATTCATTTATTTATCTCCCCCTCCCCCCCATCTCTATTAACTTTTTCATTCTCCCTTCCCTCTATCTTCCCATTTCATCTGTCCTTTCCTAATGTGATTTGTGTGTGTCTCACAGTCTCTCTCTTCATTTCCCTCTTCAGGGTTCCTGTCACAAGTTTAAAATGATTTTCCAGACCAGAATTTGTAAAATTCCATACCATGAACAGTGATTAATACTGAAAAGAAATTATAACCAAGATTCAGATGATACAATCGATGTTTAAATTTTAAAAGATATTTATAAGTAATTTTAAAAAAATAATTACCTGCAAAATCTGAACATGAACTTTCCTCAGACTCGTACCCAAATTAAAAATAAAAATATTAAAAGTGACAAAGTAGAATCACATCTGAACATATTTTAAAATATATGCAAATTTACAATAAAACCATCAAAAAAGTACACATTTTTCAAGCACAAAAGTCAATGAAAATGAATCATTTGACAAGCACAGAAAGTTGTAGATTTTAGTAGAGTTTGAAAACTAAACTTGAAAGTATAGAAAGTATTGAATATTTTTTAAAAACTAGCTTTGAAATCATGCTCAGCACACCCAATTATAGTTTATTTGTTCAATGGGCCTTGTATAATATTGCTACGATTTGAACTGGTTTGACTTTGTATTTTTTTTTGGCAAAACACAGAAATGGGCGACCTTTTACCTTGTCCAGTATACACAATTTTTAGGCTACAAGTTTGCTTTACTGTTAGAAAATCAACAATTTATTTTTCTTTTGAAAACAATAAAACAACAGACTTTTTCCAGACTATTTTGATGTTTTACTGATTTTCAAGACCTTTATCAGGCCTGGAAAAGCTAAAATCAAATTCCATCCATTTTCCAGAAATCCAAACCTGCAGTGGAACTCTGCCTCTTTCTTTTTATCTTTCTCTCAAACACTCTTCTTTTCATGATTCCCATTTCTTTTATTTCATTCTCTCTTTCATTTTCTTTTATTCTCTCATCCCATTTTCTTCTCTATCTCTCTCTTTTTTAGTCCATCTCTTTCTTTTATATTTTTTCTCTCTTTTTTATCCCTTTCTTTTTCTCTCTTGCTCTCCTTTTCTCTCTCTCTCCCCCCCCCCCATTTCTCTTTTCTATATCTGTTGATCTCTCTACATCAAACATGCACACAGGCTGGTTGGTCTGCTGGCCTTATGTCTATGATTTTAAAAAAATCATGCTACGGTACCGGACCACAAAGGAAGCCAGCAGGAATAACTCAGAAGAAAGCCAGATAGTGCACATATGAAATTCAAAACCATATTTCAATCTACCTTTAAAATAAAAATTGGCATACTAACACTTAAGATTTCCATGACATAAAAAACATGTTTTTGGCAAAAGTGTTAAAAAATAAATAAAAAAAACAAAGTAAAATAATTTTACTTTAAGCAACATATTCTGAAAACATTTACATGAGCGAAGCCACAGGCAAATGTCTAGTATTTGTAAACTAATTTTGATTTAATCACCCAACATTGTATATTTAATCATATACACATACATGCTATATGACTTTCTCTTACCTCTCTTTGCCATCTAATTTTGATCACCACCAAAGTTAAAACACAAAATTTACACAAAACTAGTTTTCTGCTCAAGCACACAAAGAAAACAAAAAAATATCTAACTTGAAAATTTTTTATTTAAACTGTTTTTGCAAGTTTATTAACAAACTTTATTCCACCTCAAATAAAGCCAAATGTGCTTGTAATATGTATTGTAAGAGCCTTGAAAGTAGAACAAAAAAACGTTGAAAACAGTTAATTTGGGCTTAAATAAATAAATCTCTCTCTCCCCCCAAAAAAATATATATATAAACATTATTTCCTTCTAATGTAAGGTGTCATGCAGCAATCAATGTTGCAAAGTTAATCTGAATCTATGAGTCATATTTACAATGAATAATTTTAATTACTAATATGTGTTGCTCAAACTTAGAAATGAAAAGATAAAAGTCAAAGATAAAAATCCCAGGGGAAAAATACTTCAAACAAAATGGTGTAAATACTTAGAGTTTTTACTGTAATTTTATTAGTGTACACAGAGCACACAATAACAGAAACTAATTTATTATGAACAGTTAAGAAATAACTAACACAAGTTCGCATTCCTTAAAGTGTTAGTAATCATCACCCCTGGACAGAACTTCTTTGCATGTTGGTCGCAAGACGAGGGTGTGCTCAAACTGTGCAGTGTAGCAGCCCTTAACATCACACAGAGGTGGATATGGGTCAATGATGCCCACATCACATAAATTCTTTAGTGCCATCAGATACTTAGACTGTCCCAGTCGGTCTAACCAACGTCGACAGAAAGCCAGAGTGCTGAAGTTTTGGTTGATTATATTTAACAGCTGCTTGGATTTGGCAAGTCTAAAACCAGAAAACAATGATATCAAGTAAGAGAACCGCACATATTATTACAAATTAAAACACGTAATTCACAACATTAAAAAGCAACTGGCTCTAAAAAAAAAAAGGAGTTAATTTATTTTTGCAAAGAAATTTAATGATGCATGAATTGAGAAAAGATTTGTAATACCATTAACTACAGAAAACCCATTTATTTATTTATTAATTAATAATGTACTCAAAAGCCCTTTTATCTCTACTAGTGATAGTTTCACTAAGATGTAAGATATATTTATTAAAATTAGCAAAAGATTTTTTTCAAGGACAATACTGACAGGACACAGAGTGCTGATGTTCTGTACCTCTGTTCATATCTTCATAAAGGAAATGAATACAGCAAAGAATCTAGACTAATTCATCAAAGTTAAAATTCCCATGGATGTTTTTAACAAAAGGTTTACTTTATGCACATAATGTTAACCCTTTGAACTTGGCATGCCTGTACGTAAAAAAGCCATAACCAGAGCTCCCTGAGCCAAAAAACATCAATTTTAAAAAACAGTTTTTAAAAAAAAAATTTCTACGTGAAATCAGTTAGCCACTTAATGTGTGAAACACTTTATCGCCAAGATTCCTTCTTGGAATGATAACCCGACCAACAGCGGCTGTGAATTCGAATGCACAGGCAGTTGTTTGCATATAGAACATCGAAAGACTGTCGCCATATTTAGCCTTGTACACTACACTGAACTTGCACGCCAGACACAAAATCTTTGGAAGAGTTCATTTCTAGGGTAAGTCAGGATATACCGATGTTGTAGTATATTGGGATATAATTTTATATGTTCATCCTTCTATTGCGGGCCACTGGGGATATCCGATTTTCTGGTAATCCCGCAAAAGCGGGATCTCGAGTTCAAAGGGTTAAAAAAAAATTAATAAACATTAAATTTCACAAACAGAAACATGGGAATACATAGATTATTTCCCTTTTCCACTACATGCGTAATATTTCTGAATGCTGTTCCTGTACCACCTATACTTTTAATCACTTAAGTTAGCAAATTATTATTAAAAATCACAAGTTTAATATGCAGCATATATTAACTATAGGAACAAAACTAAATGACAATGTATATCACTGCTGAAAGTTGTAAAGTGACTACAGTAGGGTAAAAAATTATTTGTGGTAATAGCAGATCAAAGTAAGTCCGAGTGTAGAAGAGGTTCTGCAGTAACACACTTCATCTGATGTCAAAGTTTCTAAAAGCTAGAGAAAAATAAAGGGTGATTAATATTAACAGTATACCTCAGAGGTACATGTCCAACTTCAAAGTTCTTCATGTAATGGGAAACCTCCATGTCATCATGCACAACACCCTTTCCAGTGCTGCCAAATGTCTCAATAGCATACACTTCACCCTCCTGAAATTGTTAATAATGAACAACAATTAGAAATCTAATCCAGGTATACAAATGATATTTGCAAAAGCTTGATGGTTTTACTTTAAACTGTAGCATACAACAAATTTCAGTCCAGCTATCCATAATTATTGATCCACTATTTTCAAGTCCTGTGATTTGATTAGAATCCTTCAGAAAAAAATCAGGGTTGTAGGTAATTTTTTTAAAAAATTTAAAGGGCTTTTCAGGGACATTTTAAGAGCTGAGTATTCAAGGCCACCAGTATAAGCACTAAAGTTTGATATAAAATTTGTTACAATAACTGCAAACAAATTAAGATATAAGCAAATTTAATATCAATACTGTGCATTAACCTTTGGACTAATTCTTGTCTGTAGTGCTAGACTGCACAACACATACCAACACATACCAACTTTGAAATAAAACTTTAAAAAATAGTTCTTATAATTTCATAAAATTTTTACCCTTTTTAGATGAATGTATATAAATATGAATATATCAGTTTATTTGCTGAAAAATACGTTTAAAGATTATATAAATAAAATAAACGGCTGTTGAAAATGCCCAAGAAAAATATTTCTATTCAATTTTATGTGCCTATACTTGCTTATAATGCTTATCATAAGCATATAATTTTGAATTTTAAATATCTGCAGTTATTGTAAGAGTATATAAATGTGCAGATGTAAGATGTTTTAATGAATCAGTATTTAATCACGTACGAGTTAGAATCTTAAATACAATATAGTACAGGGGTCAGTGAACTTTTTTGGGATGTTACCCAAAATCTATTTGTGTTAAATGAAATTATCCCCTGACTTGGGGACACAAACAAAAGCTAATTGCTCTTAAAATGAAGAATAACTGCCCTCGAAATCAACAATTAATAAAAAACTTAAAAAGCCACATATGCTGTCATAAGAACAGCACACATACAAAATTAGTCTTTTTATTAATTTCATTTCATTTAAAACATCTCCAATTTGGGTTTTGGAAAAATGGTGCTATTTAATTTCTGATAAAACAACAATCATATCAAGGCTTTTCGATGTCAGAGCAACTTGAATGCTGTCTTCGGGGTCCAACCGATTTTTGTACTTTGTTTTCAAGTTCATAAGAGTAGAAGAGGGCAAAATAACATTGAAGTACTTTTCAAGACAGTTTTCATTTCTCAAGGACTTTTCAAAGTTGCCACAAACCCGTAAATTATTATATAGAATATTGCAGAATTATAAATGAAAGGAAGAAACAAATATTGTGTTTTGATCTTTCTTAATGTATTTACTTTAAGGACAATTATCATAAATCTTACTATTGTGACATATTGTAAAGAAACAGTGAATAAGAAAAATTACCAAAGAAAAGCACTGCCATAAGTTAGCATTATCAAGAAATATTAATAAACAAAATGTCCAAACTCTGCCCTGATCTGCTTTGAAAAAAAAATTACTAGTGCAAAGAAATTAATTTTTCACAGTAGCTTACCTCCATTTTAGTTGCATCACCACCCTTGACAATGGGCACTGTCTTTCCCCCATGGATACGATACTGTCCAACTGAATGACCATTCAGATTTCGAATTGGCTTCACTGTGAGAAAAAAATAGCAACTTTTACTGAATTAATAACACCAAAAAATTTCAGCACAAAGGATTAAACAACAAATCGGTTATAATTAACATTTTTACCTAAGCATTTTCTATTTATCTGCAAAAATAGTATTCCTTCAAAGTAACAGAATCTGTAAGTGGAGAATATAAAAGTTGAGAAGCCCTGTACCTTGATATGTCTTCCCATCAAGTTCCACCTCATAAGACTCCATGACCTCTTGAATGTGCTCTCCAATGTCACCAAGGCGGACATCAATACCTGCCTCCTATAAATATCAGACATAAGTAATACACAAAATATTTCCAACAATTATTCTACATAGGCATAAAAATCTAAGTTAAAACAATTAAGAACACCCACATCATAAAATGAATAGAACGATCACTGTATGTCTTTCACACCAGGATTTGCTGTGAAGAATTGAAAAATATCAATGGTCTTTAATTCATTTACTGAATATAGGATGCAATATATAACAACACTTCTCAAGCACTAGATCACACAACAAAACACACTATACCCCACTTGCACACTATAAAGCAGTTATAAACACTATAAAGAGTTTATAAAAATTGAAAGAATGACCATTCATGAGCAGAGAAAATTATGTTTTCAAACATACAGCTTACATTTGATAGTTTTAGTTAGGTTTCATTCCTTGAAATGAGAGACAGTGAAGATAGTAGATAATATCTACATAAAATAATCAATATTTATTTGAATAATACTTAGCATTTTATAATGTGTCATGAGCTCTCTTTGCACCGCCTGGTTATGCAATTTATAATTTAATACTAATATATGCACACTTTTTATTTAACAACCAAATTTTAAAAGTATATATATATATATCTGATTAAAAAATATTTAAAAACTTTATTATATTCAACCATGTATGTAATACAAATATGACATCTGTCACATTAACAATGAAGTGTGCAAAAATAACCTTTCAATCAAGATGCTAAATGCTATATGCAAACAGGACATACTTACACGAACACCAGTGTTTGTAGCATCTTTTACAGCAGCTAGGAGTTGGTCATATTTGGGGTTAAAAGCCAGAGTCCATGCACAATCAATAATGTGACCTGAAAAGATGCAAGTAAAACTGATAAAGTTTTCAATTCAAACTTTTCAAATTTGAAAAGTATACCATTTTTACAGCTGTGCTATTTCAAATAATGTCTAAGAAAAGATGACAGGCTGATTTTGCCTGAGAGCGAGGGGCTGTGGGGTGGGTGGGAAATTGGATCATCTCTCTAAGAGAACTCTGCTGGAGAGCTTCACCCTCTCTGTCTCTGCTGATTGTGGTTTTTTTCCTTTTCTGCTGCATCATGTATTCCTTTTTCTTTATTATCTTAGCCACTTCACAATGGCTGATATAGCCTTTGAACATTGCTATGGAGGCAGGAGGGGGGGGGGGTATTGTACAAAACCCTAACTAGTATCATACCAAGTCTGATTTAGTAGGTACACACACCAAGGATATTCAAACCCACTTCCACTGATGTTGCTGGCTATTAGTGGTGTTTCCTGGATATTGTTGCTGTTGTTGTTTATTTATTGAGGTTTGCCTCAGCCTATGTTTGATACCATGGGGTCATCTACAAGGTGGTGCTGAGAAAGCACATATATAGGTCCAATATGTATATCAGAGATGGTTACAAGGACCCCACTAGCATGGTATATTCATATATACTTTACTATTTATGTGTCCCAAGTCAATCTTACAAACATCATCATGCTGAAACACTGAGATGGGTTGGAAATAATGAAACATAAGAGTCAAATTGACATTAATACCCAATTATTAATACCAATACTGCTTACAATTTATGTGTGTCCCAAAGTCAATCTTACAAACATCATCATACTGAAACACTGTTGAATTGGGAATAATAAAACATACAGAGTCAAAATGACACATATTAAAACCAATACAGCTTACCATTTATGTGTGTCCCAAAGTCAATCTTACAAACATCGTCATACTGAAGCACGGTTGGATCACCAGCATTAGGAGTATAGTGAGCTGCGCAGTGATTGAGTGAACACCCTGTTGGGAAAGCCAAGCCTGCATCTAATCCATTTTCATTGATCATCTTGCGTGAAATATCCTCCAGTGTTTCACTAATAATAGCAATGATTTAAAAAAAAAACAAGTCAATTAAATAATGCAAAGAAAATCTGAAAACATATTATTGATTTTATGAATATGATTCTTAATTTATTTATTCAATTCTTTAGAAGGAATAAAATGTAATAAACTGAAAGGGGCAAACTGGAAAACAATTTTAGAAAGGGTCTATATTTATGCGGTCCATAATATCAGGAACTTTTAATTTTAAAATGGATGATAAAGACACAATTAACTATAATATAATCTTCAGTAAATCAAGAATTACTGTTGTTTAATCTGTTGTTAAAACCAAATTCAACTGCTGGTTGTGATGCTACAATCCATCTGCCATGTTTTCATTAATTTTAGATAATTAAGCCTCATTTTCTTACTAAAACCTTTTAACTATTATCTTCATTTAGTGCAGTTAACAAACCTATATTTATTTTTGATGGGGAAAGGACACCCCGCTCTGTCATATTCACTGATACCTTGATCTTTCGCACCTCAATATATTGTGGATCTGCATACAATGCCTCTTCAAAGTACATGTACAGAGTTAAGAGCATTATAATTGGCTCAATTTGCAATTGTTTTGTCGACCATACCTAAACTTTATACAGTATAAGTGTTCAGTACATTCTACCTGTACCTGCCACTTTGTAAACACAGCTTAATAATGATCACTATTGTTTTGAAAAACATCCTATCACTATCTAAACAGACTTAACAGACAATTTTTCTTCAGATTTGCCACACATCTCTTCAAAGTATATGTACAGGTAAAGTGTAATATTCTTTGAAGCTGTTTCTTTGAACAATTAAAAAAATGTAGATAGAGTTGACTGAGACCAAAGCTGTTGAGAGAAAAGCCGGGCCAGTAGACAAACTTCTGGCCACAGTAATATTCATTGAAGCTGTTTCTTTGAATAATTAAAAATGTGGTTAGAGTTTACTGTGACCAAGGTTGTCAAGAGAAAATCAAGATAATTTCTCCCCACCCTCATCCCCCCTCTTGACTTAGCTAAGGAGAAAAACCTAGGCAGAAATATGTTCTAAATAAACCCAGTAGGTAACAAGGAGCAAAATCACCAAAATCTCAGGTTGGAAGAGAGTTAAAGCATTTGGAAATTTCAGCTTGCAGGGATATTATTTTCAAACCATGATCAAGTTAGATTTAAACATAGATATATATCTACATGTACTAAATTACTGGAAACATTAAGGCTATACTTACCAAATGTGAATCAGGGTCAAGCTAGGTTTGATATATTTCTGCATGTACTAAATTACTGGATTTCAATTTAAGTGAATCACTCAGATTATACTTACCAAATCTGAATCATGGTCAAGCCAGGCTTGATATACTTCTGCATGTACTAAATTACTGGATTTCAATTTGTGAATCACTCAGATTATACTTACCAAATCTGAATCATGGTCAAGCCAGGCTTGATATACTTCTGCATGTACTAAATTACTGGATTTCAATTTGTGAATCACTCAGATTATACTTACCAAATCTGAATCATGGTCAAGCCAGGCTTGATATACTTCTGCATGTACTTTCGTGTCTAAAAAGAAAATGAATAGGATTTTCAGTCTATCAAATATCCAGACTAAGTTCAGATATAAACTTATAATCAATCAGAAGTGATCTCTGATATAAAATCCTAATCAAATAGAAATTATTTCTCATGCAAAATCATAATCAATCAGAAATGATCTTTGATGTAAAATCATAAATCAGAAAAATGTTGTAGGAAGACAGTTAAATAGATGTGCACAAAGCAAATAATACTAATGCTGAATCATTCTTTGTCATTTGTGAATGATGACCAAAAAGGCTATGTATGAACTCTAATTGTAAATGTTAACCCGATCGCTGTCTTTTAGACAATGTACATCTCAACCGGAAGTGCGTGCGCCTGTGACGCTGTGATGCAACATGTCTCCGCATGTACAGACGTGCTTGTAAAGTGAAACCATTCATTAAAACAATAACCAATCAGTAAAAAGGAAAGATATGCTTGGCTTCAGCAACAATCTGCTCTAAATTTTACCATTGGATAACTCTTATTAGAAAGGTCATGAGGGTGAAAAAGCGCGAAAAATGGGTCTACCCCCTCTGTTGAGCAGCCATTTTGAACCGAGATTTTTATCAGGCATGACAAGTTTTTATGCCGATTTTGATTTGTTTGGTGGATCCTAACTAATAAACTTTATTGTGTGATTAAGAGGACTTTAATATCGATGGAATTCAACCAACCCCTACTGAAATTTTGGATGTGACCATGTGATAATAAAAAAAACCCCGGTCGTCATCAAAAAAAAAACAACAAAAAACTGGTCGTCATCAAAGCATGCATGGATTTCATGTGACACTTTCGTTCTGTTAAAAAGCATGAAAGTTTTAAAAGAAACAGTGAACATTTGCACAAGAACAGTGTTTATTATTATAACAACAATAAAAATTTTTAGGACTTTATTCCAGGAAACAACTGACGAAGATCAACACAAGAAAAAGGTAAGAAAACCTTTTATTTATTTTTGAATACATTTATTTTATTTATTTTTGAATAAAATAAAATAAAATGAATACTTAAAAATGCCCCCCATAATGCTTATTTTGAAAATCTTTTAGAATTATACGAATTATACTTGCTTTAGTAGACTAGTAAGAAAAAAAAACGGTGAAACGTTCGGAAGTTCAACAAAAAGAAATCTTTTTATTATTTCTTTGTTTGTGATTTCGAAATAAATTAAAAATAATACTTTTAAGATTCCTTAGTATGTCTATAATAGGTAGTAATTTAATTTTTTTAAATCCATTGATAATTACAGTCACTTTAAATTTTTTTGTAGACTTGTTTAAAAAAAAAAAAAAATCCCGAAATTCACGAGTGCAAGAAAACTTTTTATTATTTCTTTGTTTTTGAATTCGAAATAAATTAAAAATAATAATTTAAAAATTCCATAATATGTCTATTAATTATTATAGGCAGTAATTTAAATTTTTAAAATCCACTGAGAATTAGTTGCTTTTAATTTTTTAGTAGACATGTTATAGAAAAAAAAACGATGCCGAAATTCACAAGTTCAAGAAAAAGATAAGAAAACTTTTTATTATTTGAATTTGAAATAAATTAAAAATAATACTTTTAAAATTCCTTAGTATGTCTATAATAGGTAGTAATTTAAATTTTTGAAATCCATTGATAATTACAGTCGCTCTTCATTTTTTAGTAAACTGATCCATTCAATTATATATCGGTAAACGTCAAAATAGCCTGAAATGGTGGTGTCAGATTACGCATTTTCGCCTGACAGCCAACAGGTTAAATTTTATATTTCCCTGAGAAATATATAAAATGCATTTTACAAATGTAAATCATTCTAAAGAATCTGTGCAAAAGAAAACCTCAGATGATATTAAACTTTAGCCAGGAAAGTACATCTAAACATTCTGAAACATTCATGCACTGACACACCACAAGAACATGTATTCCATTTAGTCAATGTGGGTTTTCTAAAAGATATAGTTACTGAATACACAAACAGTTAGTGGTACCTGTCTATGAGCTTCAGCAGCCTGACGCATTTCCTGGTACAAGTATGTCTGGGCCCTATCTAGGGCTCTCTTCTCTTCATCTGTGAATCGATCTTTGGCTGTGGTACTAAAGAAAAAATTATGTCAGTAACGTTAACCAAAGGAAAATCACTCATTCTTATTAATTTGATGAAAAGAGCACATGTCAAGTATTCAAAACAGAAATAATAAGCAAAAATTAATCTTTAGCAAGAAACAACCTCACACAAACATACAAATAATACACTATTTAAAATTCTAGAGACAATACTTAAAATTTTATATTGTGGTAACCCTCTTTCTGCAATTGTTTTTCTTTCTATTTGGTATTCATCGTTCGACAATTATGTGAGTATGAATGATTCCCTTGACTACTACGTGTTGCTGGCCATGAATTGTGAGGTTTCCTTTGATAACATTCAATATTTAAATATGTGAGAAAAATTTATTAAAAATTAATTGACATAATATTTTTTCCTTCATATAATTTTGTACATGTCTAAAAGTAGAACATTTATAAGAACTTGTATACCACATAAAAAGAAGACAACAGGAGTTCCCTTCTGAAAACAGACATCATGACTCTCCGACATTACATCAGTTAAAAATATAGTGAAATGTATGTCAGTCAGAAGTCAAACATTACCTAAAATAATGCTTTTAAAATAAGCAAAAATACAGTCATTACTGTATTTTCTTAACAAGCATGTATATTTCATTTTTTTGTTGTTGGTGCTTCAAGGTTCCTGCCTCAAGCTTAAAATGATTTTCCAGACTATTTAAAAAAAAAAAATTCCAGATCTATAAAGTGAACAGTGATTAGCAACAAACTAAATACTGAGAAAAAAATTATAATCAAGATTCTGATGATACAATTTATATTTAAATTTTGAAAGACATTTAAAAGTAGTTTTTAATAAAATAATTACCTGCAAAATCTGAATGAACTTTCCTCAGACTGATAGCACCCAAATTAAAAAAATAAAAATATTAAAAGTCACAAATTAAAATCACACGTGATTAGTGTTTAAAAATATATGCATATTATTTACAAGGAAACCAAGATCAGTCTAAAGTATAAATACAACAGTCAATGTAAATGAATCAGTTAACAAGCATAGAAAGTTGTAAATTCTAGTTGAGTTTGAAAGCCAAACTGAAAGATATTGAATATTTTTAAAAACTAACTTTCAAATTGTGCTCCGCGCATCTGATTATAGTTTATTTGTTCAATGGGTTATGTATTATACTGCCGAGATTTAAAAATGTTTGACTTTGCACATTTTTGCATTTTTTTGGTGCAAAATGTGGAAACAGGTGACCTTGATTAACCTTGTCAAGTACATACAATTTTAAAGCCACAAGTTTGCTTTTACTGTTGGAAGATTGGCAATTGACTTTTCTTTCAAAAACACTGAAAAAAGTGACAATAGAGTGTACAATTGTACGCAAATGATATCACTTAAAATTAGCGATCTTTGCACTAATGATGCTAATTATCTTCAGAAGCAATGAAAACATAATTATCAAATAATTCCAGCTTGTAGAGTGTGTATGCCTACAACATATCCAAATTTGGTTACAACTGCATCAAATGTTCCTGAGTTATGATGCTGTACAACTCTGAAAATTTTATATCTGGATTTGGGGTGGTGGTGGCTAAAACAAATATCTATGGAATTAACAATGGCATTTGAAATCTGTCTTTCAATTCTATTTCAGAATGCATTCAGTTTGACGCATGCCAATTTTAGTTGCTTTCTGACAGATAGATATTCAAATACGAATTAAATGTTCATGAAAATAGTGTATTTCCTTCACTGTTGTGTGTATATTTGTTGGTGACATAACTTTTGTTTTCCAACCTATCCTAAAGATATTCTTGATTGGTGTGTATGGTGTTGGTGTAAATAAATTTCTCAACTTAGAGAATTAAATGTTAACAATTGGTGGAGTTATATAACTTTTTAAAAATTAATGTTTATTTTTTTCATCAATATGCATATATTTCCCCTAAAGTATTATATATTTTTAAAAAAATAATTTCAGAATTGTGCTCAGCACACATTATTAAAGGTATTTTGTTCATAGCTCCATGTGCAATACTGCAGAGATTTACAAAAATTCCACTTTGTATTTTGGGGCAAAAATGGGTGACTTTGATTAACCTCATGCAATATGCACAATTTTGAAATGTACAAGCTTGCAACTTATGTCCAGAGATTGGAAATTGATGCCTATTTCAAATACTTCAAGAGAATGTTATTATAATGTACAGAAGTATGCAAGGGATGTCATGCAAGATGGTGTAATGGAAAAGGTACCATTTTCAGTGCTAATGAAGCTAATTATTTCTGTAAGTTACTAATGGAAAATTATAAAATAATTTAGAATTGTAGAGGTCGTGCACAAATAGAAAATTCCCAAATTTAGTTAGAATCAGACAATTGGTTCCCGAGTTATAATGTACACATGCAAAAATTGCACCACCCTGAGTTTGGGGATAGGGGTGGGGGGTTGCAAATATATCCAGAAGACTGAAGATATTTGAAACTTGTTTTTGTTTCTGATTCAGGATAGATTCCTCTTGCTTCCTGCAAAGTTCAGTGTATTTCTGACAAGTAGTTTAGAAAGAAAAAAAACAATTGTTTTTGTGAAAACTTCCTTTTCTCAAGGAATGAGGGTGGGTTGACTCAATCTTTTGAATCAAAACTGATGGTTTTTTTGTTTGTTTTTTTAATCAATATGAAACTGGGAACATCAAAATGAAACAAACACTAATTGAAAGATGATGAAAAAAGATGCCGCCAATTATTTTTGAAGAAAAATTTAACAGTCTTTTAAATATTGGGGTCAATCAAATAAATTATTTAATAAAATAAATAAGTACAGATCACATTTTTGCATAACCAAACTGATATGTCAAGAAGTTGTTGAGGAACATGCACTATATTTTGACTATAGCTTATAGGTGTATGGCAACCTTTTTTTTTTTATCAATTGCAATTGGTTTCAACAATTTTAACAGTTTATTAAAGAATTTTTTCCCATGTGATTTGACCTCTCTGCCAAGGTTAAGAGTCTATTTATTACTAATACAATTATGTTCAGTGGAAATCAGAAAGTCACAATGGCTGCATTCTCCCGCATTTTTTCAGTAATGCATACATTTTCCAAAAAAGGCAACTACTCTGAATGTAAAAAGGAAGTCCATGTTCCTGTTTTTGACTTTGTGGACAACCAAAATATTAAAATCTTTCCAATTTTCCAATCTGCGGATGACCAAAAAATTAAATCGGTAAAAAATCTCAAATTTAAGACTTTTCCAAGACTCTAACATTTTTTACTGATTTTTCAAGACCTTTTACAGACCTGGAATCAAATTCCAGACTTTTACCAGAATTCCAGACCTGCATAGAAACCCCTGTTGCTTACATGATGATGTAGCTTGACATAGTAGTTCTAATATGAAGCAAAAAGTGCTGCAACAACAAAAAAATCCCTTTCTCTCTAAATCCTGACGATGTGGATATTGAGAGCTGCTTTTTGTTAGTTAAAACTAGTCTATGCTTTACATGTAGTTTAAATCAAAAAGGTCATTAATACCAAACTTTTGCATTAATCACCCTAGTCTATCCCAAAAGAGCAATCAATCATTGATTGTTAGGAAAAAATATATAACTACAGTCGAACCCATTTATGTTGACCTCGGTTAACTCGCCAACCCTGTTAAGTCGATGTTTTTGAAGTGGAACTGCCAAATTCCCTCTTTGTCTTAACATTTTCTCATTGGTTATGTCAATTCTTTTATGTCGCCGAACCCTAATATATCAAGCACAAAAGAGGGCCAAAATCACTACATAACATTGGTTATCTCAATCCCCGTGACTAATCGCCGGCTTTTGAAAATGTTAGTTATCAATACCACTTTGCAATCTTGCTAACAATAAATGGCCATGGTTTGTTAACAACCTGCACCTTGAACTTCAGGGCATTGTTTCCCCACATCGGGCGCAATCCTGCCAGGGGTTTACTAGCACACTGATGCCCTTCAACTGGATCACACCTCTTTTATGCTAATTAGCCCACTTTTGAAGTAACCCCAAATTTAATTTTGACATTGGTTAGCTTTTTGTAAAAACAAACTATACCCCGCAGGTTTTTTGTGATTTTGTGAGAGATCTTTGTGTTTGCAATGTTGGAGAATGAAAGGTTTGAACATGTATCGAGAATCAACGGTGGTTTTTATTGTATACTGGTAAATCTCTGCTGTTAGTTGGAGCATTAAGCTTTTATTGTTAGCAAACGTACATTTACATTTTTATAGCTTGTCGATCGCGTCATCAAACAAATTGCGGCAATGCTGTTGTGTAAAAAATAAAACCCCAAAAATGTGCATGTACATTCTCATTTATTAATGCACATCATGTACATAAAGAAATTTCAAGCACGTGTTACATGTAATATTGAAGCATTTGTTGTCAAGCAGACTGTGTTAAAGGCAAAAAGCAACAAAGCATTTTAGACTTTGTAAAGGAACCATAGTAACCGCCTGTACATAAGCCTTTTGTTGTTAGCAAACATGTATATGTATGTACATTTTTATAGCATGCCGATCGTGTTATCAAACAAATCGCGGCAACGCTGTTGTGTGAAATATCACCAAAAACACGTGCATGAACAGTCTCATTTATTAATGCACTTCATGTACATAAAGAAATTTCAAGCACACGTTACTGTAATATATTGCCACCAAATTGGTTTTCAATTATCTCGATCATTGGTTATCTCGACGCTTTTTGGCAAACCCCTAGGCTGGCGACATAATATTGTAGTATGCTTTTTTAATTTCTGAGCATCCGTTTCTTTTAAACTCCTGCTTATTTTATGTGTCAAATGAAAAAAAAAATAGATGTTTTAATATTTCTATATAGAGGTTTTAGAAAAATATGATTTTTTTTAAAAGAGCAAAGAAACCCACTTGTCTTGACTAACTGGGTAGTGGCAAATTTCTCCCTCTGGGTAGTTACCATCAGGGTACAGCTCACATACAGAAATGGAGGGAGGATCTGTCTGTTCAATTTTTGGTCCACCTACAAAATTTTGCAAAATGAAAGGAAAAGAATTTGTAAAAAGCAAAGGAGGGGATAATTTAAAAAGCTTGTGCTGAAGGTGTGCAACCAGTTTGAATGTTGCATTGCATGTTCATGCATGATTATGTGTGTGTGTGTAAGCAAACATATGTGTTATGTCTCAATTCTAAACATTATTTCTTGTTGCGTAGAAATAAAGTGCTTATAAATTTAATATATGTTATAACTAGAGTCTTGAATTCCTATAAATGCTATGCTAATACCATTTATCATGAAGTTAGATGTTAGAACAAACTGAGCAAAAGAGTGCTGTCGATCTCATGCACTATTTAACATATTTGTTAACAATTTATTTATTTTAAATTAAAGCAGTTTACCTTTTTTCTTTTTCTTTTTCTTCTTTTTTGCTTCATCATTAGCACCATCTGCAAAAATAAACAAAGATGCAAAACCAATAAGGTATAGCCAAACAAAGTGGGATAACAAATAAATGTGACTGACAAGGTGCTTCATTTTTAATTTTTATTTTAAAGGAGGAAAAAATTATTTATCATTCTAACTCAGTAACTAAGGAAATTTGAAACAGTTTATTTTAATAGTACAACAATGGACTAGTGGCTCACATTTAATTAAATGTTATGCTGCCAAGAAATCAACTGATTGATATTGATTCAAAAGATATTTTTATCAGTTGTAGTTCAACTTGTCAGGAATTTTCTCTATTAATAAAGAGTGAAAGAAGGTAGGTATATGGATCAAAACTTTAAAGTTATTTTACTTTGGTTTAATTTATTACTTTCATCATTTTATCTGTTTAACTGCCATGGATTTAAATATTTAAAGCACTAATTTTACATTAAATTCTGAATTAAAAAGTAAAATGTTATCCTATTTATTATTTACCTTAGCCAATAAAGAGAGAATATTTAGAAGCTGCAAATCTGAAACAAGGGAAATAACTCATACTAGAATTCAGGTAGTGAGAACATAATTGCATCTATATCACATACTTTAAACTTTTCTTAAATTTAAAAGGATTAAACATTCATTTTAAACTTATTTTCTAAGAAAGAAAACCCTCTAAACTGAAGAATATGTGATTGCATGATTGTTATCGTTAGTAACAATTTTGTTGTCCATGAAATTTATGTGCAAAAGGTGCATTAACTCAAAATAAAACTATAATTATAAATTATTAATATTATATAGGAAATATAACTGAAAGCATATAATTATAAAGACAGATATTTTGAAATTTCGATTGGTCATTCTTCCACTATATGTTAAACACACTATAGTGTACCAATGTGCAAGATAAGCAACCTTTACATATAACTCCCATATTCTGGGATTGGATTAAAATAACTAAATGCTAAATGGGCATAAACAGAGCTGAACTTCATTTTATTACAATACAAATGGATTTGACAAAATAATATATTTCTGCACATTTTTTAAAATGTTGACAATGCACAGTGTTCGATTATAACATTTCACTGTGTATTCTGATAAATAATTTAAATCATACAAGTAAAATTGAAAAAGTAGTCTTTATTGAAACAAAATGTTAACAGACAATTTTTGTTAAAAAAAAAATCTGATTAGTTTATGTTTAAACTGGATGAGCTCATGTGAGTGTATTTTGGCTTGAGATTATTAAATGTGAGGCTGGGGACCACTGAGAGGCATATACTAATCATAAAAGGTTTTGCAAGACTATTTTATTTTTAAATAATTTCATACATATCATATTACCTTTGCTGGACTAAAATTTGTTTTAAAGAATTTAAGGAGAACAAGGGATGGTGTCAGAAACAAAACAGTGGATTAAAGAATGAAGTATAGTTATTGTACAGCTTATTTTTAATATCAATAAGAATCTCAATTTCAAGATTAAACTTTAAAAATTTAAAGTAGACGGAGAATCTGGAAAGAGAAAAACAAAATGTTCCATCAAAATAAACCAAAAATTTAAACAAAATGTTCCATCAGAGCAAACCAAAAATTTAAACTAAAAATTTGTTACCTGCTACTTCTTCACTTTCTTTGCTCAAAGTTGTCTGCTCCAGACTTAATGCAAGGTCACCAATGTCTGAATGACCATTCACTCCATTGGTTTCCCCTTCTTCTGGATCTGTTAATATGTAAAAATACACTTACGGCATTAAAAAAATTAAAAACTATTTAAAAGGTTTGAAATGACATGCAAAAAGCATAAATTTTTATCCATACTCTTCAGACATGGTGGAGAATCAAAATTATTAAAAACAAAAAGACTGGGTTATGAGACTGATAATACAGCTAGTTGTTGACTTACGACCTATGCAATATATGACTGATCAAATTTACGACTGTGACACGACAGTGAATATGTACTGTATATTTGGCAGTGTGTTTGTAAGATATGAGGATCATTGGGAGGGGTACTCGAAGGACCAGAGGCTCCTTTGTTAATCAGGTGGCAGAATGATAAAGAGGAGCGATTGAGAGACCCTTTGATATACTGCCAACCTTAGTCACATCAGTTTGCTTTGAACCGCATGGCAGAAAAATGATATAAAATAAAGGGTAGTCTGATATACGACCAAATCAACTTCCAAGTGTTCTATCGGAACCGAATGCAGTAGTAAATCAATGACTAGCTGTACAGATTTTATGACACTCATATGTAACATCAATGTGAAAACTGCTCCACCAGCTAGGGAGTGATAAAACATTGCACACCTTGTGGCCTTTATGCTAATCTGTGATGTACCCACCACTAAGCTTGTCAAAATCAGTGATGTCTGCTTGCACACCTTACCAAAGCTAGATGTGCATATAAAAAAACCTAACTTCAACAATCTAAACCCATAAAGAATTTTCACAGACAAACTATTCACATCACTGCTACTTATTTATACAAGTATGTTAAGTGTCTGTTTAGACTTCAGACTGTATCTCCCTGCTGTGCAATGAGTCAATATGTCGGGCATCAAATTCAAAACAGAAAGTACGTACTTCACATGTTGTTAACCAATGTCCTTAAGAACACACACTTAGTGTTGCTATTGTACATCTAAATAAATAAAGCTGAAAATGTGTGTCCATGTATTCAATTCAATGTCAGACTCACAGGGAAAGAAGCTGAATTTTTTCATGGAGGGTGTAATTTTATATCTGAGATGGACTTGGTGTTAGTTTGAGAGAGAGAGAGAGAGAGAGAGGTGGAGGAAGGGTCCACCCTTAGACTTACATATATAATAATTAATATGGATTATGAATGATTGATTGATTCACACTCACAGTACCAGGGAGACAGCTAAAAAGCTATAATTGAGACAGTATACCCCCGGGGCAAAAATGGGAAGACTAGAAACACCCCTGGTACATACTTAAAAATTAATTAATTTTGTTATTTATTTAATATTAATTGCTTTCTATACTCATACAATACTGGGTCTTTCTGATAGTGTGCATTATAATATTTTTAAGATAAGCTTAAGAAAAAATAATCTATATTATATAATTGGGTGTAAGGTGCCCCCCTCCCCCCAAACCCCAACCCCTTTCTTTCTCTCCTTCACACATATATAGTTTAGTAAGCTGAACAACCACATACTCTAACCATATGCCACAAGATCCTTGGCTCATATTTTACAATTACATTCTCCTCCTTGTACTTGTAGCTGTGTCACATCTTATGCAGGCATTATGTTCTGACATCAGTGTATATACTATATTAGTATATAGCAAAAGTTGCATAAAGTCAAACTTATATTTTATAATGACTAGTATTAGTACAGTGCCTGCTGAATGAATCATTTTTTATTTTATAATGAATATTGTCATGATTAGTATTCCTCATCCCTTGATAAGGTTGCAGGGGTGGGGGTGGGGCATCATCAGATTGTGATAATCCAGGAAATGATGGAACAAGTTTTTTCAACAGAGAGCAGCAAACAGTGTCTGACTGTTTCAACTCAAGAAGAAGAACTTGATTGTGTAGGCTCACCTGCTGGTGCTACTAATTTATATTCTTGAAAAAAACATGGTGATAGCATATGTCACTACTGTCTCCTAACTGTTCAAACATTTCTGGTATGATTTCAAATTGTCCATTATACCTTGTGTGCTTTTGAGGCTTCATTCCATAAAGAAAGCATATTCTGAAATTCAATCATTCAGATATTTCTGCTGCTTTGTCTGACTGAGCCAGAAATGAAGTGTGGCTTGCATTTATGGGTCATGTTGCATGAAAAACATTTATGAACCTTTCACCACATCAGAATTACACACAGTGAGGCAAGAAGTTAACACTATGACAGGGACTGATTGAAGGAACAACAGATTCATATTTTCATTTTCATCTAACCATACAATCCCTTCTATGTCATGGTTTAAAAAATTTAACAGAATCAAAGAAAAACACATCACAAGGTATTAAGATTTACATAAACAAACTGATTTAGATTTTCAATATGGCCACCTTTCTGTTTAATGATGTTATGTGTGAACTCCCCAGAGTATGACAGGTGCTAGTCCCAAATAAGTAGGGATAAGCATAAGGTTACTTTGACAATGCAACTCTCCTCCCAAATCTTTTTCATAGGGAACTAACTTCAGAATAAAGTATGGCATTAGAGTATTTAAAGAACTTAGTGCTGTAATGTTTATACTTTCTAAAACTCTACTCATTCTATTTTATTTTATGTATTTTTAATATAATTGGCAATTTGATACTATGTAGTATGATAGGCCTACTGTCAAAATTAAAGATATTTATACAAGGAAGAAAAAGAATTTAAAAAGCGAAAGTTACTTAGTTAGAGGTAGAAACTAAAATGTCATATGTAACTTATTTAAATCTGGACAAAGTCCACAATAAGCAAAAGGGATTCGTATTTGGTTTTAATCAATGACGTCATCCTAGATTTTCTTGGGCTAAATTTCAGCCGAATAGTCACTGCCAAATAAAAAGACACACTACCACTTTACCAGTAAACTATTCATCCATAATCGTAATTTACATTGTTCTTTATTTCAAAGCTGCGGCTGTCTTTTTCCTAATTGGTCGGTCTCAGTAATTAAATGAACAGATTGTTTTTGGATCTTACTATAATACTAATAAAATACTATATTAGCAGTGATACTGGTAGAACTAGAGCAGTAGATGTAAAAAAAATAGATTTGAATTAATAAAAACCTCTAGGCATTTATGACAAAGTGATAAGAAACAGTAAAAGAATAATATTATGCTAATAAGCATGTACTAATTTCTATTTAAAGAATCTGTACAACATGAAAGTTAAATAATTTTGTACCCAAAACTACTCCTGTCCGACATTTTGTTTTCTAGTTATAACTTGAAGAAAAAAATCTCACTCATTTTTTTCTTCTTTTTCTTTTTCTTCTTCTTTTTGGTCTGTTCTGATGATTCATTGACATTTTCTACTTCATTATCTTCAATGTTATTTTCCAAGTTATCAATAAACTGTGGATTTTCTTTATTATCCACACCATTCAACTCTGTTTTTACAGCAGCCATTTTGGAAGTGCGTCTCTTTACCCCAACTCAACTATCTTAGCTTAACAGACAAAATCGCTAAAAACAAAAACAACAACAAAAAAAAACCAACAACACTCAATGCTTTTTTGTCCATTCGTGTCAAAATTATTATTTTGTTGACGGCAGTGAACAAGGGCCTACTTAAATATAGTTTACTGAAGTATACTTGATTTATAATACAGAGCATGAACTTTTTCTATATTTCATAATTTAAGAGAGAGAAAAGTATAATGGAAGCATGTACATTTTTAATAATTTATAGGCCTACCTTTTGCCGGAAAGATACTATATGCCTAATTATTATTTTTTTAATTAAGAAGAAATGTTAGGCCACATGTTTTTTGTTGTTGTATATGTCTATAAAGAACAATGGAAACAACTGACAATATATTTGAAATGCACGAATTAACTCGGCAAAGAGAATGAAGCTGGCATTCTAGCTTTAAAAAAAATATATTACATGAATTCTATCCCTATAAACATGCACATATATATTTGATTTTGCGCACGGCACACATTGGACACTTTCACTGGGGTTATGGATTGACATAGGACTTATTTAGCTTACACACACACACACACACAGAAATTTAATGGCATGCCCAGATTTGTCCTTGTCACTGAGTTAGCTTAAATACCCAAGGGGTAAATCTGCACAAGAGGGCCTGGCTGTTTGATGATAGAACAGTCCACGCCATCTAATGATGTGCTCAAGTGTGTGTATATGTATGCGTTCTATTGACAACCAAAACAAGGAGACCTGTAGATTTTTCTTGCTACAAATTATTTACCCTGTCTGACTCTTCTATGATGAAAATGAGAAGTCCGAAGAATTATAAAGATTAAATGAGTACCTTCACTTTATTCGAACATTTTTACCTTGGAGTTATGAGGAATTTATTGTCTGAAATTAACTGTTTATGTGTGTTTTTAATGATTGTTATAAATATTTATTATTTTTAACTCACTTTTGTGTATTTATTTTGACGTATATGGGGTAGAAGGGTGGAGGGGGCATAAGAAATGAACAAGAAGTCCGCCTACAGGAAAACTGTGACAGAAGAACGTTTATTTATGCATATGGAAATAGAGTTTTGAAAATGCTAGCTGGATCTGCAAGGTGAAATTGGAGGAGACAGTCATCTAGTTATAATTTTAATATACAAATTAAGATTTCTATCACCTGAAATTAACATGGTTATTGATTATTAAATAAAAATTAATATCAGTAACTGATTAGTAAGATTTCTCATTTATGGCACATTAAAACGAAATTCGACTTCTACATTATGACTAAGCCATATCCTGTACAATAATAAGTGGCAGTTTAAAATTAAAATCAACACCAAACACAACATACTTTATTATAATTATGCTTTCACAAATACTAGTGTAATCAAACACTATAAAAATGATCAGTTTTACGTGCATACAATAGGGTCAATTTAATTTTACAGTTTGTTTGGGTAAAGAGAATTATGCAAATAAATATTTACAAGATTTGTCCTTTTTAAATATTCTGAAAAATTTTAGAAAATTCAATTAAACAAAATATTAAAAATCGTTACGGCTTCATTATTTTATTGAACTAATTAAGAGTTTATTATCTATATCGTATATTTACGTGTTAAAATATATTTATGTTTCGTTCATTTTCCGACATAATTTTTCGTTATTCTTAATCTAGTAGAACGCCATTTTTACAGGTTTTGCGAAATTAGAATCCTATGCTTTATTCAATTCCTCATCAGTAAGTATAATAGATTTGTTCTAATTTTTATATAGTTTAAAAGAAACATGTTAAGTATATAACTAATGAAAAAAAGAACCTAAGTTTGGACGCATTGAAGAACATAAATGAGGCATTCCAGTAAAGAAAATCCTGACCCCTACCCTTTGTGTCAATTACTAATACATGTAATAATTAGGCCTAACCTTATATTTTATTATTACATTTGAGTATAGGTATTATTTTTTCACTTAAGATATATTACACATGTTGTTTATATGTTAGTCTCTTATTATTATAGACGACTGCTAACCACTATTTTAATGCACATTAGGCCTATTTACTGGTATTTGATTTTTTGTTGTTCTTGCTGTAAAGGTAACAGTGTTAATTATTAATAGAATTACAAAATAACATGTAAATATTCAAAATAAATGCATCGTGATTAATAATGTAACCAACTTTGTTGATTCGCGTCGCTTTAATTTAAACAATATATAGACTATAGAGACTCAGTTGGAACGAAAACAGCAGAGGTATGGAATGATGGATACTGTCTATTACTACTATACTACTATTACTAGTAAAAGTAGTATTACTATTACTGTATTAGGCCTACAGCATATCAGTTTTATCATGGCGACTACTAACACTGTACCAGTCACTTTTTAGCTGTCATTGTTAATAGTTTTTAAATATTTCGATAGATGCACTTGAAAATATTAAGATTTAAATGAACAACAAAATTTTAAAAAATAAAACTACAAACAACAAACAGTATTAAGAGTAAAACGATAGAATTGTTCCGTTGTCAATCTAAACGATTTCATTGTCTTCAACAACATTAAGACATATACTAGGGGTCCATAACCCCACTTGGCAGCACTGGCACTAGTGTCTGTAAGCTAAATAAACTGATAATTGCCCAACCTCTCAGTTATCCTTAGACTATCAAATATGGAGAAATAATTTTGGCTGATGCATGTCTGCTTGAGTATTCTCGTACTATAAACACTGAAAACAGTAGGTAGTCCCACTCATTTTTTTCTACTTGATATTTTACAAATGTTTTATGCTCAAAATGTGTGTTCTGATGAAATAAGGTTGTACAGAAAAAATTATGATGATAGCTATAATACTTTTTGAGATATTGTCATTTTAGTGTCGTAATTTGTGATCAACATTTTTTAGTAGGTATTCCAAACATCGCTGAATGGCTGATTGGGACGTTGTTTTGTCAATTTTTCTACATTTTCAACACTCATGTTTCCTCTGTATTATTGAAGCTTTGTAAAATAAAAGCACATGAAACAAAAGTTTGTTTTCTGTTCTGTCTTTCTGTGTTTTTTGTTTTAATAAATAATTGTGAAAAAGTTATAAAAAGTTATTCAGAAGTTGCCAACCGAACGACTTTTTTACCAAGCCGCCATAACTTGTCCGGCGGTGGCGCTTAACACATGCACTCTTTCTCGGTCCGTGGGGTCGTGAAGGGTACAGTAATCTAAAAATAATAACGGTTTTAATGTAGGGGAGAGAACAAGGTTCATTTCCATACTAAATAGTGCGCGGGAATTTCAAGATAAAGCGAAATACGGTTAAACTTAAATTTTCTTAAATTACGTTTTTGGTGATTCCGATAACATAGCAACCGTAAAAGCTACCAGAAAATAGGAAAATTCTTCATCTATAAGCCTATATAGTTTGTTTGAGACAAAAAGTACGCTCCAAGACTCCAATTGCGTTGAAAGAACTGTACTCAGTGACCGAAATCACCGAAGACCGTCAACAAAAATGGCGGACGAGTATCGAGTACCGTAGTGTTCAACTCTGCGACATTGAACCGGTTTCCACTTTGCATTCTCGTGCATCACTCTGTTTAAGGATGTTAGTTGATAAGTTAAATCACTTATTTTCAGTTTATAGCGTATATTTGTTCGTTTAAAGGACTATAATAGCCGATAAATAAGAATTGTCAGTGTCTATAGGCCTACGGTAGCGTTCGTCTTTTAAGGCGTTGAGGGTGAACACAGAAAATAACTTTCTGAATTTATTCCTGCCTTATCCATAGCTTAAGTTTTGTATCATTCAATAGGGGAAAGATTTATTTGCAATATAATGTATTTCGTTTATTCGGATCGCGTGTTATTTGTTTTTAATTCTTTTTATTTTGTGGTCACGTGACCATATTTTCGTCCCTTACTGCATTAGCTGGGCACAGTGTAAACAAAGAGTATATCACTGATTCACTAGATTAAAAATAAATAGTTATTATTTTTACCAGATTTTCTTTTCTTTTTTAAAATTTTGATAGACACGAGTGAGTTATATATTTATTACCTGTATTTTGCAAGCTTATTTTTCCATAATAAATATATGTGTGAGTTGATAATGCACATACTATTACTATAAGTATTACATTTAATGATTTATAAGATCATAACTTTGGTGGTGGTGGGTGAACTCTGAAAATGACTTTAGAATTTATATTCCTTATCCAAAGCTTATGGTAGTACACATAACTGAAATCCAGTAAATGTCAACAACAAAAATTGTATCAAATAAATGAAGGAAATTTTTATTCAAGTTTTCAGAAACTGGTGAAAAATGGTTGATGATTCAAAATATATAGGCCTACTCACTTTTTTTCTTATGAATTTAATAGGTTTTGCATCAAAATTATTTATTTAATATAAACATTTTCTTAAACTTAAAATTTGTTAATTCTTTTTGACAAGATTATAAGAAAACCTTAAAATATATAGACAAAATATTCAATTAATATACTGTAATTTCTGGTTAGTGTGTAGCAATCATTCAGCTGATGGAGCACATATTTTATTTAAATAATAATTTTTAAAATTTAAAAAAAAAAATTAATTATAATTATATATCCACACTATAGTAAAATATATTAAAAAGTTAGAGGTTCAGAAGCCAGCTTATGTTATCCTTAAACTGTGTTCAAAATTCTTTGCAGATATCTTTAATAGTTATTTTTAAGATATCCTGCAGAAACCGAAATTAATGACTGATTTTTAGTTAACTTTTTAACCATAAATGTCTCCTATGGTATACTCCCATCTTTGATTGAAAATATCTTCAAAACTATTGTGATTTGTCCAAAAATAAAAGCAATTTCATAAAATTTATATCAGAAAAGACCAATAAAATTTTTGTTATTGAACTTTTTCAATTTTTCATGCTTTTTGAGCAGATGTGCCACCTTAAGAGATTGTACCATTCAATAAGGGAAAGATTTGAGGTACAAATATTTTTTAAAGCATGTCATTGGAAAGACTGGCTGAGAAAAGATGATGTAGAGATAATAAATATTAAAAGGCTGTCTTTTACTGCAACTATGAAATTCTGTCTATGTCCAGTGAAGGTAGATTGTGGAATAACGGTCTACCAGCAGATTGAATTGCTTATTTAGGTTAAGCACCACAACATGAAACATGCTGTTGTGGAAAGAATGTAATTGTGTGCATTCAATGTATAAGAACATTCCTTGTGATTCCATGCTAGACAGCACTAGAATCATTGAACTGAAAAAGCATTAAATTAGATGAACGATTGGCAAATGTCTGAGTGTGTGTGTATAAAATATGAAGATTTCCTTACTGTGGTGAGTGCATTCTTAATATAGATCTTTCCAAACTGAATCCAATGATACCAAAAGCATCTCTGTAGCTCAATTACAAGCAGAGTTATTACAATTTTAACATTTATAGCAATTTCGCCCATTTTGTGTTAACTGCGTTAGAGCTTTTTCCAACCTGAAAATGAATAAATTACTAATTTTGACTGACTGTATATTTAAAAATAACATTGCAAAGCCTCTCAAAAAAATTCAGCCATATCTGTGGGTTGGATACTACTTATGTAGAGAGTCTGAACTATATTGTTCATCATTTCTTCATTTTGTGGACCTTCAAAATAAGCTATTTGTACAACTTCGTTTTTGAGCGTAAAACTTTGTGAAAAATTAAATATTGAAAAATTTGTAACTTTGGTTGTAATTGAGGTACAAACTTCATTTTCGTATCATTGAAATCAGCAAAAAAAGTTCTATCTGTCTAATTGTTTTTAAAGTATGAATAATGATTTTGAAAAATATGTTTGGAATACCTATTTTTAGACATAACGAATGTGCAGTTTGTCAAGTTCAGTACAAGTAAAATATAAACCACACTGATCAACAGTCCAACATTTTAAATTAACATAATCACAGACAACAAGAAAAATCAGACATAATGCAGAATCGAAATTTAAGTTTCTTATAAATTACGACGGAAAACGTGCTTTTGTTTCATAAAATTGCTTACAAAACGCAACAAACTGGAATATTCATGGCATCATAGCATAATCAACTGATGAACAAAGTATATCCAGAATGCATATTATTAAATCATTTGCTATGTAGTTAATGCCTATTTTTTTCCAAAGGCATAGCAATAACAGTGAAGAAATTATTTGATGCTGAAAATGGCCATTTCAACTAATTTTAACCAAAAAAGAGCAGTAACCAAGTGTTATAGGGAAAACGTAAAAAAGCAAATTGTCATATCTCTAAAACTATACAACATACAGAGCTGGTTCACATATCAAAATGATCAGTAAATTGTGATCTATCTAAATATATAAAGTTAAGTTATGTTTAATCATTTATTTAATTTACATTTTTAGTTTTATTATAAAATTCCTATTTACGAAGAAAATGAAAATGGATAAATTGTCATATCTCTGAAACTATACATAACACAGTTATGGTTCACCTATTAAAATGACCAGCAAGATGTTATACATGTAACTAAACAAAAGATTTGTTCAGCATTTTGTTTGTTTTAATATTTTATAATACAAAATTTAATATTTAAAATCTTAAAACCGTATTAAAACTGCTTGATTGGTATAAAAGCACTCTATATCTCTATATGTATCAAAGATACATAAAGATGTTGAACCCATGCCATTGCTAATTATATCACTACACACACACACACACACACACACACTAAAAAATACAAATCATATCATTTTATTCTGAAGGTTTGACAAGGTCTTAAATCACTGAAACTTGTGAAAGTGTGCATGAAAAATTTATTCTTAAATTAAAACAGTGCTCTGCACACATGTACTTGATTTAAAGAAATATTAACATATTTATATAATTATAATGTAGGTTATGAATAAAAGATCATTCCATTTTTGTTTTATTTATTTCAAATAATGAATATGCACAATAACACAGTGACACACATACAATAAGCTTCATGTGGTAACAAAATATATGTTTAAATTAATATTAATTCTTGAAAAGAGGTAATGTATTTAATCCCAGTAACTTCATATTGATAGAGAAAGTAATATACCAATAATATAAGTAATATCCAATACATAATTTTATAAATAGAAAATTCTAGCAAAACTCTAAAATCAACAGCCGGCCAGGTTCTTCCTTTGGTTATCTCCATTGTTAAGCCCCATTTAAAAACAAACTTGGCATTCACATCATCACAGTCTATGCTATCACACCACTTCAAAATATTCTTATTTCTATACTGCTCCATCAATATTATTTTGCATTGTGAACTTCTAAAGCCTCATTAATCATAAATCCATTATCATAACAAACAGCAACATCTTAGTTTGTAAATCCACCATCTTCTTTCAGTCTCTTTGGTGGTTGGCTACTTGGAAAGTTATCTACATTAGTTGTTCTTGCCACTTCAGTTTCATCTAAGCTATTACCTGCATATAGTGCATTTACAACAGGTCAGCACGTGCACAATCGGATACTGGAGTGCCTTCTAGCAAATATTTGCACAAATTATTTTATCAACAAGAGTGTTGATGTCTTTACCTTTTATTTTTATATTCAGACTTTTAGCACCCAAATCAGCCTTGTACCTATGATTACTATGGAGTACTACTAGTGCTAGCTTTATTTAAAATCTGAAGCTCTTTGCAAACACTTTCATTCATAGACAAAGCAAGAATAAGTTGACTATATGGTTTTAAATGATAAGTTTAAAGAACAGTGCACTGTTTGTGTTTTTAGTGATTCTGTATTTTATGTTTTTGCATTTTTGAGAGATGGGCAAAACTGAAAAGCCACTCATTCAGACATCAATCTATCAAACTTAATTTCTTGGCAAAACTTTGAAGTCAAATCAGATTATCAGAAACTTCATAAACAGCTGTTAATAAATAAGAATTCAGATACTACAACAGCACCTCCTAACTAATCAGTCATAACCCTGAAGATAAGTTAGTGTACTGCTCATCAGCTAAAAAAAATATTCCACAAATGTTCAACCCTTAAAATTTTCTTTATGCAAACAAGTATGCTGTAAATAGGATAACTATTAGCTGCATACTTTTAATAACTTGCTTTTAATGTAAAGAAAAAAAGTATACATTGCTTACCAGCTAAAAGAGTGAAAGGACCAAACAATATTTAAATATTACTCTTTAAAATAAAATAAAGTAAAACATGAAGAAATATTAAGTTAGCTATAAGATTAAGAACAAATGTACAACAGCCTGCTGTCTTTATTATTAAAAAAACGAAACAACAACCTTTTAAGTTAGCTATTTCTCCATTTATGTAGAAGTGTAAAGAAATTACAAGTCAGGGGAGGGGGGGACCCCCCAAAAAAGAGATTTTTTACACTGTAAAACGATGTTCAAATAAGAAACAAAATGGGAAAAGAATTTTTTTTAAATATAAGCAAAAACTAAATATTAAGTTTGTGTTAGAGTACACAGAATGCTTGAAAGAACTGAAATATTTCAGAGCGATGTTTTTCTACAATTTTAGCATCTAGAGTTATCTTTTCTTGTTGAAATTAACGATGATTTAAAACTATTTTTTCTACATAATAAAATTGTCACCCATACCTAAAATTAAATGAGCAAATAAAACAATATTCACAAATATGATCTGCGTCTTTAAAACGAAATATTTCAAGAAAATAGTATATTTTCACATATTTGCAAGTCACTCCGAGATCGGCCTATATTTGAACGAGTTAATTCGGAAACTGTCAATAATTCTACTTCAGTACTTGAAAAATAATAATAATATGCTTACAAAAAAATCAAGAAAATTAAAATAAACTTTAATAAGCACTCACAAATAGATCTGACCGATAAATGGTTTCAACTGATCGTATAGGGCAGAATAATCAGCGTTAGCGTCGGTACACCGTGTCTCAGAAATGAAAGCTTTGACTGTGGCGTGAATTGAGAAAGACGCGACGGGGTTTTCAATTTAGCAAGAACCGCATGGACTAATAATCCCGTATTGTGTCATGTTTTTAGAAAGAGGTTGAAATGCTGAATAAAATGATATGTTTTCCTAGTTTTTTTGAAAAATATTTGATCCCAAAAATTTGTCTCAAATTTTTAACTTAAAATTTTTTTGGTGTTATTCTTAACATACAATATGGAAAAATATATGAGTGTATAGAGTTATCTCTCTTCTTTTTAATGGACCAATCAGAATTTCGCCAACCTATCCATACGTCTCTTGCCGAAAAGTTAAAGTATAGTACCGAAAAACGCGAATTTTACTTTTTCGGCCGTGAGGCGCCCGGTGAGAAATTTTCGACGTAACCCTAAGGTACTTTCGTCAAAGTTTATGGATACAATAATAAAGTTTAGATGAAAAGCAAGAATATACTTTAAAAGATGAAAGATAGCTCTTTATTTTTTATATAAACATCGTTAGTCCAGGTTTAGTGTGAAGAAAACTGCTGTGAGTCAAAGTTCAGTGAATTTGCGTGCAAAAGTGCGTTTGACCCCAATAAAACAGCGACGGTGGGACTACCTAATAACAGTGTTTTTAATTCCACTTAACACAGTTTAAATAATTATAAAACTAAAAAGCAGTAAATTGCCATGATAAAATAAAACTGAGAACACAGTAGGTAAAAATAGGGAAAACATTTAAATAAATAAACTGAATGCAAATAGTTTTAATAGTAATATTTTATATTGCATAAAAGGCACAAAAACAAAAAAATATGCTTGAAAAAGATCAAAGTTTGTATGATTGCTGATTAAATAGTAATTTAAAAATCTAATAAACTAATTCTTCTGTAGATCTCAGTGAGTCATATTATCATTGAGCCTAGAAAAAATTTCACTTATATAGTTATACAGCTATGAGTATATATACTAATTATTGTATAGTATGTTGTGTTTGCATACATTCTCCCCAAGAATGATTTTTGCATTGCCTTAGTTAGTTAGTACATGTATTACATACCTTTATGTAATGAGCAGGTGTAATAGATTATCACTTCAACTATTTAATCTCCATAACCCTATCTGTAAAAGTCTTTAAATAAATGTAGATGAGAAACTCCGTCAAACCGCAGAGCTATTAATTGGTATTAAATTAAAAATTTTTCCTTTTGGTTTTTGTGTTACGGGTTCAGACCTCATATATCAATTAGTGTGCCTTTGTGCTAAACTATTGTTCACATGATTCTGACCTTCATGGTTCTCATAGCTTAGTGGGACACTCACCCACAGATATGCTTTTCTGACTTTCAGATAAACAAAATGGCCCCCATCACTAAATCAAATGTGCATATCATACCTTTTTAATAATAAAAATAGGAGTGTAAACAATGTGATACATTTATTTAGTGCAAAAATAGAAAATATTAAGATTGACATGTGATAAAAATATTTCCAACTTCAACATTCAGTATTCAAGTATACAAGAAAGGATGTTCAGAACAATAAAATTCTGCTTCTTAAATCAATCAAAAAATGCAAAACTAAACAAAACAAAAAGTGTCCTGTTATGAGACATCATTCAGATAACTGAGGTTTCACTGCTTTGATATAATTATTTACAATTTTTTTATGTATATTAAAAAAAATTTAATTTTCAGATAAATTACGCAGATGTACTACGGTCAGTACGAAGATTCTGATGTCATGCTGAGAGAGGATGAGCTGCTGCCCAGTAGACAAGCATACAACCAGGGTCAAAACTATAGGCCAGATGAGGAACGGTTCAATCCTCTTCTCTTTGGCTATGACCATGGCTTCAGACTTGATGAAGATTATAATGGTAAACAGTTGCTCCCAAATCCAAATGATGACTATTTCAGGCAAAGTGGGGGGTTCCCACCAGAAGATATAGGTGGTTATCCAGACAACTTTCCCTTCAACAATGAAGCTTCTTTATTCAACAACAGGGATGAATATTTCAAGGGTGCAGATAGAGAAAGAGAACGAGATAGGTTTGTACTGATAATTATATGTATATAAAATATATATTTATTTTTTAACCTTTAACCAAAATTTGTGACAGAATTCTTTCTTTTCTTTTTGTTGATTGAAATAAATTTTTATACAATTTTTAAATTTTGGATTAACTTTTAAAAGCATCTGTTAACTTGTGTGGGTTTGTATTGCTATCTTGCTTCTGAGGAACTTTTGATTTTCCATTGTTGCAAAATAATTTTAATTGGAATGTTTAATGCAAAGTGCCATAAGAAAAATGTATTGGATAAACTTCCCTTTATAATATAGTAAAAGCTATTTTTTTTATATATGCACACACACGCACACATTCAAAATTGTTCCAGAAAGTGAAATTTTCCTTCAAAGGTCAGAACACTTGAAATGTATTATTGTACACTTTTTTTTTAAACAGTGTGATATATTTAGTGTACAACAATGGTAGTAAATATACTGTTTGGTCAGCTTGGCCTCTAGGGCTATATTAGGGTCAGTTCTGACTGTTTGACATCATTCATGTAAATTTGAAAGTATGAACTTTAAATTAAGGCAGTCCATCCATAATTATAATCATATGGGACAATGTATTGTGGAATATGACCTCTTGGCATGTATGATGATTAGGCATTAATTACATGGCAAGTGATTTATTAATATGCATTCTGGTTGTTCTTTGTTCATCATTTGCATATTCATGATGCTATAAATGTTCCTGTTTGTCGCATTTTGTGAGCAATTTTGATGGTAAAGCAATGTCACTTTTTTGTTTGTATCAGCTGATGAATTACTGAATGTTTTCAAAAGAAAGCTCACTTTTGTGTAAAATATTTTATGTTCTAATCTTGAGTCATCTAGACCATGGTTAAAAAAATTATGTCATTTATGGCCTTTTCTGGCACATAGAATAGTTCATCAGTTTTTACTAAATTGTATAGTAGCTTCCCTCGGGCATTGAGTGGGATCATTGAGTTTTTAAGTAATTTTTATTTTAGGAATCGCAGGCATAGCAGAGACAGGCAGAGAAACAGTCGTCGAGATAATGAAGGCAATTGGGAAAGAAGTGGTCGTCGAGATCGAGGTGAGCGTGAATGGAGTGGAGACAGAGACAGGCGACGAGATAAACGGAGTTCCAGGGACAAAGATCGGTCTGTGCGAGACAGGAGTCCACGGGATGAAATTAACATGGACTTAGTAAATATTTTCTCTTTCTTTTCTCATTTTAAGTGTTAAAAGCAGGGGAAGACAAACATTCATTTCTCTTTTACTTCTTTTTCTCCACGTAAAGCTGCACCTGTAGGTTTTTTCTTGTTTTATTTTTTGGTACTTGGGGTGGATGGGGAAGGCGTCAAATTTATAGAAACCATTGAGTGAATGACTTTGTGTGGCATAGTTGCATATATATAAACATATATTAGAAATTTACAACAGTTTTCTTGCACAGTTTATAAATGCATAAGTAGTTTCAACCAGATATAGTGACAAACTTAATAATTGTATAGGATAATTAACAAACAAATTACTGAAAATTTCTTCTAGTTATGATTTTCTTATAAAGGTCTTTTGGTTTATGATTTTAGATAACTTTGATTTTTATAATAGAGATTTGTTACCAGTAATAAAGTAACCATTCTCTGCAAAAATTTTGCATCGCTCAAAAAAAAAATGTTCTTTTATGGCAATGTGCACAAATAACATATTTAACATACTACTACCATTGTTGACAGATTGACATTATGACATATTTTCAGGGTAAACAGGTCAAGTTATTTATTAATTAATTATTTGTTAAAAAATAACATTTTAGTTCTTACTCAAAATTGCATTGTTCATAAACATTTTAATGTTTATATTTGAACCTCAGCAGACCTAGTGATATCAAAACTTGAGATTTAAAAAAATGTTGCTACTTTAACACTGAGTACATATTGAATTTGAGATTTAGAACATTATGTTAAATTATCAGATTGAAAAACAGCAAAATTAGTGGCTAACATTAACTTGCAAAGTAAAATGTTTCATCTCTCTTAGTATTAATTATTACTGTTCGGTGCAGTCCAGACTTTTAAAAATATGTTTTGTATACACATTTTACATTTTTTCAAATTAAAGCATAACTCAAGTTTTTTAAAACTATTAGAAAGCTGGAAATCCAACCACATTAGCACAGGGAAAATTAGTTTCACTGCATTTGTCTGGCTAAATTCTCAGTTTCAGTTTGGCCTTTTATTTACCTGTAACATTCATAGAAGTTGTGTGCTACCATACCCTTTAAAACAAAATAAAATAAAGACTGATTATAAATTCTTGAATTTTTGCATATGAGTACTGCAAACAGAGAAATGTATTTATTTATGATAAGCATACATTGCAGTAACCCCATGTTTGGAGAGCAGCTTTGCATCAAATTTTCTATCAATATCATTATTTCATTAAGGTCACAGTCATCACCAATGATCTGTCACAGGCGTCAGATGATTCTAGGGTAGATGCTGGTAGTGAAGATGAATATAGTGGTCACAGTTCTCCAGTTCGTGATAGAGGAAGAGATCGAGAACGGTCTAAACGAGATCATGATGATGGCAGAGAACGTCATAGAAGCCATGAAGATCGTGAGAGGCATGGGGAAAGAGATGGTGAGAGGTGGATGACAGAAACACCTTCTGCAACCATCCTACTTAGAGGCTTGAACAACAGTCTTACTGAGAATGATGTAAGTACATTCAAAAATTTTTTAAAATAACTTAATTACAGAGGTGAGAGTTGCTCTGCCCTTTTCACCTGCCTGTTCCAAAAATATCCATCTCAGATATATTGACTTAAAAATTACAGTAGGTTTCATTTTTAAAACACTTCTGTTACACGAATGAATTTTGTTGTCTAGCTTTGGTACTAATCTCTGTTTTTAGCTCCTATGCAGTGCTTTACATCATGTAAATGTTTTACAATAAAATACAAAATTCACTACAAATGATGATGATGTTGATGATCATTGGCTTTCAGAAAGGATATAGTTCAGAAAAATAACATAGTGAATGAAGATGTAAGTAATTAGGTAGTCCCACCGTCGCTGTTTTATTGGGGTCAAACGCTCTTTTGCACGCAAATTCACTGAACTTTGACTCACAGCAGTTTTCTTCACACTAAACCTGGACTAACGATGTTTATATAAAAAATAAAGAGCTATCTTTCATCTTTTAAAGTATATTCTTGCTTTTCATCTAAACTTTATTATTGTATCCATAAACTTTGACGAAAGTACCTTAGGGTTACGTCGAAAATTTCTCATCGGGCGCCTCGCGGCCGAAAAAGTAAAATTCGCGTTTTTCGGTACTATACTTTAACTTTTCGGCAAGAAACGTATGGATAGGTTGGCGAAATTCTGATTGGTCCATTAAAAAGAAGAGAGATAACTCTATACACTCATATATTTTTCCATATTGTATGTTAGGAATAACACCAAAAAAATTTTAAGTTAAAAATTTGAGACAAATTTTTGGGATCAAATATTTTTCACAAAAACTAGGAAAACATATCATTTTATTCAGCATTTCAACCTCTTTCTAAAAACATGACACAATACGGTATTATTAGTCCATGCGGTTCTTGCTAAATTGAAAACCCCGTCGCGTCTTTCTCAATTCACGCCACAGTCAAGGCTTTCATTTCTGAGACACGGTGTACCGACGCTAACGCTGATTATTCTGCCCTATAAGATCAGTTGAAACCATTTATCGGTCAGATCTATTTGTGAGTGCTTATTAAAGTTTATTTTAATTTTCTTGATTTTTTTGTAAGCATATTATTATTATTATTCAAGTACTGAAGTAGAATTATTGACAGTTTCCGAATTAACTCGTTCAAATATATGCCGATCTCGGAGTGACTTGCAAATATGTGAAAATATACTATTTTCTTGAAATATTTCGTTTTAAAGACGCAGATCATATTTGTGAATATTGTTTTATTTGCTCATTTAATTTTAGGTATGGGTGACAATTTTATTATGTAGAAAAAATAGTTTTAAATCATCGTTAATTTCAACAAGAAAAGATAACTCTAGATGCTAAAATTGTAGAAAAACATCGCTCTGAAATATTTCAGTTCTTTCAAGCGTTCTGTGTACTGTAACACAAACTTAATATTTAGTTTATTATTTCGTTTTTGCTTATATTTAAAAAAAAATCTTTTCCCATTTTGTTTCTTATTTGAACATCGTTTTACAGTGTAAAAAATCTCTTTGGGGGGGGGGGGGTCCCCCTCCCCTGACTTGTAATTTCTTTACACTTCTACATAAATGGAGAAATAGCTAACTTAAAAGGTTGTTGTTTCGTTTTTTAATAATAAAGACAGCAGGCTGTTGTACATTTGTTCTTAATCTAGTTATAGCTAACTTAATATTTCTTCATGTTTTACTTTATTTTAAAGAGTAATATTTAAATATTGTTTGGTCCTTTCACTCATTTAGCTGGTAAGCAATGTATACTTTTTTCTTTACATTAAAAGCAAGTTATTAAAAGTATGCAGCTAATAGTTATCCTATTTACAGCATACTTGTTTGCATAAAGAAATTTTAAGGGTTGAACATTTGTGGAATATTTTTTTAGCTGATGAGCAGTACACTAGCTTATCTTCAGGGTTATGACTGATTAGTCAGGAGATGCTGTTGTAGTATGTTATTTATTAACAGCTGTTTATGAAGTTTCTGATAATCTGATTTGACTACTTCAAAGTTTTGCCAATAAATTAAGTTTGAAAGATTGCTGTCTGAATGAGTGGCTTGTTCAGTTTTGCCCATCTCTCAAAAATGCAATAACATAAAATACAGAATCACTAAAAACACAAGCAGTGCACTGTTCTTTAAACTTTTCATTTAAAACAATATAGTCAAATTATTCTTGCTTTGTCTATGAATGAAAGTGTTTGCAAAGAGCTTCAGACTTTAAATAAAGCTAGCACTAGTAGTACTTCATAGTAATCATAGGTACAAGGCTGATTTGGGTGCTAAAAGTCTGAATATAAAAATAAAAGGTAAAGACATCAACACTCTTGTTGATAAAATAATTTGTGCAAATATTTGCTAGAAGGCTCTCCAGTATCTGATTGTGCATGTGCTGACCTGTTGTAAATGCAGGTAGTAGCTTAGATGAAACTGAAGTGGCAAGAACAACTAATGTAGATAACTTTCCAAGTAGCCAACCACCAAAGAGACTGATAGAAGATGGTGGATTTACAAACTAAGATGTTGCTGTTTGTTATGATAATGGATTTATGATTAATGAGGCTTTAGAAGTTCACAATGCAAAATAATATTGATGGAGCAGTATAGAAATAAGAATATTTTGAAGTGGTGTGATAGCATAGACTGTGATGATGTGAATGCCAAGTTTGTTTTTAAATGGGGCTTAACAATGGAGATAACCAAAGGAAGAACCTGGTCAGCTGCTGATTTTAGAGTTTTGCTAGAATTTTCTATTTATAAAATTATGTATTGGATATTATTGGTATATTACTTTCTCTATCAATATGAAGTTACTGGGATTAAATACATTACCTCTTTTCAAGAATTAATATTAATTTAAACATATATTTTGTTACCACATGAAGCTTATTGTGTGTGTGTCACTGTGTTATTGTGCATATTCATTATTTGAAATAAATAAAACAATTAAATGGAATGATCTTTTATTCATAACCTACATTATAATTATATAAATATGTTAATATTTCTTTAAATCAAGTACATGTATGCAGAGCACTTTTAATTTAAGAATAAATTTTTCATGCACACTTTCACAAGTTTCAGTGATTTAAGACCTTGTCAAACCTTCAGAATAAAATGATATGATTTGTATTTTTTAGTGTGTGTGTGTGTGTAGTGATATAATTAGCAATGGTATGGGTTCAATATCTTTATGTATCTTTGATACATATAGAGATATAGAGTGCTTTTATACCAATCAAGCAGTTTTAATACGGTTTTAAGATTTTAAATATTAAATTTTGTATTATAAAATATTAAAACAAACAAAATGCTGAACAAATCTTTTGTTTAGTTACATGTATAACATCTTGCTGGTCATTTTAATAGGTGAACCATAACTGTGTTATGTATAGTTTCAGAGATATGACAATTTATCCATTTTCATTTTCTTCGTAAATAGAAATTTTATAATAAAACTAAAAATGTAAATTAAATAAATGATTAAACATAACTTAATTTTATATATTTAGATAGATCACAATTTACTGATCATTTTGATATGTGAACCAGCTCTGTATGTTGTATAGTTTTAGAGATATGACAATTTGCTTTTTTACGTTTTCCCTATAACACTTGGTTACTGCTCTTTTTTGGTTAAAATTAGTTGAAATGGCCATTTTCAGCATCAAATAATTTCTTCACTGTTATTGCTATGCCTTTGGAAAAAAATAGGCATTAACTACATAGCAAATGATTTAATAATATGCATTCTGGATATACTTTGTTCATCAGTTGATTATGCTATGATGCCATGAATATTCCAGTTTGTTGCGTTTTGTAAGCAATTTTATGAAACAAAAGCACGTTTTCCGTCGTAATTTATAAGAAACTTAAATTTCGATTCTGCATTATGTCTGGTTTTTCTTGTTGTCTGTGATTATGTTAATTTAAAATGTTGGACTGTTGATCAGTGTGGTTTATATTTTACTTGTACTGAACTTGACAAACTGCACATTCGTTATATCTAAAAAATGTTGATCACAAATTACGACACTAAAATGACAATATCTCAAAAAGTATTATAGCTATCATCATAATTTTTTCTGTACAACCTTATTTCATCAGAACACACATTTTGAGCATAAAACATTTGTAAAATATCAAGTAGAAAAAAATGAGTGGGACTACCTAAAGTAATATCTGAGTTTGAAAAGAAAAGAAAAATAAATGTGTCATGAGAGATCGAATTTCAAACCTGCCACCTCCTCATCCCATTTTATGCCCACTTGTACTTTTAGTCTTTACCAGTTGTAGGCAATCCATCAACAATAATTGCAAATATTGAGCTAACAATTTTGATCATGAAAACAAGTAGTGAAAATTAAATAACAGAACATTTTTTCATATGTGCATTATTATATAAAGATTTCCATATGACAAAAATGTGGCTGCCATTTCCTACAAAAAAGATAGAGTTTAAAGTTTTGAAGAAGCCTACTGCATGACATGGGTGAACCCACCATTGAATTACATAAAAAAAAAATATTATAAAATGAACAAACTTGAATGATATGGTACTTGCGTCCTCTGATAGTTTTGTAACGGCTTGTGTAACATTTTTGAGGTGCTGATTTTAATACTCCAACAAATTGAAATTTTTTTTCTAAGCAAATTTAGATCTATATAAAAGAGGCAATATATATATAATAAAAAAATTAGCAATTGATATTTTGTGATTACACAGTGCACCATTATAATGATTAGGGAAAGTCTTGTAATAAAATTCATGTTTATAATAGAATTTTAGAAGATCTTTCCAAACTGAATCCAGTGATACCAAAAGCATCTCTGTAGCTCAATTACAAGCAGAGTTATTACAGTTCTAACATTTATAGCAGTTTCTCTTATTTTGTGTTAACTATGCTATCACTTTTTCCAACCCAAAAATGAATAAATTGTTAATTTTGACTGACAGTATATTTGAAAATAACATTGCAAAGCCTCTTAAAACACCTCAGCCATATTTGTATGTTGGATACTACTTATGTGGAGAGTCTGAACTATATTGTTCATCATTTCTTCATTTTGTGGACCTTCAAAGTGAGTTATTTGTACAATTTCATTTTTGAGTGTAAAAGTTTGCGAAAAATTAAATATTGAAAAATTTCTAACTTTGGTTGTAATTGAGGTACTAACTTGATTTTAATATCATTGAAATCAGCAGAAAAAGTTCTATCAGTATATATACTTTTAAAGCATTAGTAATGATTTTGAAAAATATGTTTGGAATACCTAATATTAGTACAAACATACAAATATTTAATAGTTTAGAAAGAAATTCACAGTAGCGGTAATATAAACAGCATTGTTCTCTATTTTTTTGTGTTTCATACTTGGTCATAAATGATTAGCTGTGCCTCATAAGAGTGAAAATTGTGGGTTTTTTCAGTTTGAAACTAGCAAAAACCATTTGAAAATAAAAGGTTATTTATTGTGAGATTTGGAATGAAAAACGTTTTTAAAAAACTTTTTAAGCTGCAAAATCAAAGCCATGTCATCATCACTAATGTTAAGTTAAATCATATAACCAAAAATGAGTGAGTGTTCTGCTTTTTGTCTTTTTCATTGTTGGATGGTGGTAGTGGGTTTGATTGCTGTTGCCTAATGTTATATTAGAATTATTTTGTTTGGTAAATTTATTTTCAGTTCCTCAAGGAGGTTATGTGTTGAGTGAGTAATGTATTATCAATGTCTATTAAAGTTTTTCATTTTGTTTCAAACAGGTCATAACAGATTTGGTGCGCATTGGATTGCCTCCTAAAGATGTACGCTTTATGCGAAGAGCAACAGGTGGGGATCTGTTTCTTAATTTATTTACTTTATTGATTTATATTGGTTGTTTTTTTTAAAAAACATGTATCTTTGGTTTCACAAAATATTTTTTATGAATTAAAAACATGTAATCTCTCAACATATAATGTCATTTTAAAATGTTATTGCAGAATTTTTGAGTCCTGACCCATCTTCTGTTATTTTTCGTAAATCAACAATTTATTTAATAAATAGTGTTTTAAAACAAATGTTGGCTCGTAAGTATTGTTCAACATATTCAAATCATCTACAATAAATAAAAATAAAATCTACACATGTAGCTTGATTCCACACACACACACACAAACACACAACACACATTTTTTAATCACATGAAAATTAAAAGCTTTTTATTCAATGTTGCCAACCTTTTATGTGCAAACTTGGGTACTTTGTCAACCTTATGTGTGCAAACTTGGGTACACTTTATCAACCTTTTGTAAGCAAGCTTAGGTACACTTTATCAAATTTGTCAAACTTTTGTGTGCAGACTTAGGTACACTTTATCAACTGTTAATCACCTGTGACAAAGTAGTATTTATGTAAAGTTGATAATTATGATTATGACAGACAATATATCATTCCCCACCCCACCCCACCCCAAACAGTTGTAAAGCTTATTTAAGGATTTAAATGTCATATTTCCTATAAAAACATTAATGTTGCAAGTGATACCCAACAGACATTAGTCAGAAATTTTTCTTTTTCTTTTAACAATAGTTCCCACTCCCTCCTCCAATATATTTATGATTTCCATATATTTTTCCATACTTTATAAAAGTTTCTTTTCTTGTAAATAAATTATACATTAGAAGTTTTGTTGTATAATGCATCAAAACTTCCCATTTTAAACCAGTTTGTATTAAGTAACAAGATTTTGGGTGTAAAGATATATTATTTAACCAGCTGTAAAATGTTTCTTTTTTCAATCTTTCAGCAACATATTAACATTTTTGTTTGTTTACTGATTATTTATTTTCAACAACTGTTTTCAAGAAACATAAAACATATTCATCACACATATTCACATCTTTAAGCAGATCCAAATAAGTCCTATTGATATGTTTGACCGGGTAAAAATATATTAGATATAATTACAGAAATGCATATCATAAAATGTTGAATTAAAAGACTTTTTTCTTTTTAACAGTTAACTGTGTATAATTACACAAAAATGGTGCATATCATAAATATTGACTTGTAGACTTTCCTTTTTAAAACTTTACTATTTAATTATGGCAGTAATGCATATCATAAAGCATTAACTTGTGGACTTTTCCTTTTCAGAATTTAACTGTATTTTTATACTACTTGTCCAAATGAAGTATTAAGTTTAGAAAATTATTATATGATTAAGACTTTTGTTGTAATAAACAACCATTAATTTTCACATGTGTAGTACAAGCTATTTTTAGGCTTTGAGCTTAATGACAGTATATGTCTTAAGAAAATTGAAGTAGACAAATACTAATTATTTTTCAAGTTTTTTTTCCTTAGAAATATTGTATAGTGTATGTTTTATGAAAAGATAAAAAGGAAAAGATAAGATACAATGAATGAAAGTGATATCTGTTTTTGATGTGAGAGAAGGGATTAGGTTTGTGGTTTTTACAAAAGAAATGAAGGCTTACTTTTAATAAGATGGATATTGCATACTTGAAAACAGGCTTGTCTCATTGGGATGATTGCGACCACCCTGCATGTTGAAATTGTGACTAATTTTTTTTTTCATTCTAAATACATGCGCAGGTGCTTCCAGAGGATTTGGTTTTGTGGAGTTTCAGACCCAATCTGAGGCCCAGCGCTGGATGGATCTCAATCAGGTTCTAACGACAGAGTCTTGTCTGAGTTAACTTTTCGCATTAAAAATTATAAATATCCTCATATCTATCCATTTGACTGTGTGGTTAAATCGTCCCCAAGACTGCTGTATAGCTCCACATAACTTCATTAGTTGTAACAAATAGAAAAACATGCAGTTATTTTCCTTGTTTTACATGAATTGTAAATCTCTCTCCTCTGCAAGCTTGTATTGAGGTCAAAGCTTGTAGCACCATCCTCAATGTAGCGTCGTTTTAATAGAGTAGAGTGCTGGCTGCTATTTAAAAACACTGCTCAGTATGAGCTGTTCTAGTCTCCAGAACTGTTATCTTTAAACCAGGAGTGACACCAAACCACTCCTTTTGAATTGAAGTCAACAAGTGCTGATTTCAAAGGGTCTGTCATCCTTTTACTTTTTCTTATTGCCATGAGGACCACCATACTAATTTCATATTTTTGTGGCTTAAAAAAAAAAAATGGGTGGATGGGGGTTTATGCATTGTTTGTTTTTGAGTGGGTGTGGATTTTTAAGTTGGGGAATGGAGTCTGACTAGTAGTTATATATAAAATGTGTTAGACTATTGTGTGTCGTTATTATATATAGTTTTATATCCGCAGTTTTTAGTGTGACCTGTTTTTTAACTTGTGACAATAAGTTATTTCTTTGACTGGAAATGGGACCATTTTAATTTTGCCATATGCATCTCCATTGTTACCTGCCCTCTTTGGCCTACACATTCTCACATTTACAAGTTTATATGTGTGAGTGTCAATTCAGAATTATTTATTTATTTTTAAAATTGCATATTTAATTTTTTATTTTATTATTATTTTTTTTAATCAAAGAGGGCAGGTACATTCCAAATTTTGTTTTTATTTTGGCATTTAGAAAATAGAAACTTTGATTTAAAAAAAAAAGAGCATCTCTGTTAGTAAGTTAAAATCATCTAGTGGACTGACAGAGCAGGAAGGAAGGATGCTCCCTCCAGTCACTGGACATTTGTCGTTGTCACACGTTTACAAGCAAATGCAGGTGTTTGACATGACATGTTTTGATGCCGCGTGGCACGGGCAAGGCGTCTTTGGGCACGCGTCTCAGCACTGGGTTGACGGGGCAAGCTAGGCAGGCTATACACCTGCCTTTACTGAGCTCAGGATTTAATTGTGGTTTTCTCTCTCGACAGGGCCTTCTACAGTTACCAGGTATAAATGTTCGGGTAACAATGCACTACAGTGCACCCCGGGTTGGGCGTGATGCTCGTGATGCGGCTAACAGGAATGACTGGATGTGTAAGGTAAAATTGCAACATCTTAAATTTCTTTCTCTTTCTTTTTGTTTATAAATTTTATTGTATTGATGTATTTTGTTAAGCAATTGTATATTTTTAAATGCTGTTTCGTATTTCACACTGAAAAATAAGTGAAAAGGAATGGGAGACAAGCACTGGGGTTAATAGTTTTTTAATTTTCTGTATTGGCAAGTAGCTAGTTCCCTTCTCATAAATAAAAACAGATAAATGGAAATTTGGAAAGAAAAAGTAAATTTAGTATATGAGAAAAGAACACCTATCTTATTAATATTTGTTATTACACTCCCAAAAATATTTGTATGATTTCAGTGTGGGGCACACAACTTTAAGAGGCGAGACTTTTGTTACAAATGCAATACTAATCGTCGGATAGCTGAAGGTAAGATTTAATATTGTATTTTTGTATGTTTTTTCCCCTCTTCCTTTTTCACATCTGTTTATGCCTATAATTGGCACAAGCCATTAGGAGAAAAAAATCTTGTTTTACATTTGAGATTATTATATATATTATATTTGCATTGTTCAATGTCTTTTCAAGATTTTATATCTTATTAAGGCCATAGATGGCACGAGCCAGTGGAAGAAAAAAATTTTTTCTATTTTTTTCACTTTTCAGATTATTATATATTTGCATTGTTCAATGTCTTCTCTTTCAGGATTTTATATTTTCTTAATGTACAAAATGCATTTTAATGTTAATATAGACGTTTTTTGAACCCACCTCTGCTGAGAAATTTATTTCCTAAGCCGAAAATCGCCAAAAACGCAAAACTCTGATAAGCAATATATTTGTGATTAGATATACAACTAGTATTATTAAGTTTTTAGTCACCATTGCTCTATGATGAATAAAGGATGAAGAATTGTTGTGGACATAGGAAATCATACTATGCATAATACTTGTTTTCTAAAATACTCTTTCCTCTCTTCATTTGTGTGCAGATCCATTGTTTGGCGTAATTGAGTTGGATGGATCAGCCCATGTTGGGAAAACCCCTTGCAATTGTATGTCCTATTTTTATTGAGATTAATTATAATTTAATAGTTATCTTTGTTACAGTTAGACATGATATGTGAAAATTAAAAAAAAATTATCCCTTGGTCAGATTTGAGAGTTTTGAGATTTATGATGCTTCTGGCTGGCTGCCTTAGATTATTATTTTAGCAATAGCTCTTTAACCCGTTCGCCGGCCCGCTACCGAGTTCGGTTAACGCATGCGCACACTTTTTTAAATCGATAGCCACTTAAAAAAAATAACAATCAAGTCAAGCAGACGATATGTTTGGGTTCAGCAGCCAATCTGCTCTAATTTTATCATTGGTTAACTATTTTTAGAAAGGTTTTTTCCATTACAAAGTTCGGAAATCCCCAGACACCTCACGTTTATCGAAGCTGAGCCGCCATTTTGAACCGAAGTTTGTACTACACATGGCTCGTTTCAAGGACCATTTTCAGTTGTTTGCTTGATCCTACCTAACGAACTTAATTGTGTAAATAAATTTAATATATTGTAGATGAAATTCGACAGGCCTACTGAATTTTTGGATGTGACCATTTGATAATAAAAAAAAAAAACCGATCAGTCTCAAACCGAACCCTCGTGGTCGTCGTTATGACGTCGTTATGATACTATTTTTATCGATAGCCACTTTAAAAAAAAATACCAATCAAGGTCAAGGAGAAAGATATGTTTGTGTTCAGCAGCCAATCTGCTCTAATTTTATCATTGGCTAACTAATTTTAGAAAGGTATTTTCCATTACAAAGTTCAGAAATCCCGAGTCACCCCTCGCTTGTAAAGAAGCTGAGCCGCCATTTTGAACCAGTTTGGAATTATACATTGCACGTTTCAAACACGATTTTTAGTTGATTGCCTGATCCTACCTAAAGAACTTTATTGTGTAAATTAATTTAATATATTGTAGATGAAATTCGACAGGCCTACTGAATTTTTGGATGTGACCATTTGATAATAAAAAAAAAAAACCGATCAGTCTCAAACCGAACCCTCGTGGTTTTCATATGACTCTTTCGTTTTGTTCAAAATCAACCAATTTCCCCAGGAATAATATTTATTTACACAAGATAAATTATTATTTATACCATATATTCAAATGGCAATCAACAAAAATCGTTTTCTTTCGGATTTTATTCAAGGAAACATCTAACAAATTGACGAAGGTCAACACAAGAAAAAGGTAAGAAAACTTTTTATTTATTTATTTATTTTTGAATTTAAAATAATAATAAGCAAACGTTAAAAAATTAAATAAATATGTTTAAAATGTCCCCCATAATATTTATTTTGAAAATCATTTTAGAATTGTACGAATTATGCTTGCTTTTAATTATTTAGTAGACTAGTAAAAAAAAAAAAACGGTGAAAATGTTCCCAAGTTCAACAAAAAGATAAGAAATCTTTGTATTATTTCTTTGTTTTTGAATTCGAAAAAAATTTAAAAAATACTTTTAAGATTCCTTAGTATGTCTATAATAGGTAGTAATTTAAATTTTTAAAATCCATTGATAATTACAGTCGCTTTAAATTTTTTAGCACACTGACCCATTCAGTTATCGGTAAGCGTCAAAACATGGCTGCCGGCGAACGGGTTAAGGAAGCCTGTCCTTCTAAGTTGACTTGAGATGCCTAGTTTATATAAACCATTTTATTTATTCATCAGCATTGCTTTTTCGGGATCTGGATGCACTAACAACAGAACAAGGAATACTTCAGGCCATTGCTGCTCTGACATCTATGCCTATTAAAAACACACAAGTGATTCGAGATGAGATGAACACATCACGTTGTTTTGCTTTCATAGAACTCAACTCTGTTGCCTCGGCCAAACAGCTTTGTGAATTCTTGCTGGCACAAAACCCACCACTGGCCATTGACGGCAAACAAGTTTTGATCAGCTATGCAAAAAATACATTCCTTACATCGTAAGTAAATGTTAATTTTGATTGATTTTTTGTTATTATCACTGGATTGTTATTGTAACTATCTAAAATTAATTTTAGCGTCTTTAGAAAGTGTGTTTTTGCATCAGAATATTTATTTACAGTTTAAGCATCTCAGAAGTGCTCCAAAATAACTTATAATCAAGTTTGTAATAATGATATTCATTTATGCATATTTTTGATAAAGATATAGATTCATTTTATTTTTATTTTTTTCAGTTTGGACATTATTCAGAAAGCACAGCAGGTTTGTAAATTATGCCTATTACTAAATTTTATATTTGTTGTCTTTTAGTTTTGACATTAGCAATTGATCTGTATCATTTTAGGAATTATGCATTGCTATGTGACATCTCTTAAATTAATTTAAGGTGTTTAACTTTCTGAAGGAATCAGAACTTTAAAATAAACTTTACGCAGCTTTGACATGTTTCATTCTCATAAGTCATAGATGTACAACAATGAATTTGCTACTTTCATATTTTAAGTATGTTTCCAATAAAACATTCCGGGTTACTTTATATACTAACTCAGAATGAACTTAATTATTGTTATATGTTAATTATATTTATTATCTTTTAACGATCTGTATCCTTATTAGAGTCTTGTGTTTTAATTTTTACATTAAAAGTTTCTTAATTTTGTTTACCTGAGTTATATCATGTTAATCTGGACCATCTCACCATGAGACTGATATAACCTAAGTCCTTGACTTGGCTTAAAAATACAAACAAAACCCAAATATCGTAACTCTTTACCGGGCGGATCGCCCAAGAGCACCCATAGCAACGATTTCACTTAGAGTTCTTTTTCCTTTACATATTTACATCATATCCGGTCTCTACAGGAAGCATGACGTTTGTACAACGATTTCCGCGCCATTTTGAAACATTTTCATGTGGCAGCATTCATTTTTTCATAAAGTTTTCTTTGTTTTTCGCGTTCGGTGTTTCAAATGGATTTCTTAGTGTCGTCGATCGTTAATGTAGAAGTTTAATGGATTCAATTTATCAGATAATGAGGTAAGAGAAGTTTATTTTTGAATTAGATGATAGGATTAGAAGTGACATTAGTGTTAGTAGCGTGCACGTGTAGTATCTTTCAAATTTTGGACGAGAGTGCGTCAGATTCTGAGGATATCAAAGAGGAATAGGGGGAATGGGTATCTGGAGATGCACGTGGTTGGAATAATAGTACTTTAGCACTGAATATATCGGAATTTATAACAGAAATAGGGCCGAATGTGATTGTAACTAATGATAGTACTTAGTTGGCTTTCTTCTATCAGTTTTTCAAAGAAGAAACATTTGACAAGATAGTGGAATAAACGTACAAGTACGCACGTCCGAAATTTGCAAAAAAACAAAATGGCGATCTAGGTTGGAAGGAAACTAATGCCACTGAAATTAAGGCTTATTTTGGACTTATGATTTTGATAGGAATTCACAACCTGCCGAAAAAAGATATGTATAGATCGTCTGGCAATAGATTAGTGTTCCTGGCATCAACAAAAAGTGTGTGTACATTGTGTTTGTAGCGGACAATAAATGGACAATATTTTTTTGTGTAAATATATATTTTCACGCAAGGATTCAAATTTAACACCCGAAAGTATACTTCAATTAAGGATATTAATAAAGCTGCTTTCATTTCCTTTCATTTTGCATTTTATTTCATTGAAATATATGCACTAATACCTAAGATATGATGTTTTTACCGACGTACCCCTAAATCTCACTGACATCCTGAAAAATCTTGCCCGTTTAGAGCTAAAAAAAGGAAAAACGTCTGCCCAGAAAAGAGTTAAATTAATTGTTGTTTCAGTATGGTACGTCTGCCCAGAAAAGAGTTAAATTAATTGTTGTTTCAGTATGATGTGCACAGAATATAATTGCACATGAATTTTACAGCCAGACAGAGAATTCCAACTATATACAAAATTCACTTCCAGTGAATTGATGACCAGATGTAGATAATAAAAATACTCCAGAGAATTTTACGGTCAGACAGAATTCCATCTGTGCACTAAAATAATTTGCTCCCAGTGACAGAACTTTATCCATAGTAATCCAACTTTGAAATCGCTCCTTCCCCCCTTATTAGCCCCTAGTGATTTCTACAGCACACAGTAATCCAATTATAACAACATTCATTTCCACTAAATTCGGCAGTATTAGAAATCCAACTGTTAAATTTCCTGATAAAAGCCTAGGAGAACTGTGTTGTTACTTTGGCAGATTTGTGTTGGTCTTACCAATTGATTCTAGAGACTGATCCCCTGACTGGCAAAGTCTAAGGGTTTTATTACAATTCAGCAATTCAGGTGGAAAAAAAATGCTGACATGATGAGTGCCCAGTATCAGACTGGCTTACGTGCACTGCAAATAAATATTCATGTGCTTGCAATCCCCTTCTTCTGTCAGTTTACACAAACAAATAGACGAGCATTTCAAAAAGAATTAGCAAATACTAATCTATGAATGTCAGTAAAATATGAATTAATCATTAAATATTAATTAGAAAAGATATTGTTAATTACATCAATTAATGGGTGGAATTGTTACAGTATGTACCATCACCCCTCTTGAGCACACATGCAGTACTGTGTGCAATTTCATCCCTCTTGAGCAAACATGCAGTATTGTATGTAATTTCATCCCTCTTGAGCACGTATGCAGTGTTGTTTGTAATTTCAAAGCAGCTGGATTGGTCATAATTTACTTGAAATATATTGTCAGAAAGTTGCATGTATTTTTCTTGCGAATATAAGTGGGATAAGAATAGCATTTTACATTTTGACCATGTTTTTTTATAATTAGTACTTATTTATGACTCGCTGCCCTTTGATTTATTTCTTGCTCAGTAAACAGCAACTCCATGAGAAGATTCTTTCTTGAGCATATATACATTGTTTCTTTGCTTTAGCCTTCATTGTTGATATTGCTATAAATTGGTACAGTCTCTTTCTGAGTTTATGATTTAATGCTTAAAATTATGTGCTGTGCATATTATTTACAAAGAAGTTTACATTTTTACATTTTATTACCATGCTTTCTGTTTCACATCTCAGAAAGTGGTAATTATTTTTTGGGTAAAAAGTGTTTATTAAGATTTAATATATCATTTCCATCACCAGACTATTAATTAAATCCTTATTATTGTGTAATGTAAACAAACTGCAGAGCCTTTGTGTTTTTAAAATGATTAAGGGAATAAATAGTAATATTCATTACAAAAAATTTGCTATGACCTTTTACATTTATATGGATTTTAAAAAATATTGTTTGCAGAGAGTTGTGCAGAATGCTTACTATATGAACTACAGCAACCTATATGGTCAGGACAGCCAGTACTACAACTACAATCAATATTACAGTGGACAGTCTGCAACAAGTACGTCTTCAACACAAGGTAATGTCAGCCTTCTGCTTTTGTTTAACTTTATTAACCCGTAAGCTGTCATGAAACCTTAGAAAGCCTCAAAACACCACGTTTTTGTAAGTCATGAAACCTGTAAAGGCTTCTCGTTCGCTCGCTCAGTGTAAGCAATGGTACATTTAAAAAATAACCAATCAGAGTGAAGGAGAAAGATATGTTTGGCTTCAGCAGCCAATCTGCTCTAAATTTTATCATTGGATAACTATTATTAGAAAGGTCATATCATTGAAAGGGCTGAAATTTCCCACCACCTCATGCTTGTCGAAGATGAGCCGCCATTTTGAACCAAATTTTTTGTCAGGCATGGCAAGTTTCGAGGCCAATTTTGAGTTGTGTTTGCTTGATCCTATTTGCTATACATCAACACATTGCTGGCCATGAACAGAAGCTGCTCAACAAGTATCAGAATGCTAAATGATAACTTGGAAGTTAATTAAAACCTCCCTAACTGCATGCCAGGAAGGAAAAACACTATTTATCAACCTACAGCTATCAAATTTGGAATATAATTTGCCCTTTGTATACGAAAGCAACAACAGTTGCCAGATTTAGAATATCTTGTTTAGTTTTTATTAATTATTTTAATGTTTGAAAATATGCATTATTTTAGCATTCGTGAAAAAGTCGTAAAATATTTCATACATGAATTAAAAAATATATATATAATTTTCCATTATCGACTGAACAAGCTCCCCCCCCCCCCCCCCCAACAAAAAAAAAATAGTTATGAATGCCCGTTAAAAAATGTTAAGAAAAAAGTTATTTAAAAAAAATATGACCCATCAAAAATATTTTTGGGGGGGGTAGAATTTTAAAAATTTATAAAACAAAACACTAAAGTATATAGGCTGTGTAACTTTTTAAGGGTAAACCAAATTTCAGGGACATGGAATAATTACAACTATTCAAAAGGAACCTTAGTGTGTTGTTCAATGGACATAAAAATCATTTTGAGAAAAAAAGCATTTAACCCATCTGCCAACGTGGTTATTTTTTCTCTCTTTGGTGGCCAGAGGAAGTGTTGGTGAGCTAGGTACCATTAAGGATCTATTGCTTAATTAAAGAGAATTTTATTTTAATCCCATGTTTTTTTTAAAATTTTGTATTTATTTTTTTTTTAATACCTAGGCAATTCCACCAATGCTGCAGCAGCTGTTGCCCAAACAGCTATTTTACAAGCTCAAGCTGCTAAAAACATGACCGCAGTAAGTTTATATTGATGCCAATTGACATTACATTTTTTATACATTTATATTGAATTTATTAATTTTTTTTACACAAAATATTGATTTTATAAGTTCTTCTATTCTTAATCTTAATGTCACTAAAAGTATGTATTCAGAATTGTATTATGTGGTGGGAAAAATGAATTAAAAATATTGAAATTGACTAACTATTTGAGATTCCCTCAATATTTTGTGTGCAATCTTATATCATTAAATAATTTAAGTACATTTGTTTATTTAGTGCTTAAAAATTTTATTTAATTGGTTGGAACTGCTGATTGATACTTCTCCTTATTTTATAGACTTCTGGTTTTATGGCAGAAGGAATAATTTTCTATTGTAAAATAAATTATTCATACATAATACCACGTACACAAAATGTAATTTCTCCCAGTTTCCCAGAACTTTTTAATTTGGGATTCTTTGAGATTAATATTTTTTTTGTGTGGGTGGGTGAGGGAGCTTGCTTTACAAGTTGAGGGAATTAAATCTTTTATAAGTATTTTTATTTCTACTCCAGATTTGTTTGGAGTATGTTTAGCATTGATGAGCTTGATTGCATGAGGCATTTGATATATTTAGATTGTATAATGTGGACGTATAATTTCTTTCTAATTTTCTCAGGCAATTTCTGCTGCTGCTGCTGCTGGTGCTGTTGAGCCAGATACACCACCAGCAACAAATAATGGATACAAAGTTTATCGTAAGAATTATTTCTTGACATTAAAAGACTTTTTTACGTATGTCATATTTGTATTAAATAGCCAGATCTGTATAAACTCTAAACAAAGCATACAGCACAATGATTTCACTTTGCTCTTTCTGAATGATTAACTGTATTCTTTTTAATAAAAAGTAAAATATAGGTTAGCTCTTTACTGGGCTGGTGCTTTTCCCATTTTTATCTGTCAGGCAAGAATTTTCAGGATTTCAGTTGAGATTTAGGGTTACGTTAGTAAAACGTCATATCTTAACGTATTAGTGCATATATTTCAATGAAATAAAATGCAAAAGCAGCTTTAATAATATCCCTAATTGAAGTATACTTTCAGGTGTTAAATTTGAATCCCTGCATGAAAATATATATTTACACACAAAAAATTATTGTCCAGTTATTGTCATTTCAAACACTATGTACACACACTTTGTTGACGCCAGGAACACTAATCTGTCATCAGTCAACCAATACATCTCTTTTCTCAGCAGGTTATGAATTCCTATCAAAATCATAAGTCCAAAATAAGCCTTAACTCCTTCCCGGGCGGAACGCCCAACACCGCCCATACATTGTATAGGGCAGAACACCCAACGCTTCCCATAGCAACCAGTGCACTTTCAGTGCTCTTTCCTTCCCATATTTACATCATATCTGGTGTCTACAGGAAGCATGACGTTTTGTACAACAATTTCCGCGCCATTTTGAAGCGTTTTCATGTGGCAGCATTCATTTTTTCATAAAGTTTTCTTTGTTTTTCGCATTTGGTGTTTCAAATGGATTTCTTAGAATCGTCGATCGTTAATGAGAAGTTTAATGGATTCAATTCAATTTATCAGATAATGAAGTAAGAGAAGTTTATTTTGAATTGGACAATAGGATTAGAAGTGACATTAGTGTCAGTAGCGTGCACATGTAGTATCTTTCAAATTTTGGAGGAGAGTGCGTCAGATTCTGAGGATATCGAAGAGGAGTAGGGGGAAGGGGTATCTGGAGACGCACATGGTTGGAATAATAGTACTTTAGCACTGAATATATCGGAATTTAAACAAAAGTGGGGCAGAATGTGACTGTAGGTATTAGTGAATATATTTCAATGAAATAAAATTCAAAATGAAAGCAGCTTTATTAATATCCTTAATTGAAGTATAGGTATATGATATGATAGGTAAGATATGATGTTTTTACTGCCGTACCCCTAAATATCACTGACATCCTGAAAAATCTTGCCTGTTTAGAGCTAAAAAGGGAAAACGTCTGCCCGGTAAAGAGTTAATTTCAGTGTTACGTTTCCAGTATTTATTTAAAGACCCTGCTTAGGAAATTATAGAACTTTAATTTACTATTTAAATTAATTCCCTCTCGTTTAACCTAAACAGACTGGTTGCTCAAATCATCATTCGACTAAATTGAAAATGCATCTTTGTAGTCTAGATCACAGATTTACGAAACTGATAATTTGCGTACATTAGCTAGATTGGAAATCGTTAAAAACTCTCTTAGATTCATATGCATTCATTACGTCATTCGTTTAGCTCAGACAGCCCCCATCCAATCCCATTTGGTCTATATGCATACAATTTACTACAAAAAGAGGTTCTTAACAAAATGAAATAAGATTTAATAACTTTAACAATTAACAAATTACTGAAGATACGAGCGCGAAAGTCTGATTCTAAGAGCTCGATAAGCAACGTGCTAAAAGTTACGAGAGTAATGCCGTTTGTGAGTTCTTCTGATTTTTGTCACCCTCAAAGGTAACTTATCTTGCAAAGGTTGCCACGTGTAGGTTCAAGGATCCAGTCCAGACCGGTTTCTATCTCACTCCTTGCCGTCAGTAAAAATGCGCACACTGCATAACACTGGGACTGTTTTCAAGTCAACCCACGTACGGACTTGTGAGTGTAGAAGTTAGACATGCAGACCTGCTCGTCTACGATGCCCCACGGTGGTAGGACTATCAACTCAATCTCCAAGAGTTGGAACCTGGCAATGCGTGTATCCCAAAAATAGGACTCACAGACATAGGTATAGGCGTGAACCTGGGTGCCGACCTGGAACAAGAGTGTCTCCATAATCGTCCTGTTTAAATTCGCCTGACCTAAGCACGATTAGCCTTTAAATGCTTCGAGTTTAGAATTTAGACTGGCGTCGTTTACAATTAGATTAGAAATATAATCTCACGCATGTTACGTTTAACAAGCATGACGTATGAATTGCTAAACATTTACAACGTTAAACCTTTAGAGTTCATACAAAAGACAATTCAAATTAAGCAAAGCGCTTTACAATTTACATTAAAATTACAAGCAATAATTCGAATTACAAAAGAAATTCATGTCGAGCACAGCACTCCTGACTCTAGTGAATTATAGTTATATAAATTTAAAGTCACAATGAGAAAAGTTACAATGAATTTATATACAATAACTTATAGGTTTTAGTCATTTAACAACGAACCGTGCTTAGGCTACAATGGCAAGGCATAGCACAAAATCACATCCATATTCAACAATGCAAAATACAATTAAATAAATTCAATACCTTAGTGAGTAACCGAGGTGTTATCTCGCGTCGGCTTCCTATGTGACTCAACGAATAGCGACAGCACGAACATCGGTACTACGGCTGGCTTCTGGTTTTTCGGAGTGAGTAAATAGGGTGCGCTCACATATTTTATTAAAAATCATAAGGTGCATCACGTGACTGGTCACGTAGCATGTGGTTGGTTCGAGAATCTAGACAATGGCCTAAGAGTTACATAATGTCTCTGACCTCTTTCTGGAAGTTTCTCGATAAGAGAGAACTTACACAAAGGGTTTTTCAAATCTCAATATTTGAAGTGAACAAGTGGGTCAGAAAGTCATGACATTTTTATCAGACTGTGACACCCCCTTGCTTTTGAGGCGTTTATCTTACCAAAGATAAAATGCCTCCTACAAATTATGTATGATAAAATGTAGAAGTCCACAATGAAGAAAAAATTTACAATTAAAAAATTTCAACATAACCAGAAATAATGTAATCGCGGTAGGAAAATCAACTCTCGATTAACGGCACTCTCATACAATATTTCTCTCCTCAGAAATCAAAGAAAAATGATTTAAGAAAAATCAAAATAAAAAATGATTTAAGAAACGTTCAGTCTAATTTAATAGACATCCATCCAATGGAATAACATGTTCTGAAAATTTCACTATCTGTCCCAATAATCAATAGTTCACACACAACCTAGTTTGATCTAACCAGATTATTCAGAATAGAAATCCAACATCAACCAATTCCACTGAATACGTATCCAACAATAGTGTGATCAAAAATTGACTTCCAATGAACAACACTATCAATATGCAGGTTATGAAAAGTTCCAGATATTGATTCCTGTATCAACCAAATATCAGAGTTTATGAATTACTAACTCAATGAACCATCTATCAGTCCACCTGTCATATTCAGAGTTACAACACCAACACAATTCAATCAGTGTTATAGCTAGTCCCAAGTTTTTATGAAATGTCCAACATTTTTACAGTAACAACTACCAACTACGGTACAACAAGAAAATAATGAAAATTCAAAGAAAGTGTCAAATCATTATTTCGACTGTTGCACTATCCTGCCTAGCACAATCTTCGTAGTTTCTATTCCAGTCCCAATACACGTCGTCGCCCATGTGTGTCAACATGTCTACGGCATGACAACTGTATTCTTTCTTTCTTACTCTGTTCGTCAGAATGTCACTGTGAGGTGCAATATATTGCATGTCAAGTTTAGACTTTTCATTTCTCGTCCGGTAAGTACGTCCTTGAAGTGTTTTATCGTCATGATCTCTTTCAAAACTCTCCAAAGTACTTGTCAAGTTTAAAATGTTTTTGGTAGTGTCAGTTTCTGTATGACTGGTCTCTACCCTGTCTAACAGTTTCAAACTTCTCGATACGTTTCGTATCATGTCAGTGTCACTGTGGCGTTGACTACGCGAAGTCTGAATTTCAAATCTATCGCTCTTAGCCTTGTCACTGAACTCACGCAAATGGAAATTTGCTCTCTTGGTGTTTCGTGCATCTGTAGTTACGTCATTGTGTACACATTGAACGTCTCTAGTTCGCATGCACTCAACGTCTTTCGTCGGAATGGCATCAGATCTACTATGGGTCCATTTCGCATCAAGTCTAACGTCATAGGTTCGCCAATGTGCTCTGTCGTGGCTACCAGTCTCTCTGAAGTACCTGAATTGCAACATTAGCTTCTCCCCTAAATCTGGAGGTTCCGTTCTCCTGATCCTATCATAGACTGAAGTGAAATACCTCATCCCACTAGTTGTTTTCTGTTTTAACCCATTCACAACTAGGTGTTCGACTGTTATGTCTGTCAATTTGTCTCTCTCCTTGACAACATAGGTCTGTGTCTCTCTTGTGACTCTAGAATTGTTTAACTCTCTACTCGAGTATTCTCTAGTCACTGTGTGGTCAGACTCACTCGCTAGCAAGTCAGACTCCTGTGGTTGTATGAACAAGGGTTCTGTCCTAAACTCTCCAAGAGTTACTGATTGTCTCCCCTGGACCATACCGTTTATTGAACCAACATAGTCTGTCTCCACTGACTCAGTTAATTCAATATGTCCTCTCATCAGGTCGTCAGAATCTATGATGGGAATTCTGTCAGTTTCAGTCACTAACTGGCAGTGAATGTTACCTGTCTCTATTACGCTGAATAACATCGCTATGTCTATTCTATGTGTGTTGTAGGCTACACTCCCACTGTTTCCTCTAACATAAATTTCTGCATCTGATGTCAGTAACAGCTCTGATGTCTCACCTGTTCTGATTATCAGTCTGTCACTCAGTCTGTTTCCATTATCTATCAATCTAGTCCCGTCACTCACTTGTACTGTGTCTTTGATCAACTCAGGACTACACTCCGTACTTATCGTCAGTGAATCAAGGAACATCTCAGTTAATGAAACACCCTCCTCCTTACTTCCACTTGTCACACTCGTGTATTCTGTCACACGACTCACCTCCTCTCTCTCTGGTTTTGGTACGTACTCATGACATTCCTTTATCTCAACAGGTGAGTCAATAAAGGTAGTCCCTGTACCGTGGCTTCTGTCTACGTCACTAAGTCCATTAAGTGATTTATCTGCAGACAGTTCTGCCTTGTCTCCGACAACTGCGTGCATACACGTCAGTACACATGCATTATCGTTGACCGTCCCTAATATCCCTATGTTAGAAATACTAGATTTCGTCCTTGTACAGTTTTCGACTATATCTTCTTCCATGTCACGTTTGGAAAAGAACTCTGTCTCAGCTCTGACAACTGTCATGTCATCTGAAGTAAATGAACTTATCATAGGCACATTGTCTCCGTCTGTATTGCTACCTATGCTGTCGTCTGGATCAAATACTTCTGTTTCCCTGGCTGTCAATGTGTTAGCACTCGAAACCTCGCATAACGCAATAATCTTGTGTTCCAAAATTACGTCATGACTCACGTCAATCATCGGAGATCGAGATCTACCGATGTCAGTCTTCCTAGCGAGCACATTTTCATGACTCTCTCTTAAACTAACAGTTCGGTCAGTAGACTCAGTCGATGTGTCACTGCCTTTCAACAATACACAACTGATAGAACCCGTTTCTATCTTCTCATGCATACTTGTCCTGTCAGAAAAATCAGTCACTGTGTTGCTAGAAGTTTCATCACACCTTAACGGTACACAACCGATAGAATCTGTCTCTATCTTATCATGCGCATTCAGTCCGTCAAACAAGGTGTCACACGTACACGGCGGTGTATGTGTTTGTCCAAATTCTACACGTGTTATTAAGTCCTTAACAACAGTGTCTTTTCTTGTCTCTGTTTCAAGATCAAGCTTTGGTGCGCTAACTGTTTCTGTAAACTGGTTAGCAAGTTGAACTGTAATGGTTTCGTCAAAACATTTGTTTTTGTTTTCAATCAAACTGTCTAATTCGTCTGCTGTGTTCGGTAGCGCGACTAATTTCTGTGTGTCAGTCTCCACACTCGCGGCGTTTGACCTCGGCAAGTCAAAGTTCACGGCCTGACCTTCCTGTCGTAATTTGTCAACAGTACCGTCTCTTTCCCCAGCAATTTTAGACTCTGTTTCGATTTCTGTCCACAACCATTCTAATTCTAGACTTTCTTTCCTTTCCATAAGCACTAGCCTCTCTTTCTTCAACTTTCTAATTTCGAACGTTAGGTCTCGCATTTCAGCCTCCCCTTCCCCTTTGAATCGGAAATCTTTATCACACAACTGCGCTTCCGTAAGTTTTACACGTGAGCTTAATGAAGATATCTTTTCTTCCCTGTGTTCTATTTCCTTTTCATTGAGTGTGAGTAGGGCAGAATTACGTAACTGTTCACTTTCGTATTCTAGTGATATGCCTATCTTCTGTTCGCGTTTTAGAATCTCCATGAGCTGTAAGCTCCCTACACTGTTCTTCCGATAGTTGATCCCTAGATGTATCAAAGACATAATATGATCATGTTCTATCTCTAACCTTTCTTCTTCCTCTTCCTCTCTCTTTGCTTTCTCTCTCCTGTCTAGTTCAGTTCTCACGAAGTTCATTAACTCGTCTTCCGTTCGGTATCCGATCAAGGAACCTATCTCTCTCAGACTCGCAATAGTCTGTTCGAGATCCATCTTATTTATTTAGCGCGTGTGGCTACAATAAATATCTCTCGTGATTGTGTATCTAACCGTAGGCGATAAAACTCCGCTTTTATCCCACAATAACTTTTAGGCTACGACCTTACAAAAATTATTGAATTTATTCAGAACACCTTCCGAAATAAATTACGCGTTGGTTACACGTTCACCTGCTCTAGATCCATTTTACTGTCTTAGCGCGCTGGCTACAATAAAAATGTATCTCGTGAATTGTGTGTTTTAACCGTCGGCGATAACTCCGCTTATCCCGAAAATAACTTTTAGGCTACAACCTTACAAAAATTATTTAATTTACTCAGAACACCTTCCGAAATAAATTACGCGTTAACTCTTACACGTTTCACCTGCTTGTCACAGTGTCCGCTGTTCCAAGACTTTCGTAATGTCACGGCTCCTACCATACAACATTACACATTATATCTAGCACCCTAAATATAATAGTCCGAAGTCTGTTACTACCGATAACTCTCCTAGCTGGCGGTATAACACGTCGACTTCTCACAATGAAGTATCCAGTAACACAATACTAAATAAATCATCAAATAATCAATATTAAACACTTAACTACGCTTAAACATATTAACATTGATTAAACATGCACGCTACTCTGCAAAAGAATACATGCACATGTCACAAAAGCAAGAATTCAATGATCAAAAATCAAAAGAACAATTGGCAATTCTCTGTGTTTGTTCGTTTCTAGGTTTATGATACGCCCTATGTATAAAAATGTTACAATTTAATACATATCATCCACGGACGAGATTCCCCCACTTGTTACGTTTCCAGTATTTATTTAAAGACCCTGCTTAGGAAATTATAGAACTTTAATTTACTATTTAAATTAATTCCCTCTCGTTTAACCTAAACAGACTGGTTGCTCAAATCATCATTCGACTAAATTGAAAATGCATCTTTGTAGTCTAGATCACAGATTTACGAAACTGATAATTTGCGTACATTAGCTAGATTGGAAATCGTTAAAAACTCTCTTAGATTCATATGCATTCATTACGTCATTCGTTTAGCTCAGACAGCCCCCATCCAATCCCATTTGGTCTATATGCATACAATTTACTACAAAAAGAGGTTCTTAACAAAATGAAATAAGATTTAATAACTTTAACAATTAACAAATTACTGAAGATACGAGCGCGAAAGTCTGATTCTAAGAGCTCGATAAGCAACGTGCTAAAAGTTACGAGAGTAATGCCGTTTGTGAGTTCTTCTGATTTTTGTCACCCTCAAAGGTAACTTATCTTGCAAAGGTTGCCACGTGTAGGTTCAAGGATCCAGTCCAGACCGGTTTCTATCTCACTCCTTGCCGTCAGTAAAAATGCGCACACTGCATAACACTGGGACTGTTTTCAAGTCAACCCACGTACGGACTTGTGAGTGTAGAAGTTAGACATGCAGACCTGCTCGTCTACGATGCCCCACGGTGGTAGGACTATCAACTCAATCTCCAAGAGTTGGAACCTGGCAATGCGTGTATCCCAAAAATAGGACTCACAGACATAGGTATAGGCGTGAACCTGGGTGCCGACCTGGAACAAGAGTGTCTCCATAATCGTCCTGTTTAAATTCGCCTGACCTAAGCACGATTAGCCTTTAAATGCTTCGAGTTTAGAATTTAGACTGGCGTCGTTTACAATTAGATTAGAAATATAATCTCACGCATGTTACGTTTAACAAGCATGACGTATGAATTGCTAAACATTTACAACGTTAAACCTTTAGAGTTCATACAAAAGACAATTCAAATTAAGCAAAGCGCTTTACAATTTACATTAAAATTACAAGCAATAATTCGAATTACAAAAGAAATTCATGTCGAGCACAGCACTCCTGACTCTAGTGAATTATAGTTATATAAATTTAAAGTCACAATGAGAAAAGTTACAATGAATTTATATACAATAACTTATAGGTTTTAGTCATTTAACAACGAACCGTGCTTAGGCTACAATGGCAAGGCATAGCACAAAATCACATCCATATTCAACAATGCAAAATACAATTAAATAAATTCAATACCTTAGTGAGTAACCGAGGTGTTATCTCGCGTCGGCTTCCTATGTGACTCAACGAATAGCGACAGCACGAACATCGGTACTACGGCTGGCTTCTGGTTTTTCGGAGTGAGTAAATAGGGTGCGCTCACATATTTTATTAAAAATCATAAGGTGCATCACGTGACTGGTCACGTAGCATGTGGTTGGTTCGAGAATCTAGACAATGGCCTAAGAGTTACATAATGTCTCTGACCTCTTTCTGGAAGTTTCTCGATAAGAGAGAACTTACACAAAGGGTTTTTCAAATCTCAATATTTGAAGTGAACAAGTGGGTCAGAAAGTCATGACATTTTTATCAGACTGTGACATTCAGTAGCATTAGTTTCCTTCCAACTGTATCGCCATTTTGTTTTTCCGTGATTTTCGGACGTGCGTACATTTATTCCACTATCTTGTCAAATGTTTCTTCTTTGAAAAACTGGTAGGAGAAAACCAGCTGAGTACTATCATTAGTTACATTCGGCCCTGTTTCTGTTATAAATTCCGATATTTTCAGTGCTAAAATGCTACTAATCCAACCTTGTGTGTCTCCCTTCTCCCTACTCCTCTTCGATATCCTCAGAATCTGATGCACTCTCCTCCAAAATTTGAAAGATGTTACATGTGCACGCTACTGATGCTAATGTCACTTCTAATCCTATCGTCTGATTCAAAATCAACTTCTCTTACCTCATTATCTGATAAATTGAATCCAGTAAACTTGTCACTGTCGCTCGACGATTCAAAGAAATCCATTTGAAACACCAAACGCGAAAAACAAACAAAACTTTATGAATAAATGAATGCAGCAAGGAGAAAACATTTCAAAATGCACGTGAATCGTTTGAGACAGATTTGTTTAAAGGGGGGATTCTGATCACAGTACAATGCAGAAAAAATTAAGCAAAGTGGTAAGAACTGTGAGGCTCATAAATTGTGGCTAGGTGTTTCTCAGCGAGTGCACTTTTCGATGTAAAGCATTGATATTGGGACTATTTAAAGTCATCCAGAACTTTGATGTTTACAACTAATTTTTGATTACAATACTTTTTTCATGTATAGATGATGTTTTAAGCATCATCTGTAAATATGTATTACACCAAACATATATTGCTGTTTTGCATATTTAAAATTTTTATTTACTTTGACAGTTTTTTTCAAAACGGTTTGACATTAATTAATATTTTTCCTTTAGTTTTCAGTGCATTTATTTATTTGTTTTTTGTGTTTAATTCATTTGAAAATTTACCATTTATTTTAAAAGTTGTTTACAAAGTTATTAAAACTTTAAAGCAATTATTAATCTGATTATTTGTTATTTAAATTTAAATTTAAATTATTGACAGACATGAAATATTTTTGCAGTGTCTTAGAAACATACATATAGTGAACTTTGTTGATTTGGAACAAATCAAAAAATCAAAAGCAAGTCTGGATATTGCATAATTTGGAACAGCATGCTGCTTCCCCAAAGTAGTATGGATTGATGACAGTTTCACTGATGGATTTTCATTTCTGTCAGAAAATTTAGAATAATGATAATCAGATCTTGTTTGATTCATTTGTGTGCATTTGTGGTTAACCCTCTACCCTTTAATAACTGTCAGACTCAGACTGTTTCAGCAAAAAGATACTTGATATAAATCACAAAGTACTTATTCTGTCTTATGTTATCAGCACCACCTGATGTATCTACCTACCAATATGACAAGACATCTGGTTATTATTATGATCCAAGTACTGGGCTATACTATGAAGCAACCACACAGGTATTAATTCTTTTTTTTAAAGCATTTTGTTTAATTTGGAAACATCAGCCAATTCATCAATACATCAACAACATTTTTCTTGTGGTAAATGTTTTTTGTTAACCTTTAGCAAACTGCAGGCGATCCCATTTACTTGAAATGTGTCTTTCAGAAATCCCATACTAAGAACTGATTATTACTAGGTATTCCAAACATATTTTTCAAAATTATTACTAATAATTTAAAAGTATATAGAACGTTTTCTGCTGATTTCAATGATACTAAAATAAATTTTGCAACTCAATTAGAACCAAAGTTACGAATTTTTCATTATTTAAATTTTCGCAAACTTTTACGCTCAAAAATGAAATTGTACAAATAGCTCACTTTGAAGGTCCACAAAATGAAGAAATGGTAAACAATATAGGTCAGACTCTTCATATAAGTAGTATCCAACATAGTTGTGGCTGAATTTTCGAAGAGGCTTTTTAATGTTATTTTCCAATATATTGTCAATCAAAATTAGCATTTTATTCATTTTCAGGTTGGAAAACATTCTAATGCAGTTAACACAAAATGGACGAAGCTGCTATAAATGTTAAAAATGTAATAATTCTGCTTGTAATTGAGCTACAGAAAGGGTTTTGGTAGCATTGGATTCAGTTTGGAAAGCTCTATATTAAGAATGCACTCACCATAATAAAGAAATCTTCGTATTTTATACAAACATGCTTAGACATTTGCCAATCGTCCATCCAATTTAATGCTTTTTCAGTTCAATGATTCGAATCAAGTCTAGCTTGGAACCACAGGGAATGTTTTTATATGCTGTATGCAAACAATTACATGTTTTCCACAATAGCATGTTTCATGTTGTGGTGCTTAACTTAAATAAGCGATGCAATTGGCTGATTGACCATTATTCCACAATCTGCCTTCACTGAACACCGACAGAACTTCATACTAATCATAATTGCTGTAAAAAATAGCCATTTATTGCCTCATCTTTTCTCAGCCAGTCTTTTCACATATGTACTTATAAAAAATATTTGTACCTTACATGTTTTCTGTACAAAGGTTCTAGCCCATTAACTTTAACTTCAAGGTTGATGTTAAGCAAGTGATGCAATACATTGATAGTCCTTTGTTATTTTATTAACTGCTGGAACATTCTTCTCTTTGCCTTCACTGGAAACTGCATAACTTTAAAGTGCAAATAAAACACATAGTCCCCTTTCACCTCAGCTACATCTTTTCTTGAACCAGCAGTTGCTAACAGAGTAATTACATTACAAAAATGTAAATTAAAATATACACCTTTTTTAAAATTACTATGTGCATCATCAACTCATTCATATAACCATTATGGAGAAATAAACTTTATAAAAATAATAATACAGCTAATTATAACTCATGTGTCTATCAAAATAAAAAAGAAAATCAGTTAAAAATTATAATTAAAAATTCTACATAAGGCCTAACCAATGATTGCTCCTGTACCATGCTATGAAAGGAAAAAGAAAATGTGGTGGTATGACTACAAAATGAAAATATTAAAAAATGAATTATCTGAATAAATCAAATGCATTATATTGCAAATAAATCTTTCCCCTATTGAATAGTACAACACAGCTTTGGATAAGGAATATAAATTCATTAAGTCATGTTCAGAGTTCATCCACCACCACCAAAGTTAAATTTGGTAGTGTTGGCCTTGTAATACTAATAATATGTGTATTAGCAACTCAGAATTTAAAAAAAAAAAATCTGGTAAAAATAATAACTAAAACATAAGAAACCTATTATACACCCATCTAATGATCTACTCATTATTTAAACTGTGCCCTGCTAAAGGAATAAAAGACTGGGAAAATGTGACCACATGATCACAAAATAAGAAGAATTAAAAAAAAAATAACATGCAATCTGAATAAACCAAATGCATTATATTGAAAATAAATCTGTCTCCTATTGAATGATACAACACTTAAACTATGGATAAGGCAGGCATAAATTCATAAAGCCATTTTCTGTGTTCACCCTCAACACCTTCAAAGATAAATGCTACTGTAGGCCTACAGACCCTGAAAGCTCTTATTTATCGGCTAATATAGTCCTTTACATGAAAAAATACACATTAAAAACTAAAAATAATTTATTTAACTAAGCAACTAACGTCTTCAAACAGAGTGATGTGTGAGATTGCAAAGTGGAAACTGGTTCAATGTCTCTGAGTGGAATGCAAAGATACTCGTTACAATCCGCCATTGTTGTTGACATTCTTCAGGGATTTCAGTCATTGACCACAGTTCTTTCAATGCAATTCAGTACATGTGCTGTATTTTTTTGTCTCAAACACACTATATAGACTTATAGATGAAGAATTTTCCTAATTTTTGGTATCTATAAAGGCTGCTATGTTATTGGAATCACCATGAATATAATTTTAGAAAATTTAAGTTTAACTTTATCACACTTTATCTTGAAATTCCTTCACATTATTTAGTATGGAAATGAACATTGTTCTCTCCCCTACATAAAAACAGTATTTTTAGATTACTGTACTGCAAGTGTACTGATGGACTGAAAAAGAGTGCATATGTTAAGCGCTATTTCTGGGAAAGTTAAGGCAGCTTGGTCAAAAAGTCGCTTGGTTGGTAACTTCTGAATAACTTCTTACTTTTTCACAATTATTTATTAAAACAAAATCACTGAAATACAGACAGAGAACAAACTTATTGTTTCTTGTGCTTTTATTTTACAAAGCTTCAATATACAGAGGGAATATAAGTGTTAAAAATTTAGAAAAATTGATTAAATAACATCCCATTCAGCCATTCAGCGATGTTTGGAATACCTCTTATTACTTATATTAAAACATCTGAAATAAGGTGTAACCATTTTGAAATTTGTTTGGATGGATCAGAAAAAAATTGGGGAGTACAATTTTTTTTTTAGCATTGTATAGATATTGGCTGTTGATCATCTGATAGAAAACTTATTAGCAAATTATATCTTATGGCAGGGCTATAAAAGAACCATGTAGAGAGGAGAGAACCACATGCACAGTATTTTGTTAGTGGTTAAGATTGATGTTTTTGAATCCCTTCTTAACTTTTTTGAAAATTTGATGCCACTTTTTCAGATACAAGATTCAAACTGATATATGAATGCAATCAATGTCTTAAATATTAAATTCTGCATAGCAAAATCCACATGTACTAAAAGCAAAATTATATGTATTTAATCAGTGTACAAAGACACAATTATATAAATTATATATTGACATATAGTCTCTTTTTATCTGAAAATGGTGATAGTTTCATGAATTGATTTTAATATTTAGAAAAGTTCTGTAAGATTCAGAGTTGGTAGTTTTGTTCCATTCTAATAGTGCAGACAAGTATCTATCTAGCTATCTATCCCTTAGATTATCGACCGTTGGGGCACCACTGAAGACCTGGCAACCAGTTTCCTCCATTCTATTCTGTTCTCTGCTAGTCTTACTGTATTGCTCAGTTTCAGAAAAATATGCATTGAGGAAAAGGTTAATTTTCTCAATTGAACAGAGAAGACTTAAAAGTTGATGTTTTTCTCAGAAAACTACCATTTAATCATTTTAAGTGTAGTATGTTTGTGCATGGTGCATGTACATTCATCTGATTACAGAGCAGTGGAATTGTAGGACTGTGTTCTTTTAGTTTGGAATTTACTGAGATTATAGATATTTAATGTTATTTATTAACTAAACCAGTTGACATATTGATACAGCTGAGAATGCAAACTTCTGTATTTTGCCCAAAGATTAAAAAATCATTGATGGGATAAAGGCTATTTAGTTGAAATGTTGACTCTTGTTTGCTCTCCATATCTATAACGTGTTTTATATTTTCACGTTGCACTGTATAGAAATAGTTTTCTCTTACTACTCAAGAGATAAACTTTGACAGAAATAAATTTTTTCTTAAATCCTTTATTACTTTTGATACTGTCTTTATATTTGATTTTTAAAAATAATTGTTTTCAACTTTTAATGTTACCTTTTTTCTTTTTACTACCAATGATATCTGTATGTTTTACCTATGGAAGTAAACTTATTGACATATTAATAGTTAATTTATTGCATGTTGAAATGATGTGTGTTCTCATCTTTCAGTATTATTACAACCCCAAGACAAGCCAGTTCATGTATTGGGATGCAGAGAAGTCCACCTACCTACCAGCACCTTCACAATCTTCAGATACATCTACTGAGCAGGCTGGAGAAAATGCAGAATCAGGTGAAGGTAGTTCAGAGTCCAGTAAAGATCCCAAAAAGGACAAAGAGAGGGATAAAAAAGACAAAGAAAAGAACAAAGTTGCAAAAAAAATTGCAAAGGTTTGTTGGATAAGTGCTTGAATAGTTTTGAACTGAAAAGAATGTTTTGTTTGGGCTTTTCCCCCCAATAACTTCTTTTCTAATAGGATCACAATAGACTTTTCATCTTTTGGTTTGCTCCTCTGAGGCTTTCCTCTTCTATTTTATTTTGAATTGGGCATTCTGCTTCTTGTGCATGTTTAGGTGGTTAGTTCCTTGTGGTGGTGGCTGTTGTTTTTGTTAGTTTATTTGTTTTTTTAAGTCTCTCCCTAAAGTCATTGGAATTTCAAAATGTAAAGAATGTGTGTGTTTGAAGCTTAAATAGCACACACATGCACACATACCTACACACATATTTTTCATCATACTATCAAATTGTTTTACAATGTACTCACCATACTATAACGAGCTTACTTTATGATTAAAGATGTACTTTATGGTAGGCTTAAAATTGCCACTACAAACACTATATCATTCAATTCACAGTGACATTCATTATACGATGGGTTCTCTGGAATAGGATTAATCTAATAAAACAGAGGTTCAGTCTTCATACTGTTGACTTGTTGAGTTTTGTATTTCAGGACATGGAAAAATGGGCCAAGAGTATGAATGCACAGAAAGAAGCGTTACGAGAAGAGCAAAGAAAGATCACAAATGCTGCTGGTCGACGTGAGTCTGCTGCTGCAGATGCTGGTTTTGCAATACTTCAGAAATCTGTAAGTTCTTTTGCATATTTGTTCTTTATATATCTCAACAAGGGTTTTTGGAAAATGGTTGTAGAGAAACTAAATTAGTGTTTTTGATTTATCAGCACATAAAGATTATGTTTTCACATCTGCTTAATGATGTTTGCTTTTTTGTAGCTATATAGTTAATTAATTTAGTAATGTAACTTTTTTGTTGTTTAATATCAAAAATGTTTTGAGAGAATGTTTATGTTTTATTAATAATAATTAAGATTTATTTGTATTTCATTTATTAATAATATTAATGTTTCATAATTTTTTCCCCATTGCTTAAACGCTTTATAGCTGGGATACAGTTCTACAATTTTGAGCTTGGGAAGGGGTTTTGTTGTGATATCAAATGATAGATTAGGAAATGTGTTGATTGATGTATTTGGTTTGAAATGATTTGCTCTGTATTTGTTGCAGAAGGAAGACATGAAATTGATGCCACCACCTCCAATGGTAATATTATTTATCATGAGATTAGATTTGAAATATTAATTACTGTTGTGTGAATTAAGTAGATTTTTTACAGGTATCCATTGAAAAAAAAAATTATTGTAAAATTTATTGGCATTAAAATAGAGATTTAAGAAAACCATTAAATTTTTTGTACTGTATATTAGAATGACTAAAGTTTCTTTATAGACATGAGTGAAAATTATTGGTCATTTAATAGAATTGATTCATCTGGAAATGTTAAAGATGAAAAATCTGGCATTTTAACAATACTTTTATTTTTCGTATTTGTGGTCTTGATCCACTTTGTACTTTGGCTCTGCAAGACAAAGAAAGTAAAACACACCTTTGGAATGTCTTTAGTAGTGTTTGTCATCATATGAGGGTGTTCGAAAAGTTCATGTCCTGATACAGAGATGGCCCCAAGGATAATACCATTGAACTAATCCATCTTTAGTATTGTCACATTTAACATTGTATAGAATGTGTCCAGTACTGTGTATTTGGTAGCTCATCAAAGTTAGCTAACATTTTATAAAAGAGGGAGAAAATCAACTTCATTCTGTCATCAAATATCTCCTAAAGAATGAAATGACTTCAAGTGAAATCATAACCAACATGATTAATGCTTTAAGAAAATCTGCTCCTTCATTTTCAATGATTTTAAAATGTGGTCAGTACTATTTTAACTTGGCAGAAAGAGCATAGATGACCACCAACAGAACAACTGAAGAATTAATCAGTATCTATTATATGGTGTTGCTAGATCACCGAATTAAAATATTTGAAATTAATGAGGTTGACTGTTAACAGTGAATATATAATAATAGGTTCAGGTAAGCAAAAAGAACTGACCTTCAGAAGAAATACCTCAGATTTTATTATTTATTTTTTTAACATAATAATTGCAGTATATATAAAAACATTTTACCTAACATGAATCGACCACTGCCACCTTGCTTTTTTTATTTTTGTATTTGCATTTGAAGAGTTAATTTCTACACAACGCACCTCTACTCCACCCCCAGAAACAGTAGATTCATCTACTCCTTCAAATTCACCAATGTGTTGGACTGTGGTTGTTCCATGCAGTCGGTTTCAGTAACCTTTTCTTAAAAAAACGAAAATATATTTGCTTCGTTGTCACTTGTTCACTTGTTATGTTGAAGGTTTTAATTATTTAGATTTTTTAACTAGCTTTAGAAGTGGGTGACGAATAAGACACCAAAGATTTAATTGAACAAGAAACAAAAAAGAATGAACCAAAACAAAGCTTGTGGAAACTATGACAAAAAACTGTGATACACCAGAAACATGATGTCTGACTTGGGCAAGATGCTTGCTGTTAAAAGTAATCAACTCTTTTGAATCTGAACTGATCTGATTATAATTATTGTTGAGTTACTTCAGTATAGATATTTACTTGACAATGTGGTGAATGTACCTCTATACATGCATGCCTCTCACCCACACATTCAAGACATTGAATTGTTATTCTAACTCTGTTCTCTGCAGTTATGACTTGCATCTAACCTGAAATGCTAGTCAAATTGATTGCCACTAATCAAATTATTTTCTTTAAAAGTAGATAGAAAATCATGATTCTTTTTAATATTTTGCCTTATGATAGCCTTATTTTCTGAGCTCACAAATGACATTTTTTCCACTTGATAAATTCCAAACTTGTGAGTTTTTGAATTTATTTTTCATTTTAAGGTGGCATAGTATATTAGCTCCCACATTTAGACTTTCATTCATTTAAAAATCAGCATGCTTGTTGGCAGTCACACATATTTCATTTTACTTGATTTTTAAGTAATTGTTTACTCAGTGCAATGAAATATATTTATTTTATGCTCAAAATTACATCAATCATAAGCATTTCTTGGCTACTCTATTGTTAATGCAAGTTGATGATAATGCTGCATCAGCCATTGTGATTCTGTCACATCCTCATAAAATCACTGGACTTAAACTCTCTTTGTGCATCTCTACAAGCAACTTTGTAGACTATTAATTTAGAAAATTGATTAATGGTTTAATTAAATTTTCTTAAAATCTAAAGCATAACTGAGAACACAGCATATTGGTCAAGTGACAGTCCATTTTTCTGGGTAACAGTGTTATGGTCAGATTACTATACATAAACTAATAAAGAAGGAAAAAATAATCAAACCTACATTCTTCAAATTTAGTGTAAAAGGTGCCTTTGATATAATGAAGCAGTAACAGTTGTTATTTTTTAAATATCTTGTGTAGTTTTTATTTCATTAATTCTTTTTTAGTTTATAGAAATATGTACTAGCTCAGACTTCATTATAAAATTCAAGAAGTATTTAATATACATGCAAAATTGTGAAAAATTTTTTGCATATCCAGAACATAAACCTAATTAAGTTATTTATGGTTATTAAATAGTTTGAAATAAAAAATAAATGGATTTTTTTCTAATGTACTGTCAAGAAACATAATAAATTACTTATATTTAAATTTTTTAAATTTATAAAATAAAAACTATTGGACATAATATATATAATATCCATATTTAATGTTTTAAATGTATAGATGAGGTACATAAAATAATTAAAAATATTCAGGAGACTAGTGTTGACCATTCTTTTAGTCAGTTAGCTCTCTTAGTAATATAGTTAAATATTCTGCTTACAATATTTTATACACAATCTTTTAAAACTAGATACTAAAAGGAAAAGGGGAATAGTTGATTAAATATGACTTTGCTCCTTTTTTAAATATATATTTGTGGTAGAAGTTGGCTGAATGGGATGAGCAAAGTTTGGTGCAGCACATTTGTGCAGTTGTTTTATATTATAATCCTGCACTTTCAGGAGAACCAGTAACACTTGAAAAGTTTTCTGATTACTTATGACACCCTGTTTTTAACTAAATAATTTTTTTATTATATGTTTATGACTTACTTGCTGGACTTCTAGTCATTTGATGCCTACTGTCATCTGCAGTAACAGCTGTGTCAATTAAATTGACAAACCACTCATTTTTCCCCATCAAGAGAGCATCTATAGTAATATGATGGTTCACTAGGCAGTGGTTGACTGCTCATCAACATATATTCATTTTGTCACTTCCCTCAAAAATATTTTATTGGTTTTTAATTTTAATTTTTCTGAATGAAGTTCCATAAAATAGCTGTTTCTTGACACCAAGAGAGAAAGAAATATTTTTTACCTAGAGAACAAATTCATATAATTCTTTTTTTTTTTAAAGCTGAAATTCATCATAATTCTGAGAATCTATGATAATTAGCAATTCTTTATTTAAAATCGATCAAACTTGCAAGTTATATATTAATTTTAGCTTAAGTTGCATGTAGAGAATATGAATAAAATGGGTTGTATTAGTAATATTCTTTATTCCTATTGCTCTTTAATATGATTATCAAGTAAGTTATGTCATTTTGGTCGTGCCATGTGGGTGAATATTCAGGGATGTTTCAGTGTTTGCCATGTGTCACTCAGTAGACATTACCACCACTATATTTTGGAGATTTTGTCTGTTCGCTACAGATAAACTCTGCACCAGAAATTACTACACCAGTCTTGCCACAAGTTACTTCTCCTGTCAACAAACCAGGTCTTGTGGCATCATATGGAGGTGACAGTGATGATTCTGCTGATGAAGATGAAGGTTCTAGTGGAATTGTGGATGAAAGCAAACTGGTAGATTGGACAAAACTTGCTTGCTTGCTTTGCAAGCGGCAGTTCCAATCTCGTGAAATTCTTACAAAGCATACACAGTTTTCAGAACTCCATAAGGTACTTGACAATTGTATTAGTGAGGAGTGTTTGTGAGAGTTCAAAAGAGAGTGATTTTGTTGTGTTGTGAAAGAAATATCAAATTTAAACGTATATTTCAAGGGCGTTAGAGTGGAAAGAAAGAAGGGATTTAAATGTAAGAGAAGTGCTCTTGTGGATAGAAAGAAAGATGTGAGGTGTTTTTGTAAAAGTGGACAGAAAGGAGAGATGTTAATATGTGTGAGAAGTGTTCATGTAGGTAGAGAGAAGACATGAGGTGTTTATTAAGAGTGAAAAGAAAAGAATGAAGATCTAGTTTAGGAATGTTGGGTAATGGAATATTTTGATATATTTTTTAATGTTATATTTTCTTTTTTCTATTTAGCAAAACTTAGAGAGTCTGAAAACAAAAGCAGCAGGGAATGTGGAAAAGAGAGAGGTATAGTATGATAATAGACTGCTCCTGTTCTGTTATTTCTGTTTAAACAGATTTAGCATTCACTTATCTTCCCCATTTTACTAGGAAGAAATATAGTCACTTAGTTTCTAAGAAAATATGACAAATTAAAAAATAAAATAAAATTTGGTATTTAATATTTTGCCTGAAAGACATTTTCTTTTCTCCTTTGTTTTGTGGGGGTACAGTGCCAAAAATAAATATAAAGCTTCGGAACAAACTGGTGGATAGTAAAATTTTGTCTTTCAGTATCGAGACAGAGCGAAAGAACGAAGGCAGAAATACGGGACGCCTGCCCCACCAGAACCAAAAAAGCAGGCTGAGATTGAGCTTCCTGTGGTGTAAGTTTTAAGATGCTCAATTATCTCTGTGTCACCTTGCTACCGACCACTCTATAGATTTCACTCCTTAACAGGTTTATATAGTAGCGGCAAATTGCATTGACGGGGTTGTGGGCAGTATAAATTTTAGATTGCTGCATAAATTTATTTTATCTTGATCCCTTTACATTATGATAGACTTGGTGGAATTTAATAGTAAAATATTACTTCAAACTTCGAATTTTCAGACATTTTATTTCAAGAAAATCTCATTCTTGAGACTTGGTAATGTATTTGTTACTTTGTTGAAGGTAGTGGGGAATTCAATCATACTTTAAATGTGAGATATTAAATCTTTTCCTATTTTCCTCGTTCGCACAGTTGGAAATTTTTAAAAATAAAATTCATAACTTTTAAAGCAGAAATAAATCTGTAACCTTGTCACTCTGCATATGCAGGGAGTTGTATTTTTTATTTCATATCCATAAATAATTATATATAAATAAACTGTTATGCTTAAAAATTGTAATTCAGCATTTATATTACAAAATTATCATCTCCATTCATAAAAATAAAATACATTTAAAAAGTTATGAATTCTCCTTGACAAATGTATTTTTCTGCAAGACATTTATTACAAAGTCATGATATAAAAGTTACAAATTAATACAGTAGAGTTTTGATTGTTCGAGTCTTTCCAGTTCAAGGTTCTTTATAGTCCCATGCAGTTTGTTTGCTACAGTTGTAGTTATTTATTTAGTTGAAGCACATGAATTATTGTGGACATACCTATGTTTCAGGTGATCATCTTTGTTTATTAGAGTTGTTTTCTGTTCATTCAATTTTTTTCACTTCATCTTTATATAATGATGATATGATTATGCTGCAAAGAAGTGATCACATTTTCAAAAGCAAACAAGCTCAGTTCTTTATAATGCAATAATTGATGTGACTTATATTTTTATTTGAATTATCTCCTTTTAATTTTTTTGTGGGGATCTCCTAACAGTTGAACAAGTTATTGGAAAATGTACATCAGTAGGTTCATGAAGAAAAAAGTTGACTCTTTCAAAATAAAAACAACTATACCGGAGGTACTTTACCCCCTCCCAGATAGCATTGGCATGAGAGTCTGAGTAATTTAATAAATACACTGACAATAGCACACCATCTGCACAAAAGACTATAATATAAATAAGACAATAATATAAATCATTGTTAGACAATGTGAATATTCAGTTTTGAACTAAGAAAAGTGAAAAGTGATTTTTACTGATTTCACTTAATACAATTGAATTAATTTTATTTTTATTGATACAGTGAAACCTCGCAATAACGCGATAATTTGGGTCCATAAAATCTGGTCACGTTAATATGGGTCACATTAATACAGGTTTTACAATATTTTACTTTTTTCTGAGAACATATAGGCCTATATGTATTCATGTCTAATGTAAAAAATCGGGTTATTATTGGACGAATATTAAATGGAATGCATTATTAAGATATATTCAAAATAATGGACGGATAATATATTTATAGGTTATTACTTTGCGTTAAATAGTTTTACTAATTTTATTTGTTTATACGATAATACACATTGACCGATAATACCCTGACTGACGTTATATCATGAATATTGTATCAACACTCTATAATGCCATCATGCCTTGCAATTCATCCATAATGCATGTAATTCCATTGGAAAATCGCACACTGATTAAAAATATTTAGTAATTTTGTCACAGGTTATTGTGTCTGAATTCAGCATCTAATATATACATGTACTTAAATAATTTTTCCTGTTACAAAAAATATACATGTACATGAATTTCAAATTTCAGGAACCACGTCACGATTGTATTACATGTATATTCAAATTCATATGTGATCTCATCCCCAAAATAAAGTTAAATATTTTTTATACTCTTTTCACATACTTTGAAAAAATTTCATGTGTGAATGAATATACAAAATTTTGGGAGCCATGCCAAGTCCGCGTTATATCCAAATTTGCATTATCGTGGGGTTCCACTGTATTAATACAAAGCACTATGAAGTCAAAATAAAATAAAATTGAGTAACAGTAGATGAAACAGATAAAGAAAACTTTATTATACGACAAAATGTCTACAATACTAATGATTAGGAAAAAAATAAAATAATAATAATAATAATAAAGAGAACAAAGTGAAAGAAAATAATGTTTCAACTCACCCAAAATTAAAATAAATCCATTAGTATAAACTCTAATTAACCCATTACCAGGTGTAACTTATGGCTTGCCCATAATTCTCTCCCCACACACCCATTTTTCAACACCCACCTGATCTTGACATATTCTGGAGCAATTTAATTTAAAGGATGATTTATTATAGGATAATTTACCAAGTGTCACACAGTAAGCACTGGCTTTATGCATGATTTTGGGCACATGTTTATTTAATGTTATAAAAAATCTGAATCAGTCAAAATTAAAAAATGGCTCGATTTAGTTACATTTATAATAATATTTGAGTTTATAATTCACTAATTCAGGAAATCAAGTGATATTTGAATAAGTCTGCACCTTCAAATTTATTTAATTTTGGTGTGGCATGATTTCTTAAAATTTTAATAAAATGATTTTTAAGTCAAATTCAGTTGTATTTTTTTTAAAGAATAAATGAACTTTTATTCAACAACATTCAGTTTCCTTTTCTATAACTATATTGGTTCGAGCTTTATTATAGAAATCATATTTAAAAAATTTTGAAAATAGAAGCTAAATTAAAATTGGATCTTTTGGAGTCGGAAAACACTTACAGTTTTATGTAATTCTTATTTATAGGTGTTTTATAAATTTTATAAAAATATAATTATTTTTGTGTTCTAAGTATAACATTTGAAGCTTCTTTCATTGTTGTAATTGGGCAGAATTATTCATGTAAATTTATACAAAAAGTAATTTTACCCAATCATACTTTTAGAAATTTTCTACTAATCAGAAGATAGAATAATGTTATTAATCACTATTAGATTCCTTTCAATTATGATTTTTTGTAGTAGTGCATTCAGTTAAGTTTACTAGAGGAGTTATGTCAGAATAATAAAGTAACCACACTCACTCCCCCAAAAAGTAAAAAAAATAATAGATCTCCACACAAAAAATTCTTGGTTAAGGGTTAAAGGTTAATGTTCATATTTAATTAGTAGGAAGCCCCTGTTTTAAATGTGTTCATTATAAAAGCTATTATTAATAAAATCATACACCTTTTGGCTGGCTTTGTTTGTTTGTTTATTTCACATAGTTTTTTGTTAATTCAAGATGACATCTGTCCCATTCACCTCGAACTATCGAGACTCTACTGTAGCTTTACAATTTCCTTTAAATGTTACCACTCTTGCATATAAATTGCTTTAATAAATTATGATCCAGCTATTACAAATAAATTTCTTTATAAATTATTATATGACATAATTTGTAACAATATATTTAATTTTAACACTATTTAAAAATTAATTCTTTATCAGATTTTGTCCATTGTAGGTAGATGGCAAGGTTATTGCACATTGAAGAAAAAAGCATGCTGTATATTATTACATGACATAGCACACTGAAGCTATGATACTTTTCATTAGTAAACTAAATGTCTGGATGCATAGTGATCATTTTATTGCACACTGACTAAAAGTGTAATTTTGACCTGATTTACTTCAGCTTCGAGCAGCCAACAAAGCACGGCCTCGGAGTGGAGAACATAGGTAACAAGCTGCTACAGAAAATGGGCTGGTCCTCAGGTCAAGGCCTGGGGAAAGCCAACCAGGGCAGAACAGATCCAATTGAAGTAAGCAAGTTGTATTGTTCAACAGTTTGGGCAACTATATCATTTAGTAAAAAAATGTAAATCTGATCAGTGATATTTAATAATAAAACGTTTTTCTTCATTTTGGCATTATACTTAAATAATGTATACGATTCTATTAGAATAATTAGATCTTAAAAAATATTTCTGCTAGAACAAGTTTGTTGAGTTTTTATATTTACTGAAAGTACTTAAGAGATTTGCTCAAAATTTAAAATAATGTTTTGCAAAATATTCTTCTTCTGAAGAATGAGTTATGGACTAAATATATTAGCTTTCTTTTGCATATATTTACTAGTAACCACTGAATATAATTTTTTCCAGGCAACACGACGGGCAGCAAGTGCTGGGCTAGGTGCTCGTGGTGCAAATCTTGTGGCTGAGGAGGGGGCCACTTACAAGGAATGCGTCAAGAAAACTATGTTTGCTAGATTTCATGACATTGAATGATACTTTTGTAGATTGTTCGTGGACTTTGTCGTATATTAAAAAAATTTACTCAGCCATGCTTACAAAATAAATGTAGATTTTAATTTGAGATCTTTATAGAACTGAAGTGTTGGGAAATACTTTCCATCAGTGAATATATGAATATATATATTTATATAAAACTTGCATGGTTTGATTTTAATAATTCTTCTCATTGATTGCTCACTGAGAAATGTTTATTGAATTCCAATAGCTCAGAAAAGTGTACAACTAACTCTTCAAAACAAGATTAGTGTACCTAGGATTGACTAGAGTTCTGAATAGATTAAGTATGTTAGGCTCCATTTTAAATGGTTTCTTTAAGGAAATTTGAGGTCTTCTTTGACTTCCAGTTTTAGGAGTGCATTCTAAATTTAATTTTTATTAATTTACAAGAAAGAGAATAGTAAACCTTTGTATAAAAGATAAGTAATACTAGATCCAACAATTTTTAGAAGAAAATAGTCCTGAGGTGTGCATATATTCTATCTACCAATGATATAAGAACTGTTTCTTCGCAGATGATTACTGATGGACAAAGACTGTACATATTGCCTGTTCAAAATACAGCATATTGTTGTGTGGTATCAGGTTAACTTTAAAATCATTCATTGGAGATAATATAAATTGTTCATTAATTGTGTCATTTTGTAATTATGCATTTTATTGCTGTCATCTTTTAAATGTTTCCTCTTTTCCATGTTAATTTACTTGTTCCTATTCTTTGCATATTGTTTGGTTTGTTTGTATCTTTCAATACTTTCTTTCCCACCCTGAAATTTAGAACTTTGTAAGCTTGTATGAAGTGAATCAGCATTACTGGCATGGAAGCAATGTATTTGGTGTGTTTCTGAGAGTGCAAATTGTAAAAAGATTTTGTTTATACAGTGTGTTGGAATGTGCATGTTTTAAGTGAAAAAGTGTCATTGGAAAGGCAGGAGTAAGAGGAATAAATTTATAGAAAAGTGTTTTGAATTCGGTGTTTTGTTCTTGTGCAAAACAGAGTTGTAATGAATATGCATGTGCTTACAGATTATATAGTGCAGACTAGTTGGGAAATGTTTAAATTTTCACCCGTTGTAGTTGCATTATAAAATTTTAAATGTGTAAGGTCTTATTCAATCTGTCATGCAAAACCTTTATAATTAAATATTTTTAAATAGCAGTATTAAGATTTTTCAAACAAAATAAACCAAACTAATCTTAGCAGTCAGAATGCTGATTTGAATTTTCTGAGATTTGTCTTAGATGCTCAGTCTGATGAAGCTTGTTAAATTAAGTTTTTAATAGTCCAAAGATCAGCAATGCACGAATGCATACACAGTCACTATTAACACCATCCAATTACAAGTGCTGAATTGCTGTGAATAAACATCTCAAAATGTTATGCTAATAATTATCTGCTATAGTATTATAGTACTTAGACAAGATTTGGGCCCATCTGTTTTTCATGTTTGTTTAAAATTTTTTTTTTAATTGATGCACACACACTTGTCTTCTTTTTCAAATGATTCTTGAAAGTGGCCAGACCCCATATTAACCATTAGTCATTACACAACCTTTTATTGGCCAAAAAAATACCATTTTGTATTTTAGAAGAATGGTTTTAAAAATTAATTAGAGAACTTAGTGGTTTGTATTAGCTCTGAAATGTAAAATACAAATCTTGACAAAATTGTTAGTTTTAAATATTTTCAATTTAATGACACTGTATCATCTCAACATTCTCGTATTGGCCAACAGAAGTAAATTTTCTTGAATTTAAAACGGGAATGAAAAGTAAACTTTGAAATTTAAAATGTTTTATGTTTAATTTATCGTGCTGATGTGAGGATTGCATTTGAAGGGCTGGACTCTTTAACATATTGCTTAATTCTCTTCTATTCAGAATACAATATAGAATGTTATTGTGCAGCAGAGTGAGGTTTTGTGTCGTCTTTCCCTAATAAGTCGAGAGGTGTAGAAGTATATACTTTAGAGCGGTCTGTGTGAAGTGCGAACTTGCAACGTATGATTTAATTTACATGTGCATGTAATGCTGTTGGTTCACACACAAACCCTGCCCACATCCACTCTAGCATTTAAAAGTGTGGCCCAAGACTTTTACTAGAGCTAATCAAAAAAATAACAATGTCATATCTTCTACATCCAAAGAAGAGCTAAACGACTGTACAAGTATTTCAGAATAAAAGCTTCATTTACAATAATACAAAATTCTTAACCATTAAAATCCAAACTGAAGAAACTAATAGCTTTGCCCAATTAAAGTACTAACCCCGACCTAGATAGTTAAACTATTAATGAATTATTTCAGGTCCTTAAAAATAAGAAATGGGGCTGTGCTTCCGGGTCCTGAAAATGACATCCCATGGAAAAAAATATAAACCTATTATTAACACAAAATAAAACACTGTACCTAAATCCATAATCCCGGATCGTGTCACTTATTGGACACCTCATTATTCCCACGTGCAAACTGTACAGTTCGTGGTCCCACAAATTATAGACCTATGGCACTACACATTTAGGCAACAGTGAAGCAATAATCAAAACTAGACTAACCCATTGGTCTTGTCAGCTACTCCAATAAAAGGGGGCCTAGAGCTGCATTGCTCGTGGATAAAGCTTAAGTACGCTCGGTTAAAACCCACCCCATTTATGATATGCTGATGTTTGATGCACAAGCAATACACAATGATGGCAATCGTCTAGATTGACTCAACAAGCCCCCATGGTTTACCAACTAACATTTAGCAAAACAAAGCCATTACAAAATGAAATTACATAAAGATAAGAACTAGCATCTGAGAGGTGGAAGAATAAGGATTTAAACTAAAAGTAGATAATAAAAAAGGTTTTGAAGCTATGCTGGATGCAGCCCAATTAATAACTATAACATGGGATCTAGCCGTGCCCTAATCTAGAAATAATACGGTTAATTTGTATTGTTATCACTGGAAGATTATGACAGTTCACAAGATACATAAGCGCGCGCATGCGCACACACGCATATATATTCACATTCAGCCAGTGTTCCCCCAAAGAGTATACATTAAGAATTGACAAATAAAGCCAGGAATAAAAGAAGACTATTACCCAACGGTATCTTATTTAAAATTATTTTTATGTTTTGAATTTTTAAAATGCCCACCACCAGCATCAAAATATTCTTTACAATTGAATACAACAGATCGGCATACAGTACGCACAATACTACTTTTAATAATTTTCTCTCTCTTATACAATGTTTTCTCTAACTCGAAAAGAAAATATTTCATTAGTACGTTCTAAAAAAATACAATAATATTCTCACTCCTAGTAAATAATATACACACCTTTTCGGTTTCGGTTTCACAACTCAAACGAAAAATCTCTTTCTCTATCTTTCTTTTCAGTTATTTAATGACTATCTAAACAACTATTTCGTCAGTCAAACTTTCTATTCAGCCTAGGCTTGCAAAAAAGAGTAACTGAAAACAGACGATTTTTACTTTACTTTTATCACGTGACACGGGTTTATCCTTTCCTTGTGGTTTTTCACAGTTGATAATTTGGCTTATTCCCCCCACCCACCCCGAGTCTCGCAAACAATCTTTCCTAAGTATTATTTCCATACCACGGTCTTGTGCACATGGCTAACTTTGCAGTCTACGTGTCGCAATTTAGCTGTCGACTGTCCTAAACGTCGCTATCAAAATTTCGTAAGATGTGAGGTTGGTGGTCAAAGTAGGTGAAATTATTATATGTTATTTTCAACCTTTCAGTATTTCATCAGAATCATGACATACCGACTGCCCAGTCAATCTAAGCATAATTTGTCAAAATCGTCTGTCGATCCACCACATAGTCTCACTCGCCGAGACACCTCAATAAACCGAGACTTTTTGTCTTTTATTCAGGGCTTACGACACCTGAGATGCAGGTATCTCAAGTTAAAACAAATTAAAAAATAAAATTTTTGTTAAATACACCTAGTGCACCGCTCCCCGCCAATGTATGAATTCAATTTCACAAAAATGTCTATACTGCATGCACAACTGGTCGAATATGTTTGTTAACAAATTTTTAAGCAATTGCTAAGATATTATTACCAGCAGACAAAGCAATTTATTAAAAAGAAATAAATATTATGATATTAAGTAATGCACTTTAATAAACTATCTTCTGTTAGACCTTCGTCTTGCAATATTTACTGAGCAGTGTAATTTCGAATGCTGCCTTCATCCCCCGCAAAAATCTAAAATGCTCCCCCCATTTTCTACTTGCACGCACACACCCCTACACACACAAACTCCTGTTCCAAAGAGAATCAGCTTGCCATGCACCTTGCGAAAACTTGATCACGTGCATACTTTTAAACTTTTAAGAGTATTTTTTGTTGTTGTTGAAGGAACAAATATTGGGACCCTTCTGTCGAAAGACCCTTAAGTCGTGCGGGGCTGCAGGGGTAGTACTTACTGTCATTGTACTTTTTTTTTGTTTTTTGTTTTGAAGGAACAAATATTGGGACCCTTCTGTCGAAAGGCCCCTAAGTTGTGCGGGGCTGCAGAGGCAGTAATTACGTCATTGTAACTGAGTAGATAAAAGCAACCTTTGCGTTGGCTAGTATATTTGCGTTGGCTAGTATATTTGTTCATAAAAAAATACAGAAAAGAAAAAAAATTATAAAAGAATAATTTCTATGGCAAGCATAAAAATCATGTAATGAAAAATCAGATAGATCAATATAATTTTGCAAATTTTTAAAAGAATTGATGCCATTTAAGAATTATACACATAAATTTCTTTTAGGACAATAAATGTATTTGTAGACATCTGAAAATAAAACATTTTAATTAAAATAATCAGCTTTCAAATGTAACCGACACTAAAATTCGATCGAGTTGGGATAGAGGTGGGTGGGAGGAGTGACAAAAGCAAACACAAAAATTCAGCTGACCCTGACGTGATTCGAACACGCAACCTTCTGATCTGGAGTCAGACGCGCTACCGTTGCGCCACAGAGTCCACTGATATATTTTTCGGTATTTACTTATTTAAACTCTTCAGCCTGGCGCCTAAGGCAAATCCTCCTATCTATCTATCTATCTATTAATCCCTTAGTCTTGTCGACTGTTGGGGCACCACTGATGACCTGACAATCAGTTTCCTCCATTCTATTCTGTTCTCTGCGAATCTTACCGTATTGCTCAGTTTCAGTCCTGTCCACCCTGAGATGTTATCGTCTCATCTTTTCCTCTTCCTCTGTCTTCCTCTCCTTTGCCCTCCTTGCAGAGTACCTTGCATGATTATCTTGGCAAGCCCTGTTGATCGTGTGACATACCATTTCATTTTGCGTTTTTTCACAATGGCCAATAGCTCTTTATATGGCCCAATGGCTTGCCTAATTCTGTTTCCCATTTCCTCATTCGTGACATGATCTCTATATTAAATGCCAAGCAACCTTCGAAAGCATCTCATTTCTTTCGAGATCCACTCTGAGGGTCCATGATTCAGGCATATAAAAACACAGATACAACCATGTTATTGTCTTCGCATTCCTGGACAATATTTCAGGCTTTGATCTCTCTATTGTCACGATGGCTCCTAAGTACTTGAATTTATGAACTAGTTCCAATTTCTGATCACCAATCATGATGTCATTGCCAATGCCACTGGTGTTGTTGGTCATCATTTCGGTCTTATCTGCACTGATTTACATACCAAAAGCAGTAACTGTCCTGTCCATTTTTTCCCACCAATTGTTAGCTCCTGCTCATTTCCTGCAAGGCCATTGATGTCATCAGCAAAGCGTAAGTTCGTTATTGTTCTACCTCCAATACTAACAAGTTCCTTCATGGTCTTCCAGAACATGATTCTTTGAAGGAAGATGTTGAAGAGAATAATCGAAAGTAAGCAGCCTTGTCTGACTCCCACTGTTGTCCTACCAATCTCCTATTTTGGCCGTTGAATCAGACTGCGCTGTTTGCCTTGCTGTAAAGGCTTTCTATGACTTTGATCAGGTTGGCATTGATGTTGTACATCTTCATTGTGGACTAAAGGCCTGCATGCCACAACCTGTCAAACGCCTTAAAATCTACAAAGACATGATAAAGGTCTTGTTGGTGCTGAAAGTATTTCTCACATAGCAGTCTCAGATTAAAAATCTGTTCAATTGTGCTTCGCCCTGGTCTGCATTAACTGATAATGATGATGAAAGATAAGTGGGTCTAATAATCTCTGAGATAAGAAATTCGTGTTACGATTCGTACAAACTTTTTAAAGACAGAATAGGTAGTCCTAATGACCTTCGTATTGAATGTATTGAAGTATGGAATTGCCATTTTGTTAAATTGTAAAAATATTAAATTTTTATACTTTTGTTATCCAAATAACAGAAATTGACTAATTATTATTAAGGGAAATCCGAATGAGAACTGGGCTGGGGGCTGAGTCGAATGCGTATGTTTGTATGCTTAATTAGTCGTTATTGGGATAACGTGCATAGTTCACGCAATATTACACAGATTCATCTGTCACTGTAGTTAATATCTAAACTGAGAGAATTAATTCAGGAGACTGAAGGGTGAGTCTGGCAACCAGTCTGCCGTCAGCATAGGCGTAATTTTAAGAATTAAAAATCTTTAATTCTGAGCTGAGACATGGTCTCTAAATAAACACTGGAATGTAACATTAAGGCTGTGCCTGTCTGTCAGTTCTTTTGAGATTTGTTAAGGCTGTGCCTGTCTGTGTCAGTTCTTTAAGTCTTGTTAAGGCTGTGCCTGTTTGTGTCAGTTCTTCGAGACTTGTTAAAACTATGTCTGTCTGTGTCAGCTCTTCGAGACTTGTTAAGACTGAGTCTGTCTGTGTCAATTCTTCGAAACTTGTTAAGACTGTGCCTGTCTGTGTCAGTTCTTAGTTCTTTGAGACTAATGTTAAAGAAGTTATGTGTGTGTGTGTGTGTGTGTGTGTGTGTGTGTGTGTGTGTGTGTGTGTGTGTGTGTGTGTGTGTGTGTGTGTGTTGTGTGTGTGTGTGTGTGTGTGTGTGTGTGTGTGTGAGAGAGAGAGAGAGAGAGAGAGAGAGAGAGAAAGAGAGTTCTGGCAAGAAGGAATATGGTACTTTGAGAAAGACCCTGTTCGATTTTGTTACGTCAGTAGTTGATTATATGCTTTATACTTCAGTGCTGCTCTCAGCAAAGGGCGACCACTACAAGGTCCTGAAGGATTAGTTTCACTTAAATTTTTTTTTTTTTTTAATCATGAGGATTCTCTGACTACACAAAACTGAGCCGCCCATTTTCGAACAGTTGTAAGTTTTCGCGTATTTTTGAAATCAGCATACAGAAAGCCCAAACTAATCAACGAACCATTGTAATGGCTTCTTTTCTCACTCCTGAAGAAATGTTACAATTTATAAAAAATGTAATATTTATATTCCTAATCAATATCGGCGATTCATCAGGAACTATGTTGCGCTGTGAGCTGAAAAACAATGAAGTCGTCTTAGGCAACAGCAGTCATTTTTCGTGAGTATCATTGAAAGTATTGCCACCATTCTTATCTGTACCACACCTTACGTCCAAGACATAATTCTAGCACCCCCATTATCCTCCCAATTTAACATGGCACACATTTCTTGCCATAACTCTTGCTCCGTTTTCTGATCCGCTTTCACCACCCATGGAGGCGCAGATCCTCTTTGTGGCCGAGAAAACGCAGGGCTTTGGAAGAAAACATCTTATCAGGCACTCTCTCAATGTCGGAGACTACGTCACCTTGTGACGTACGTCGTGAAAATTCTGAATCGTACTACTACTAATAAAATAAAATAAAATATTTTCGTTTTCATAAGTTGATAAATCATGGTTCTCACTCACACTACCTATTTCATTGTATCTTACGAATGTCTTTTTGGTTGTTGCACTTTTAAATATAATGAATATTTGGCCAACTCGCTGAGAAATAAAAGAAAATACTAAATAAACATAATGGTCTGCTCACTGAAGAAATTAATCAATCACAGCATTTATCCAGTCAGTGACGTCACACATGTATAGGAAAGCATTGAAAAGTTAATGACGTCACACATATTTAGGAAAGCACAATATGCTTGACATTATGTCACCAAAACTAAACCATTGCCACTAGAGTGGTCACATTCTAGACAACAACCTCCACCACTATAGTTGTCGCGTTCTAAAGAACAATCTCCACCACTGGAACGGTCGCGTTTTAAACAACAATCTCCTCCACTACAGTTGTCGCGTTCTAAACAGCAATATCAACCACTGGAGTGGTCGCGTTCTAAACAACAATCTCCTCCATTAAACAACAATTTTCGCCACTAGAGGTTACGCCTAGTACCACATTCTAAGCAACAACCTCCACCACTAGACTGAACAAAACCTCCACCACTAGACTGGTCACGTTCTCAACAACAATCTTCACTCCAATAGTGTTCATGTTCTAAACAACAATCTTCACTCCAAGAGTGTTCACGTTCTAAACAACAATCTTCACTCCAAGAGTGTTCACGTTCTAAACAACAATCTCCACATCGCTATTTGCGGCCTGCCAGTTATTCGATTTGTCTTCAGTTACTCGTCCTCATCTCATCAAGTAACACATCATTTTGTAATAGTTTGTCCAGTCTTTGCTTAATCGGATAAAACCTATACTAGTTCATGATGCATGTCCATTTTTTTTTAAATTGAGAACTCGAAAACAACTGAGAAATGGAAAGCTTTCCATAGTCAACACTGCTACTGTCAACCGAAAATTGATAAGCACTCATTTACTTATGCATTACTGTGGTTTCCATGGTAAAAATGTAGTCAAGACCTCTTAAATTCTGACATTTTGTATTTTCTACGTTTTACTTGTTTGAAGGCCGGAACAGAATTTTTATAACTGGAACTTCCATTGTTTATAGAACATAATGCATTTTCTGGGAAGCCCAACGGTAAGTACACAGTGCTGACGTAATTTATTTATTTCCATGGATAGGGGATAGTGACTGATATCCTGACAGTCTGTGCATTTTGTGAGGCCCAGCACCTCGTCAACAACCTTTAGTGTTACTCAGCACTCAGGACGCCATACATTGTCCCTGCCTGTGACGACATCACCAAAACTGCGTACCTACACTTTTATAACTTCCGGTCACAACCAACACCTTACTCTTTCCACAAGAACACAATCAAAACCACTAATCATATTCCTAAACCAAACAAATACCTTACACCTCCTATAGCACCTAGGGCAAAATAAAAATAAAAAATAAATTAAAAACAATTAATTAAGACTAAGACCAAAACTAACCACCTCCAGCTGCAACACTTTGACAGACTCTCCTCAGAGACAAGTGAGAGGAGGAGGAATCCAAAGGAACATACTACAATTAAGAATTGCAATTGAAGTCAAAATGTTCCTTCATTTCCTTTGGGAAAAGAAGTCAACGACAAAAACACTAGTACACATAGACATTATATAATGTAGACCAAAAACTAGGAAAAGAAAAGAAATCAAAAGAGAAATAAAAGAAACTTCACAAAGATTGTATTAATGAAATGCAATATTAATATTGACTCTGTGAAGCAGTACCATCGTGAATGATTGTATTGATTCTGTCAACGTTGTCTTTTGCAAGATTCACATAGCATTGAATTCTACGAGACCTGTCAATAGACTGGTGATTAAATATAGATCATTTAGCATTTAATTCTACGAGACCTGTAAATAGAATGGTGGTTAATTATAGATCACAAAGCTCTACTATACATTTATATATGTTTGTTGTAGATTCATGCATTTTGCATAAAATAAAACATTACACTTTCTGAACAAGTGCATCGCTTCAAAGTGATGGCGATGCGAATTGTATTCACCACTTCAAATTCAAATGATTAAAGTTGCTATCCAGTTTCACAAGATGTATAAATAAATACACCTGTCCAAGATGACTAGATAAATAGTACTGTCACCTGTCCAAGATGATTAGATAAATTTTATTGTCATTGGTCCAAGATGACTAGATAAATACTACTGTCATTAGTCCAAGATGACTAGATAAAAACTACTGTCATTAGTCCAAGATGACTAGATAAATACTACTGTCATTAGTCCAAGACGACTAGATAAAACTACTGTCATTAGTCCAAGATGACTAGATAAATACTACTGTCATTAGTCCAAGATGACTAGATAAATACTACTGTCATTAGTCCAAGATGACTAGATAAATACTACTCTCATTAGTCCAAGATGACTAGATAAATACTACTGTCATTAGTCCAAGATGACTAGATAAATACTACTGTCATTAGTCCAAGATGACTAGATAAGTACTACTGTCATTGATCCAAGATGACTAGATAAATACTACCGCACCAGTACAAGTTCACTAGAAAGAATACTGCCTACACCATACCAAGTTGACTAAATAAATGTCACCACCAAATCAAGTTCACTAAATAAATACTGCCACAACCGTTCCAAGTTCATTAAAAATAAATACTAGCTACACCATACCAAATTGACTACATAAACGCCGCCACCACCATTGTAAGTTGTTCACAAGACTGAAGACTTTTTACATCGTACCAAATTCACTAAATAAATATTGCCATCACCAGTCCAGGTTCAGAAGAATAAATACTGCTTACACCATAACAAGATGCCTAAATAACGACTGCCTATACCATATCAAATTCACTAAGTAAATACTGTTACAGCCAGTCAAGTTCAATAGAATGAATACTGCTTACACCATACCAATTTGACTAAATAACTACTGCCATCGGTCCAAGTTCACAAGAATAAATATTGCCTACACCATACCAAGTTGACTAAATAATTACTGCCTGCGCCATATCAAGTTGAGTAAATAAACACTGCCACAAGTCCAAGTTTACAAGAATAAATACTGCCTACATCATACTAAATTCAGTAAATAAATACTGACACCACCAGTATAAGTTCAATAGAATGAATACTTCCTACATAATACTAAATTGACTAAATAGCGACTGCCTACACCATATCAAATTCACTAAATAAATACTGCCACAACCAGTCCAAGTTGGTTAAATAAATACTGCCTACACCATATCAAATTCACTAAATAAATACTTCTGCTATCTGCCGAGGATCACCAGATAAATGTTGCTGATGCCAATCTCTTAAAGACAAATATCTTACGTTCATATTCTCTACCACAAAGAATTACTGTCATTGACATTCCCATCACTTAAAGAAAATCATTGACAAATGTAGTCTAATGTGTTTTTTTTAAGTATTAGAATATATGTTTTATCCTTAGTTAGTGGGCCACCAAAGTAATTAAAGACAGGTCATTAGGATATATGTTTTATCCTTAGTTAGTGGGCCACCAAAGTAATTAAAGACAGGTCATTAGGATATATGTTTTATCCTTAGTTAGTGGGCCACCAAAGTAATTAAAGACAGTTCATTAGGATATATGTTTGATCCTTTGTGGGCCACCAAAGTAATTAAAGACAGGTCATTAGGATATATATTTGATCCTTAGTTAGTGGGCCACCAAAGTAATTAAAGACAGATCATTAGGATATATGTTTGATCCTTAGTTAGTGGGCCACCAAAGTAATTAAAGACAGATCATTAGGATATATGTTTGATCCTTAGTTAGTGGGCCACCAAAGTAATTAAAGACAGATCATTAGGATTTATGTTTGATCCTTAGTTAGTGGGCCACCGAAGTAATGATCTGTCTTTAATTACTTCGGTGACCCACTAACTAAGGATCAAACATATATCCTAATGATCTGTCTTTGTTTGATCCTTAGTTAGTGGGCCACCGAAGTAATTAAAGACAGATCATTGAGCAGAAATCTTGTCACTATCTGACAATATAGTGGCGTCCTTGATTCAGATTAATATTAATATAATATTTATTCTAATGAAACATAAATAGAAAAATTCTATGAATTAATTCTATGAATGCGCAAAGTATTTGGTAATAATGCAAGAAAAAATTACTCTGCATATAGAAAATTTGAATCAATATACGGCCTGCTGAAAGCTTGGCACTACTTTAACTCTAGTTAATTTGTTGTCCCATCAGAGTAATAATACTGTCATGGGTTTATCTTATGGTATTTGTATTGACTGGCGAGGAATGCTTACATTTTAGGACGATGAAATGCAAAAATATAAATATTAGTAAATCTCTCTATCTCTCTATCTATCTATCTATCTATCTATCTATCTATCTATCTATCTATCTATCTATCTATCTATCTATCTATCTATCTATCTATCTATCTATCTATCTATCTATCTACCTACCTACCTATCTATCTATCTATCTATCATTAACACGTTGTGTTTGCCTCAATTCTTTGTTTATGTAATATATCCATTCGATAGTTCGGTTTATTATTATAGTAAAACGTAAACAGAACAACAAAACAACACAATGAAATGAATAAAAGAACGAGAAAGCACACCTCCTTACCCAAAGAATAAAATGAAACAGTTGCTAGTTTTACCCTGTCCCAGTCAAAACAAATGTGTGTAAAATTTTCAGGTTAGTTGTACTGCATTTTCTTTCTAACACCCACAGTATAAATTATACCAATCACTTTCTTTCTAATAGCCACTGTATATGTTATTATGAAATCAATCAGTGTCTTTCTAATGCCCACTGTTCACAATATTATGATATTAATCACCCCACGAGTGCAGACGATGGATAAACACAGAACATCACGTCACATCATTTTGTAGGTTGTAGACATTATAACTATCGCGAAGGATAAAGAAAATGATCAAAATCTCGAAGAAAGAAAAGGGCAGGTTGTTGCTAATTTGCAAGTCTTGACAAGCAATTGATGATGTGGCCAATTTACGTTCGGGAACGCTTCTGCTGTTGTGGCGTGTGCGCGTGCGTGCTAATTTGGAGTTGGTGACGACCACTGCCACTAGGCCAAGCTAAATGCATTGATCGGCTCTAATAGTAATAATACCCGTTTGGCAAGTTTCAGTTTTAATATGATTGACTTTAGTTTTACGGATATCCTAGCTTTCGTTTAAGCACAACATTCGGCTTCTCTCTCTCTCTTTTTTCTTTCTACAATGCTAATGATAGTTAATATAACTGCAATAATAGGTAATAATAGGCAAAGGCAACTTCAGAAAAGCTTAGCAGAATACCTTTAAGAACGTCATGATTTTAAGAGACACACCTTTAGTCGTAAGTAGTGTCCCTTTGGTCCAGGAAAAAGAACACTAGGATAAGACAAAGTAAGGATAAACGATTTGGCGAAATACAGATCACTCCCCTTCAACAGAAATATAGTTGCAAGGAATAGAACAGGGGACATAGATAGAGATAGATAACGGATAATCCTTCATTTGTACATTCAAAAATACATACATACATAACTATAGATTTATAGTCAGACAGACATAAAGACACATACATACATACAGTTAAATATACATACACAGACTGACCGACATAAAGACATATATATAGACAGACACTGACAGAAGGGTAACGGTCTCCAAGTTTCCAAATTTCAGTAGTTCTAGTAATGTTGAAGATTTGCTAGACTTTCCACAAGCCTGCTGGATCCGCATCACAGTAGAGATGCTCGCGTCGCCTCGCATCTCTATGGCTACCGTCAGTCACTAACAGGGGGCGCTTACACGCACCGAGTGGCGCATGTTGTTAGACTAGCATCCAGCGTGACAAGCTACTACGAGCGCCGTCAAAGAGTTAGCAATTTTCGACAGAGATAAGTGTGTTTGAGAGGAAAGTGCAAGTGAAGGGAGCTCCAGAAATGGTTTATCATGTGTCACCCCCATTTACTTGGTGGGAACTGAAAGCCATTTTTGTGTTACTTTTTGGAATCTCATCTGCAATTCTTGCAGGTAAGCGACATCTGTATGCAGTTTCGAATTTCGATATCGTACTAAATTGAGAGGAAAAGAGTGAAGAATTGTATTTAACTCCTGTATACTATAGTGAGTTACCCGACTTCTTTCTGGTCTACAAGTAGTCATAATAGAAAATTAGACAGTTCATATTTGACAGTTATAACAATAGACAGTTCTTATTTTGACAGTTATAACAGTAGATAGTTCATATTTGACAGTTATAATAGTAAACAGTTCATATTTGATAGTTATAACAGTAGACAGTTTATATTTGACAGTTATAACAGTAGACAGTTCAGATTTGACAGTTATAACAGTAGACAGTTCATATTTGACAGTTATAACAGTAGACAGTTCAGATTTAACAAATGAGAAAATATTTGAACATCAAATTAAATATATTTAAAATTATTTTTAAAATGATTTTATTAAATAAACAAAACAGTTGCTTTGCATGCACTCAGAGAAGGCAAAACTAATCTACTATCCAATTAGAAAAAAAAAATTATGTGTGTGTGTGTGTGTGTGCGCGAGCGCGTATATATATATATATATGCGTGTGTATGTGTGTCTATTAAACATATTGAAGTTTATGAAGCAAAATATTCTGAATAAAGATGTAATCCTTAAAAAATATATTTGTAGCATTCATTTTGCTGCTGTTTATTGCAAAATAAATAAATTAAAAATAATCAATCAATGTGAAAATTAATTTAACTTACATTTGCATATATATATATATACACACACACATATAAAAAATTAATCTTCTTGTATTGTTCTCTTGATTATATTAGGATCTGATAACTTATTTTATATTGTGTTATATAGCCAGCTTTAAAGAGTTATTAATAGATGTAAATTAGAAAGATTGCACGTGCTTTAACATTTTATCAAAATATTTCTTCTCACAATCAACTTTACTTTTGATTGGATTTACAGGTTCTTCACCTGTCGCAGCACAAAGGTATGTATGTATGTATGCATGTACACACAAACACATGATACTTTTGTATACTTGCGAATGTACATATATGTGGATAAATATAGTACCACTTTCCGCATCCAATCTTCAAGATTTATCTGTAGAAAGAAAGAAATATTTCTCAAGTCGTATGTACCAGACAAACAGCCGACAACTTGAATGATTACAGTTGTCCATATCTGTACAGACAGCCGACTTCTAGCATGATTTCAGTTGTCTATAGTTGTACAGACAGCCGACTTCTAGCATGATTGCAGTTGTCTATATCTGTACAGACAGCCGACTTCAAGCATGATTACAGTTGTCTATAGTTGTACAGACAGCCGACTTCTAGCACGGTTACAGTTGTCTATAGCTGTACATACGGCAGATTTCTAGCATGATTACAGTTGTCGATATCTGTACAGACAGCCGATAGCTTTCATGGTTATAGTTGTCTATATCTGCAGAGACAGCCGACTTCTAGGATGATTACAGTTGTCTATATCTGTAAAGACAGCCGACTTCTAGCATGGTTACAGTTGTCTATATCTCTACTGCAGCTGAGTTCTTGCATGATTGATTATATCTGTACAGAGAGCCGATTTCATGAAAGATTACAGACACAGTATCAGCCTACATAAAATGTCTGTTTGACAGAATTAGCATTTTGATAATCAGTGTATACGTCAGTTATCTAATGTTGTGACTCATTATCATGCTATACAAGAAAAATCTGACACTATCACACACACACACACACACACACACACACACACACACACACACACACACACACACACACACACTCACCATGACTGCTTGAACTTCTTACATGAACACAATATATACTAACAAAGTTTGATTTCTCACACTAAAATGACTATATTCTCATTGTCACACCAAGCATAGATGTGTTGTTTTGCACTTAATGACAATGGGAATTTGTTTAATTTTACAAAGTAATAATAATATTATCTTGATGTCCACTACACTATTTTTTAAAATTGGAAATTTGAATTTTGTTTTTAGCATTTTATGTATTTTTGCAGCTATTACAGATTGTGTCTAGGTTTTACAAGATGCAATCCTAGTGAAATAATGTTTACTTTTAACAAAATATTTCGCAGACTCTATCTTGCTTTTGAAAAGAACAGCATGAGTCAATTAAAAAATACAATTGAACGACCGACCGGCCGACCAACCAACCAGCCAACCAACCAAACCAACAACCAAATCCAATACATAAAACACCCTATCCCCTTATTGAACAAACATGCAATTAAACTTTAAATTGTCACATTACATTTATTAAAACGTCTTATATTTCTCTCTTCCTTCTTCACCCTTCCTTCTTTTCAGCGGCGAGTGTATCCATGGCAAACCAAATGTCGACGGCACATGTGTCTGCGAACCATGTTGGCTAGGCGATCAGTGTGACCACTATGGTACGTTACGACTTTTGTTTTGGTGGATACATAATAAATTTATCATGTTGACACATTGAACACGTTAATATTGTAACACATGCACAAACACTTATATTCAAATTCACGTTCGTGCAAAATGAAACACTTACTGAACTGTAGCTCAAGAAACGTATACCGTTTTGAACACAATACTTTGATGAAGATTGAACCTTATTGTAATTCTTCAATCACACTACTTCTGTTTGATAATGACTGAACTTTACTGTAATTCTTTAGTCACACTACTTCTGTTTGATAATGACTGAACTTTGTTGTAATTCTTTAGTCACACTACTTCTGCTTGATAATGACTGAACTTTGTTGTAATTCTTTAATCACACTACTTCTGCTTGATAATGACTGAACTTTGCTGTAATTCTTTAATCACACTACTTCTGCTTGATAATGTCTGAACTTTGTTGTAATTCTTTAATCACACTACTTCTGCTTGATAATAACTGAACCTTATTGTGATTTTACAATCACACTATTTCTGCTTGATAATAACTGAACCTTATTGTGATTTTACAATCACACTATTTCTGCTTGATAATAACTGAACCTTATTGTGATTCTACAGTCACACTACTTCTGCTTGATAATAACTGAACTTCTACAATCACAATATTTATGTTTTTAATGGATGCACTTTATTGTAATTCTTTTATCTCAAAAGTTTTTTGTTCCTAGGGCTGAGTTTTATTGAGGTATTTTAATCATACTAGTTTTTTTTAATTTTAAGGGCTGAAGTTTATTGTAGTTCTTTAATCACACTACGCATGGAGGTCTGAACTTTATTGCTGTTTTTTAAATCACATTATTCTCTGTATTGAAGGCTGCACTTTATTGCTGGTTTTTTTTTTTTTTAATCACATTACTCTGTGTATTGAGGGACGAACATTATTGCAATTCTTTATTCACACTAGTCTTTCTTTATGAAGGCTGAAATTTTCTGTAATTCTTTTATCGCGCTAGTCTGTTAAAGAGAGTTTTACGTTAATATTTACTGTTTAACCACACTATATTAAAGAGGGTTTAACGTTAATATTTACTGTTTAACCACACTAGTTTATTAAAGAGGGTTTTACGTTAATATTTACTGTTTAATCACACTAGTCTGTTAAAGAGGGTTTAACGTTAATATTTACTGTTTAATCACACTAGTCTGTTAAAGAGAGTTTTACGTTAATATTTATTGTTTAATCACACTAGTCTGTTAAAGAGGGTTTAACGTTAATATTTACTGTTTAATCACACTAGTCTGTTAAAGAGGGTTTAACGTTAATATTTACGGTTTAATCACACTAATCTGTTAAAGAGAGTTTTACGTTAATATTTATTGTTTAATCACACTAGTCTGTTAAAGAGGGTTTAACGTTAATATTTACTGTTTAATCACACTAGTCTGTTAAAGAAGGTTAAACGTTAATATTTACTGTTTAATCACACTAGTCTGTTAAAGAGGGTTTAACGTTAATATTTACTGTTTAATCACACTAGTCTGTTAAAGAGGGTTTAACGTTAATATTTACTGTTTAATCACACTAGTCTATTAAAGAGGGTTTAACGTTAATATTTACTGTTTAATCACACTAATCTGTTAAAGAGAGTTTTACGTTAATATTTATTGTTTAATCACACTAGTCTATTAAAGAGGGTTTAACGTTAATATTTACTGTTTAATCACACTAGTCTGTTAAAGAGGGTTTAACGTTAATATTTACTGTTTAATCACACTAGTCTGTTAAAGAAGGTTAAACGTTAATATTTACTGTTTAATCACACTAATCTGTTAAAGAGGGTTTAACTTTAATATTTACTGTTTAATCACACTAATCTGTTAATGAGGGTTTAACGTTAATATTTACTGTTTAATCACACTAATCTATTAAAGAGGGTTTAACGTTAATATTTACTGTTTAATCACACTAGTCTGTTAAAGAGGGTCTAACGTTAATATTTACTGTTTAATCACACTTGAATTTTGTAAACGATGACTTTACTTTATTATAATGATTTTGTCACACTAGTTGAAATCTGAAAATTATTACAACCAGACTTGTGTTAGAGAGGTTGAATTTTATTACAATCCATTGATCATATGTTTGTGAAATGAGGATTTCATCATCATCATCGTCGTCGTCATCAAAGCAATGACTGATAACACTATAATTATATAATTTATGGACAAGTTCATAATTCACTCTCGGTTTTTGATTTTGCTTGCTAGCGAGATCCACACACAAATAGAGAAGTTAAAGAATTTTGGGTTCTGGGTGTAAATTGGTGGGACATTGGATTATGGGGGTAAATTGGTGGTACATTGGACATTAGTGTAAGGTGGGTGTGAAATGGTTATAAGTGTAAATTAATGTGACATTGGACTGTGGTTAAGGTGGGTGTGAAATTGATTATAGGTGTAAATTAGTGTGACATTGGATTATGGTGTGAAATGGGTTATGGGTGTAAAATGGTGAGATATTGGACTGTCGTGTAAGATGGGTATGAAATGGGTTCTGGGTGAAAGGTGGGCGGGAAAGGGATATTGGTGTACAATGGGTGGGATTTGGGTTCTGGCTGTAAGGCGGGTGGAAATAAATGACGACAAAAATTAATACATGGTTGTAGGGCTACAAAAAATAATCAGCCTCATTTTAAATTACTATACCAACCATAGACGATAGAAGTATGCAAGGTCACGATACAAAAACAATTTGCAAATATTTAAATTACTGTTAAATAGTAGTTACAGTGCATCAAAAATAGTCACACTTTATAAACTTTCCCCTCAAGAACAACAACCAAATCTTATTCAGTCAAATAGAGATACAGGTTTGTACAAACACTACAAGTGATTTTTTATTGTTCCATGAGTTACTTTTAAATCCTCCCCCCCCCCACCAACACACACCTAAACACGAAATCCTTGATGTTAACAAATGTAAAAGTAATGAAACTTGATAATTAAAAACTGTCGTGACAAAATGCAGTATTCAGAATATGATAAAATAATTTTCTAAGCATTTCCTGTCAGAAGTCGACTTCAATTTCAAGATGCATAAATCGTATATCATTATCTAAATACATATAAATTATAATGTGATGTTTTAAAAAATTAACACTTTCGTTCTTGTATACATTGCAGCGCAACATAAACCAATTTTCCTTGTAAAGAGTGTTGAGATATCTCTTAATCCAAATCAGGAAAGCGGTGACGTCATCTACTCAGCAGAGGCCATGGACATGGATGGCAATTACGCATGCTCGTCGAAAGAGAATTGCCCATGCGCACAAATTCATTATTCTATCATTTCCGGTAACGAGGACCTTCATTTTCGAATCAACAGCTATACAGGTGAGGTCACACTAGGCACGGATGGACTGCCAGTGGGTAAGAGAGTCTTTGAACTAAAAATCAGCGCAGAGAATCCTGGTTCTGATGAATATGACGTCATGGAATTAATGATTCTTGCACCTCAGATGTGGGACGAGAGCGTTACTGATCGCTACATAGTAGACCAAATGAATGAAGGCTATGTGGCGGCCGCACCAGCCCACCACATTCACAAACGTGTAAGTTTGATTTGTTTCTACTTGTAAACATGCACGCTTGCTTTATTTCTAGTTGTAAACATGTGTACTTACTTTGTTTTCAGTTGTAAACATGTGTACTTACTTTGTTTTTAGTTGTAAACATGTGTACTTGCTTTGTTTCTAGTTGTAAACATGTATACTTACTTTGTTTTTAGTTGTAAACATGTGTACTTACTTTGTTTTTAGTTGTAAACATGTGTACTTGCTTTGTTTCTAGTTGTAAACATGTATACTTACTTTGTTTTTAGTTGTAAACATGTGTACTTGCTTTATTTCTAGTTGTAAACATGTGTACTTACTTTGTTTTTAGTTGTAAACATGTATACTTACTTTGTTTCTAGTTGTAAACATGTGTGCTTGCTTTATTTCTAGTTGTAAACATGTATACTTACTTTGTTTTTAGTTGTAAACATGTGTACTTGCTTTATCTCTAGTTGTAAACATATGTACTTGCTTTGTTTCTAGTTGTAAACACGTGTACTTGCTTTGTTTCTAGCTGTAAACATGTGTCTTGTTTTATTTCTAGTTGTAAACATGTGTCTTGCTTTATATCTAGTTGTACATATTTAAGCTAGCTTTATTTCTAATTGTAAATATGTGTGCTTATTTTGTTTCAAGTTGTAGATGTGTAATTTTAATTTCTTTTAAGTCGTGAGCATGTATGACTGCTTTGTATCTAGTTGTAAACATATACGCTTGTTGTATTTCAAGTTGAAAACCTGTGTTCCACTGCCTGAAAGTTTCAAGTACTAAACATTATGATTGCTTTCTTTTTTTCAAGTAGTCAGCGCGCAATCTTGTTTTGTTCGAGTTGAAAAGAGTGCTATTGTGTTCTGAAGTCGTAATCGTTTGTGCATGTTTTATTTCTAGTTGTAAACCCATAATCATGTTTTATTTCTAGTTGTAAACCCATAATCATGTTTTATTTCTAGTTGTAAACCCATAAGCATGTTTTGTTACTAGTTGTAAACCTTTAAGCTCGTTTTGTTTCAAGTGTAAATGTGTAAGATTGTTTTAAGTCACAAACTTTCCTCCTTGGCATTTTTTAAAACCATTTGTTAGTTATTGTTTTGTCTAAATGGAGTTGTAAGCGTGTGATTGTATTCTTCATAAGTAGTTGTAAGCGTGCGTTGTTGTTTTGTTAAATCAGTTGTAGGCTTGTGTGACTGTCTTCTTTACAAGCAGTTGTAAGCGTGTGTTGCTGTTTTGTTAAATCAGTTGTAAGCGTGTTGTTGTTTTGTTAAAGCAGTAGTAAGGGTGTTTTTGTTTTGTTAAAGCAATTGTAAGCGTGTGTTGTTGTTTTGTTAAAGCAGTAGTAAGGGTGTTTTTGTTTTGTTAAAGCGGTTGTAAGCGTGTGTTGTTGTTTTGTTAAAGCAGTTGTAAGCATGTGTTGTTGTTTTGTTAAAGCAGTTGTAAACATGTGCACTTGTTTTGTTTCATAATAATTGTGTACGCTTTCAGTTAACAAACATGTTTGCAACAGTCATGTTTACTGCAAAATGTACACATTTCAATATAAATACAGTTAGTTTCAAGCGTGTTACATTTGATTTGTTATATTGAAGAATTTAAACTTCCTATCACACGTTGACATCGAGCACGACTGCTCCTCTCCTTGTAAAGTATTTCTAGTTGTGTGCTGAACACTGTAAAGTATTTCTAGTTGTGTGCTGAACACTGTAAAGTATTTCTAGTTGTGTGCTGAACACTGTAAAGTATTTCTAGTTGTGTGCTGAACACTGTAAAGTATTTCTAGTTGTGTGCTGAACACTGTAAAGTATTTCTAGTTGTGTGATGAACACTGTAAAGTATTTCTAGTTGTGTGCTGAACACAATTTCTGTTAAATTGCTGCATGTTAACAAATCAATGAAATATACATATTTTTGACCGTATTTTTTGTCACTTTCTCGCCAGTCTACTCAATATTTAAATTAGTGTATATCAATTAAAACACAGAATAGCTCATTTTAGTACTGACTTAAATTTTGAACTGGCATCGTACATATTAATTACAAATTTCACATACATATACACGCACACAAACTTTACTGAAACCAATTTTAGACTTAGAAAATGACAAAGTAATGCAATATTAGACATTTTTGGCTAATATTAAAAGTGACAAATTTTTAATTAATTTTAATTGTTCCATTTTCAAATAGGCAATTACACTTCCGCAAAACGTAACCTTCACCCTTTCTAAGACCGGCAACTCTTCAAACACAACAGAGATACGCGTTGGTACACGCGTATCGTTCATGCTTCAAATCCTTTTCCCGCTAGGCACAACAGACATGCTGGTGGAGTTGTTTGCTCCTGACAACGAAAGTATGGTGATGATGCTGTGTGACGTCAAAGTCCTCTCCAAGGGAACCAACCTAGGAATTTCTGCAGGGCGAGGAAGTGTACTCATGGATTCTCAGAATGGATCCTCAACACTGGTACAATCTTCATTTTACAGACAAATAACACACGCACAGTTTGTAATGCTGGCATTTCAGTTTTGATGTAATTGTCATAGAAACTCGACATCTTTACTGGTAGATATCTTTATCAATGAAAGAATAATGGATGTTTACACAAACGAATAACAGATATCAGTATGCGTGGATAAGCTATATTTGAAAAATCTACTTTGAGATTTACCTCTAGCAATCATAAGTATTTATGGAAAGTCAATAATTAGTATCCACTGAGTGTATATTGCCCCATAAAACATTAGCACCCATGGAAACCATTAATTAATATCCACCGAAAGATATCAATCCAGTTAATTTTTAAAAATTATAATTAATTTTCATTACTAATGGAATTCACCAAAGAATTTAATATAATCCCATAACAAGAAATCATTGGTATCTACTGAAAGTGTATAACTTTATTCTGTTGTTGTTGTCCATTAGTAGAAATTTTTGATACTAAATCTGTAGAAAGTATTACAATTGATCTATCCTGATAATTAATCTATGTCTAGAATTAACTGATATGCATGAATATATTACAATAGATCTATTTTGATAACCTGTGTCTAGTATTAATTGATATGCAAGAAAGTATATTATTTTATTTACTTCGCTATCAACTTGTAGAAGTCATTGACACTAAATCAGCAACAAAAAAGTAGATGTTATTGGTATCCATCGAAAGTATATTATTTTATGTAGCTTGTTATCCACTTGTAGAATTATTGATACTAGATCAAAGAAAGTATATTATTTTATGTAGCTTGTTATCCACTTGTAGAATTATTGATACTAGATCAAAGAAAGTAGAAATACTTGGTATTCACTAAAAGTATAATTAAGTCATGGCATCTAGTAAGTCAGTTCTGTAAAGTAGTGGTGTCATCGAAAGTATTTGTATCACGTCATCTACTAGGCCCCATCTAAAGAATTTATTAGTATCTACCAAAAGTAATTAATATTATCTATTTTTAAAGCTTTCTTTAAATATGATTTTATTATTACATCTATTTATATGAACTTCTAGAAAGCTATTGGTGCCTACGAAAAGAAATTAAACCCACCTATTTCTGTCCACTTAGGATTTCATCGGAAAGCCTATAATCTAGTTATGCCTAATTCATCGTTACCAATATTCGATGAAAGCCTACAATCTAGTTATGCCTAATTCATCGTTACCATTATTCGCTGAAAGCCTACACTCTAGTTATACCTAATTCATCGTTTCCAATAGTCGCCTAAAACTTACACTTTCATCTACTTGTTTCGTGATTTCAGTTTGACCGGGCTGTGATTGACTTTGGCAACGTGACCAACAGTGGTTCCGACCAGAATTCGGAGGATCCAAGTTCCATCTACATCACGTGGGACGCGGTCATGATTGACAACACCAAGACTGTGGACTCTACTGTGTACTGGGTCAGTGCAGGGGCCGAGTACAACTACGAAAATGAGGTCTGGGTGGGACAGGCTTCCTTTACTGCGAAAAAGACGAACGAGGTCAGCAAAATTAGAGATTGAGAATTCCTTTACTGGCAAAACATAACTAAGTGAGCAAAAGTCCAATGATGGAGAATTCCTTTACTGGCAAACATAAATAAGAGAGCAAAAGTCCAATGATGGAGAATTCCTTTACTGGCAAAACATCACTATGTGAGCAAAAGTCCAATGATAGAGAATTCCTTTACTGGGAAAAACATAACTAAGTCAGTAAAATTCCGATGATAGAAAATTCTTTTACTGGCAAAGCATGGCAAAGTTAGCAAAAGCCCACTGATAGAGAATTCCTTTACTAGCAAAACATAACTAAAATCCCAATGATAGAAAATTCATTTACTGACAAAATATTTACGAAATCAGTACACTTCCAGTGACAGAGAATTCCTTTACTTGCTTAAAGTAATGAGATTAACAAAATCTTAATCTCTAATGAGGTTAACAAATCTTAATCTCTATCGCCCCCCCCCCCAACAAACAAACGGCCCCCACAAAAAAACCCACCAAAAACAACAACAAACCCAAACAACATAAAAACCAACAAAACCTCCCAAAGCAAAACAAAACACAGAACAAAACAAACAAATTTAAACTTTCAGAGATTTTTGTATAAATGCATTTATTTTGGTATTGAAAGTCAATATTTCTGAAAGAAATCAGAGCTCTCTTTCATTTGTGTGTCTGACTTCTTACCATAGCAACATAACATTTGACGTCACGACCACAATCCGCATGCGCTGTTTGACGTATTGTCTTGCGTTAAACGCGTGGTTTGAAAAATTAAAACATGATTAAATATTGCAGTGCAAATGGCTGCAAAAACTAAAAATATTCATTGTTGGTTTTTTTTACATTTCCCAAAGATCACAAAATTACGAAAAATGTGGATTATAAAGTTGAAAAGAGAAAACTTTCATCCGACAGCACAGACGGTAGTGTGTAGTGAGCACTTCCAAGAAGACAGTCTTTTCAGGACAGTTTAGCAATGCCAATAATAATAATAAATAAATAATCTTCTCAAAATTATTAAACATGTTTTACCAACAAAAATATTTAATTATTGGGTGTTATTTATGTTGTTTATCTGAAGCAATAATAAAGCTGCTAATACAAGCATTGTAGGGACAACATCTCTATATTCGTAAATATTCGATCCAGAATTTACAAACAAATTTATACACAAATAATTTTGTAAAATATTTATTTCTATATTTTATTACAAGGAAAGAATGGTATTAAAAATAGTTACAGAATAAATATTATGGAAACAAAACTTTGCAATTTGTATATAGAAATTAAAAATTTGTAATCAAATATCTGGCTGCACATATGAATGATTCTTTTTACCTCAATTCTAAGACAAGGGGATATGTTTGTTCTTCCTGTTTTTTTATTTTTTAATTAAAGAATGTTTACACAAAATGGTAAACATGGTACATTTGCTCAACTGCTAATTCCTTGTTTTAAGAAATCTTATTATGATGATATATATATATATATTTAATTGTACAGTAATTGGTTTGCAAAATTGGCTTTCAAACGAAGACCTCTGCAACAAGCTGTCATATATACTTACCTGACATAAAATTTTGATCAGTATGCTTTGCTACATATATATATTGTTAATTAACTATCAATTAATCAAATGTTGTTTAATTACTTTGCAATATCTGATTTAGTAAAAAAAAAAATTCTACTGAATAATATGCTTCATTTATAAAAAAAATATATTCATCAAACCCTTATCATCATCTTTTATCTGAATTTGTATGAATGCATTTTATTACATCAGTGGTTGCTTGTGTGTTAATTGCATCACAATATTTTACTTTATATACTGTAGCAATACTTTTAACACTATTCATAACATAAATGTATATGACACATTTTCTTGAATAGATAAACTTATTACACTAACCAGTACCGGGATGTAAACTCAAGTCTTTATTTTCAGATATTAACTTTAGTTGGTAAATTCATTAGAATTTGATCATTATTATTATGCATCTACTCAAACTACATGTGTACAAATGAATAGTTGAAGTAACCTGATCATAATTAAATATTTTACTTTACATTTTATTGTTTTATAATACTGCAAATTAGCAAATGTATAGAATTTATTTCACTAATTATACCAGCACTAGTAAGGTGGCAAAAACTGGAATTTTGTCCCCTATAATTCTAGCCATTTTATTTTTTGTAACTGTACTTGATTGTTACTTTAGTTCGTATATACACGATACACTAGTAATTGTAATAATAAGAAATGCCTATATTTAAGTTGTATAAGACTGTCCAACTATTAAATTAATATAACAGTATCCATTAATTGTTAAATTTAAAAGCTTTTGATTTACAATACTAAATAAAACAGCACATACACACAAACACAAACACACACACACACACACACACACACACACACACACACACACACACACACAAAATACACACGCAAAACACTTATACATTCATGCACAAACATGCAAATATATAGAGAGAAATATAAAGGAAACTACTCTACTAGTAGGTAAAGTATTTAAAAAGTATATATATATAAATAATCGCTCAAAACAAGACTATACTGCTATTCTCTCTATTGTTCATCGTTAGAAAATAGAGTAATTTCAAATTATACACAGAATGATAATCACTTATTTTAAAACACAACTATAATTCTATTCTCTAAATGTTAGTACAAATCGTTAAAATTATATCCAATAGTAATAAATATCAGTAGTAAATTTAATATATATAATGACAATTACAAGACTGTACTTAAAAAAGCTTTTGTCATTTATATAAAAATCATACATAACTGATTTTAATAAAGTTAGAAATATGTCTGAGCTTAACAAGGACTACATTTTAATAAAAGTTAGAAATATGTCTGTGATCTTAACAATGACTACATTTTAATAATAGTTAGAAATATGTCTGTGAGCTTAATGATGACTTCATTTTAATAAAAGTTAGAAATATGTCTGTGAGCTTAACGATGACTATGACCGTATGGTATGTAGTATAGTAATAATAATTTACCAGATATGGTCATTGTTAGTCATTGTTTCCTCAGTATTTCCAACATTATCAGAAATGGTATGCGAACTACTATCAGATGAAGTTTCGTTGTCATCAGCTTGAATTGGATCAAAGTCGTACGGTGTATCAGAGTAAATTACACTGGCAGCCATTTGACCCCCTCCTGACGTCACTTTTACTTGCTTTACCCCAAGGGCTTGGGGATTGTGTATCTTAGTAACGGGGCAAATCTCGTTCACAAACTGTTTGACCTAGATTCCATTTCACTTGGTCTACACATGAAACAAATATTTTTCTGAATTTACTTAAACATTTTTTTTTCAGCCTCTAACTTTCAGCACACCGACCTTTAACCTGAGTGGCCCTAGTAGTATGCAAATCGGTTCCTCTGCAGTCTTCACTCTTGACATGTACATTCCTCTTCCATCCGTCTACCTTAACATCGACGCTTTCGCACCGCTTAACAACACTGACGTCATGTCCTTGTGCGGAATGAAGATGGTCTCCCCTTTGGGAAAAAACTTCTTGTGCGGCTACGACCCCGAAGCACCTGTGGCTACTTTGCTAGCAGACGACAACACGCGCGGGTATGGGCGAGCCAGGCTTGAGTTAGGAACCCTAACTAACAAAGGTGAAGTAACTGGAGATTCATTATTAGAGCGACATTTAAATCGGAGAAAACAAAAAAAATCCCAATTAAATTAATTAATTAAAAAGTTAAATACTACTACTTTGACATAGTTTGTTTGTGTGCTAATTAATGTCCTGCCTGAAAATCAAACTTTAGTGAATGACGGTAGGGGAGACAAGAGGCAATACTGATTAGAGGGAACCAATACTTAGATACTGGCTTTTCTTGAGGGATGGGGGTGGGTGGGGATGGGGTAGGGAGTGGGCGAGAGGGATTCTTTGATGGAATCTACCAAAGTGGAAGTAAATGCTAAGTATGAGAGGTGATTTAAACTTACTTGCAGAGTCCACAATACTTAAAGTGGGTGATACGAGACAATGCAATTTAAAGCAAAAGCACATTTTGAAACTACTCTCTACACGAATATATATTTATACTGACACATTTAGAAAATACTCTCTACACACACATATATATACTGACACATTACAGGGAGCTTCGTACTGCATTCTAATATATATATATATATATATATATTAAGCTATATTAATCGTTTGTAAATATAGTTGTTTTATTTTAATTGAAAGAATACTAACAGGTTTCTGTAAAATAATTTTATTCTTTGTTATTGCACGGCAATTGTATTAGGCCATACAGAGATCAATACACATATTTTAAATGACGTAGTCAACATTATGTTAGGTCATACTGAGATCAATACACATATTTTAAATGACGTAGCCAACATTGATTCTTAAATATACAAAATTCATGGTAAATTTACGCTTGTTTTAATGTATAAATACAAGTTGTTATTTAATATGAATGTATTTTCTTTCTTATTTGAAGTTGTAAGTATTTCTAGACATCCAGACCCAAATAAGAAATTTGTTTGTAAATTGTACTATAGTCAGTCTCTTCTCGTCATCCGAAATGAACATTAAAAAAGTAGTTAAGAAAAGCATAAACACTCCTTTAAAAAAAGTACTTCAATCTGTTATATGTCAGCATGTATTAACTGTAGGTTTAACATTAATTGCCAAAAAGAGAAAATGAGCTTTGACAACATTTCCTTATTGATTATTTATAAATAAACATTTTACTGCGATATATGCTGCCAGTTTGTTAGTTCCATCATTGAAAAGAGGTCATTGTTTCCACCTGAGAACACTGGTCAATATTCCCTCAAACGATTCCGTTGACTGAAATAGTTTTATTGATCTTTTAGATGTCTACAAAATAAAACCCGACAAAGATCGATTTGGCATACAAATGGCATTTACAATTAACGTGTTGTCAGTTTCTTGCAATTCTATTAATCAGAGAAAATACAACAGCTTCAAACAATCCTGCTAGTCAGAGAAAATACAACTTCATACAATCCTACTAGTCAGAGAAAATCCAACTTCATACAATCCTACTAGTCAGAGAAAATCCAACTTCATACAATCCTACTAGTCAGAGAAAATACAACAACATTATACAATCCTATTAATAAGAGAAAATACAACAACTTCATACAATCCTACTAGTCAGAGAAAAATACAACAGCTTCATACAATCCTACTAGTCAGAGAAAATACAACTTCATACAATCCTTTTAATCAGAGAAAACACACTTCATACAATCCTATTAATCAGAAAAAATACAACAACTTAAAAATAAAGAAGTCTATAAACTGGAAATTATGTGTCCCTCACTATTTAACTGTGTGACGTAAATGTTTGTCTTTAATGTTGTGGAAGAGAGAAAACGTTTACAGCGCCCGCATATCCGCCAAGTGAGAGATGAGTGGTGACTTCTGGAGAATTATTAATACCACAAATTAAGATTCTCATCACTTGTAATTAGTTATGGATATTTAAATAATAATATTAATCATAACCATTGACTAGGTGGCGTCGGCGTCACAAGCATGAATGATTTTATACATTATTAAAACTGGCTGATATGACTGATTTTTATAGTGTGCATGAATAAATTTATACATTATTTGTTGCAATAACTTTTTATTCTGTTATAAATGACACTGTAATATTAATGTCTCATCAGACACAAATTGAAGCACAAAATAATAACTACACACACACACACACACACACACACACACACACTGGAATAACTGTCAATGATATTTTCACAGTTACTAGTTACAGCACTTGATAGATACGTTTAACGATTAAAAAAAAGTATTTTACATCTTCAGTCCAAGTAAAGGACGAGTATGCATAGAGAGGTAAACCGAAACTCTTTTGTCAAATTGTCGTTTATACAACGTATTGAACTTTAAAGTATGTATGAGCATGTGAGAAATCTAAATTTGTAACGGATTGATTTTTTACTTTGAGGTCTTTAATTCTGGTTCAACAAGTTTAAACAACAGACGAACAAACAGACATACAGATGCATGCTCGTAAATTGGTAAGAAGTTTACAGACATTTTGACATATCTGACAGGGTGGATGAATGAATAAGGGATAATAGCTAGAGAGACAGATAGACAGACATAATGAAAGGCTCCATGTACGTTTATGCTGAAAAGTTCTCGTCCCATCCAACAATACCCAAAATCAATAGAGTTACCGGACCTGAACAGGATACTGAAGATTAAATTTCTATATGTTCTGCATATCAGCTTTTCTTTACATGCTGAACCACAAGTCCCAATCGATGTCATGAGAATATCAATGGAGTGTGTCACTATGGCAACTTGTGCGCAGGACTGTAGAGTCACTATACTTAATACTACCCCGTTTAAAAATTGACATCTTATAAATGCTTTTGTAATTCATTGCTCATGCACGCAATCACGACAAAGAGAAAGAAAGAGTGAAATATTCTGCACAGTGTCTTAAGACTAAAACTAATTATAGAAATCTTTTGTGTGGTGCAACTAACAACGATTGAGCTCGTCATAAAAATAAAACTGATTACTCAAGAATTTGGTTTTGTACAATACATAAATGTAAAGTCCCGCGGCCATATTTATTATTACTCGAAACTAACGCGCATTACCCCCGTTTCCACACCACCCTAAATTTAAAAAAATGGGTGTTCACAGTTCTCAACGAGAGATATCTGGCAATTCTCGTTTACAAAATGTTGCTGGCAGAATTATTTCTTTATGGGTAGTTAGTTGCACTCTGGTTAGGGTGGGAAAGGGTCTATCAGAAATATCTCAAGAATCAAGGCTGTGCTGCTACCTGCTTGTGGGGATAGCGCCTTCAACTCACAATGCTCTCAATTCAGACATTGCATTTATTTTCTCAGTGCTATTAAAAATAAAGATTATCCTTCTTTCTACATAGGTATTTAATTAGATACGATATATGACAGCCTTGACTCTGCATTATAAATAATGTGAATTACTTCCCTTACAACTTTCCTCTCTTTAGTCAATGACATCGCACTGAGATTCTAAATAACATGGGACAATCACAACAGCAATAAAATCTGTTCCAAAATTGTCGACAGGCGGTTACTGTTGTGGTGGATGGGTTTGTGTTTTGTTGAAGGAGTATTATCTCAGGTTGTGAGTGAGGTTGTTTTTTTATTTTTTTATTTGTGGGGTGGTGGTTGTGGTTGGTGGTATATGGCTTATGTTTTGTTTATGGTGGATGTGGTCTGTTGGTTATCGGTTGGTGGTGTGTGTGGGTCGTAATAGGATTTTGTTGTTATTAGAAACTTGTGCTTGATTTGGTAGATGCGGTTGACAGTGCGGGGATTTTTCTGGACCAGACTGTGGTTTTATATGAAAGGGATGAGCATCTGTCAATCACCTAACATCTCTTTAGATACTACTACTATTGCTACTTCTACTGTGATTACCTACTACTACTGCTACAACTACTACTAGTATTACAATACTACTACGTTAATTACTACTACCACTACTGCTATTAATACCACTACTACTACTATATCGCTGCTGCTACTACTATTATTGCTACTCCCACTATTGCTGCTACTGCTGTTACTATTATTGTAACTACTACTTATAATAATGATAATTCTCACGTCATTACTTCCTGGGATGGAGTGGGATGGTTTTTACTACAACGAGAACTTACGATGCATGAAACAAAATATGAAGAATGTTGGCTCGAAAACATACTTACGCATTCACTTAACAGTTTGTATGAGATAATAAAATATTCTCTAAAGATCCGGCTTGTGAGAAAATAAATAAAAGGATGACAAACACTATTGTTCTACAATGAGAAAAAATCCCCCCAACACTCTCTCTCTCTTGAGATTGGATAGTTAATCTTTTATTTGGACATTATTGATGTTTAAATATTTTAAGCATGCTGTTTAGAAAAATCACATTTAGAAAAACCAAACAGGCGTAGTCGCTGTCTAGCAAAGCCGGGCCGGAGAAATGTGAAGTAGATAAAGCACTCAGAACTATACTTGGAACAATCCTACATTATGCATATGTTCTTCCATGCATAACTTCGGGTGGCCATCAGGTGAGACGGTCTTGCGTATGTAACTTATCTAAAAAGACATCGTATCCTCCAACAGAATGCTAAATTATTTGTCAGGCAGATTCTTGTCTCAGATGAATTTTAAGAAAGACGTTATACCTTTCTGTAAAGTTGAGCGAAGTTTCTTTAAGTTTGAAACAGTTAGTCTAGGCATGCGTGTTCACAATCAATCTATTTAAATAAATAAATGTATAAATAAATAAATGTATAAATACTTTGGTATGTAACCGTACGTCTATCTATCTATCTACCTATCCACCTATCTATCTATCTATCTATCTATCTATCTATCTATCTATCTATCTATCTATCTATCTATCTATCTATCTATCTATCTATCTATCTATCTATCAACGTTTTCTTAAACTATGGAAAAAAGATGGGGAGAATAACTCTTTGATGCTTGAAGTCATTTTAGCAGCATAAAGTACCCGTGTCTATACTTGCTACCATCATGATGCATGAAGTCATTTTAGCAGCTTAAAGTACCCGTCTATACTTGCTACCATCATGATGCTTGAAGTCATTTTAGCAGCATAAAGTACCCGTGTCTATACTTGCTACCACCATGATGCTTGAAGTCATTTTAGCAGCATAAAGTACCCGTGTCTATACTTGCTACCATCATGATGCTTGAAGTCATTTTAGCAGCTTAAAGTATCCGTGTCTATACGTGCTACCATCCACGTAAAATTATCAAGTGATGTCTTTTTCCCAGGTGCTCGCGAAACCGGCAACCCGACCGAGAACAATCGGATCACAGTCCAGTTTGTTGTACGTCTCTACGATGACGTTTCCTACATCGGTCAGTCGTACTGGGTCGGGGCAGCCGTCGAAATTGGCAGTGACCAGATCTGGGCCGGGGAGATCCTTGTTATGGCAACAGCCTTCGTTCCTGTGGTAGGTATCGTAACGTAACATAACGTATCATAACGTAACAAAACCGCCGAGCAAGAGAACACATTTGCCAGACATAGTTAGCTGTCTTTGTGAAGTTCGACAAACCTCTAGTGATCACTGTTAGATATAATTGTCCGCCTTCTTCTTTCCAGGAATTAGCTTATTCTGACGTCCAAGATGCATTGGAGGTCATTAATCCACCCTTTCAAGTAGGGCATGGGGTTACTTTTTTTTTAGCGTTGACAAACTTTAAGAGTTTTATTTCCAGGACGTTGATTCTCATTTAGCGTTGACAAACTTAAAGAGTTTTATTTCCAGGACGTTGATTCTCATTTAGCGTTGACAAACTTTAAGAGTTTTATTTCCAGGACGTTGATTCTAATTTAGTGTTGACAAACTTGAAAAGTTTTATTTCCATGGACGTATAGTACGGAATGTTTGCTTTATTGTTTCCGGACGTACAGAATGTTTTTTTTTTTTTGCTAAAATATTAATTGACCATCCCCAACAATTTTCTAACTTTACTTTTAATTCTATAATTTATTCATTGTATTTACTGCATATTTTAGTAGAACTGTTTATCAAAACCTGTTCTTGACCTATCTGGTTGTTTTGCCTTTTTTGTCTGACTATGATTTGTATCATTTCTATTCGTTCATTCGTATCTCATCAAATTAACTCGTCTCTTTTTCTCAAAGGTCATCAGTCCGACCTGGACAGTGAATAAACTTGGTACCGGAAAGATCTCTCAGACAGTACCATTACCAATGGCTTTAGACCTCACTATTCCACAGAGTGTCGGCAAATACGCCCTGGAGATCCTAGCACCAGTAAACAATTCTGCCGCAGTTTTTCAGGTGAGTTCAATTAAATGAAGTGGGCACTCCTTATGTTCCAGTCGACTTTTATTTTAATTTTGACTTTTAGTACAACTGAATTAACTTTCCCTGGAATTTCCCCACTTATGATTCGCATAGTTCAGGCTCCACCGCCATAGATTTCAAAAGCAATGACGAAATCAACGCTTACTCATTATCCATGTTTTAATAAATCAAGAAATAATTAGGATGGATTTGTCTGAGCCCACGAATTTAACGAAGTTGTTAAGGGGAATTCCAGTTTCCAATAGGTAAAGACACAGGAACGATCTGATCAAGCAAAGTGGATTTAAGAATTTGCTATATTCGTCTACCTACTCCTTTTTAGCAAAATCAAAATAACTGTAATATCAACGAAGGCATTATGTACCAGTTGACGATACTGTAATACTCTTTACAGTTATGTAATAATGTAAAGTATGAACTAGTGACGACATTGTAACACGTTTTACAGTTACGTAATTTGTATGTACTAGTTGACAACGTTGTAATACTAATACTAGGTACATAACAACATGAGGTATGTGTGACGCGTGCGCCACTTAGTTATTGAAGATAATTATTATTTTTAATTAATCTTTCATAACTAATTTCAAGTGATGAGAATATTAATTTTAATTTTATTAATGATCCTCCAACAGACACCACTCATCTCTCACTTGGCGGATATTTTGGCGTTGTAAATGTTTCCACAATTCCACAACATAAAACAACGTTTACAGTCGCATAAGGTTTCTGCAGGTAGAAACTTCTTACTAAAGGAGAAGACAAATGCGACTTTAATCTATATTTAGCGAGCCCCCATTCACCCACTTTCTTTCTCCAACATAAGAATATCAATATCAATGTGCGTTAGAAGGTTGATACATTTAATAATAAATTTATTAAAAGAAAAATCAACAATACAAATGACAATCAATATTCCATCAACCCACATTCGGGTAATTATAGTTTACAGTCTCTCTCTACATATATATAAAATATATAATAATAATAATAATAAAATTACAGCTAATCAACAATAGAGTCAATACAAATTACAGGTTAGGTCAGAGAATAAAAATAGAGTTATTAGAATAGGTTATTAAAAACTTCACATAACCTGGATTAAGTACAGCTTCCCCAGTCTTTTTAGTGGCCTTTTCAATCAGGTCACAGTGTCAAAATGTTATAAAGTAAAAATGCCCACGCTAAGCGCGAAAGCGGCGGAAGCCGGAAGCGCCCCCTACACTCAATCAAATAAGCACGTGTGTCTGCCTCATATGCAAGAAAACACTGACGTGTCGTTATTCTCAACCTACATGGCATTTGCCATCAGATTCTCTAGCAGAACACAATCACTGGACTGATGATGTACATCCTTGCTTTGCTAATCAAAAGTAGGGGTGTAACATACTCCTTTATGCTTACACACTCTGCAACACACTTTGCAAGTTTCCTGGTCACTCAAGTCACGACTAGTGAACAAATGAAGGGTAGCTAGGAACTTGAAAGTTGAACTTGAGGCTCCACTTGACTCCCAGCTCAGAATCGAACTCACACTCCCAGAGTGAGACAACCACAACCAAAAAGAAGAAATTAGAAGAATGCTTGCTGACTGCAACAAACAAGGAGAAGCCTAAGTTTCTTATTCATTACAATATAATTCCATTCTATTTTACATCTATTCTCAAAACTTACAATCTCCTGCAACAGTAGTTATTATCCCCATGCACACTTAGTACAATAAATACAATGTATCAAACAATGTCGCATATTATTACACCACTTTGGACTAGCTTAGTTCAAACGTTTGTAGTAAGTAAATCTTACATAGTACATCTTTACATAACACTGATTTAACATATCAATGTATGAAATGTTTCCAAATCTACTCTCTCTCAATCAGTCAGTTTAATCTCACCACTCAAGCTAACGACTGCCTTCAGAGCTTGACTTCTCTCTTTGTCTTCAAATTCAAATGTGAATAGACAGTAAAATTCTCTACTACAAGTAAACTCCTTATAGTTAGCACATTGTCTCGATCTCATAAATCATAATCATTGGATAATAGAAAACTGCTCGCTCAGTTTTCAGCAACTCTAGAATATTCCTGCCTCAGGCTGTTTACTTCAACACAAACATTTTTGAAATGACACCATAAGGAGTGCACAAGGTCGGGTCATTCTGACAATTTAGCAACTTAAATAAAAATAAAAATTAAAAATAGGGAGGGGCAAATTTACTTTGTCACAGTATGTAATAGTTGACAACATTGTAACACTATTAATAGTTACATAACAACGTAAAGTATGTAATAGTTGACGACATTGTAACACTATTAATAGTTACATAGCATAAAGTATGTAATAATTGACGACATTGTAACACTATTAATAGTTACATAACAACGTAAAGTATGTAATAGTTGACGACATTGTAACAGTATTTGTAGTTACATAACAATATAAAGTATGTAATAGTTGACGACATTGTAACATTATTTGTAGTTACATAACAATATAAAGTATGTTTTAGTGACGACATTGTAACACTGTTTATAATATATATAAGTTGACTCTCACCATAACTCTTTGTATTCGTTACTTTACAAGGTAAAGTATGAACTCCTTACCTTCTAATGTAACACTATTTTCGGTATCTAAGGACGTAAAGTATTAACCCATTGCCTTCTAATGTAACACTATATTCGGTATCTAAGGACGTAAAGTATTAACCCATTGCCTTCTAATGTAACACTATTTTCGGTATCTAAGGACGTAAAGTATTAACCCATTGCCTTCTAATGTAACACTATTTTCGGTATCTAAGGACGTAAAGTATTAACCCATTGCCGGACAACGTATTATTACTATATTCATTACGTAACAACTTCAATGTTAACTCACTGCCTAATGACTTAGCACTTTTTATTCGTTACCTAACAATGCAAGGCATGTCGTCACTGACCGACAACGTATTATTACTATAATCATTATGTAACAACTTCGAGTGTTAACTCACTGCTGATGACTTAACACTTTTTATTCGTTACCTAACAATGCAAGGCATGTCGTCACTGACCGACATAGTAGCAGACTATTTCCTCACATCGTAAAGTATAGAATCATTTCCCAAGAACGTAACACTACATTGGTTACCTAGCAACGTAAAATATTAACCCATTTCCCAAGAACGTAGCACTTCACTGGTTGCAATGGTTACTTTGTAACGTAAAATATTAACCCATTTCCCAAGAACGTAGCACTTCACTGGTTGCAATGGTTACTTTGTAACGTAAAATATTAACCCATTTCCCAAGAACGTAGAACTGGTTGCAATGGTTACTTTGTAACGTAAAATATTAACTCATTTTCCAAGAACGTAGCACTGCAATTGTTACCTAGCAACGTAAAATATTATCTTATTTCCAAGAATGTAGCACTGCAATTACAATGTAAAATATTAATTAATTTTCAAAGAACGTACACTGCAAATGTTACCTAGCAACGTAAAGTATTGAATCGTGTACCCGATAAGGTAACGCTCTATGGTCTGTGCAGTAATATATCAATGCAAGTTCCTATAACTACTCACAATGTATAGTGAGTATTTGTAAAATGAATTTATTAGTTACTTTGTCTTCATCTCTACCAACCACGTCACTAAAACTGTGATCAGAAAAATTAAGAGAAATAATAAAATAAATGTAAAATTGTACATTGAAGCATTTTACATCTGAATTTATGCCATTCTGATACTGCCGCCCGAGTCTAAAAATAGCATTTTTTTGTCTGTTACCAGCATGCACTTTCCTGCTAATTAATTCATATTTTCTTCTAATTTCTTTTGGAAATTCCGGCATGTTGCACGCAGCTTTGCTCGATTTTTGTGGAAAGTGTTGGAGAAAATTTGGGCTGCATGAACAAAGACGCCATACCAACGTACAGCTCGCGCACCAATAGCACCCTGTCCGCGGATCGCGGTTACGTAGACTATGGTACCATTACGAACGTTGGGCCTTGGGGCTGGCAGGTAAAAGACTTTCGATATACGTTAAGTGAGCTTGTCCAAAGACTTTTTTTAATGTAGGTTAACAGAATGAATTTATTCAATTTTTTTTATAAATGCTGAATAAGTTTGTTTAGGATGTTTTGATGTATACATAATGTGTTTGTTCAGACGGTTTGGGTGTATGCCGAATGAGTCTGTGCAGAATGCTTTGATGTATGCATATTGAGTTTGTACAGAATGTTTTGATGTATGCATATTGAGTTTGTACAGAATGTTTTGATATATGCCTATGAGTTGTCCAGGGTAACTGGTGTATGCATATTGAGTTATACAGATTGTTTTGATGTAGCTGAATTCGTTTGTCCAAGATATTTTGAAGTAAGCATATTGAGTTTGTACAGAATACTTGCATGTAAGTAGAATAACTTTGCCTATAATGTTTTGATGTATGCATAGTATATTAACCCAGAATGTTTTGATGTATCCTGAATGAGTTTGTCCAGGATATTTGAAGTATGCATATTGAAGAGACATAATAATTTGATGTATACTGAATGAGTTTGTCTAGAATGTTTTGATGTATGCTGAATGAGTTTGTCTAGAATGTTTTGATGTATGCTGAATGAGTTTGTCTAGAATGTTTTGATGTATGCTGAATGAGTTTGTCTAGAATGTTTTGCCTTAAATTACATTTCTTCTTATTGTCAGAGCTTATTAGAGCTAACTTTAATAGTTCAAGGACGAGAGTCATAAGTTTCAGAGCCAGTATTATTGAAGACAATGTTTTAACTAGTATTACAGAAGTTGAAGTTTAAGGTTTTGCATTAATGCAAATAATATTTCTGTTAGAGCCAGAATTTTTATTGAAGACAATATTTTAACTAGTATCACAGAAGTAGAAGTTTAAGGTCTTGTATTAATGCAAACAATATTTCCTTTAGAGCCAGAATTCTAAGGTGTAGAATTAAGAGCCACATAAGATGTAGAAATAAGAGCCACACTATAAACTGTAGATATAAGAGCCACATTTTAAGCACCCGAATTTAGAGCCAACGTTACAAATACTTAGACTTTAGAGCAAGCATTATACAAATAGGATTTTTCAAGGCCAACCCTTATAAAAGCCATAACATTTAGAGCTATCATCATTCATGCTAGAATTAAAATTTCAAGATAGCTTTATACGAGCCAAAAGTTTAGGGCCAATCTTATAAAAGCCATAACATTTATGCTAGAACTCAATTTTAAGATGGCATTAAACGAGCCAAACCGTTAGAGCCAACATTATTTATATTAAAAATTAATTTAAACAACAGCACTATAGGAGACAGGATATCAGAGCCAGCATTTTGCGAATGTATTGTGTTTCAATGGGTTAGTCAGTTTGCATTTCATTAGCAGTACTATGTGTTTGTATGTGTTGTATGTGAGTGTGCTTATAAAAATATGTATAATTTTTCCTTTTTTTTTTCTTTTTTAAATTTTTATGATGAAGGTGAATTTGTGCTTTTTTAGAACTCTTCTAAGATCTCCAATGCAAGTAACATTCGTATAAAATTCCTGATGAGGGCAACGGATCATCCTTTGGCTACGGTGGGCAGTGTCCACAGTGTAACACTGGGTCTCCTTCTCAATAGCAACTATCTGCAGATAGGGTCCTTTAGTGTGCAGGTTGACGCCTCGGGAACTGTACCTAATGTTACGGTAAGGTTTGATCGTATCGTAATGCTAGCATATTGAAACGCATTTTGTTCCTGTCCATCAATGCCACTTAACCCCCTCAATGATGATAGAAATAATCTTGCACAGAAGTTTGATTAAAGCAACCCTAGCAAAGGGTGTGATAGAAACGAGTGGGTAAACAGAATACACTTCAAAATCACTCAGTCTAATTAATTACAGGTCTTTGTAGATGAAACAGAGAAATGAAACTCGGTAAAGCCTCAGAAAGATGTCAATAGTTATGAAATTAGACTTCAAGCCCTGGTCTCTGAGCGTTAAATGTTCAGAATCCATCTACCAATTAATTTGATACACGTTTGTTGTAGGATTCTGGCCTTCACATTCTTCATAGCTTAGCTTTAGTTTCTGCTAAAACAAGAGTAAAAAAAAAACCCACTGTATCGATGACTCCTGAATTTTGTCACAGGAATTTATTCACTCTTTTTTCAAAGTCCTTACAGACTCAAACATGTATACGGAATTTTACGATCTCTAATTAAACTGGACTCACTTCCTCCTCCTGAAGAATAGGGTTCTCTAAGAGAGGTTATTTAGATTTGTTCATTGATCGATATAATCAAATTTGTCGTGTGATGTCTACAACACACCATGACCCAGGTCAAGGTATTTTACGACACCTACTCATTCATGGGCAGAAATTACACTACTGTTACCCCCTCCAGGGTTAAGCCTTCCATCCTCTCATTGATACAGACTGGGATTTACTCACTACTGAAGGTCAGGGACAGATTTACAAGTGAAATAATTTATTTTAACTATTTCTGTTTGCCCTACACTGGACTTCAACTAAAAACCATCTGGTCTGTTTTTTCTTGTAACTTAAATGACTAGGATTAAGGTGCATGCACCCCTTTTCTTTTGTAACATTTCATCTTGTATTGTTTTATTTTTTATATTTTAATATTTTTATATTTATGTAATGCGACTAGGCTAAAATTTGATGCACTAGTCTCGAGAGATACTGACAACATGCGTGTCCTTTCCATTGTGGCAGCAGGGTAGACACAGTTGTGCCAGTAGGGTAGACACAGGAGGACGATATGGAGATTTTGAGAGGAGAATTTCTCGTAGGCTCAATGAAGCCATAGGACAAAAAATAAGGAGAATTTGAAATAGAAATAAATCTGAAATTTTTTGAAACACTGGAGAGACATTAAGACACAGATGTGAATAATTCCATAGAGGTAATCAATTAGACCTCCCAACCCCACCCCTCTCTCTCAGACATACATGCACATTATGTTTATGTGAGCTAACTCGACGAACACGATGTGTTGGAAAAACAAAAACACAACCAGTAAATTTTCCTAAGTATGAATAAGGAAAATACAATTAAGAATCTTCTACATGTAAAGGTTCAATTAATGAAGTCTAAGTATGAAAAGTAAAAATATTGAAATAAGAAATTTTCTCACTACAGAAATTTCAATTGAAGTTTTTTATGAACGCCGCGTTGCTTTCTTTCTGAAAATGATAATTGCATACTGCCGTATATCCACGTATTCCTGACAGAACGATACATCTCCAGACTGGTCAATGTCTTGGTACTCCGGAAGCGGTAACATCCCTCCTGGAGGTGCCGGACAGTTCCTGATGAACGTGACGACAAAGCGTGGCGCCACCTACTCGCCCTTCAACATTGAAGCCATTATGCCCAACAGCTCGACCTTGGCCTTGGTGTCCGTGTGCAGAATGCAGGTCCAGTACATCGGCAAGAACCTGCCGTGCACGCTCCCAGAGATGTTGAATTCTTCTGTCACGTATACATCAGAGTAAGTACGAGTTCAAGGTCATCAGGTTAGTCTTTGGGACACGTATAATGCTAAGGTCATCTGGTTAGTCTTTGGGACACATGTAATGTTAAGGTCATCTGGTTATTCGTTGGACTAAGTTCTCGCAAGTGCTTTTGAGGTACAGTAGTAAAATTCAAGTCCTTTAAGTTACGCGTCAGAATAAATGTGAGATCAGGGTATTTTTACATACAGCAGTACACAGACAAAGGCATTTTAGTCGCAAGTGCGGGTCTTAGCGAAACATTGGAGTAAGTAAAGTCTCTTGAATCTTGATTATACATCAGAGTAAACCTAACCTTTAGACCTTTACGAATAATATTTATTTTCATTATTATACATCAGAGTAAACCTTACTTTTAGACCTTTAAGAATAATATTTATTTTCATTATTATACATCAGAGTAAACTAACATTTGGACCTTTAAGAATAATATTTATTTTCATTATTATACTTCAGTGTAAACCTAATCTTGAGACCTCTGTTTGTAACTGATCAGATCATAGATCATATATGAAACAGATTCATATGAAGTATCCATATGTTATATGTGTGGGTTAACTTGTATTGGAAAGTAGATAAGTGTGGAAGAAAAGCAAACATGAATATAATTAATGTGTAAAATAGCAGTACAAGTTTTATTCCGAAACTAGACAATGGGATATTTGACAGGGCCGTTTGAACAAACATCAGTATAATTAATGTGTATAAAACAGTTGTACAAGTTCTGTTCCTTAAGCTAGACAATGGGACAAACATCAGTGTAATTAATATGTATAAAACAATTGTACAAGTTGTTTTCCGCAGGCTAGACAATGGGCCAAACATCAGTATAATTAATGTATAAAACAGTTGTACAAGTTCTTTTCCGCAGGCTAGACAATGGGCCAAACATCAGAGTAATTAATGTATAAAACAGTTGTACAAGTTCTTTTCCGCAGGCTAGACAATGGGACATTCGACAGGGCCGTCTTGAACATGCCGTTAATGTGTAACATAGAGATCTCCACCACCACTGCACAAGACGTGCTGTCTCTTAAGGTCGCCTTCCAGGTCAACCCCAGCTTCACCAATGGCTCGGAGCTGTGGTTGTCAATGGGTTCCATGTTTAGTCCCTACAAGATGTGGGTCGGACAAATCAAGGCTTATGTGCGTACGGACTTGACGCCTAACACTGTAAGTGAAAAGAATTGCACGTATACATGGTTTCCCTAAGTGGACTTTATGTGCAACATTATTTCCCTAAGTGGACTTTATGTGCAACATTATTTCCCTAAGTGGACTTTATGTGCAACATTATTTCCCTAAGTGGACTTTATGTGCAACATTATTTCCCTACATGGATTGTTATGTGTAAAGTTATTTCTTAAATGGACTGTAATATGCAACATTATTTTGCTAAGTGGAAGAAAACATCAGAAATACACGTTTTGAATAAATCACCTTCATTAGGACTATACATTGGATGGATAGATAGATAGATAGATAGATAGAGCCGACTTCTATTCAGACAAGTTGTTCATACATCTATAGGCTTGCTAATTTAATTGAACATGTCATTATTATTAATAAATTAGCAAGCCTATAGATGTATGAACAACTTGTCTGAATAGAAGTCGGCTCTATCTATCTATCTATCTATCTATCTATCTATCTATCTATCTATCTATCTATCTATCTATCTATCTATCCATCCATCCATCTATCTGTTTGTCCGTCCGTCCGATTTTCCATCCATCCATCCATCCATTTATCTATCTATCTATCTGTCTGTCTATCTATCTATTTTTAATATCATAATCATTTCATTGTTCATATGTCATATTATTAAAAATTTCTTTGTCCTGACAGAGGCTATGTAAATCAATATGTATAGTTGCCTTGTTATATATACTTATAAAGCGTTTACAATTTTTTATAATGCATTGGTTTCTCTTTTAATTCTTTGTAGTCATGCTGTTTATATTGTTGAAGTATCTTCTTTCACGTCATTTCAAGCGTAAAAAATGTTCAATATTCACAACTAATATGGCGTACTGACTAAACAATATTTTTAAAATAGCTAGACTCTCGTTTCCCATTCTGGCTGGTCTTATCCTTTCATTTGATCAAGTTATTTAGTGATGTATGAAGGCAAGGAGGGTTACACTGAAAACAAGAAGGGTTAAAATGTTATACTTATACTTAATAGGTTATTTAGTGATGTATGAAAGCAAGGAGGGTTACACTGAAAAGGAGGGTTAAAATGTTATACTTATACATTAATAGATTACTTCGTGGTATGAACGAGAGCAAGGAGGTTTACCACTGGTAACTTAATAATTTATCTTATAAATGCTTGCAGGTGTTCTACAATTTTAGTACTTTAATAGCAAAAAAAAATATAGAAAGACGATTTTGCTTATAATAATGATTGGAATATTTTCTTTAAATCATCATCATCATTTCGTTGATAAAATTATCAACAGAACATTGCCATAAACTTTGTCATCGCTACTCTTTACCAGCACCGTTAGTATTAATTATCTTAGTCAACGCCGGCATGTTTAATAACACTAAAACCTCCACCCCACCACTGATTCTTCTTCTTCTTCATCATCACTGCATCATCACCACTACTACTTCTACAACCATCATTATCATCATCACCATCATCAATACCACCACCATACATCCTGCTTATTATCACCATCTTAATCTGGTCTTGTTGTTATCATTGCACCCCGTACCTGGACGCTTTGTTAAGTAAGAGATCCGTTTGGAAAGGCGAGCATTGAGATAAGACCTAGCTCAGACAAGAGTGTACGCTATGCATAGAAAAGAAATTGTCATTTGATGTTCCACTTTCCACAGACTGTCTCACCTTACATCGTCGTCCTCCCCAAGAGTGCTGGCGGCATCCCTGTGGGCTACTACGCCTTCTACTCCGTTCTTCTCAAGACGGTGCCTGGCAATCACGAAAAGTACGTGTTGGACGTCACGGTCAGCGACCCCTACCTGCGCGTGTGCAGCGTGCTCATCACCAAGGTGGGCGGGGCATGTTTTCACTTGGTTTCCTTGATCTGACGCATTTGACCCGACTTGTTTCCAACAAGAAATGTCTTGGCGTGTCTGACAAAAATCTGACATTATGGAAGTACGGTTACAATAATGCACGCTATTTGACGAGCATGGCACGACACTAGTTTGACACACACAAAAACCCCCATGGAATACGGAGTGCACGCTATTTGACGAGCATGGCACGACACTAGTTTGACACACACACAAAAACTATGGAATACGGAGTGCAAGAGCAAATGAAATGTTTGAAATGAATGCGCGGACTTCATCTGTGTTTTGCGGTTGACACATCTAAGTGTTTGATTGGTTGATTTCTGTTTATCGCTTACTTCCCAAACTCATTTGGTTTCCGGGACCGTATACTGAAGGGAGGCAGTCAAAGAAGAACTTGTTTGGAACCATTCCTGCATTGTTGTGATTTCTGGTTGATAATGAATTAGATACATAAAACAAAACAAGAGTGGTTTTTAAACCAGGATGACAAACGACCAAGAATTTAAGTACCTAAATATAGAACAAGTATTGCTTCCTATGGCAGAATGACAAGAAATCAAGACTAGATTAAGTACCTAAATACAGAACAAGTATTGCTTCCTATGGCAGAATGACAAGAAATCAAGACTAGATTAAGTACCTAAATATAGAACAAGTATTGCTTCCTATGGCAGAATGACAAGAAATCAAGACTAGATTAAGTCCCTAAAAAATAATTAGATTAGGTACCCAATTTCCACTCTGAATAACCTTGACACACAGACCCAGAGAAAACGAAATTTCAATGATCTGAACTTCAACTTTAAAAGTTTAAAAATATTTTCAGTTGCCCTCACTGTCCTATTATCTGTAACTAATATTAAAGCTATGTTAGGATTACATTAACAACATTAAAGACCTGCTTAATTAATATTAAAGCTAAGTTAGGATTTATCAACATTAAAGACATGCTTAACTAATATTAAAGCTAAGTTAGGATTAAAGACCTGCTTAACTAATGCATATCTGGATTTGATTGGGAGTATAGGAGCATACATACTGAGGCTCGATCTGGAATTTCTAACTGTTAGATCGATGATATACCAGAATGTAGTAGGGCTATGATTTTGGAATATTTATGTTGTTCTAGGAGTAGCGTTACTGATATTGTTTTAGTAGTCAGATTATGTATTTGGATTATTTATGTAGTTCTAATAGCCGGAGCAATTACGGTAATTAAAAGAACAATGTATTCGGCACCATTCCCTTTATTTTTATCTATTTATTTTTTTTTACTAAATAAACATCTATTGAAAATAAAAAATTAACAAAATGTTTATAAATATTGAAAATATGTTTTGATAATGCACCACTATCCGAATCGTGTTGTTTATTACAACAACTTGAGTTGTCTGCAGGTGGGAGACAACATGCCTTGTGTCAATACCACTTTACTGGAAGCTGTCTACACACAGGATGCCAACGGACTAAATACCAAGGGTACTATAGACTTCGGGCTTGTGTCCAATACAGGTGAGCCAAAACCAAAGTACATTTAGACTTCCGGTCTGTGTCCAATATAGGTGAGCCAAAAGCAAAGTATCTTTAGACTTCCGATCTGTGTCCAATACAGGTGAGTCAGAACCAAAGTATCTTTAGACTTCCGGTCTGCGTCCAATACAGGTGAGCCAAAACCAAAGTATCTTTATACTTCCGGTCTGTGTCCAATTCAGGTGAGCCCAAACCAAAGTATCTTTAGACTTCCGATCTGTGTCCAATACAGGTGAGCCAAAATCAAAGTATCTTTAGACTTCCAGTCTCTGTCCAATACAAATGAGCCAAAACAAAAGTATCTTTAGATTTCCGGTCTGTGTCCACTACAGGTGAGCCAAAACAAAAGTGCCTTTAGACTTCGGCTTGTTTCTACTGCAGGTGAGTAAAAATCAAAGTATGCGTTTAAATAAGGTGAGCAAAATCTAAAGTACTTTCAGATTTAGGTTTGTGACTGCTGCAGATGAGTGAAACAAAAGTACATTTAAACCTAGGCATGTGTCCAATGCAGGTAGGCCAGAACCAAATACTCTTAGACTTAGGCTGTGTCCAATATACGCGAGCCAAAACCAAAGTAACTAAATATTTCAGGTTCTTACCTAATACTGCTGAGCCAAGGTTATATGCTCACACAACTTGGCCGTGAGTTCAATGCAGAAAATCTAAACCCAAAATATCTTTAAATTTAAAATTTTCATTTATAAGTACAATTAAATATATATTGAAAAAAAACAGCATAGGTTTGCTTTAGATTCAACACCATATTATTTATAAACACAAACTCGCATCTGATATAAGAACAATAAGAATGTTTTGAATCTCCCCATCAGCCTCGGTGAGTTTAAAACTAAATTATCTGAGGTTCTGAGGTATATCCAGTATCAGCGAGTTAACTGTAAATTATATGAGGATTTGAGGTTTATCTAGTATCAACGAGTTAACACCAAATTATCTGAGGATTCGACGTGTAATAGTGTGAGCGAGTTAACACCAAATTATCTGAGGATTCGACGTGTAATAGTGTGAGCGAGTTAACACCAAATTATCTGAGGATTCGACGTGTAATAGTGTGAGCGAGTTAACAGTAAATATTATCTGAGGATTCGACGTGTAATAGTGTGAGCGAGTTAACACCAAATTATCTGAGGATTCGACGTGTAATAGTGTGAGCGAGTTAACACCAAATTATCTGAGGATTCGACGTGTAATAGTGTGAGCGAGTTAACAGTAAATTATTTGAGGAATCAAGGTTCACCTAGTATCAGCGAGTAAACAGTCTAACGAATCTCGGGTTTTATTCAGTAACGGTGGTTCAAGTCCAAGAGATATAACTACATTTTGGGGCATTTGTTGAACACCAGTGAATCAGCGCAAAGAGATATCTTTGAAATTTCGGTTCTTTAAAAGTACTGATAAGTGAACCCCAATAATCTTTAGCGTTTAGAAACTTGTTCTAGATTGCAATGAACCCCAATAATCTTTAGCGTTTAGAAACTTGTTCTAGATTGCAATGAACCCCAATAATCTTTAGCGTTTAGAAACTTGTTCTAGATTGCAATGAACCCCAATAATCTTTAGCGTTTAGAAACTTGTTCTAGATTGCAATGAACCCCAATAATCTTTAGCGTTTAGAAACTTGTTCTAGATTGCAATGAACCCCAAGAATCTTTAGCGTTTAGAAACGTGTTCTAGATTGCAATGAACCCCAACAATCTTTAGCGTTTAGAAACGTGTTCTAGATTGCAATGAACCCCAACAATCTTTAGCGTTTAGAAACTTGTTCTAGATTGCAATGAACCCCAACAATCTTTAGCGTTTAGAAACTTGTTCTAGATTGCAAGCTTCATATTATTTTAGATGGCAGTTGAGTAGCAAGTGGAAACAATACTTTTTAATATCATAAGCATACTTACTAGTTACTGGTTTTCGTCCTAACTTGATAAAATTGACGTGAAGATATTGAGTGGTTCAAGAAATAAATGCACGTTTTACTGAAACGGCTGTGTGGTCGACCTTTCCTTGAATCAACTAAACATTCCAAAATAATGTCACTGACTTGTGTGTCAGAAGCGGTATACACGTGTTTCCTTTTGGTCACACAGGGTTCGGCACACTGTCAGCTAACAGTTTTGTAGACGATAACACAATAGTAGTAGACGTAGCCATTGGATTATCAACCATTACGACTACTGGTTCACATTCTTTCACTGTGAATATCAAGCGCGGCTCAACGGCCTTGACCCCGATTACAACTACCTTCACCGTAACTACCAACACTTCCGGGATCAATGCGGTGAGTAAATTGTTTCCGGTTCACTGAATGCAAGTTGTTTTGTATGACTGAAATTGACTGACAAAAAAGAATAACATATTTTTCTACACACATGCTTACATATATATCCGTGTACTTCATTCACAAATGTTGAGAGTAATATATGTTCACATAATAAAGAAACACAAATACACTCGAATACATCATATATACTTACACACACACACACACACATCATACTTACATACATATTTCATGCACACACATCATACACATATCATACTCACACATAATACATATATCTTGCACACATACATCATTCACACAAATATCATACAAACATCATAAACACATATATCACACGCACACATGCATCATACAGCATATCCAATTACATCATACATGTACATCACACACATCATGCACACTCATCATGTACACACACGTTATACACACATCATACACATATTGTACACACATCATACATGCATACGTCATAAACACATATCACACAGATATCATGCACACATCATACACACACACATCGTACACACATATAATACACACATCATACACACAAATCATAAACAAATACATCATACACACATACATCATTTACTTATACAACATACAGATCATACTCACATCTTACACGTCATACAAACACATCATACACACATATACTGTGCACGTATACATACACATACAGTATGTGGCAGAGTAAATGTGCCTATCCCTATTTCTAGCCTTAACTGTTATATAAATTGTTAAATGACAAAGAGACCCGACCTTGGGCACTCCTTATGATGGTATTTTTTGTTAGTGTCAGAGTTGGAGTAAGAACTCAAGTTGAGAATATGCTATAAAATTGCTGATGCAATCCAAACCAGTTCCAACTGGTTGAGTTTTTATTATCCACTGGTTAAGATTTACAATAACAAGACCAGCCAATGGGCTGAGATCCAAAGTTTATCTGTTGTAGAGGATTCGGTTGTCTAATCACTTGAATTTTGTGTGGCAAGAAGTATGTTCATGAAAGGTGGCCATTAGCTTAATGGTGAGTTAACTTACTAATTGAGAGAGAATGGACTTAGAAATATTTTGTGCATTTTTGCTATTGATGTGTTATACTTGCATTTTACATATACTGATATAGATGTATTATGTGAGTAGACTATTATTTCTACAAATTGTGAAATATGATGCTAAATACTTTACATTGGTTCTAGTGAACCTGTTCATAAAATTGATAAGCTGTATTTATTATGCTATATGCATGTATCGGGCTAATTAATACTGTTGCAGGAAACTGTAAGTTGAGACTTCATTGTAAAGAGAGAGTGGAGTTAAGGATAAATAAACTGGAAACTTTGCATTTTAGCATTCCCTGAAAATATTTTAGAGTGAACAAGGAGGTTTTTTCTTGTTTACCTGAATCTCCATGTTTGCTGATTTACAAACCACTATGACTGTGGTAGATGCAAGAATTATCTACCTCTGCATATAAGTGTAAGAAATACACTGCACTCCATCAATGTATGGTGGCAAAGTAAGCTGACTACGTCTGCATGGAATTTCTGGTACAAGGAAGTAACTGGAAATTGCTACAATTGTTGTTCTGCTTGAGGGAGCTAATAGGGTGCAAGGCTCAGATTAGCCTCAAGAAAATAGCAGATCTTCAGTGTTCTACAAATGTGTAAGAGATACATGTGGAACTGACAGTAATAATGCAAACAATAAGCTTGTGTCTTTGTTACAGAAGTGTGCAAAAGACTGTTGAGGCAGTGCTTAAACCAGTTTATGTACAAACTATTATCACTTATTTCTTATAACTCCATTTCTATTCTCTGATAAGAACTATCCTGTAATTTTAACTGACACTGATCTGTTGAATTGTGTTTTAGGATATAAGACTGTAGACTGTAGAGTTATTGAAATTATTGAAACATGGTTTCATGGAAATATTGATGTCAAGTAATCTTTTTCATTGAATCTATTATATGAATATTTCATTGTTGATTTAATAATTTATTGTTAAATTTATTAACCTTACACATATTGATATCCTTATGTTTGGGAGAAGAAAGTGGATGGATGGAGGCACGCTAAATATAGATTAAAAGACGAAGTTATCTTCTCCTTTAGTAAGACGTTTTCCACCTATGGAATATTGTGTGACGGTAAATGTTTGCTTTTAATGTTGCGGAAGAGAGAAAACGTTTACAGCGCCCGCATATCCGCCAAGTGGGAGAGACAAGTGGTGTCTTCTGGAGAATTATTAATAACATAAATGAATTATCTCATCACTTGCAATTAGCAATATGAATAATTAATAATAATAATCAGAAGCATTAACTAGTTGGCATTACTGATACACTTCATACACGTGTACACACGAAATGTGCACACCGTACTACATGCATACACAATCATTGAAACATCTTAAGTACACACAATCATAAACATGTATGTGAAACATGCATTTACTTAAGTTTGTGTAGTGGTTTCACGAGTTTCTGAAAGCTTGATGAATTAACAAGTTTAATATTAAGACTGTTTCTACCAGGTTTGCAAAGACTGCTGTGGGTTAACATGAATTATTGATTTAACACCATTGACATGTTGAAGAGTTATGAACATCATCTTTGGCATTTTAAGCGTTACCCTCAGAGACCAGTAGACCGTTCAGTTGTATTTTTAGGCGTTACACTCAGCGACAATTGGACCGTTCAGTTGTTTTTTTTTCCACACCAATATTTATGTCGGGCATGAAATAGTATCTAATATTTATTCACCTAACTAACACGTGGCTACTGAACCCCTAAATCCAAACTAGACAATAAACATGCGATATTAAAATGAATGAATGAAATCAGTTGCAACCAGACATTTAGAGATGTATTTGTATTTAAAGACAGACTGACAGACAGACAGACAGAATGCATAGTCGGATTTAAAATCACTAAATCCATACGCGCACTCGCGTTTCAGCACCAGTAACCACGCCCTTACAAAATGTTAATTACACAATCCCTTGGACTTGCGGAAAACAGGGATCAAGCGATAAGTGTCTAGAAACAGAATGTGGGCAACACTTGTACATCAGAGGCAACGGCCGTGACCTGTACCTTACTCTAATGATGCCCTACACGGCCTACAGAGTCGCTCAAGATGCGCCACAGAGTGCCAAGTGTTTCTTATAAGAGACTTTTTGGTTTCTGAATGCATTCCGTTGAGTCTTACTGTTTTGGCGGCGAGACGGCTCTGAGCTGTCTGGCACATTTGGGGCGCTGCGTGCACAAACCAATGCAGTGGATCACCCAGTCATGTGGTCAGTAGGCTAAATATTTGTACTATAATTTGACCTACAGTGGCTTGGCCAGGTTATCTGTGTTGGTGCTGCTGATGGAAATCGGGATATTGATTCTTGGGTGAGCGCAAATAACGGTGTTTGACTAGAACGAATCAAAGGGTGCAAACCTTTGTTTCTGAATTTATCAGCGACTTGCTCCATTAAATCCAAGAATAATCTAATTATAGGGAGGCAACTCCTTGCACCGTCACACCTTAAATAGAGAGAGTTATCTACGTCGTTTTCTACGATGTAAGTGGAACACGCTTATACATACGTTTTCGTCAAACCACTTAACATGTGTAAAGTTTATAAATAGTTTTACACAAAAAAAATTATATATACAAATGAATTATTTAATTATCTTCGGCATACTGGTCTCACGCACAATTCTTTACACAGTACCAACCCCCCACCCCCACCCCCGTAATATTCGTCATTTTTCATAAATTATTTTGCATTCCCAAAATAGCACTTTTAGAGTATAAACACACCCTTGTCCACCCATCTGGTCAGTTACAGAGCTGATGCACATAGCACTCAACATAAACAGTATGTATGCATCTTTTCTTCAGTGCACAAAATTACTCAGTGAGAGACATTATCTTGTATTTCCCAACACGCACAGCGCTGCTTTTCTTCAAAAGAAACAAATCACCACCACCCACCTCTCCCCCCCACCCCGCGTCACTGACTCACTTAGCAACCAACAAACACAAGATAGAAAACACTATGAAAAATAGATCTCCAAAGAATGGCCATTTTTGTTTGCATTTCTTTAAAATTAAAAGGGAGGGGGGGGGGAAGAAATCGATTTTGTAAACACTAACAGTCTTTTACGAAAGGCAGAAAGGACACCACAAGTTGGTCGGCGTTGTGAATCCAGTGTGACCGGGTACATGACGCATGCATTCAGCTTTGAATAAAACGGAATCCGATTGCCATTAAAACTGCAGCAGGACAATTAATCCAGAACTGGCTTTTCATCAGTAAACAGAGCGATAAGACCTTTATTTTCCTGGATAAGAGTACTAAGAGATCGATTTTAAAGGGATACTTATTGTAACCTGTTACAACAAGAATTTCTTCTCTTTGATCTTTCATTTTAACTTAAATTTATACACATCAGTAACAGTGTGTATGTGTGTGTATGTGTGTGTAAAAGAGAGAAATTAACAGGACATAAAAATTCCTTTTTATATACGATATTAGCATTCTGTGACAGAGCAAAAACAGCCTGCACACATTTATGAATCGATTACTCTATTTAAGCTGCAATTATTATATTCACGTTGCTAATATTTAATGCATTAAGAACTGAAAACAAACTTCTTGCACTGCACATTAAGAAATTTGTAAGAGAGACAGAATTCTCCAGAACCGTATTTAAACGATAGCCTGAAGCAAGGTCACCATGTTACGTTCTTTGTGGAACTTTTCAAGGTCGAAGATTCTTGAAGTGAGCAAACCACCAGGCTGAGTAATAAACTACTCACCCAGTGACGCTAACCAGTTCTAGGTGGCTGGCTAGCTATAAGCAACCAATGATCTGATTGATACTGGTCAATAACAAATCTAACCAACAAAAGTCAAACAGAAAGTGACCTTTAAGGAAAAATCCCTTATTCTTATTACTTTGATTTTGTCTATGGTCAAGTCCGGTCTTAAAGGCCAGTCATTAGCTGGTGATTTATTTGACTGATAAAGAAAGAAATGACTTAGAACTAATTTCTTGCACTTTTGAACTATTGATTTATTTGTTACTTAGAAATATTTTCTTTCTTACTTGTTATTTGTTACTTAGAAATATTTTCTTGCATTTTGAACTACTGATTTATGGTTTGTCATGTGACTCAGGAGGAGATGATTTCCTGTATTTAGAATGTTGACTTTTATGATTTTGCAATAAGACTTAGAAATGTTTTCATGTATTTGAACTAATATTCTCTGACTTGCAATTAAAGATACTTTATATATTATATTGTTGAACATATATGACATTGTCCAAGTGGAAGTGTTATTTGTGAATTTGATTATGCCATATTTTATGCCCACGTGTGTGAATCTAGGCTAATTAATTTTATTACAAGAATATAAGTTTGAGAATACATCTGAAGAGAATGGGAGTGTAGAATATTTTAGATCCGAATCTTAAGTTATCTGCTTCAGACTGCAGTGATCTACTGCACTCTACTTGACTACTTGGGTAGTGTGTCTGACACTATTTTTACACTTACTGGCAACATGGTGGCTGGAAATTGGCTACGTGAATCTCCATTCCAGAACCAAAGGGCAGAAGTTGGGACCATCTTGGTTTGGGGAGATTGCACACCGAATTCTTGGAACAGTTCAGGTAGCTTGTCTAGAGATACACGTTAGACCCATTATCCAATGCAGGTAAAGCGAGCCTGTGACATTGTTGCAGAAAACTGCCCAGTGACAACTTACGTCATATGAAGGTCATGTAAAATTAACTATTATACTTTTCACTCCCGTTCTGATTTCTGTGATGAGAAATAGACTCAATTTGATTATTGATTACTTACTATTTTATTGTTAGAATAGACACTGAATAAGTGGTGGATCTGAATATTTTAGAAGTATACGTGTCTGTGTTCTTTTTTTGACTGTATTGGCTGTATTCGTTTGTATGTTTTGATTGTTGATTTAATTTTTTTTAAAACTCATCTTGAAATCGGCCCTAACTGGAAGAGCACCCATCTGATCATTATATATAAGTGAGAGAGAAGGGGAGAGAAAGAAAGAAGGGAGAGAGAGAGAGACAGAAAGAGAGAAGGGAGAGACAGAGGAAGAAAGAGAAAGGGGGGGGGAGAGAAAGAGAAATAGGAATGGAGAGAGACAGAAGGAGAAAGAGACAGAGGGACAGAAAGAGGGAGAGAGAAAGAGAGAGAGGGATATATATAATAATAACAGAAAAGCTTGCACAGTTTCTTTATTTCATTAATTTCTTCTTTCTTTTTTTATACTTTCAAGAAGAGAACAAAAATTAAAAATAAAATAAAATATATTACTTCCGTATTATATGATCTGCTCACAGTCATGACAGTGCTGACGAAAACCAAATAAATGAAATTGACTGGTTGAATATTTTGCAGACGGCTAACAACGTCACAAACATTCAGTTTTCCGTAGCACCAATCACAAACACCGACAACGACACGACGGTTGTCTTGGGACAAAGCAAGCGGTTCCTGACATGTGTTTGGACGAATCCTACAACTGTGACAAAGCTTGCGGTCAAACTGCTAGCTCCCACAGACTCGTCAAACCTCATAGAGGTCACCTATATCAGCTTCGCGTTTGCAGGAAAAAATCTCCCTTGTCTCAGAGTGCCGTGCGTAAGCGGAACAATTAGTTACACGAAAAGGTAAGTCACACATTTTCACAAAGAAATCTCTCTCTCTCTCTCCCCCCCCTCTCTCTCTCTTATACACACACATACACTCGCATGCACACACACAGAGAATTTATTACCTCATGTGTTAATTCAAATAATGCATCATATACTGTCAAACTGAGATAATTCACATTTCATTGTGTTACTTTATAGAAAACATTATATTCTTTCACACTGAGGTAATTCACATTGCATTATAGTGTGTTACTTTATATAAAACATAATATTCTGCCACACTGAGGTAATAAACTGGTCTATTGCTGTATTAGCTGAGAGACAATAAAACTGGCCTATTACTATTAGGCCGAGACAATAAAACTGGCCTATTACTATTAGGCCGAGACAATAAAACTGGCCTATTACTATTAGGCCGAGACAATAAAACTGGCCTATTACTATTAGGCTGAGACAATAAAACTGGCCTATTACTATAAGGCTGAGACAATAAAACTGCCCTATTGCTGTATTAGCTGAGACACAATAAAACTGCCTATCTATTATTATTAGGCCGAGACAATAAAACTGGCCTATACTATTAGGCTGAGACAATAAAACTTGTATACTGCTGTATTAGACTGAGACACAATTTAACTGGTGTGTATATTGTATTAGGTTGAAATAATAAAAACTGGTGTACTACTGTGCTAAGCTGAGGCTGAGTAAAACTGATCCATTACCGTGCTAATTTGAGTCACTAAAATGTATAGTTTTGTGTAGGCCCGCCATCTGAAAAATCGATTAATGACAGGAGCGGACAATAAACACATATTGGGTAATCAATCTCTTTTTGCGCTAAGTAAACAACATTGACCCGTTATCTGTGCTAGAAAAGGCGAACTAGTCCGTTTGTGAGATCGGCTGTCATACACACACACACACACACACATACACACACACATGCACACACACACACACAACACACACACACACACACACACACACACACACACACATTAAAACACTTATATCTCAGGAAGAGTTTGTAAATAGTTGCACTGTAACGTGATTATAGAATATGAAATATTTCCGCATTCAGAGGGTCTAATATGTTAGACATTCAAAGACTGTTGACAGACTAGTAATAACAGATGTAGGCTGAAGACAAGAGATTTTCGAATTCAAACTTTCTGCGGTGCTGCCATCCATTCGTCGATGTAGCCTTGAAATGTACAGTGAACATCTGCATACTAGTGCTAATTTAAACCACTCGTGCTAAATAAATGACTCCTGGGTAAGCAGATCTGCTTCGGTAACTACAATGTACGTCTCTCAATTGTTTACGTCATATAAACAAATTTCCTATCTCTTTTTCTTTTCACCAGAGTTGGAAGCTTGTACGATGACACAGCTACAATTGATTTAGGATATGTCTACAACAACTACTTCGACACTTTGGATAGGGATGCCAATAAGGTTAGTTGAAATAATTGATTGGAAAGAAATCAAGAGTGGAAAGGAACGAGAAGTGAAGAAAGGAGAGAGGGGATTGGGATTGAGAGAAAAGGGGTTAAGTGGGAGACAGAGGGATAAAGACAAATACTATAGCTGGTTAATGGATACGAAACAAAGAGATGGATAAAGAAAAGTAAAATGATTGGTTAATGGATACAAAACAAATAGATGGATAAAGAAAAGTAATATGATTGGTTAATGGATACAAAACAAAGAGATGGATAAAGAAAAGTAATGTGATTGGTTAATGGATACAAAACAAAGAGATGGATAAAGAAAAGTAATATGATTGGCTAATGGATACAAAACGACAAGGAGATAGAGGGGAAAGAAAAATAGGTTTAAGACACAAAAATCAAAAAAGAGAAAGAGGGATGAAGAAAAATAATGTAACTAGTTTATGGACACAAAAAACGACAATCGGACAGTGGTCTCAATGGGAGGACAGGTGATGACTGATTTAGGGAAAGACAAATAAAATCAAATATAAATCTAGCTAGGGTAGAAATGGACGACAGAACTGAGATGGGAAGAAGATAAATGGATCAGTGAGAAGAGAAAAGATTGATCAGCAGGAAGGAAAAGATTGACCAGCAAGAAGGGGAAAATTGGCCAGAAAAATGGGTAAAGATTGACCAGCAAGATGTGAAAGATTGATAAGACTGACGAGCGAGAATGAGAAAGATTGGCCAGTGAGAATAAGAGTGACCAACAAGAAGGGAAAACTTGGCTAGTGAAAATGAAAAAGGTTGACCAACAATGAGGTGAAAGATTGTCCAGCAAGATTGACCAGTCAGAATGAAAAAGAATGGCCAACAAGAAGTAGAAAGGCTGGCCAGGGAGAAGAAAAAAGATTGGCCAGCAAGAGAAAGAAAATTTGGTCAGCAAGAAGAAGAAAAGTTGGGTCAGTGAGAAGGGGATAGTTTGGTCAGCCTGGACAGAAAAGATGGACCCACTGAGGTTTATATAGCTCAGTGGATGCATCTAAGACACACACACACACACACACACACACACACACACACACACACACACACACACACACACACACACACACACACACACAAAGCAGGTTGGTAGGGAGAGGCAAGAAAGATGGATGATGAAGAATCTGGGATGGTGACAAGGATGAAATTGGTAGTGGGAGAGGTGGGAAGGAATAAAATGGTATTTTGCTATTGTATTCTAACCATCAACTCATGTATAATTAAATTTTAAAATAAACTAAATTTGCTTGCATTAATATATATCATCACCATCATGTGATCTCACCTAAATACCAAAGAAACCAAAATTAAAACTCGTGTATTGACCTCAGAGTCAGCCTATACCAGCATACATGAAGCACGAGCTGGCAACACCAATTTGGTGACACTCTGAAACTGTGTGCTGGCATTAGCAAGTTTAGTAATTAATTTTTAATTAGAAAGGGGTATGACATTTTTTTATTTCCATAGCTACCAATAGGTTTGAAAAATATAATTCTAAGAGTAGAATCATTTCCAGTTTTCCCAGCACCATCAGTGAGTTATTTAAAAACAGTGTACACACCAAACTCAGGGAGCCATTTTCCACCAGTGCCTTCCCTGGATGATTAATAAATGTGCCACAATAAAATCCTAATGGATTAGTTCTGTCATATTGAGATGGCAGCATGCGAGAGTTGTGACCATAACTACAGCTGTGTACCAGCACATGTATCAAGGACATGTCCCTATGGCTTGTACCAGTGCCAGAGAGGTATAGTGGCCATTGCATAAGTTGTATCCATGTCCTGTCCATCAAAGGGAATCATGGCTTCTACTGAACAACATTTTAAAAAGTTAGCAACATTGCAGCTGTCACAGATTGACCATTTAAAATTATTAACATTCATTTTAATGCTGACATTTCCCGAATTACATGTCAGAAGTCAATAACTCCAGTCATCTTGATGAAAATTGACATTATAGTACCAGCCAGACTCACACTTCTAGCTTTTTTAAAAATGTTTATTCAGTTACAAATAGTTTGGCAGTAGAACTATAGAATAAGCTTATTTTATTCGTATTTTCTATCTTCTAAATTAAGGGTGCACAAACTGCGGCCCACAGGCTGCATGAGGCCCAAGACAGGGCTCTGTGCAGCACCCCCAAGAAGACTTTAGGATGTTACCATTATTTTTGTCCTGCAATGCGACTACAAAACTCATACCAAATATTGACAAAGTTGTTAATAACATTCAGGCTCACCCTTCTCACTAAAGACTAAATCTAGGTTAGGGAGACAAAAATGAATGTAAAGCACATTATTTCATTATTTGTGTTGTTTTTTTCTACTGAGCCATCCATGTGCAATCTGACTTGCGGCCCTCCACGCACTATCAATTGGAAATTTGGCCTTCTGGCCTAAAACCTTTGTGCACCCCTGTTCTAAATGATCAGGATTGTTGGGTGGCAGGGGTGCTAGGGCTGCTTGACTATTGTCTATATCTATATCTATTACATTATCCATAGTTACTTTGCAGTCCAATCCTGGAATATGGACTCTGCCTGTAATTTTAATTAATGCAGGGAGGGAGGGGTGCATTCACACTAGCCAGCATTTATCGTGACCACCAACTCTATTATATGTCACAATGTCGACAAGAAAGAAATTGGAAGTGTCCAGAGAGGAATAAAATGGAATGGCGACAAGGAAGAAATTAGTAATGTCCAGAGAGGAATAAAATGGAATGGCGACAAGAAAGAAATTGGAAGTGTCCAGACTCTACAGGAAGTCCAAATTCAAGTGTCTTTGTTAGATAAAATCCAAAAATATTTAACCATTGATCGCGACACAGGCAAAATTACTCTCAGAAAATGGGCCCTGGAAAAGCTGCACTCTCAACATTCACAGTATTATAAATCTCTCTTATAGAACTCAATTCTCCTTTAGTGCTTGTTTCTTATCTGCACAATCGATATATGGTGGAAATAAATGTAAATTAGTAATACAGATGGAGAGAGGGAAAGAGATGGTATTTGAAGAAGGAAGAACGACCTGAAAATGAAATGTAGTGTTAGGAATAGTACATTTAACTATTTTGTAAACAAAGATTTAACAGTAAATTAATAAATATCCTCTCACACAATGTCAACAGGTCTGCAGTGACGCGGTGTCGAAATTTTTATGACATCATGGCGTGTGTGTGTGTGTGTGTGTGTGTGTGTGTGTGTGCGCGAGCGTGCGTGCGTGCGTGCGTGCGTGTGTGTGTGTGTGTGTGTGTGTGTGTGTGTGTGTGTGTGAGTGACAGGTCTGCATCGACGGGTTGACAAGAGTCTTCAAGAATAAACGACCTCTCAATATGTGTGTCAAAGGTGTGAGGAGAGTTTTGATGAATAAATGAACTCTCAATGTGTGTCAATAGAGTGAAGAGAGTTTTGAAAAATAAATGACCTCTCAATATATGTCCCAACAGATCTGCATTGACGGGGTGGTGAGAGTTCTAAAGAGCGACACGGTCACACCCGGCAGTACTCTGATGGCCACAGCTTCCGTTAATGTCAACAATGATGAGATAACCATTGGGCAGATACCGCTTTTCATTAAAGATAATTCAACCTTCACCGACATCTTCTTGGTAAGAGTAAAAATGTTTATTTTTACATTTACTGAAGACAATGGAATATCAAAAATGTGTTTTATAAATATTACATTTAAAAAAATGATTTAGGAATTTTCTGTTTTGGGCTTTTGTATTTTGTTTTTACACTTCCTTACTTTAGTGGCTATGTTTGAAAGACAGTTCCTTTGTCTGTGGGCGTGTTCAAAGACAGATACAGTTACTGTTTATGTGGGAAGGACAATCAAATATAAATTTCACTGTTTTTGTGAGCAGCAGTTGTAGACATTTATTCTACTGTAAACGTTTAATTGAAAACATTTTAATTGTATCTTTTCTTATTTCTTCGGGTTTAAATGAATTGTAAATTAAAAAAAATATCTATGTGGGCAGGATATAAATACGATCAACATTATTGCTCCAGTAGGCTGGACAAAGATGCGACTAATTGTATTATTTCTGTGGGCAGGACATTGATATAGTGAACGTTTAGTTTCTTTGGGCTAGACAACGATGCGATAAATTTTATTTTTTCTGTGGGCGGATAATGATGTAATTGATTTTACTATCTCGCGAACGGGTCAATGAATTACAAACTGTTTTAATCTCTATGGGCAGGACAGTGTTACGATACACTTTATTGTTTCATTGTGCTTGTCAATGAATTGTGGACACTTTTAAAATTTCTGTCGACAATGATACGATAAACGGTTTTGTTTCTGTAGGCCAGGAAAATGGTACGATATGCGCTTATACGGGCAGGACAATGGTACGATAAACGTTTCTATGGGCAGGACAATGGTACGATGAACGTTTCTATGGGCAGGACAGTGATACGATAAACGTTTCTGTTTCTATGGGCAGGACAATGTTACGATAAACGTTTCTATGGGCAGGACAATGGTATGATAAACATTTCTGTTTCTATGGGCAGGACAATGTTACGATAAACGTTTCTATGGGCAGGACAATGGTATGATAAACATTTCTGTTTCTATGGGCAGGACAATGTTACGATATATGTTTCTATGGGCAGGACAATGGTATGATAAACATTTCTGTTTCTGTGGCCAGGACAACGCTACTCTTGTCAACGGAACCTTAGTGAAAGTCAACTCTTCGTTTGTAAGTCCACTGAAAATGCGCCCTGGTGACCTCCAGACCATCCCTCTGTTGCTCTATGTCCCGCCGTACGTCACGACTATGGTGGAAATGGATGTCAAATTCCCAATGAACACGTCTGCCTGCATGACGTTCAGAGGCGCGCGGCTGCTGGGCGTGGGCACAAATCTGAAAGGGTTTGGGAAGGCCACTGATTTTACGTGTACCTCCGAGTCCACTGTGAACACCACCCAGATGGATATGGCCTATTGCTATTTTGGTGTCGTCACCAACCCAGGTGTGGAAAGTGTTCTGTTGATTGTTTATTTGTCCCTTTTGAAGCAAATAGAAAAATCATTTGTAATTTCTCCTGATTTAACAGCCTCTTCACGTTTGGTCCACACTTTCTTCACTCTTTTCTGTTTTATACATGTCGTAGAAATGTGCCAACACGTCCGTCACAAATGTCGCTGCCAACTTTCTGTTTCAGGAATGTCATACAAATGTGCCAACACGTCCGTCACAAATGTCGCTGCCAACTTTCTGTTTCAGGAATGTCATACAAATGTGCCAACACGTCCGTCACAAATGTCGCTGCCAACTTTCTGTTTCAGGAATGTCATACAAATGTGCCAACACGTCTATCACAAATGTCGCTGCCAACTTTCTGTTTCAGGAATGTCATACAAATGTCCCAACACGTCTATCACAAATGTCGCTGCCAACTTTCTGTTTCAGGAATGTCATACAAATGTCCCAACACGTCCTCCACTGACGCTGATGTCGTTTTGCTAGAAGTTGACGTGCAGATGGCAGACTGTTCAGCGGCCGACAACGGCAGCACCATTTCACCTAGCTTTGGGTTTAAGGTTGCTGGGTTTATAGCTATCCTAGATTACCCCATCACAGTCTTCCGAAACGGCCAGGAAACCGCAACGTTCAATATTACAGTACTGTCAAATTCTACTGGGTAAATATTTATAATATACCCATATTATCGGTTAACTTGCGTTATTGTCGTTCGACTGGGTAAATTGTCACTGGTTAACTTATGATATCGGTTAATTGTGTGTCACTGTAGTTCGACTGGGTAGATAGATATTGGTTCACCACTACTGTGGCTAAATGGTGTCACTGTACCTCGACTGAGTAGTTAGTCATTGGTTCACCACTACTGTGGCTAAATGGTGTCACTGTACCTCGACTGGGTAAATTGTCGTAAATTAACCTGTACTTCCTGTATCCTCTATCATTAATTCAACTGTGATATACGCATTATTTAACCAGCACTACCAATAAACTAAGTTAGTTATGATTGTTAATATTATCCTTATTTAATAATCAATAATCATGTTAATTTCAGGTGAGAGAAATTTTAATTTGTCAATTAAAACTCTACCTGGATGATGCTCCTTCAGTTCACTTGACGAAGCTATCTTGTGACCTTTCAACTCCATTTCAAATATTTACATGTAAATCAAAGTTCTTTTGCCACACATTTTCCCAGTAGCTGTTAATGGATAGGTTGTGATAATTTCTTTTGCCCCTCACCCCCCCCCCTTTTACACCATACCCATCAAATAACAAGCACAAGATATGAATTGCAAATAATGATAATATTTAAATATAACAATCACGAAGACAAAATTAATATAGTTAATTTCAAAGACAATAGCTTCTTGATATCTAATTGGTAAAAAGTTTGAAAAGTCAAACTGCCTACTTGGTATGTTGTACAGATTTCTAAATTTCTCAATAGAAAATTCCAGAGAGAATAGATTGTAGCCTTACTAGAGAATAGATTGTACTAGAGAATAGATTTACTAGAGAATAGATTGTAGCCTTGAGAATAGATAACACTAGAGAATAGATTGTAGCCTTGAGAATAGATAACACTAGAGAATAGATTGTAGCCTTACTAGAGAATAGATAACACTAGAGAATAGATTTACTAGAGAATATATTGTAGCCTTGAGAATAGATTGTACTAGGGAATAGATTGTAGACTTTGACTACCGCACATGCATTCCTAAGATCTGATCCCCTGTCCATCAGTCTAGCGATTTATATCTCCTGCAGACCACTGTCTGGGGGAACATGACAGCTTTGTCTAGTGAATGTAATATTTGATATCAACCTTGGTTAACAGTAGCCATGACATACTAAATATTGTTAAATTTAACATTTTACTAAGAGCAAAGATGCTGAATAAGGTTAATGCATTTTGTCACAAGTAATTGATAGAAAGTGGCCCGAAGTATACATAAATATGATTATTTACCTAGTTAAACAGTCACACAGTGATTCAGATTTTCTAGAAGTACATGTGAACTCTCACTATTTACCAGGTTAGAAGAGTTACTGATTGTGAAGGAGCAAATTCGCACGTGCATAATTAGAATAATTACTTGTGACAAAATGATTACTAATAGTATTATGTGGGATCCAATGTTCCTTTTGAGCTTGTATGGTTATACATACATGATCATAGGTACATACATGCCTATACCTGTTTTCTGTACAGACGGTTGCCCTATGGTAAAAGGAACGGGCAACAATTAAAGTAATGAAACGCATGTTTGCTTTAATGAGGCAAAATCAAATAGGCAGCCGTTAAAATAAGCGTGGAAGTGAGGTAAGAAAAAAATAGGCAGCCATTTAAACAAATGTTTATTTTACTTGAGGTAAATATATAGGCGTTTGTTTTATATAGATAAAAGAAACAGACAAAACCATTACATCAATAAATGTTTATTTTTTAGAGATACAAAGGACAGACATTCATTAAAACAGATGTTTTTAACTGAAACCCATTAAAAGGATGTTTGTTTTATAGAGGTAAAAAGAACTGACACCCATTAAAACAGACTTATTGTACTGAGGTAAAAAGAAACAGACAACCAAACATGCTTGTTTAATAGAGGTAAAAAGAAACAATTAAAACATGCTTGTTTTATAGAGGTAAAAAGAAACAATTAAAACATGATTGTTTTATAGAGGTAAAAAAACCCAGACAACTATTAATACATGCTTGTTTTATAGAGGTAAAAAAAAACAGACAACCATTAAAACATGCTTGTTTTATAGAGGTAAAAAAACCCAGACAACTATTAAAACATGCTTGCTTTACAGACATTAATGAAAACATAACAACAATGAAAACGTATGTTGTTTTACAGAGGTAAATGGAAATAAACTTTTAAAACACATTTTTCTTTTACAGAACTGAAATGAATTTAGACATCGAGCTCCGACTTAATAACGACTCGTCTGCAGAGATTTATAATACCTACCTGATGCTTTACCCACCTCCATATATCATTTGCCAAAGGCTTCTCACTTGTTCTGGAACCAACCAATCTAATTGTGTAATCACAACCGACTCCAAGAAAACTTTTATGAAGGTAAGCACATTCTCTTCAGAACTTTTCTTTCGAATTACCTTTCTCATTTTTTTCTTTCTCATTTTTACATTTTTGTGTGAATGAAAGCTCCTGCGTATAACACTTTAACATGCATATAATACCATTACACGTCTTCTTACCCCTCCACCCGACATTTTGTTTACTGTACTGTCTTGTATTAAACATTCTACATCCTTCTGTCTAGTGTGTACACTATAACATTTAATTTTTCTGTTCATTTTTACCTTTATAGAAATAAAAATTTCTTATTCGAAGTCTTCTGCGTCAAAATTTCTAACATACATATGACACAATTACACTTTTAGTATTTGACCTAATTTTTTCTGAACGTGTGAGACGAATTGGATATACAGAGTAAACCAGGGTTTCTCATTAAGGATTCCATAGAACCATTGGGTTCCGCACTCGCTAGGGAGAGATCGTGATTTTAAAAAAATAAACATCGTAAATATAGTAATTTTTATGCAAGGGTTTCCTGAGACCTGAAAATTAGTTCAAGGATTCCTCCAGTGTAAAAAGGTTGAGAAAGCCTGGACTTAACTAAAGAATATCTGACCATGCTACTTAGTTTTGACCTGCGAAGTTGAGAACACCAGTCTTACTGAGAATAATGAGCTCTTATCAATTTAACTGTAATTAAAGATGGCCACAAGTGTACGTCTAAGCTAATTTCGAGTTATTTCTTCCCAGACGATAGCATGTATCATTACTTGTACATATGTCTTCAGAATAAAACTACACAGACACATATACAGACCATGGGGGTGGGGGGAGAGAGAGAAGCAAAAGTAACCACCAATATCTAAAAAAAAAAATCATAGGATAAAAAATTATTCCTTTAGATTTATGAGTATTTCGTTTTTTTTTAATGCCTACAAATATTTTACTAATATTTTATCTATTTAGAATGTCGACTACAATATCTAGTCCACGAATGTGAGGCCTTATTCAGAAGGCATATCATGCTTGCCTATTGATCTGTTAACTTGAACGTCTGTAGTGAAAGAAATAATGGTCATAGTAATACTGTTTAGCCGTCAACTAGCAGAGATGAACACATTAACTGTTGGAGTTGGTTTATGTGGCTTTGAATCTGATGACCAATACATGTGTCCAGTTAATTGTATTGCAAAACTTGTAAACTAGACAAGTTTGTTTTTTAAACCAGTGACCAATCAGCTGTGTCCAATTAATTTTACAGATGTAGACTATGTATAAGTTTGCTTTTGAGTCTGATAACCAATCAATTGTGTCCAATTAACTTACTATAAATTATGCATAATGTAGGCTACAGACCGATTCAGATCCCAAAATAAGATAGTGTTCTGTCTTAAAATATCATTTAATCGTTCAAGTTTCTTACATTTATTGTTAATTTCTCCTCACAGCTGGGAACACTTTACTTCACTGACGTCATAAAGTTGCTGGTGCAGTGTCAAGCTAACCTGACCTATTTTGTACCCGATGGAATAAAGGGATACTCGACTGTCCTTGCTTACCAGGTCTTAGGTGACGTCATCCCGCGAACGGGAAGCAAACTGACATCTACCACTCTGACGAGCAATCTGGACTTTGTAAATTTCACTGCAACAACCTCATCTGGAAGCGGTGTGTCAGACTTAGCTCTTGTGTTTAATGGTCGTCATCAGTTTCTCGCGTTGTAACTTGATCCTGATAAGTGTAGTACCAAATTAACAATTGCAAACTGCATATGGATTCGTTTTGTTTTTAAATTTTAAAAATGTTATTTACAATGCTATACTGCATTACCGTTATTAATATGATTATAGAAAGAAAATACTAGGAGAAAAACTAAGTAAAATCAAAACAATGTTTAGAAATAGTACAAGTATTTGAGAGAAGACAAGTCGCAGTTAAATTAAGTATCTACCAAACTGACTTCCTACTTTTTAAAAAAAAAAACAAAGAGTCATACTGTTTGCTTTGGTAAATACTAATGCTTATGCAACTAATGATTTAGTGCAACCACACTAATGATTTAGTGCAACCACACTAATGATTTAGTGCAACCACACTAATGATTTAGTGCAACTACACTAATGATTTAGTGCAACTATACTAATGATTTGTGCACTGCGGTTTATAATGAGTGTCAGAATGTTAGAAATGTTAGTCGTGTGAACACCTACTGCTGTACATAAATTTACAGAGATGTAATGGTGTAGCAGAGAGTTTGCACATTGTGAACTGGCATTAAATATTCCTTAAAGAATACAATATAACACGTTAAGTGGAATCCTATAAGATACATAAGTAAATACATTATGACACAGATGCAATACAACTATAAGTAGAATGCAATATGACAAAGTGGTCAAAAACACATAAACAGATTGTAATATGATACATAAATGGAATATGACAAAAAGTGGTCTAAGACACATAAAGAGAGTGTAATATGACAAAAAGTGGTCAAAGACACATAAACAGATTGTAATATGACACATAAATGGAAAACAGTATATACGTAGAATGCAATATGACAAAACGTGGTCTATGACACATAAAGAGAGTGTAATATGACAAAAAGTGGTCAAAGACACATAAACAGATTGTAATATGACACATAAATGGAAAACAGTATATACGTAGAATGCAATATGACAAAACGTGGTCTATGACACATAAAGAGAGTGTAATATGACAAAAAGTGGTCAAAGACACATAAACAGATTGTAATATGACACATAAATGGAAAACAGTATATACGTAGAATGCAATATGACAAAACGTGGTCTAAGACACATAAAGAGAGTGTAATATGACACATAAATGGAAAACAGTATATACGTAGAATGCAATATGACAAAACGTGGTCTATGACACATAAAGAGAGTGTAATATGACATATAAGTGGAATGTACGCCACTGTGCTTTCTGTGTAGCAGTAATTCTTTAATGACGAGGTCAGACAGACGTTTAGTCATAAAAAGGTACAAATGACGAAGTCACACGTTTAGTCATACAAAGGTACAAATGACAAGTCAGATAGACGTTTAACCATGAAAAGGTACAAATGACAAGAGACAGACGTTTAGCCATAAAAAGGTACAAATGACAAGTCAGACAGACGTTTAGCCATAAAAAGGTACAAATGACAAGTCAGACAGACGTTTAACCATAAAAAGGTACAAATGATGAGGTCAGACAGATGTTTAGCCATGCAAATGTAGAAATGACAAGATCAACCAGTCACTTGGTCATGCCATTGTATTCACAACACAAATAACAAGATCAACCAGTCACTTAGTCATGCCATTGTATTCATAACACAACTGAGTTATATTCGATTCTATCCAGGCAAACTCTGCGTGTCGGAACCACTTGGTATGGCTGACCTCGCCAAAATTGATCACTGTCAGATCACAGCATCCCCAGGTTCGCTCAGCAGCGCGCTCAATGGACGTAAAGGAGGGACAGGTAACTCTAGTTGCCAGGTTCCACCTCGTACAGCAGTATTATCGCTATTATTAACTAATTTTTCTTTCAGTTATATATTTATGTTTGTATTATGTTCTCAACATTTCGGGCTTTCCGTTGTTTTCCTTTCTCAGATTTTACTACAATTCAACTTTCCGTTGTTTTCTTTTTTTTTGTTTAAAACAAAAATCTATTATTTCTATCTCCACTTCACTATATGTGATATTCATAATACTTACTCTCCCCCCCCCCTCCCGGCTCGTCTATTTCTCATACTTTTATCTGTGTATTCCACATCTTAATTTCATATCTGTACGAACTCATCTTGTTTTAACTTTATATTTTACTCTGGATTAAATTACATGCGCGTCTCGTCCAGTTTTAACTTTATATTTTACTCTGGATTAAATTACATGCGTGTCTCGTCCAGTTTTACACTTTATTTAACAGCCTTGACTTCTCCACAATTCAACAGCAGTGTGAAACAATGCTTAATTTACCTAATCCTTGTGACTTTAAAAAAGTATATTTTACGTATCAGTATGGGTTTTGATAATGGAATTTGATAATTATGTTACTTCATTGATGATGGAATTTGATAATTATATTACTTCATTTAATGGAATTTGATAATTATGTTACTTCATTGATAATAGAATTTGATAATTATGTTACTTCATTGATAATAGAATTTGATAATTATGTTACTTCATTGATAATAGAATTTGATAATTATGTTACTTGGCCTCATTATGAATGTAGTCATGACGACACTGTCGCTATCTGATAATTATAATCCACGGCGGCCTCGTTATGAATGTATCACAAGAGCGCTCAATGCCGCCCTCTATCGTGTACATTTACCGTCTTGCAGGATGGATTCCTTACATGCATGATGGTGAACTGAAGTCACAGCGCTACTTTCAAGTGTACTTTGGCAACAAGGTGTTGATCGATCGTCTGGAAGTCGAACAGATGGGCCTGTCTCTTGCGACTGCCATCAGCCTTGCTTACAGTAATGACGGGATCTCATTCCTTAATGGGGACACGGTAAATATGGAACATTTGTGTCGATAAATATGGAACATTTGTGTCCGTAAATATGGAACATTTGTGTCAACATTTGTGTCCGTAAATATGGAACGTTTGTGTCAGTAAATATGGTACATTTGTGTCCGTAAATATAGAACATTTGTGTCGGTAAATATGGAACATTTTTGGTCAATAAATATGGAACATTTGTGTCGGAACATTTTTAGTCAATAAATATGGAACATTTGTGTCGGTAAATATGGAACATTTTTGGTCAATAAATATGGAACAAACTGTATCGGTAAAACGCAATATTTTCTTTTGGTAAATGATGGAACAGTTTGTTATATCGGTAAATATGGAATATTTTGTATCTCTAAATATATAAATATGTAACATTTCGTCTTGTTAATATGGATCATTTCGTATTGGTAAACATGGAGAGTTTGGTATCGATAAATAAGAAATATTATGTATTGGTAAACATGGAGAGTTTGGTATCGATAAAAAAGAAATAGTATGTATTGGTAACAAAGGAATATTCTGTCCATAAATAAAGAACACTTCGATTCTGTAAATTAGGAACATTATGTATCACTAATTAAAAAGTTTCTTTTCCCCGGTAAGGCTTTGTGTCGCTAATTAATGACCCTTGTTCAATAATATAATTAAATTAATCTTGTGTCGCTAATTACTTACCTTTGTTCAAATAATTAAATTAATCTTGTGTACAGCTAAGTATTGAACTTTAATTCCCACCTTCAGCAACTCGCGCTAATAAGTTTATTTTCAGTAAATAATTAATCAACATTTTGTTATTATAAATAAATACTTTTAAATAAAAAATATTCAAATGATGTTTCAGTAAATAATGAACATTTTTTTAGGATATATAAATAAATACTTAAAATCACACAAAAATCAAATGATATTGCTTTAGTAAATAATGATTGTTTATTTTAATAAATGATTATTTTTTTGTTCTGGCAAATATTGGAATTTCACTGTGTATGCAAGTGTATTTGGTTATTGTCACAAATCCCATGATAATGATCATCTTTGATAGTCTATTTTATTAACGTCATTAACATTATTATTATGAACAACGTCATTAACATTATTATTATGAACAACGTCATTAACATTATTATTATGAACAGCGTCATTAACATTATTATTATCAACAACGTCATTAACATTATTATTATGAACAGCGTCATTAACATTATTATTATCAACAACGTCATTAACATTATTATTATGAACAACGTCATTAACATTATTATTAAGAACAGCGTCATTAACATTATTATTATCAACAACGTCATTAACATTATTATTATGAACAACGTCTTTAACACTGCATAAAATATTGGTTGCACAATTTATTAGCGAGTTGCACAGCATTCTTGTAGCAATGTTACACAGTAAGTTCTAGTAACAATGTAATCAAGAAAGAAAGAGAGAGAGAGAGAGAGAGAGAGAGAGAGTGTGTGTGTGTGTGTGTGTGTGTGTGTGTGTGTGTGTGTGTGTGTGTGTGTGTGTGTGTGTGTGTGTGTAATCTGCTCAGGCAAAATTAATCCTAAGGCTGATTTGGACATTTTAAAATTATGCGCAGAGTTAATTGTGTTAATCATTTTGCTTGACCATACTTATAACTTTACAACTGAGCAAATTAATAGCATTTGAAGTACAAGTGTGAACCAGAGGCCATTTTGAGAAAATCGGATTCAAACAATCCTAATACATGTAGTTTGTTTCTTTATGCCTGGAATCGCCCAAGGAACCCGAGTAGTTTTAGACTTAATTCAGTAGTCTCTGGACTCTCCATGATTACAGCATAAAGGGATCTCTGGGGTTAACCGAAGGTATAGTATTATTAAAAGTATATAATTTTGTATTATTTGTTGAGACTTATTTTTATAAACCTAATTTTCACCAATTTAGCTTCAAAATTTAAAGATATTTTAACTCAACAATTTTAGTTCTTGACATTACAAACAAAGGAAGACAATTTAGTTCGAACAATTCTTGTTGTATGTATTTAATCGAATGATTTAAAGGGCTTTTCGATTTCAATATTCAGTGTCTGATTTTTGTTTCCTCCCTCCTCTATTTTTCTCTCCCTCTTACCTCCCTACACCTCTTGCCCCCTTCCCTCCCACTGTCTTCTCCCTTTTGCCTTCCTTCCACAGTCATCCCCATCTTGTCACTTTCCCATCGCCTTCCCTCTCTTGCTTTGTTTGCTATATTACCCTTCATATTACAGGTCCCCTTTTCTCCCACCAATTTTTGTCTCTCTTCCCTCCCCCCCCAACTTCTATCTCACCTCTCTTCCTCACCTAACGTCCGTCCATTTCTTTACTACAACTTGTTAAAGTAGCCGGTGAGTGTTACTACATCTTGTGAAAGTAGCCGGTGAGTGTTATTGCAACTTGTTAAAGTAGCCGGTGAGTGTTATTGCAACTTGTTAAAGTAGCCGGTGAGTGTTATTGCAACTTGTTAAAGTAGCCGGTGAGTGTTATTGCAACTTGTTAAAGTAAACAGATTTATTAATATCAACGTTTCTCTGCACAAATTCTCTCCATCGTTTTTCTCTCAAACTTCTCACTACTAATGAATATATCATAATGTATTCGTTGTCAATTTTTAAACTTCTCACCGACTGCCTAATGGTAGTTTACTGACTATAGCTTTTCATCAGATATTGGTGAGTTGGTAGTTAAATGCTTGTTCGATCAATTGATTGTTTACTGGTTATAATTTGCAAAGATAGTGACTTTGGCAGATATTTGTGAGTTGAAAGTTAAATGCTTGTTTGATCAATTGATTGTTTACTGGTTATAGTTTGCAAAGATAATGACTTTGGCAGATATTGGTGAGTTGAAAGTTAAATGCTTGTTCGATCAATTGATTGTTTACTGGTTATAGTTTGCAAAGATAGTGACTTTGGCAGATATTGGTGAGTTGACAGTTAAATGCTTGTTCGATCGATCAGTTGATTGTTTCATTGCTTGTCAACAGATTGCGCTCTCAGGACCTTTTCCAGTGATAGTAAATATACCCACCCCACGTTCATATCGGGTATTAAGGGTGTACGTAGTAGCAGATACTGATGTCACCAAGCGTATTATGCTTACCTTTGAATTCTACGGGTGTGAAACTACAAATGATGGTATGGTTTCAATTTGTGTCCAAGATTAACATTTACCAATTACCATTTATCAATTTTAATCAGTCTAGCTCCAGACCAATTATAATTAATCAGTCTAGCCTCAAACAGATTTACTTTAATCAGTCTAGCCGCAGATTAACTATAATAATTCTAGTCTCAATCAGACTAACTTTAATTAGTCTATCTTTAATGAGACTAACTTTAATGAGTCTAGCCTCAATCAGAATAACTTTAATCAGTCTAGCCTCAATCGACTAACATTAATTAATCTAGTTTTAATGAGACTAAATTTAATCGGTCTAGCCTCATTCAGACTAACTTTTATTAATCTAGTTTTAATGAGACTAATTTTAATCAGTCTAGCCTCAATCAGACGAACTTTAATTAATCTAGCTTTAATGAGACTAATAATAATCAGTCTAGCCTCAGTCAGAATAACTTTAATCAGTCTAGCCTCAATCGACTAACATTAATTAATCTAGTTTTAATGAGACTAAATTTAATCGGTCTAGCCTCAATCAGACTAACTTTAATTAATCTAGCAATAATTACACTAGTATGAGATAAGACTAGCTTTCGACCATCTTGGTTGAGAATTATTGAGATCTGATGCTTTACATGCATCTGTATCATTGCACAAGACAAAAATTCATATGACTTCAAATCATATGCAATTGTTTTTATGTTAGAATGTAAGAAATAAGGTCAGTGCCTATGTAACTGCTTGATTTGTGATTTTGCATGTGTGGGTGTTTGTATGTGTGATATTTTTTTATTGTGATTTTTTTTAATCATCTCAAAAATCCACACCAATTGTACAGATTATTTAGACAGCTGTTAAGTATGTACATTTTGTTTTATATGTAATAAGTATTTAAGACAGAAAAGTCTTTTAAATAATTAAATAATTTTTTGTTTAAGACAAGAGATGAACAACATAAACTGTTATTAATTTACTCTAATTGTTTCCCTTTTCAGTGGTAGGCCAATCCATTTGCCTATCAGCTCCGAAAAATCAAACAACAAGTAAGTTAAAAGTATTTGTAACGCTCTAAGTACATATTTCAGAGAGAGGGGTTGGGGGGTGGAGAGACAATAACAGACAGAGAGAGATGTGGATGGGTGGGTGTGCGGGATAAAGACACAGAAAGAGGGAAAGACAGAGAGTAATGAAGAAAGATGAGAGTGAAAATGAAGGAATACAGAAAACGATATATGTAAATAAGAAAAATTTTACAAATAGTATTTGAACACATTTTATCACTGAGGGCCTCTACATTTTTTTTAAATGAACAGAGTTTAAACTATTTAATTAAATAGTAGGTAAACCAGTCAAACAGATTTGAGAAGTGTGGGTAAAACGTAGGTGATGCTTGCATATCTTATTAATTTTAATCCAAGACATTTTAGATGCAACAATTTGCCCCATATTTTGACTTTGACAGTATAACCTGTCACATTCTAAATTCACTATTTTGAAATGCCACATTCTAACTTTCTAATTCAATTATATTCACTTTAAACCTGTAACACTTTATTTCCTCATATTCTGCTATACCTCAATATTATATGCAAGTTTTAACTCTTGAATTTAATTCTGCTATACCTCAATATTATATGCAAGTTTTAAGTCTTTATTTTATTCTGCTGTACCTCAATATTATATGCAAGTTTTGACTCTTTAATTCTGCTATACCTTAATATTATTTGCAAGTTTTAACTCTTTAATTCTGTTATACCTCAATATTATATGCAAGTTTTAACTCTTTAATTCTGTTATACCTCAATATTATATGCAAGTTTTAACTCTTTAATTCTGTTATATTGTAAAGTGTCATACTACTCCGTCACATTAGTATCTGTAATGTCTCCACCTGCCGTAATATTTTACGTCACATTAGTACTGTTAATCTTAGTATGTCACATGATCTCTTGACAGACACCCTTTTTTTCCGCCGATCGTTTTTGACTGCTGGAACCGCTGTCTACATCTGTGATGGGGTTGTGGGTCAGAAGTAAGTGACTAATTAGTATCACGATGGTTTTATTTAGTCATGGTCTGCATCGGGAAGGGGGGGAGAGGATGGGTCTTGACAATCAGGGAGGTGAGTGCATAAATTTTATTGTTGCCGTTATTACCCTGGTCAATACTGTGGTTACTAGACGTAAGGGCGCTTTGTTCCTGTTATTGCCCTAGCTACTACTCTTAAGGCTAGATGCAACAGCATTTTTTTCCTATTGACCCAGTTGTGGCGGATTCTTACGCGTGAGTACAGGAGGAGATAAAGATGAGAAGAATAAAATGTTGATTAATTTCTCCCGTGCCCGCTTCTGGAAACTAACCCCGCTTCTAGGTCACAGGCCGCACAAATAATAAACAGACGCAAAGCGTCACGAACAGTCTAGTCCTATGGTAACAAGTAATAATCAATAATCAATAACTAGCTCGGACCCCCCAGACTACGTGGGTGGATACAGTTCCTAAGCTAGTACACATATGACGTAACGGGTCGATACACGAAGTGTTGAAATCAATTAATTTCAAGAAATTTAATAAAACTTTAAAGTAAATGGAAAAGGAAAACAACCAAGTAAATGACTAAAATAAAATATATCTCACACTTAACGTCTTTTGAACTTTCTCGTTTGACTTGACCAGAGGAGAATCAGTCTTCAGCTTGAGAACAGCATCAGTGGTTCTGTCCCCTGGATCCTGTGAATGACGCCATCTTGATGCGGCCCCGCGAAATAACAGCTATAGCAGTTGAGACGGCTTTTTCCTTCGGCTGGGTCGTACCAATTGTAGCGGTTATGTGAGCAGTTTGATTCTTGAGCTGGTCGGGCCGCATAATAATAATATTCCTCCTTTTATGCAGTGTTTATTGTAGTACATCTAAAAAGTGTCACTTGCACTCATTCAGTTTTAGAGAAATGGAGAAGGTGTCACTTGCACTCATTCAGTTTTAGAGAAATGGAGAAGGTGTCACTTGCACTCGTTCACTTTTAGAGAGATGGAGAAGGTGTCACTTGCACTCGTTCACTTTTAGAGAGATGGAGAAGGTGTCACTTGCACTCGTTCACTTTTAGAGAGATGGAGAAGCTGGACAAACTCGCTCTCACACACACCTCGTTCAAACCTTAATTACTACTTACAAATAATAATAACAAGAAGTATTTAAACAAGCTGTGGAATAAAAGATATTAGTTTTTACAGTAATAGGCTAGAGAAACCACGACTATGGACCTTCTGCTGGCAATAGATCCTGAATGATAAAATCCAGGGAAAATTATCTCACAAGTAGGCCTACGCAGATTCAAAAATATTCAGTCTGGAAAGTTTTACTATAGATTTATAAATATGCAGTCTGGAAAGTTTTACTATATAGATTTATAAATATGCAGTCTGGAAAGTTTTACTATAGATTCATAAATATTCAGTCTGGAAAGTTTTACTATAGATTCATAAATATTCAGTCTGGAAAGTTTTACTATATAGATTTATAAATATTCAGTCTGGAAAGTTTTACTGTAGATTTATAAATATTCAGTCTAGAAAGTTTTACTGTAGATTCTTTAAAGGAGATGCTCCTGGGGGTCAAAGGCAATCTAACTGAGAGTTCACAAACATACTGACTTTCATAGATCACATAAAATCCTGGCCGATCCCACTTGTTTGAGTTCGAATTCTTTCCACCTCATTGCTCGCCCTGAGCTTCTACACACCCCTCTCCCCAACAGCACTTTCATGCAGCACTGTCCTCTGGGAAGCTGAAGGCTTTCCCAGCATGCAAGGGTAAGACATGCAGGTTGAAAAGCAAGTGAAATGCTACTCAGAACTGATAACAGCTCGGCATCGCTCTCTGGTCATTTACCGATTGTCCTTGGCAGTGATCGATTGTCCATAGCAGATGACGGATTGTCTATGGCAGATGACCGACAACAGCAGACTGGTCACTGCTGGCGGGTCACAGACGACTGAATTTGGGTGCTTTTATAATTGAACACACTCTACATCCCCGTGCTGATTTTAAACTCCACGTGTTAAATACCTAGCTTCTAACAGCACTTGCAGTACCACGATTTTACTTGCCGAACAATTGCAACCACGATCTACTGACTTATGTAGGAAGGGAGTGTTCAGCCTTTCCCTGTTCAGAAATACACCAACTTCTGTAGGAAGGAAGTGATAAACCTTTCTCCCTGTTCAGAAATACACCGACTTCTGTAGGAAGGAAGTGATAAACCTCTCTCCCTGTTCAGAAATACACCATCGGAACAAGGCAAAGACGCATCACTTCCCATGACAATTAGTGAGTCTCGTCCACCCATACGAGATATGTGGTGTTACGGTAGAAATAGTGAGGATACTTGGTGTTATGGTAGAAATAGTGAGGATACTTGGTGTTACGGTAGAAATAGTGAGGATACTTGGTGTTATGTAGAAATAGTGAGAATACTTGGTGTTATGTAGAAATAGTGAGAATACTTGGTGTTAGGGTAGAAATAGTGAGAATACGGGTAGGGAGACTAAAAGTGCAGGATAGGAATAGTAAAGGTCTAGAACTCTAGATAGATCCAGTGAAAGTGTCCGGGTAAGGGAATGCTGAAAGGCAATAGAGGTTTCAGTATACAGGTAGGAAGGATGAAGCTGTACTCTCTGATAGGGTGGTATATGATGTTACAGGAATAAATAGTCACCATAACAAGTCATGCATAAAAATAACATGCAAACACAGCATAAAACTACAATTATAAAAATAATTTGAATTTATTTGCACTTGCTGTGATGAAGAAATTGATTTTATTATAAATAATAAGTATTATTTTAGAGGTAGAAAATGGTTCACAATTAGAGAGTAAACAGCTTTTACATCATAAATAAAATAGAGAAGTTCCAGTGCAAGCGTACTTGTGAAGATTAAAAGTTAAAGTCATAATTAACGTGTATCACTCTTGCTCATCCTGTTTAAATTAACTTTGTCATCAGATTGCCTTTCTTCTTCTATTTTCCTCTCCAGGGGCACGGAACAACGGTGTTTTGTTTCCATAGATGGAGGAACAGTGTGGCAACGTAAGTATGATTCTAGCTGGTAGATACACTTTGTAAGTATGATTCTAGCTGGTAGATACACTTTGTAAGTATGATTCTAGTTGGTAGATACTCTTTGCAAGACGCCTGTGTCCAGACATTAGTCTCATTTAAGTTTCAGTATATTTGTAGTGTTAATGTTGACACTTGAATTATCATTTACAGTAAATGACAATACACACATATACACACAGATGCAGTGTACTTTTCAGTAACGTGCAAACACACACACACACACATATTCATAAACACGCGTATTCACACCTAACTCCACACATATATACTGGCACACTGCCATTCACACACACACACACACACACACACGTACAATCATACACAGACACACGCTTACAGCACGTGAATGCAGCACACACTCCAAACTGCCATTCACACACACGTACACAATCATACACAGGCACACACTCCAAACTGCCATTAATTTTCTAGAAGTTGTGCTGCTGTCACTCTTACTGGAAGGAACTCGCGACTAAAACAAGCGGCCCAGTTTCAGGGTGCAAGAGCAAAATATTCAAAGAAAAGCACCACCTTGGTAGTGGTAAGAAGCAGTACACTTAGGTGCACATGACTTTAATGTTTAGCTCATTTCAGATATCTTTTAACCAAAATAAAACGAAGACAAACAACTGTGCATTGGTTTGCGGTTTCCAGACGCTGCAGACACGCGTATCTTTATCACATGTTGTGTCTTCATATGCTGCAGACATATCCTTATTACACGTTGTGTCTTCATATGCTGCAGACATATCCTTATTACACGTTGTGTCTTCATATGCTGCAGACATATCCTTATTACACGTTGTGTCTTCATATGCTGCAGACATATCCTTATTACACGTTGTGTTTTCGTAGCTCTGGACAAACGAGTCGCCTCGATGGTCGGACATGAAGCCGGAACCAACCGAGTATTCGCTATGGCCAACAACGGGCTCACTTACATGAGTTCTGGCGATGGCGGTCTCACATGGGCCAGCACGCGCACCAGTGACGTCATCAAAGCTCAGGGCTTGCCCACGTACAAGGCATCGATCAATGTGCCCTGGTCAGACGATGTGGGCTTGGTGGCCAACTCGCCCGCTACAAATTACTTACAGTCACCGTTCGGAGGTAAGTGTTGCAGTCGAGAGATAGACCGATTCGCTTTCTGCTGCAAGCATTACTGCTTAGAGAGTTAGAAGCTGTTCTCAATGTGGCCCCTTTGAAGTCATGGGTGTTACTTATAGTTTGTAACTAATTTTTTTTTCTCTGTTGTTGGAATAGTGTTCATTATATACAATCGCCCAACTTTCAAGCAACTGAGGCAACAATGATATGACAGATTTGAAACCTGACATCTTCACTCAGTAGTCGTTCAGTACAATCGCTTGTCATAACATGCAGTAAAAAGTTACTTGATAGGTATGACCTTGATAACCAAGTAACTCGTTAATGGTTAAATAGATCAACGGTCATTCTCTAAGTGATTTGGTCCAGCAGCCACTTCGCCCTAAAGTGTTTTAAGTGCAGACCAGTGAGACGGTGATTTCTTCCAGTGACTTCTGACCTTTGACCTAATGACCATGTAGTCATTGTAGTGGTTAAGGATGGTCACAGGTCAGCATCAAGTGTTCCCGTGGAGATAATTATATATTATTGTCTTGCAGGAAGGATCCAAGAAATACCAACACTGCATACGTTTTTCAGATTTGTGTTTGGATCAATAAATATTCAATTCTACTGTGCGATAATGTAATAACGAAATTAGCAAATGACAAAATTTACTTAACAAATGGAAACAAATACATTTGCTCTCTCTCTCTCTCTCTCTCTCTCTCTCTCTCTCTCTCTCTCTCTCTCTCACACACACACACACACACACACATACACAAGACCTACGTACACAAACACACGGACAGAACCTCTCACTTACTGGATTTAGGACCAGCTTAGATCAGTAACTTTTAGAATTCTTGTTGCACAACATGACAAGAAAACCACTCTAAAAGAAATAACTGCTTATCGATACACCTGTATCAGAAAAGGTAATAGCTAAAATGTCACTTACTTTACACAATTATGCTCCCCTTCTGCAATCTAGACGAATGTAATAGTTCGTCATGAAAGAAAGCCTTGTTTTTTAAAAAAAATCTTTTATTTTCCTTCCAGCCACCTTCTATTCTTTGATGAAAAACAGTGGTTCTGGGTGGACAAACAAGACGCTGTGGAAGTGCTGCCCTTGAAATGGCTACACATCATGGACCAGTGTTTCAAAATTATAATAAGTTAGCGTGTAATCACTGACCAATACTAAAAGTCATAATTAAAAAAGTAATGAACCAGTGTCTTTAAAGTCATAAACAAATGACTAACAATATTTTAATTCATAATAAGATAGTCACTGTCCAGTATGCAAAATTATAATAAACAAACCATTGACCAGTATTTAATTAACTAAAACACTAACCAGGCGTTATTAATGAGCAAATCGATGGCCAAGAATAGACTGATAAAAAAAAAACTAGGGCACTCAATACAGTGAAAAAGATTTTGATTTATTTTTATCTTTAAAAACAACAACAGTTATTTCGACAAGAACAGAAATATTTCGTGTCTGTGTTGACCTATGCCCAGTGCCTGTCTTAAAACGAAGTATTTTGATTTTCACATTGCGATATACATATATTCGTTAATATAATTTTTAAACAATAGAAAACGGTTACAAAATATTTGAAAACATCATTTTAAAAATAAACACTATAACATAACACTATTAAAAAACCTAAAGTATTTTCGTGCATGTGTTGCGAACAATTTTATTTCAGTTATTGTTTTTCTGCTATTAATGCACATTGTTTTGAATATGTCAAATGGGTAATTTTAGTATTAATTGTAGCATTTCTGCTATTAATGTATATTAATCTGTATATGTCGAATTGATTTTTTTTTGTTTGCACCAATTATGGCACTTCTGTTATTAATGCACATATTCTATATATATGTCGTCCTAAAGTGAAAGATAGATGGAGTGTATGTAGGAACATTCAACTAAATAGAGATTTTATCAGATTTCCCGAGCACTTGTTAGTTTAGTAGATATAACCCATCTCATTTTCTCAACTAATTGTAACCGCCCCAAACCCAGCGCCACAAAGCAGGATTAGTTCCCTTTAAACGGAAATGAACTTGAAACAACGCTTATGGCCGAGTGGTAACTGACAGAGCAGTAAAGTCAATTTGTAGAAGAATAAAAGGAAAACAACCTGTCTATTACACTCTGCACTTTGTTGTGTTGTAGTCATAGTGTACAGATATAGTTTTCTTAGCTTGACGCCTGTAATCCTTTTTCTTGTTTAAATTATTTTGTTCTCAGTATGAGACGGTTATGATCATCAAATGAATCTGAATTTAAAGCGTTCTGTTTTCTCTTTTTTCAGGTATAATAATTTTGCGTTGTACTTTATTACAAAGTGTCTTCCCCCACCCCACCCCTCTTGTAAGTAATGACAAGGTTAATTAATGTACACTTGCTAAATATTTGCACAAGACAGAAACAAAATGTGATACAATGGTTTGTTTATTTTTATAGTTTGGAGCCACTATTAACATTTACAAAACGGTTTGTTTATTTTTATAGTTTAAAGCCACTATTAACATTTACAAAACGGTTTGTTTATTTTTATAGTTTAAAGCCCCTGTTAACATTTACAAAACGGTTTATTTTTATAGTTTAGAGCCACTATTAACATTTACAAAACGGTTTGTTTTTATTTATTTTTTTTTTTATAGTTTATTATTTACAAAACGGTTTGTTTGTTTTTATAGTTTAGAGCCACTATTAACATTTACAAAACTGTTTGTTTATTTTTATAGTTTATTATTTACAAAACGGTTTGTTTATTTTTTATAGTTTAGAGCCACTATTAACAGTTACAAAACGGTTTGTTTATTTTTATAGTTTAGAGCCACTATTAACATTTACAAAAATAAAATTGATATTAAGCACGCATGTACACACACACAATCACTCAAATCTCAAACTTGTAAGGTTTAATGATAAAATATATAAATACCCAACTCCTCAAATAAATTGACATAATTAAAATACATAATCTGGTAATACATAACCAAAATACTAACAGCATAATAATACTAGTTTTAAAAAATACAGCTATGAATATAGTCAGCAGGCTCAAGGTACCAAGTAAACGATTTAAATAATTGTTTAGTCACTTCATTGTATTTTTGCCTGCTTGATGATTGGTGGTTCTAACAAAGCCCCTATATGTGTGTGTGGTACAACCGCCACCTCCCCCAATCCCAAATAGAAAATGGTAGATTTCTGCTAAAGGATTCCCCGTATATATATATGGCGTGTGTGTGTGTGTGTGTAAGAACAGCATAGAAAATCTCATCCATTATCCACTAAATTTCAGTAGAATGGAGGGGTGCATGTTTAAACATATCTGTTGAAGGAGAATTGTAGAATGTGTGTGTGTGTGTCCGTCCAAGATGTGCAGGAAGGGCAAATAAACAGTAGGTCTAGCATACTTAAGTTTAGAACAGTTTCATTTCGCGTGAGGAATTTCAAGGTCAGCTTTAATTTCCTTAGCAACACAAGAGCTTTGTGCATTTGTACATAAACATTACATACTCCGTCCGTCCGTCCGTCGTACTCTGGCTGTTCCGCCCAGTGTCCTTCACTCTGTCCACACAGGAAATCTATCACGTTTAGAGCAAACTAAATGATCTGCTTTAGATCTTTCAACCTAGCAACTTTTTCCCCCCTTCCATTAAACATCGAATCAAGTTTGGCAAGAGTTCCGTACCCCTCTAGTCCGAAACTGCTTCATGTTACATTTACGATTCCAGACGCGATTTTACAATATTTTCATTGCTTTCCGAAAACACTAGGTGCAAGAATTGTAACCTATTTACCGCTGCACTAAGGTTTTCCGACGTATTTGTAAATACGCAAGGTGAAAGAGTTCTATGGTGTAATATCATTCGACATTTGAGTAATTTGTGATAATAGTATTTGATCTACACTATTTATCACAACTTCAGTATTTGTATAAGTTTATCTAATTTACTAGTAACTCTCCCCTAGGATTCATTAAAAGGATCTCAGACATTGCGGAAATTTAAAAAAAATATACTAAAATATAAACTAGCGACAACCACGCTCACCCTGCCTCTGTTACCAAAATAAAAGGCAATTAAAACACCTCTCAGTGTACAATATAAATTGGTTATGAATGGAAAAATTAAGGTTAATAATTTATGTGGAGGAATACTAAGTTTTGTTTTCTGAACATGCTGCACTAAAGTGAGCAAAATGCCTTGAGAGGAGAATGCTAACATCCCTTCTGGTGAAAACAAAGACGTCACTTGAGCACGTGCGCTCGGAGTGTCGAGCACTTTTGAATAACTTCTGAAAGCAAGCTCACGCGTTTCTCTTATGTTTTAGTCCTATCTTTGGCTACATTGCACATGATAGATTAACAGTATATTTTGCTCTCCCCTCCCTACTTACATCTGATCCATGAATACAGTTTTCGCCTATACAATGAATTGTTCTATTTAATATTTATGATCGTACACCAGAAATTGCTAAATTTAAAGTACCTCTGTGCACAAGAGTTGGCGACACAATTTTAAAAAATAATGTTTTTGTATTCTGAATTAAAGAGTGTATTAATTACTTTATTACTTCTTACTGTTTTCTATTGAAATGCACTTTTAGTCTGATAATCATTCCAGTTTTGTATGAAATGCACTTTTAGTCTGATAACCATTCCAGTTTTGTATTGAATTGCACTTGTTAGTCTGATAACCATTCCAGTTTGCTCGTCCAAAACCGTCCGAGTAAAATTGAACAAATGGCAAACAATATTAATTACAGAATTTTTTCAACTTTAAGTGTCATAATTTATTCTGGAAAAATGTATTTGATAATCTTAATGTTATTTTTGGGAAAAAAGACTGATAGCCGATTATCTCATTACATAATGAAAGTAAACGAATGACATTTTTAACTTTGAGTGACTTTCCATTAATAGCATAACAAATGAATATTGCAAACCAGAGCAGATAAATACAATGAACTAAGAAAAATCACTTAAATACAAAAGTGATACTAGTTATATGTCAGTACACTTCATTCACTCTCAGCACCCACAGCTTGTACATGATCATTTTGGGTATGAGATTATGGTGTCACTAATTCTCTCAAATTTTATTATTGGTATAAATCTTACTATTGTGTCAAAATTGTTCTGAGACTGAAGTTGTAGCCTTCTCCATATATTAAGTGGTCTATTCACTTATTTACAACTGTGGGTTTTGTTTTTCAAATCCACCCAAATCTATTTAATGTTAATCATTAAGTAATTTAATTTTCTCCTACAAAAAAAAAATGTTATTTCTTGAGATGTCAATAAAATTCTTTTACTAGTCTATGCAATTAAGTGTCGCCATTATTAATGAGATAACAGTGAGGGTGTATGGTGAAACACGAGTGGAAAAGAATTCCAGTCTTCCCCCTTCTGCCTATCAATGCATGTAAATAAATAAACAAAACAATCCCATCATGGTCAAGAATGGTACTAAATTCTAAACAAAAAACTTGTTTCAATTAAAATATTGCTGCACACACACTCAAATAAACATACTGAATCATTTGCCAATCCTTGTTCTTAACAATAAATCCCCAAGACCTGAAGCCAGTTTCCAATGAATACTCCTTGTGGAGTCACTGTGTTAGGTGATTAAATCCAGTGTTCTGATAAAGACAACAGCTTTTACAACCTAGCTATTGCTGCAGTTTTAACTTTTGAATCTCTCAGCACAAGTTAATGAATTTATCAATTAAATGTCACACAAATAAATGATTGTTCTGAGATTTAATTGAACAAAGTTCCTATAAATATAACTTCATCCTGACTGAATTTGAGACCGTTAGGTATTTTTTTCAGTATCCATTCTGCATTACATTTTTTAAAATGTTAATTCCTTTCACAATATTTTAAAAAATTGATTGAGAAATCGGTATTCCATCTGAAACTTCAAGCCATAGCTAGATTTTCCTAGTAATATTTCAGGTGCATTAATGTAATTTTCACAGCAAATGATTCCCTTTTACCATACCTACACCAAATCATGCAAAGTCATTTACAGTTTCCTGCAAATACAGCCATTTAGTTTCCCAAACAGTCATTTACAGTTTCCTGCAAATACAGCCATTTAGTTTCCCAAACAGTCATTTACAGTTTCCTGCACACACAGCCATTTAGTTCCCCAAACAGTCATTTACAGTTCCCTGCACATACAGCCATTCACACTTTTCTGCACATAATGCCATTCACAGTTCCCTTTATACATTTAATATATACTTTCCTGCACACAGTGCCATTTACAGTTCCCTGCACACATAACCATTCATAACTTCCTGTGCATACAATAATTTACAGTTCCCTGTACAATCCATTTACACGTATATCTTCCTACACACACAATCATTTACAGCTTTAAGTAGAAAACTTAAAAAGGACACCAGGCTAGCTGTACACATTTGCAAAGAATGAAATAACTATAGCTGAATATGTTTGTAAAAAATGAAAACAAAACAACCAGAACATAATTTGCAAAGCAGAGCATTTAATAAATTAATCAAGAAGACTGATTTGTACTTATGCCCTTAGAGATCTGAGAAAAAGATATGCATAACAATGGGGGGTGGGGGAGGTGGGAAGCATAAACAAAAAGAGAAGAAAAACACTATAAAGCCATTTAAAGTGTTTCTCTACTCAATATATATATCAAGATAAAACTGATTAAGCATTGTAATCTTGTGAGCAAAATGAAATCCTGGTAACTCTTGCTTCAGCTTTGCAGACAAGCAAGAGAGAGTATAACAAATACATACTTTTGTATTTCACATACAATTAAGGCCTCGTGTTTCAACAATTTTACAAAGATGCAATACACAGATATGCCACAAACCACTGATTTGTATTTATAATCAGCTTAAAATTAACTAATAATATTAATTGAAATTACAATAGATAATTTTATAGAGACAATTATAAAAACAGTTCACACATGTGTACGTTCATGCAAACACAATCATAAGAAAACTTGTTATGGCAAATTTCACATTCACTTTTCTTCTCTGCATGTATCACAAGGGTAAAGATGCTCCCCAACACCACCATTACTTACAGCTACAGTTTGATGGGCCTCAATGTTTTCATTGTTGATCAGTATTTTGTGAATCATTACTACAACAGTTTAATAGGCCTCATGTTTTTGTTGTTGATAGTACCTAGTAAATCATTATTGCAACAGCCTAATAGGCCTCAATGTTCTTGTTGAACATTATCTAGGGAATCATAATAGGTTGATAGACCTCTATATTTTTGTTGAACACTATCTAGGGAATCAACAGTTTGATAGGCCTCAATGTTTTTTGTTGTTGATTAGTATCTAGTGAATCATTACTGCAACAGCCTAATAGGCCTCAATGTTTTTGTTGAACACTATCTAGGGAATCGTTACTGCAACAGTTTGATAGGCCTCAATGTTTTTGTTGAACACTATCTAGGGAAAACAATACCTACAAATGGTATAATTTGCAAAATAATGATTTAATCAAAATAAACAGTAATATAAAGATTTAATTTTTAAATGATGTAAAATATTCAGTATTTTCCTTTCAATGCATGTATCCTTTGATGGATACACTATTTTAATATGCCATTCTGAAATCTTGATTCAGAGAGATCTGCTTATACTGATAAGCACAAATGAGATTAAAATCTATAAAGCTTTAAGTCAGAAACTATTGAGATTAAAATGAGATTAAAATCTATAAAGCTTTAAGTCAGAAACTATATCCTGCTATTCAGGGGTTTCAGATGGGGGTGGGGTTAGTTTTCAGTAAATGAACCAGTTATCTACAAAATGAAGCAAAATAAAAAAAAACGGTATTGGTGTTAAAACATTTTCAAACTGGAATGAATAAATTCTCAGTCAATAGTGACTCATAGATTGCATATGTGGGCTCAGATATAATGGTTGAATGAAACAGAAGGATAATGCATTGGTAGAAATAGATATGTATAATTTAAAAAGCAACAAAAAAACAATACACCATTAATGGTTGATTGTGAATGGATGTGAAAACAAATGGAGATTACAAACAAACAACTTTTCAAGTAATTTTAATATTGTAATATATATATATATATAAATGTATTAAAAGATAAAATAGTCACACACAAAATTTATGCCAGTGAAAAATTCAGTCAAACATATTTTTCCTTTGCATAAAGACCCGTTCATTTAAAAAATATTTAAATGAAAACCAAAATAATAGTAACCTCTAAGGCAAAAACTGTTTGACAAACATGACCATGCCAAACACACATCATGATCATTCCAACCATATTTCCATGACCACTTCAACAACAGTGAATGACTATTCCAACCTAATTTCAATGACCATTTCAACAACAGTGAATGACTATTCCAACCACACTTTATCATTCATTATGCACAATTAAAATATTTTTCATCTTAAATTTTCATATGATAGGAGTTCATATGCACTAATATAAAAATTATTTTAAAATCCTATGACAATTTTCCTTCTTGCGTTATTTTTAAAAATAAAAGGATCATTTGTTTAGTATTAAGACATATAGCTGTACAAAAAGAAAAATAATGTTTATTAAGGTTTTACCATGGCAGTTGAAAGATGGAAACATCTGTTAAAAATAAATGTGTTAGGGTCAAAGGATGTACATGAATACAATTCTTTCATATAATTAGTTTGGTTAAAAACTGTTTAAGGACTAGAATTTTTTAAGTAATTTTTAATAAAATAAATCAAAGCTATAGTACAAGTTAAGCACATTGCTGAAATTCGAATCTTCTAGGTTGAATATTTGGATTAAGTATTTTTTTTAAAATGTATTCAAGTCAAATAACTTTCACTTCCTACAGTTTAAAGTCCAGCAATATTAAATGTAACATCACTAAATACCCCTAAGTAGAGTAGTAATATTTTTTAAAAACAGTTAAAATTAACCTAACTTAATTATCACATGTGCTTCAATTTTTACTTGTGATTGCATAGCAGCATTTTTCTGTGGTGGCAAAAAAGAAAACTGCTGAAAACTATGCATAAACATAACATTTTAAACTAACTTATACACATTTCAAGTTTAGCACACATCATAATATTACTGTCCAATTCAAGACTTAAGACAGTTTATGGTCAAAAGCTAATGTACATTTATCTTGTGCACATTCCAAGTTTAGCACACATCATAATGAGTCCAATTCAAGACTCTGTTTATTTCCAATAACAGAATGCATGATGTAAAATGCACTGCTTTCATACAGTGACAGTACTGAGGCAAGAGACAATTATTAGACAGTGATACAAGTAATAACATTTTTATTAAATGCACAGCAGTTAGGTTTAAGGCAAATGTACTTGAAATAAAGATATATAAAACTAACAGAAAACCATTGGTTTTAATAGCATAATTATATTTCTCATTTTGCCAAAAATATTTTAGAGATATTTACCCCTTGCTATTTAGCATAAATAATATGATTACATGCTTTTTAAATAAAGTAAAATGAAAATAATATAGTTATAATGACAATTTATTAATCAATGAAAACTTATTTATATTTTTTCAGTACTTGAGATCCTCCTGAAATGGTCTTCATTTGCAGGTTTATTTTTTAAATTGTATAAAACTTTTCTTTTCTCCAAAACAAATAGTTAAAGCATTTATTCCAGATAACAAGCTGTAGAAATGTTTTAAAATAATTTATTCTTGTTTTGTGTTGATGCTGTTGTTTTAAAGTCAAATGAAATCTACAAAATTTACTAAAGGGCAGCTTATTTAAATTCAGGCTAAAAAACACATTATCCTCAAGTCAGTTTTTAAAATGAAAAGTAAACTAAAATGCAGAGTAACTGAACATAAATTTCTAGAAGTTAGCAGCATTACAGTTTGCTGCATTATGTCATAGTAGTATTGCTTTTGTTGTTGAATCTTTTGGTTTTCATACATGAAAGTAACTGTCACACTACATAATGCATTTTCAATAAACATAATTGTGTTTATACAATACAAAAACAAACAAACAAACAATCTATATGCATACTGATAATAACAGAAAAGTACAAGAGAAAGGCTTTTAAAATGTTTTTGTTAGTAACCTTCAAACCTCACAGAGGTAAAGTGCAAGGGCAAGCACCAATGTTAGTCTGTAATCGTTAATGTTGCTATGGAAACATGTAGTATTGCTTGACATAATTGTCAATAACAATGGTTGTGAATCAATGGAGAAGACTATTTATCAAGTGTCAAATACGAGACAGAGAGTGAATATTAATGATATTCACTCCCCCATTCACACGTTTAGAGTTTTTCACACACAGTAGTAGACACACCTGTGAAGAACCTTTCAGTGATGAAGATGATGAAGGCAAAGATTTTGCAGCAAATGTGTTATCAATCTTGTCAATGACTAAGTCTAAATATCATTTACTCATATGCCTAAAATCTGTCGCAATGCATGAAAACATTTTGTTAATACGTAGGATGAAAATGATGATTGTGTAGCTAAGGAGGCGACAACTTGTTAATAACAATAATGGAAAGTACATCAATGACCATTGCTTTGGTGTCTTGTTAAGACAGAATCCTTTTTAACAGGGTGACGAAGAACCTTGGATGAGACTTTGCTGATGTAGAGAACTGCTAGAGGAGTGATAGGAAATTGCAACGGTAGTTTCCTTGCTAGGGCTGGGCCTTGAATAAAGTACCTAAGAAATTGGAAAAACCCATATCACATGAATAAAGTACCTAAGAAAGGCAAGAGCCCCCTCCACAAACATGAATGAATGAAGTAACTGACATTTGTCACTAATACTAATGTACTATTAACATTACATAAAAAGCTGAAAAGGTAACAAAATGTTGTATGCTGCAACTAAAGCCATGTGTAGCCCCTGTTTAGGTATTTGTGTGTGTCATCGTGTATGTATGTGTACAGTCGCATCCCCACGCTCTGCAGCAAAGTAGGTCATCGGCCGCTAGTTTGAATCACCCGGCGTGGTCTGCTAACAGCTATATAGTAATGTGTATGACTGTGCCATTGAGTGCGTATTTTTATTGTTTATGATCACTCCCTTTGTTTCAAAGCGCGCCCTATATTGGCGTTAGCTGTGTTAGAGTGCGTGCCTTTACTGTTATATACTGTTTTAGGTAGTTAGTGAGTGAAGTTAATATTTATATATTTAGAAAGGAGATAGTTTATATTTTTAATTGATGTATTTTTGTATGATGAATAATGTTATTGTATTTGTGTATTTTGTAATTTATGTGTGTGTGAATGCTTTTCCTGAAGCCCGCCAACACAGATTTTATTTTACTAAAGGTTTAATTCTTTAGATTATATATATGAAAAGATCTGTATATTAAAGTATAATTAAAGTAGTTTCACTATATATTTGAATTATTATGTAATTGTTAGGCATATAGCTATAATTGTTAGTTGAAAGCAAGTAAAGAAACACAAAAGTTATTTTTAGAAGCCTTTCCACACTAGATTTTCATTTTCATAACCCGTGGGCTTTGGGGAGGGCCGCTCCTATAGGATATAATGAGCGTGTGTGGTTTGAGTGAGAGTCACCTAGAGTCTCGGCATTGATAGCAGAACTACATTGAGTGTCTGTCTCTGAGTCGTCCTTGGTCGTCTGTTGGCGGTGTGTCGTCTAAATAAAGATCCTATGAAAATGTAAAACACGTGTTGCGTGTTCTGCCTCTCCTCTGCTGTGACTGCCGTAGCGGTATTGTCTGCTTGTCTGTCTTATCATCATCGTCATCGTTCATCCAGTCATCTCCTCGCATCCTAGAGTGACCCATATGACGAACAACTACAACAACCACACTCGATCCATCCACCAACAAAATTGGCGCTGCGAGCAGGATGGGCCCAAAGGGTGCGAGGAATGGCCAAACAACATTTTCTGGCTGGACAGACGGACGGCAGCCATTAACATCATGGCAGAGAGGGGCGGCAGTGACAGCCGACATGGCCCTGAAAGCACACCGCTGGCGTCGTGGCCAAACATTTTCTGGCTCGACTAAGGGACCACAGAAGACGGACGGCAGCCATTAACACCATGGCAGACGGGGACGACAGTGGCAGTCGACCGGACCCTGACAGCACACCGCATGGCACTGACAAAACGCCGACGACCATCCATCGTGGCATGACGGACGCCAACTTCATGGCAGAGAGGGACGGCAGAGGCAGCCGACATGGCCGTGACAGCACACCGCATGGCGCTAACAACGCGCCGACGACCATCCTTCGTGGCATGACGGACGCCAGATATCACCAACAGCAGCAAAAAAAAAAAACGGTCAGGACAAGCTAAAGACGTATTTTTCACTCAACTATATAAATCACAAACTTTGTGCCCCTTTGTTAAAAAGGTATGGACGGTATTAGACATTTTTTTTTAGAAAGAAGAAGAATGGAACAACAAAAAATGTGTCACAAACATTTGCTTTATTTGAAAGACACAAAGTGACTTTTTTTAGTGCTAGTACTTAGTGTAGATTTTAATTTTAATTTGTGTGTTTATGTAATTATTTTAGTTAGGCTAAAATGTGCAGCATTAGAAAGTTGTATTGAATATGATCAAGTTTTTATAAAAAAAAAAAAAAGAGAGAAAATATATAAATATTTAGATGTTTTATTGAAATTGTGCTAAATTCGGGCGTGCATTTATTTTGCTGTGTGATGTTACTGCATAGGTATTGGAATGTAAGTTTTTGTGGCAATATCTATTTTGTTAAGTAAGAACTTATGTCCCGTGTGGTAATAAAGTTTGTAGTTGTATCTTTGTTTTAGAGTTTCGCTGGGTTAGGAATTTGGAATTCCTTGGCTAGCCCTAGTTCATCACTGAGGTTTGGCAAAAGATAGTTTGCATCCTAGTGAGTGGTCTATGTGTTGCTAGCTTTAGTCAGGTCACTGTGGACGCTGGCTGGAAATCGTTTCTCTTGTTACGTGTTGTCGCGTCTGATTAGATGTGTAGCAAATATTTGTTTATTCATATTGTGTATTTGTAAGTAAGAGCGAATGGGCTGAGATGGGTGCACATGTGATGTTAAGTCTCTTTGTTTGTTGAATGTAGTTGTGCAATTAGAGTAGCGTTATAGGAAATCTACGTGTACTGGAGCCAGGGTGCTCGGAAGGTATTTATTTTGGTTACTTCTTTGGTTCTTTTTTTTTTTTGACAGCTGATATGTTGCAGTTTTGTTTAAATATTGCTCTCAAGGTAGGTGCACAAGAGGGGAGGAGCTTAAAAGCACCCTGCTTGTCTGCACTGGCGTCAAGCCCCTTGAGGTTTGCAATATAGGTTTTAAAGGAGCAGGAGGAAGCTCCAGGAATATTTTAGAGTTGGCAGCTGTGATGCTGTATTGATTTTGTGAGTATTATACATTGCTCCTAGAGGTTATGTAGCAGTGAGGGGAGGAGCTTAAAAGCAACCCCATTGTTCTACATTGTGCGTAAAGCAACTCTGGTTTAGCAGATGTGGTCAGAAGTCTCGGTAGTGGTATAAAGCATTGGATGGACAGAATTCAAAAGTAACCATAGAACATTTCTTGTATTTAGAGGTTTCCATTTGAGATTGTTAAAGTGGTATTACTTTAGTATGTTTAGTGATTTGTTTGTTGACTTTTTGTTCTAGATCTTTGAATCATGGAGGACCATGATTATTTTTAGTAGGGGGGAATAATGTAGCCCCTGTTTAGGTATTTGTGTGTGTCATCGTGTATGTATGTGTACAGTCGCATCCCCACGCTCTGCAGCAAAGTAGGTCATCGGCCGCTAGTTTGAATCACCCGGCGTGGTCTGCTAACAGCTATATAGTAATGTGTATGACTGTGCCATTGAGTGCGTATTTTTATTGTTTATGATCACTCCCTTTGTTTCAAAGCGCGCCCTATATTGGTGTTAGCTGTGTTAGAGTGCGTGCCTTTACTGTTATATACTGTTTTAGGTAGTTAGTGAGTGAAGTTAATATTTATATATTTAGAAAGGAGATAGTTTATATTTTTAATTGATGTATTTTTGTATGATGAATAATGTTATTGTATTTGTGTATTTTGTAATTTATGTGTGTGTGAATGCTTTTCCTGAAGCCCGCCAACACAGATTTTATTTTACTAAAGGTTTAATTCTTTAGATTATATATATGAAAAGATCTGTATATTAAAGTATAATTAAAGTAGTTTCACTATATATTTGAATTATTATGTAATTGTTAGGCATATAGCTATAATTGTTAGTTGAAAGCAAGTAAAGAAACACAAAAGTTATTTTTAGAAGCCTTTCCACACTAGATTTTCATTTTCATAACCCGTGGGCTTCGGGGAGGGCCGCTCCTATAGGATATAATGAGCGTGTGTGGTTTGAGTGAGAGTCACCTAGAGTCTCGGCATTGATAGCAGAACTACTTTGAGTGTCTGTCTCTGAGTTGTCCTTGGTCATCTGTTGGCGGTGTGTCGCCTAAATAAAGATCCTATGAAAATGTAAAACACGTGTTGCGTGTTCTGCCTCTCTCCTGCTGTGGCTGCCGTAGCGGTATTGTCTGCTTGTCTGTCTTATCATCATCGTCATCGTTCATCCAGTCATCTCCTCGCATCCTAGAGTGACCCATATGGCGAACAACTACAACACCACACTCGATCCATCCACAACACATGTATGGCATTATTATAATCATAATTATATTTGTCACTAAAAATCTCTCTGCAGAGAAGTTTCTATAATCATAACACACTGTGTTCCTAAACTATTTTCTGCAATAAAAATAATTTCTACTGATTTGATTCTTACCTGTGCTCTAGCCAACAGTATTATTAAATATTTCCTGCAATATTTGTGGGTGATGGCAGATATATTGAAACAAGAGAAAAAATAGTTTAAAATTTGGTGAATTAAACAAAAATAATGATCATTGTTGGAAAACATAAGAAATAATTCTAAATGAAAATATATTTACAATTCTTAAAAAGCAAAAATTTGGGTACATGATATAATGAAAAGCAAAATATATATTCAGAATCAATCAAGAACCTAATAACAGAAACCAATTGTTTTTTTTCAATAAGCACACTTACTTAAACTCTTCCTGATAATGGCTGCGGAGAAAATGCAGGGTGTGTGCATTATGCTCTAGTATAGCCAGGAGAATGAAAAACTGCTGGTACAACTGAACAGCCTGCTTGCTGGACACTACACCATATCGTGCCAAATTAATGATCTCTAGCACCTGTCCCATCACTCGCTCTACAAAATGTTCCTGAAGTAAAAGAAGTGGAATTTGAAAAGATGTGATACATAAATAAACAACAAGACGTATCCTAAACAAAAAGCAGACATTTTGAAAAAATATGGGACACAATCTATAAAAGAAATCAACTCAAGTCCTCTAACATATTTTTGTTGTTGCTGTCCCTTTCTCCTCCCAATGTTGGCACACTGACAATGATTAATCGGAATGAATATGTGGGGTGAGTAACATCAGAAAGTTTTAGCATGAAGAAGTAAAAACAATGGAGTCTAAAGCTTAGGGAAAGTTTTAAAAGATGAATATGAACACGTAGAATAATGCCAGGATCTCTGATTAGAAATCCTGATACTGTAGAATGCAGAAGCAGAAGTGATGCCGGTAGTGATAGGAGTCTTGGGGAACATAACAACTGAGTTGGAAGGCTATGTGAATAAACTATCTGGAAAGTACAGACTTGCCCACTACTCAAAGCAGCGCTCCTCGGAAGTGCCCACATCCTCCGTAAAACCTTGGTTCCCAACCGAAAGTCAACAGAAGTTGTGAAAAAAGGATAAATAATAATAACTGTATTAATGCTGTTTCTAATTAGTATTTAGATCACATAGCTGAAAACAGAACCAAAAGAAATTTTAGCAGTTTACCTTTGTCAATTATATTGCATTTCTTTTTTACCTGACATATAAAGATACTTGACACAGCTGATAAACATGCATTTATGAACAGGTAAATTTCACATGAATTCATACACTCACCAGATGCTTTGTTTCCTCTATGACCTTGACCATCCAGCTGAGGGTGTATTGGACACCTTCTCCTTGTTCAAACTGATTCTGCAAATGAATATGTTTCTCAATAATTAATCACATTATCTATTGTATTGACCAAATTCTGAATATGAATACGTTTCTCATGAATTAATCACATTATCTATTGTATTGACCAAATTCTGCAAATGAATATGTTTCTCATGAATTAATCACATTACCTATTGCAATGGCTGAATTTAGCAAATAGAATCATTATTTATTGCATTGACTAGATTCTGCAAATGGATATGAAATTAACCACATTATCTAGTTTTATGACTAGATTCTCCAAATAGAAAAGTTTCTCATGAAATGAACTGCATTATCTGTTGCACCAACTAAATTCTGCAAATGGAAATGTTTCTCATGAAATTAATCACATAATCTATTGCACTGACTAAATACTGCAAATGGATATGTTTTTCATGCACCAACTAAATTCTGCAAATGGATAAGTTTTTCATGAAATTAATCACATTACCCATTGCACTGACCAAATTCTGCAAATGGATATGTTTTTCATGAAATTAATCATATTACCTATTGCACTGACCAAATTCGGCAAATGGAAATGCTTCTCAGATTAATCACATTAATATATTGACTAAATTCTTCAAATATAGGTTTCCTAATAATATCTGGATTGTGTAGAGCAAAATATTTCTCATGAATTACAAAGTTTCATGCATTGACTTCATTCTGCAAAAGGATCTGTTTCTCATTAAATAAATCCAAGAAGTTGTGGCTTACTGAATCTGTAAAAAACTATGTTTTTCAAGAAATAAATGAAACCATTTTGCTTCACTAACTTAAACTGGTAACTCACTATTCCCTGTATGCGTGACATAAGTTACAAGTAAAATCAAATATCAATCAATGTTAGCAAATAATTTACATGTAACACATTTGCAGTTGTGAAGTGAGAACAGTAGTTTCAATGCTGTGATGTTATGGAGGGTGATGATATGCTAATTAATGATATTACAATATTGACATGTATAATGGTTTGAAGAATGATGATATTATGTTGATTGCTGCAGTTATATAATGAGTGATGACATTATGCTGTGAAAGTAACAATATGCTCAGGTGTAATGTTATAGTGATAATATTATGCTTACAGGTGTAATGCTAAAAGAGTTATGACATTCTGACAGCTGTGGTGTTATGGAGAGTGATGAGATTACACTGAGAGATGTAATGTTATAATGACAGCATTATACTGATAATTATGGTGCTATGAAGAGTGATTATATTATGCTGACAGGTATGGTGTTTTCGAGAGTGATTATATTATGCTGACAAGTGTGATGTTTTAAAGAGTGATGATATTATGCTGACAAGTGTGTGTTTAAAGAGTGATGATATTATGCTGACAAGTGTAATTTATGAAGAGTAATATTATGCTGACAGGCATAAATGTTATGGCATAAGTAACATTATGCTTCAACTTGTAATGTTATGGAATGTTATTATACTATGTTTATTGATGCAGTATTATGGAATATGATGACATTATGCTACAGGTTTACTATTATGGAGAGTGATGATATGCTTTCAAGTAAAATATTGTAGAGAGCAATAACATTATGATGCATCTTGTAATGGTGTACAGAATGATCACTTGCTTCCAGAAACAGTGTGATACAGAATGCTGATATTAAGCTGACAGGGGAGGTCATAAGAAGAGTGATGATATGATTACATAGGTGTAATGCTATAAAGAAAAATGACATTTCGCTGACAATAATATTATTACTGAGAGCGAGGTCATTATACTAGCTGCTGTGATTTTAAGGAGAGTAATGACATGCTGACAGCTATGACATTATGGAGAGTTCTAACAGCTATAACATGTGAATGATGACATAAGTTAAAGCTGTAGATAAAACAGAAGCTTTCAAGGCTGCTTAACTGATGAACTTTTACAGGCAATTAGTGTAAGTGATCTGTGGACTACTCTTTGTAAATATAATTGTTTTTAACAATATACTAGAAGAATTATTTATTTTATTATGAAGAAGTTTAATAATTGTAATAGAAGCAATTTAAGAATCTTCTGGTAGGTAAATAGTAACATTAACTAGCATATCATTCTAAAAATAAACTTAAATAGAATGTTTAGTCAAATCCTAATCATCCCATACTTTGAAATGTACAAACAAAATACACAATAACATTCAAGGCATAAAAGAGTAAAATTCTTCTATAAAAATAAATAAAAACTGGCAATACAACATCCCAACAGTGTGTTACCTGTTTGGCCATGAGCATGAGTTCAAAGACTGCTTTAATAGACACTTGCATGTATTCAGACAGAAGCTGAGACAACTGAAAGAAACAAAGTAAAATGTTGTATAAACATGAGACATCTGAGAGAAATAAAGTGAAAATGTTGCACAAACATGAGACAACTGAAAGAAACAAAGTAAAATGTTGTACAACCATGAGACATCTGAAAGAAACAAAGAGATGAATTTTACTGACTGTACATCATTTCATAGAAGAATTTTTAACACAGCACTATATTCTGGATTTTGCTTAAGAATTCTTATGATACTCATGTTTTGCTATTGCTGTATTCAGGATGTACCCTAAATATATATAAAAAATGTTAATAAACCCCATCCTGAAATATTGGATTTAATATAAGACTTCAAAAAACTTTCATAAAAGTGTATCCTGAATTTAAGAATTCAAAGAATTTCTTAGGCATTTTTCCAGATTAGCCATAAAATTCAAAGAAATAAAGATTTCATAAGCATTGCTTCCATATTTAGCTTAAGAATTCAACGAATTTCCACAGCATTATATCATGGATTTAGACAAAGAACTCCATGAATTGACAAGCATTATGCCCAGATTTAACCTAAAGACTTTCACAAGCATCGAATTCCAGATAGATTAGAAACTATATAAACACTTTATCCTGGATTTAGCCTAAGAAATGAAAGAATTTCTGAAACATTGTATCCTGGATTTAATCTAAAAACTCAACTTTTATAAGCATTGTTTCCTGGATTTTGCCTAAGAATGAAGGTTTAACTATGAGTTTCAAGACTTTCAGCAAATCTTGCACAGAAAACTTTGCTACAAGTGCTTGACATTGAAGAGTAAACAGTGAAATAATTGTGTACATGTAAAGACTAACTGAAATTTGTTAAATTACTATCTCAAAGAGCACAAAATTCAAACAAGTTAAAGCAGCTTCATTAAATATTTTTTCAATCTATAAATACAGTGATTTTATGCTTTTAAATACACTGATACATTTTCATGAAAATTATACTGAAAATCACTAGAATAATTAAAAGTAAAACTATTCTGTTTATAAGAAAATCTTAATAGTTATTTTTGTTTGCTTTAATTGGCAAATTGATGTTTTTTAGAAGTATATTTATGGCAAACATTACAAAATAATTTTGGATAGCACTAAAATGTAAAATTAAATCATATTTTAAAAGAGTGTCTTAATAATTAAAATCTGTTGAACTTAGGTAAAATGAGACTAAATACTGAGTAAGAACTAAGTGATAAAATGTGAATAAAACACAATTACATGATTAAGTGCAGAGATTTGAAATAGTCATAGTGTCTAATTTTCTGAAGACAAAAATTATTTGATTTTTTAACATATATAGTGTTTTATGAATAATAGTGATAAAAAAAATTCTCATGTTTTCTAAAGAAACTCTTGGATCCTAAACATAGCAACACAGCATGTTTACCTCCTTACCCATCAATGTTGTAAGGCCAAACTTTAAGATCCATTTACTAAGGAAAAACATGAGAAATATTTTGGGGGGACAGCCTTATTCTAACAGTTTGTCACTGTGAGATAGTAGGAAAGGTTTTCATGACATATTTTTAGCACTGACAATAGATAACAAAAGAAAATGCTTAGAGTGACATATACTCCCATAAAACATCCACATCCACAAAATGCCATAAAAGATCTATGACAGTTCTCCTGGTTTGAAATCTATTTTATACTACATTTTGTCATTCGTTGTGAATTGGACATTCAACAAAAGTGATCAGTTTATAACACACATAAAATACTACAAAAATTAAATATTTATTTTATGTGTGATTTGCTAACTGATATTAATCATTATGAAATTATACATTATTCATGATAAGTATTCATGGCAAACATGTATATATTACAGCAGTAGAAGAAATCAAAAGCATAACATTTAGTGAAAAACTCATGCAATGGAATCTTGCAGATGAAAACTGATTGCACTCTGTGAAAGACTAACCACATTACAATGTAACACACAAATGAAAACTGATTGCACTCTGTCTGTGAAAGACTAACCACATTACAATGTAACACACAAATGAAAACTGGCTGCACTCTGTGAAAGACTAACCAATCATACATTTCATTGTAACACAGAAGAAAATTGGTTGCATTCAATCTGTGAGAAGTTAATCAATCACACATTACAATGCAACACACAGATGAAAATTAGTTGCATTCAATCTGTGGTGTGAGAAGCTAGTCAATCACACATTACAATGCAACACAAACAATAATTCAATAAATTGCCTCATGCCACTTACAATTCTTGATGTAAATGTAACTTAAGAATATCACAGGAGTGTAGTGCAAGAGAAAAAAAGACAAGAATGAAAAATGTATCAAATTTTATATATATTACATACTTGAAACAACTGTTCATTATTGCTGTTACTGTACTATTTCTGATTTCTGTACTAACAGCCATTTCTGCTTACTGCCATATAAAAAAAAAATTAAAAAGAAATAAGATTGGACAATATGTAAATGAAGTTTCTAAACATTTTCTTTGTTTAGATGAGAAAATCTTGGATTTGCTTGGGTAATCCTTATCCCCAATAAATTAACTGATTCAACAAATGGTACACTGATACATAATGACTCACTTAACTGACTCTAAATAGGTATACTAATACACAATGACTGACTTCACTGACTACAAAGGGTATGGTGATACATGACTGACTCAAGTGACTACAAAGGGTATGTTGATACATAACTGACTTAACTGACTACAAAGGGTATGTCGATACATGACTGACTTAACTGATTATGAAGGGTAAGTTGATCGAAAACAACTGACTTCAAAGGATATGCTGATACACAAGAACTGGCTTAACTGACTACAAAGGGTTCGCTGATACACAATGACACACAAATGACTCTATAATAAGTATGCTGATACAAGACTGATGATTGACTCTATAAAGGGTACACTGCTGCATGACTGATTTAACTGACTTTACAAAGGTACACTTATATATACAATGATTAAACTTAACTGACTCTACAAAAGGTATACTGGTACACAATGGCTGCTACAATAAGTATACTGACTTAATTAGCCATAAAAAGAGTATACTGACTGACTTCCTTAACCCTACAATGAGATTACTAACTTAATTAGCCATAAAAAATATAGTATACTGACTGACTACCTTAACCATACAATGAGGATACTGACTTAATTAGCCATAAAAAGAGTATACTGATTGACATGGCCCTACAATGAATATATTGATTGACTAATCTGGCCCTCCTTTGTAATGCTTACAGACTTAGCATCTCTATCAGGGGTAAATTGCTTATTTTTATGACTATAAGCATAGAATAAATACATTGACTTATTATGTGTATACTGACTAAATTATCCCTGTAATAAAATAAAGATAAAGATGAAATACCTCACTGTCTCTAGTGTGTGTACTGGAGCTGCCCATGCGAGGTGTACTTTTGGATGGCACTGACCAGTGTTTCATCAAAAGTATTTGCTTCTCTGGTGGCATTGGTGGTGAGGTCAGGGTCATAAGAAAATCTATTAGATATCTGCCCCTGAAATAATTTTTTTTAAAACTTATAAATCTATAATCCATTTATTTAATGTATAAATTATGAAATATGTGTTGTTAATCTGTCTGTCTGTCAATATATTGTATAATTCAAACATTAAAATAAAACATTTTAAACTCACCTTTCAGCTTTGAGCGCTTGGATTCTAAATGGCAGAATCTCTGATTCACGAAACATTAAGCTTAAAATAGTTACTATAAGGATCACAAATCTGAAAAGAAAAATATATTCTTATACACCCAGTAATCTGTATATATATATATGTTTTATTATCAGAAAGTGAAATAAAGAAATTTTTAAAATCTAAAATCCCACTTACCAAACAAAATAACAAATGTTTCTAAGAATATGTGAAATTTTTTATAAAAAGAGAAATTAATTAAATTTACTTTTATTACTAATTTCTGTAATTGTTAAATAAAATACATTTAAAAAGTAATTTTATTTTATACAGCTGAAAGAAACAACAAAAGCAACAATAACAGGGAATAAAAATGGAAAAAATATATATTTCATAGGAAATTGAGGAATTCCAACAACGGTCAGGAATCACTTGAGAATTTCAATCAAGTATATCTACACACTGCTGCATCATAATTTCTTGAAGAGTTATTAAGGGGAGTGAATGCATGCTGAAAAATGTTATTATACTGAGTGCCTATTAGAGATTTGTAAAACAGACAACTAATAAGCTTTTGTGTTCAGTTAGATATAAAATGTCTTTGCAATCCAGCAGTGACATGACAATGGTTCTAATCTGTAGCATAAAATATAATGACTGCTTTTGCCTAGCAGCACAAATCTGATAGCGACTTCAGTCTGTAGTGTAAACAAATTTTTTCTTTGGTAAACTAGAAGAGATTTGATAGTGACTTTATTCTGTAGTCCGAACAAATACATTTTCTTACATCTTACAAATACATTTTACATACATCAGAAATCTGACAGTGATTAAAAAAAAATACAGTGAGAATAAAAAGATTTTCTTGGCAAATAGCAGAGTGACTAATTTGAACTGAGAAAAAAAATCTTCTTGTAAAGTCAGCAGAAATTTGCCACTGACAATCACATAATGTGAAAAAAAGATATTTTCTTAGAAAAGCCAGCAGATATATGCCAGTGACTATAACATGGAGTGAGAAAAAAATATATTTTCCTAGAAAAGTCAGCAGAAATCTGCCTTTAATAATAAGTGAGAAAAAAATAATTTTCTTAGTAAAGTCAGCAGAAATCTGCTTATAAAATAAGTGAGAAAAAAATATATTTTCCTTGAAAAGTCAGCAGAAATATGTTGGTGCCTATAACAAGAAGTAAGAAAAAAAATATTTTCCTAGAAAAGTCAGCAGAAGTCTGTGAGTGAGTATAATATGAAGTGGAAAAAAAAATATATTCCCCTAGATAAGCAGCAAAAGTCTGAAAGGAAATCTAATCTCTAGTGAAAACTAGAGAGATTTTCTTGAAAGAGATTTGACAGTGATTCTAATCTTGAGTAAGAATATAGATTTTCTTGGAAAACCAACAGGGATTTGACAGTGGATTCTAACATAAAGACAAAATAAGGCAACTGCCTTTAAAATATATTCCTGTTTGTTTCTAGAATTTGGACTGAGATGTTTGCAGGAAGTAACAAAGAAAATGTAAAATGTAGAACAGAAATTTCTCTAAATTATCTGAATTTGAGAACTTCTATGATGACTTCCATTCAAACAACACTGTCTGAACTCGCACAAACACTTCCAGTGCATACTAAGACCACAACAACCCTGTCTATCACATACACACTACAAGTGCCTACTAAGGCCACAACAACCCTATTTAAACTCTATCACATACACACTACAAGTGCATACTAAGACCACAACAAAAAAAAAGCTAAGACAGCTCACTCTAATTCCCCCATTCGTTGTACAACTGCATCCTCTGTGTGAAGGTTGGCTTCAGTACATGGCATGTATCTAGTCAGTTGTTGTACCATCAAAGCAAAGATATCTCCATTCTGCAACATCAGGTGAATGGGGCTATGATTTTATTAATGGCCCAACAGCAAATATCTGTCTTACTCTTATTATACAAGCACATACAAGCACAAGCACATTTTATTGTCCATGCATTTTTCTACAAATGAAATATAATTAAGAATGAGAAATTAAATAACACAGTGTTCTCTATACTCTTATGGCAGATTTTAATAAGGACATATCTGAGGAAGTTAAAACCAACATTTAATAACAATAAAATCTGATTATTACTGATAATGAAATAACTGATCTCTACATAAGCACAATTCATGTTCTTCAGCTAAATATCCCACTAGCGTGGTCAGAATTGTATAAAACTTACAAGTACTCATAGTTAGTTTATAAGAGTTATGTAATTAGGCTGATAATAAGGAGCACATAACCATGCCCTGTTATAGCTAAGGGACATGACTGTACTTTTTATTACTTTTTGTTTTTATGTCAACTATTTATGCCCTGAGGACAAAGGAACTGACTTAAAAAAATAACACTGAATCAATAAGAACACCCTCTTTGAAAGGAAAATGTAAATAGTCAAATCAAATGCATGCTATACGAAAAACATTTTATACATGCTAAAACTATATTTCCTTACTAATACAAACAAACAAAACTTTGTAAATCAAACAAATGAACTATTGTTACTGTTTTTATAATTATATATGTACTTAACTATTTTTTCACATGCTGCATTTTCCTTATACAAAATATACTTTGTAAGATATTGATATTATTTTTTTCTTGCTGATAACACCTGTACTAATTATAAATTTTGAAAATAAAAAATAAACATTGCTACAGCAGTTGCTTATACACTTACATCTATTCTTCCATTCCAGTGGTTCTTAACCTTTTTTGGGTCATGGATTCCTTTGAAAATCTAGTGAAAGTTATAGACCCCCTTTCTAGAAAAATGTACATAAGCAGAATATAAAAATATATTGAATATTTGACTTTCACTGACCCCCTGTAGCCCATCCATGGACCCCTTGTTAAGAACCCCTGTTCTATTCCCACACATATAAATAAATGTCATACATACTTTCCAAAAAAGTTTTTTGAGAAGGAAATTTTTCTCAGTTGCTTGTTTGAGGTCAGTGAACAGTTTAAAAAAGATCTCCATAGAACTGTTCGGCTCAAAAAGTTTTCGTCTCAGCTGGTTAAAAAACAATTCATATTTCTCTCTGCAAAAGAGAACAGGTTTTGAACTGTTGATATAGCAGCCAACCAAAAAACTGATATTTCTGATTTTATAAAAAGGCACAATTTATTATATGTATCTATATACAAGTGTATGTAGTTTATGAGTGTGTCCATCCACCCATCCACCCAAAGAATTTGTCACATTTAGATATTCTTATTAATTCAGAAACTGTTTCCAAAGGATCTTTTAAAAAAACAAATACATTTCCCTATAATAAAATAATTAATTAAACAATGGGCTAATAATTAGTTAATAAATATATTGTTTAATGATAACTAAGGTCAAAGTGCAGGAAACAATAAATCACAGTATGGAAAATATAATTAAACATGCAATAGTGTGCTAAGAATTGCTGCATTTAAACTGAATGGAAAAAAACATTGTGTAGAGAAGAATAGGTCTTAAGATGGAAAAACTACACTACTACATGCATCATATAATTGCTACACACTATACAAATAAAAATATGTAATGTGTAGAGAAATAGATGAAAGAAGGAAAACTACACTACTATATGCAACATAATTGTTACACAATGTAAAAATAAAAATGTATTCTGTAGAGAAATATATGCTTAAGATGAAAACTATAATACTATATGCACCATAATTGTTACACATTGTAGAATATAAAGAAGAAAAAATTATAGAAAATAACTTTCTTAAAATAGAACACTAGATCAATAAGAGGTGCTTTATTGGTGCTGCCCCTAAATATAATTAATTGTATTAAAATATTTATAAATCCTGTAAGAATGCTTTTGTGATCTAAACATTACTATATACCACATACATAATATACAAGGGATTAATACTAAAATACAGTGCAACTTAATACCCAAATTCTCTCTCCTTTTATAAACCACCCACCCCCAAAATTAAAGAAGACATATATCTCCCCTGACCCCCCCAAAAAAAAACAATTATATACACACCTATATATATATAAATGAGTGTATACAGACAAGAAAATTGTTTCATCTAATCTAACTGTGCAAATATTCAGTATTTATACATGCACGATTAAGAGAACAAACAAAATAACAAAACAAGAACAAAACTACATTTGGCTAAAATCAACTACTCCAAAGATAAGTGCAAAGACAATTAACATGCAATTCCCAACAATATCCAATTCAAGTCAAATTACAACACTAACCAGTTAGTACAGTGTATAAATAAACAAGAAACTTCCTCATGCATCTGATTACTAATTAAATAATTAAACATCTTTAGTGCACTGATAGTTAAAGCAAAGTGTGAAAGAGAAAGCAAGTTTCTAAATGGTTTCATTATATCCAGTAAAAAGAAAATAAAAAAACACCCTCCAACAACAATAAACTGGTTTTTCTAGCTAGTTCATTCCCTTCAGGTAGCGAACACTGCTATATTTCAAACCAACATATTGTCAATTTGAATCAACTGACAAGCGTTCAATGCATAGAAGATTGTTTGGCCAAGAAAAAAAAAAGCAGATTTCATTTTTAATCTCAGTGAAGAATGGGGAAGATACAGAAATATTTTAAGATGTACTGAGGCTATGGCTACAGCTAGACTTGTACAAATATGCTATTCATAATAAACTCTTAGGGCTCAAGCTAGACTCATATAAATGTGTTATTTATAATGAACCTTAGATCTCAAGATTTAGAGGTAAAAATGGCTACAGCTGGACACATACAAATGTGCTATCAATAATTTCTTTGGGGGTTCAAGCTAGGCTTGTATAAATATGCTATTCAAAATCAACTCTTAGGGCTCAATCTAGACTCATATAAATATTCTATTCATAATTAATTCTTAGGGCTCAAGCTAAACTTGTATAAATATGCTATTCATAATTAATTCTTAGGGCTCAAGCTAAACTTGTATAAATATGCTATTCATAATTAACTCTTAGGGCTCAAGCTAAACTTGTATAAATATGCTATTCATAATTAATTCTTAGGGCTCAAGCTAAACTTGTATAAATATGCTATTCATAATTAACTCTTAGGGCTCAAACTAGACTCATACAAATATGCTATTCATAATTAGCTATTTAGGCTCAAACTAGACTCATAAATGAATTATTTATAATGAACCTTAGAATCAAAGTGTATAGGTAAAAATGGCTACAGCTACACACATATAAATGTGCTATCAATAATTAACTCAAAGAACTCAAAACTTTGAGAACAAATTATGTTGATTGTTGAATTTGTAGATGACATTTCTTTCTTCCTGATTTTATGGATTTTAAAATATATTTCCTTTTCTATTATCTTAAACTTGTGCAAACTAGTTGGATGATACAAGTAGAATGGCATATAAAATCAAGGAAAACCATTTCAAAGATACTAATTACAAGAAAATCCCACGCAAAATATACATTTCACATAAAAGACAACTAAAAAAGAAATAATTTCCTGTTCCTAGTGAGAGTGCAACATGTAGAGGCTACAGATCCACATGCCAACATTTACAAGCAAATATTTATGACTGTGCTGAATAATTGTTTACACACCCCTAAGCAAACTAAAACATATTCTTCCAGCGTAGTGTCATGGAATGTAACAAAAATGTAAATGGCAGATGCAAGCATACACAAAAGATTGAGTGTGAAATAGAGGAAATATTACTGGAAATAGTTCTATATGTAATAATAGTCCATTAGTAAAGCAGTAAAGCATGCAATATATATATATATATATATATAATAATGAATATTCATATAATTTATATTTTCTGAGGTAAAAATCCCCTGATATTTTCAAATTCTATTAAATTTTTGAACAATATGATGTTATTAGGCAGGTTTGGGGAGAGAATATAAAATCCACACAAAAAAAAAACCCAACAACAACACAACAAAAAAAAGACACCCCTTCCCCCCAAGCCTCAAGTGAATGCATGTAAATTAATATGTGAACTAAAATGCATCTGCCTAGAATGAGGATGTTCCTCTATGTATTTCTATCAGTAGCTAAAAGAATGTGCAATAATATTTTAGGGCAATCCCTAATGATATAGTTTAATATAAGTGAGAATTTCTAAAAATGTACAGCAGTTTCGTATCTATATATATTAGTTCAATTATTCTTTAGTCCAACACCACTTGTGCAGCTCTCAGAACATAGAACCTCTAATAAAATACACCATGTGCAGACACTACAAGACAGCACCTGTAACAGTAATACATTGATTGTAAACAATACAAAACAGCATCAACTACAGACACTACAATATAGTACTTCTAACAGTGCAGACATTACAATACAATACTTTGAACAGTGCACACCAAGTGTAGACACAACAATATAGTACTTCTAACAGTGCACATCAAGTGTACACACTACAATATAGTACTTCTAACAGTGCACACCAAGTGTAGACACAACAATATAGTACTTCTAACAGTGCACATCAAGTGTACACACAACAATATAGTACTTCTAACAGTGCACACCAAGTGTAGACACAACAATATAGTACTTCTAACAGTGCACACCAAGTGCAGACACTACAATACAGTCCTTCTAACAGTGCACACCAAGTGTACACACTACAATATAGTACTTCTAACAGTGCACACCAAGTGCAGACACTACAATATAGCACTTGTAAAAGTATGCATCAAGAGTAGACACTACAATATAGCACTATTAACATTGCACAGTATCTCAAGTGTAGACAGCAAGTGTAGTGCAGACACTAGAGCATAGAATCTCCAATAGTAATACATCAAGTGTAGACATAAGATAGCATCTCTAGTAGCAATATGCTATGTGTAGACACTAGAAAACAGCACCTCTTATGTGCATTAGACTAAGAACATAGTGCTTCTAATGGTAATGCATCTACAATAAATGTAGAAATTAGAATAATAGCATCTCTTATACTATGTGTAATTGCTAAGAACATGGTACCTACAACAGTACTACATAGAGTGTAGCTACACTAATAACATATAATCATTAAGAATATAGCACTTGTAATACCGTGCATATAGTCCCTAGAACACAGTATCTCTAAGAACTTTTGTGTAGTCTTGAGAAGCATAATATGTCTAACAACTTTTGTGTAGTATTGAGAAGCATAATATCTCTAACAACTTTTATGTAGTATTGAGAAGCATAGTATCAGCAAATATTTAGTCCCAAGTACATAGCATCTTAAACATCTTGTAAGTATTCATTAAGAATATAGTATCTCTAACATCCTGTGTGCAGTTCCAAGAAACAGAATCTCTAACAGCTTATGTGTAGTCTTCAAGAACATATTAATAATAACCTCTGTGTAGTCTCTAGAACATAGTACATCATATGTGTAGCCTCTAGAGCATAACAATCTAACACCTTGTGTATAGTTTCTAGAATATAGCAATTAATATGCAGTCTTTAAGAATATAGTGCTTCTAGCACTCTGTCTGCCATCTTTAAAAACATAGCAACTCTAATACCATATAGAATATAACATCTCTAACAGCATTGAAGAGCATATCTATAATAACCAGGTATGCAGTCTCTAGAACATAGTATCTTTGACAGATGTGTGTAGTCCCTAGAACATAATATCTTTGACAGATGTGTGTAGTCTTCAGAACATACAATCTTTGACAGATGTATGTAGTCTCTAGAACATAGCATCTTTGACAGATGTGTGTAGTCTTTAGAACATACAATCTTTGACAGATGTGTGTAGTCTTTAGAACATACAATATTTGACAGACGTGTATAGTCTTTAGAACATACAATCTTTGACAGATGTGTGTAGTCTTTAGAACATACAATCTTTGACAGATGTGTATAGTCTTTAGAACATACAATCTTTGACAGATGTGTGTAGTCTTTAAAACATACAATCTTTGACAGATGTGTGTAGTCTCTAGAACATACAATCTTTGACAGATGTGTGTAGTCTCTAGAACATAGCATCTTTGACAGATGTGTGTAGTCTTTAGAACATACAATCTTTGACAGATGTGTGTAGTCTTTAGAACATACAATCTTTGACAGATGTGTGTAGTCTCTAGAACATAGCATCTCTGTCAGATGTGTGTAGTCTTGAAGAAATTGGCATCTCCAACACCCAGTGTATAGTCTTTAAAACAACTTAAATGTGCCATACTTTATGAGAATCTTTAAAACTATAACATGTGGGGTAGTTGTTAAGAATTATGAATTATAGAAAAAAAGTATTAAAAAAGCAATATTTAAAAAAAGAATATTACAAGCATTAATGTGTGCAGCAATGTGCTATATAGATGCTGCCAAAGAATGTGATATAATATAATTTCTAAGAACAAATTGTGCAGTCTCTAAGAAGAAAGCACTTCTAATAATATGCATGCAGTTATTAACAGCAAAGCATCTCTAATACACTAAATACAGTTTCTAAGAACATAACACTTTAATACCATACACAGTCTTTAAAAACTTACTACAGCTAATAACATGTGCACATCTCCAAGTCTCTATTGCCAAGTGTATAGATACAAAATGACCACAATGCATTCCATTTCCAAGCACAATTAGTGATCCAAATCAAAATGGTAATAGGACAAAATAACAACATTTGCTTTAAAGTGCTGTTAAATTATTTGAGTGGAACAAATAAGTCACAGTAAAAAGTATAAAAGAAATAATATTTATTCATTTTCCTCACCTGTAAGAGCTAGAAAGAGCAAATAAAAGAAAAAGAATGAATTAGCAATACATCTTCATTTTATCATACACTGCATAATATTTTAGGGGGAAAAGATCTTAACTTCTTAAGTAAGTACTAAAAGTATACTACTTCACAAGTTGGAGAGTGATTTAATAGTAGTTGCTATTTTGTCTGTTGTACTGGTATGTTTTTTATACCTATACCTTTAAATCATGATATATCCCAATCAAATAAAGATATCAACATAATGTACGGAGTGATCCAGTTTTATTTTGTTTTTGTTGCAAGATTTCTTTAGGAAACAAAAATTACTGGAGAACCAAGTTGCTTTCAATGATGTTTACCATGCAGCAGAAAGACAGTGTTGGAGATAACAAGGCTTAATGCTTATCACTTTGGCTTTTTGTAGCACAAACACAGGATATCTCCAATATAAAATATCACTTTGGTTATTTGTAGTACAAACATAGGATATCTGCAATATAAAATATCACAAGATAATTTCAAGCTATTTTCATTTTTATCTGAGCTAGAGGTCAGCTATATTCTTACTCTGGCTCAGAGCAGTTCATCACTTTTTCTAATCTTGGAATATTTAAGGCAGACACTCAAAGATGTTACACAAAACAGAGCCTGTTAAAAGCTATATGAGTTATGATACCTCTGGCTGCTGAATCCTCCAGAAACATTGGTGGCAGGCATATTGACTTCCTGTGTAGAATCCAGTGATAAAGTTGACCTCTGAAAGGGATTTGGGAGTTGAATAAGAAATCAAACAATATATTTTAATTAATTTTTCCCCCACTTCATTTAATATCTTAATAGTATTCTTCTCTCTTTCTCTTGGTATTTATTTATACACCATCTTAAATATGTTTATATACATGTATATATAATATATATAAATCCATTGAGCGCATTCATTATAATTATCTACAATCTTTATTGAAATAAACTTTTAGTTATTTTCCAATTTTGAAACTTGCACCTTGAATATCAGAAACAATTCACAAGCTGTACAGCATGTCTGTCAAAAACAGTTCACAAGGTGTACAGCATGTCTATCAAAAACAGTTCACAAGCTGTACAGCATGTCTACTGAAACCAGTTCACAAGCTGTATAACATGTTTGTCAAAACTAGTTCAAAACCTGTATAAAATGTCTGTCAAAATCAGTTCACAAGTTGTACAATATGTCTATCATAACCAGTTCACAATCTGTATAAAATATCTATCAGAACCATTTCAAAACCTGTATAAAATGTCTTTCACAACCAGTTCACAACCTGTTTAAAATGTCTATCAGTTCATAAGCTCTACAACATATCTATTACAACTAGATCACATCCTTTACAAAATATTCACTTTATGTCTATCACAATAGTTCACAACCTGTATGAGATGTCTAAAACAAACAGTTCATAACTTGTAATGCATGACAATCACAACAGTTTACAACCTGTACTACATAACTATCACAACCAATTTACAAACTGTACTACATAACTATCACAACCAGTTTACAAACTGTACTACATAACTATCACAACCAGTTTACAAACTGTACTACATAACTATCACAACCAATTTACAAACTGTACTACATAACTATCACAACCAGTTTACAAACTTTACTACTTAACTATCACAACCAGTTTACAAACTGTACTACATAACTATCGCAACCAGTTTATAACATGTACAACATGTCTATCAAAACTGGTTCAAAAGTTGTACATGTGTCTATCAAAGCCAATATACAAGACATATTAAATATATATCAAAACCAGTGAACATTCTGTATGACATTTATCAAAACCAGTGTATAAGCAGCATTAATATGTCTCTCAAAACCAGTGTACAAGCTGTATAACATATTTAGCTTAGTATATAATCATATGCAAAGAAGTTAGATCAGATAAGAATATCAAAACGGTGGAGACAGACCCTCAGTGCAATTGTCAGCACTGACCTTAGGTTGCCACTGACAAGACTAATTTTACCACAGACAGTCACACACACATGCATACATGTACTCATACACACATGCACGCACACACATACATACACACAATCTATTAATATTATCATTAATTCATGTTTTGATTCTCATAAAAATTTCCTCCCATTAACCTATGCATCAATCTTCATAAAGAAATAAAAGCAATACAGCTTTTTTACAATAATTTTACAATTTTACAATAATTAAGAATATTTTATTTTTTAAAATGTTTAATATACCAGAACATTTTCATGTGCTGCTGTTTCCTGAATTAATTTAGAAAACAAAACATTTCTTACTATTAGATAGTTGTTCCAGGCTCCACGGATGAGCATCATCATGGGCGATGCAGTGCTCAGCAAATAGATGTGCAGAACAGTTTGCCTTTGTTCAGGGTTTGAATCCATGGCCAAAGTTTGCAAGCCATTAACAGAGCCACTTAGTTCAGATGTGAAACTGCATTTCAGAGGAAATTAACTGAATTGTTGACAATACAAGTGCAGACATGTAATGCAATTTTTCTCATCAATAAAACTAGAAATGGGTATAGAAATTTAACATTTCTAAGTGTTTCAATATGAGTTATATATTCTATTACAAACTAATTTCAATAACTGCAAAAATTATGTCCCTGGCAATTATACAGTTTTAATACCAAGCTCACTATGATGTGAGTTACTTTAAGGATAGAGCACTCATAAGAGTTAGATACAATTAAATATCCTACTATATAAAGTGCTAGATTCTCCTCTATTAGGTAGAACCAGCTATTTTTTCAAAGTCTTTGGAAATGAATGAAATTTACACAATATAACTATTATGGTGAAATAAGTCAATTTACAGAAAATAGTTGCTTAATCTTTCAATGCAATTTTTAAAAATGGGGAAAAAAATGTGTTTTTACATGTTTTTACATTTTGCCATTTTTGAATGCACCCTAAAGTAAAAAGTTATTATTTGACAGAGCTAAACTTTTGCATACCTCATGTATCCAATGCTGACATGAAGCCTGATTTTTTTTCTAAGACAATAGCTTTTTTTATTTTTTGAGCCATAGATTCTCAAAAATGAGAAAATAAAACAAATTGTGCAATGGCACTTTGAGCAAACACTGAAAATGAACAATATTATTACATGTATTAATGCTTTTTTGCTTATTTTGAGTTCCATTTGACTTGTTTAAGTAATTATAAAGAATAACAATAAAAATAACTGACATTTTTAGTTAAAAAGCACTTATTAATGTCTTATGTTTTAACCTTTAAGTGCTTATCAAAGTACTGAATAATGCTCTGGCCCTGTGGTTCAATGCAAAGCAGACCTAAAAGTGGTCTTCATTCTCTTACACTTCTGCTCCCTTGGGACTGCATTTTTTAAAAGTATCCAATAACTGCAAGACTTTACTAATGTCGGCTGCATTGATTACTGTGTGACCAATATCTTACTTTCTCCAGCAACTTGATGCTCTCTGACTAATACATCTAATTTCAATATAATTAATCACTAATCTTGTCATCACCCCCAGTAGAGGCAACTGAATACCTTATACCAAACAGTCTAGATCACATTAACCACATTCAAACCAATTACCAATAAAAATGCAAAGGTAACTTCTAGCAACTGTGCAACCTTAATCACCATATTTCAGTCCTCCTTCTTTGACAATGGAATCTTTCATTCATACCTTTCTCAATCTTAAACTCCCCTCTAGTGCTGGCATCAACTAAGGTAATGAATGTTTTCTGTAAGTGGTTGTAACACAGAAACAAGAGTGTATGTAAGGAATGAAAGATGACCTAAACTTTTAATTGTCTTACCTGCTAGATCTCTCCAGGTCTAAGGACAGAGCACCAACATTGGAGTATGAGCCACTTACACCTAGCATGCCTGTCAAAGATGACTGACTTCTTGTAACAGTATTAGACACTGACTGCTGTGATGTTCGGACATCAGGGCTCATGTTACTGCCAATAGATATCCTGGGAATGTCTTTTCCTGAGTCTCCTCCCATTAGGTGTGCCTGCAAAATCTAAACTATTTTATTCACTTTGCAATAATCCTACCATTTAATGTATCTTTAAAGTCAAAGAGCTATTATAATTAATTATTTATTGATCCATTTCTTAAAACAATTCTCTGATACAAATTATTTTATTAATTAATTTTTCTGGAAGCCATGCAAGAGTTTGCAAACATATAATTAATGATGAGTGTCAACAGGAAGGATGGAACCAAAATTTTATTTTATTTCACAATCTAAAAATCATTAACAGACTAAGGGAAGTAACTCTGTTTTGTTATTATGCACTGTATGATATGTGACTCTAGATATGTTCACCTAAGATCTCATTAGTTAGACAAATGTTGTAGACACAGTGAGTGTTATCATTTAATGCTAAATATATATATTTTGGAGAATTATATATATATTGAGTGAATGTACAATATTCGCACATGAATGGTGATGAGTGTTTATGAGAAAGAAAGTTGTCGCACAATAGAATTGCCAATAATGGACATGCCACACACAGAAAAAGGTGTGCAAGGACAAATTATGTCACAAGACATAAAGCTTCTAGAAGCCTTTGAGGATTCTTAATAAAACTAAGGGAAGAGTTATACTCTCATGCTGAAAATGTAGATTTATGTGAAGACATCTTACTTCATTTTATATGGAATTTCGTATACGGAGATTTCATTAAGGAAAGTTGGGAATATCTCTTTCCACCCATTTTTTCATCCGTTTACTGCCTAGTGTGGAGCGACGAGGTAACATGCTTCAATATTTTCCTGGCAAAGTGAGGAGTCCACCTTCAAGACAGCTTATGCACACTATGTTGGTTGTATGCAGTTAATGATAGGAAAGCTGTTTTCATTTCCGTCTGAGCTTGCTTGAATCCCGGTTCAGCGGTTGGAGGGACAGCATCTCAATGCCCAACGGACACGAGAATTTCTGCATCCATAGACATGATGGCACACCCATTAGATGAATCATCTGGTAACGATAGACATCCTTGAGGTTTCCATTGTCATGGTAACCAGCGAAATCAGCGATAATTACCAAGGTTGGCAACACGCCAACAGAGCACATATTTCCACCCACCCACCCTCGTGGCAAAATCTGAGACAGTGCCTAGAACCTGCAGGTAGTGAAGACCAGGTGATGCAGCCATTACATCATATCTTCTCTTTGAAGTACCCCTTATGAGTGATGTGTGAGATTACGTCATCTCCCTAGGAACTTTGATATTACTAAGTGAATAGTTGATAAAAGGCAAACGCGCATCTAGAACTGTTAAGAATAAGAACATTTAGTCTATTCTTGTTGAATTCATTACTATTGTTATTTGTGTAATATGACCACAAATTTAATGTCTAAATACATGCCCTATGTTGTATATGAATTATCATTGTTGAAAGCGGTGCCATTTACCGCATAAGAATTGTGTAATTAATTTTTATTTTACATTTTGAAGATCATCATTTTCACACACACACACCCTTTATTTCCCACAGAGTGTATGACATTGGAAAGTGTATGTTTGACTAATCACTGTGTGAAAGAGTAGTGCCCCAAATTGGGTAATAAACGACCTAATTCATCATTTCAACAAAACTTGCTATTCACAGTTTTTTTGAGAGGGGCGAAAGAATGTGTTTTGTTCCATTTGTCTCTTCATCCTTTTATTCACTTTTATGATACTTACTCATCCGCATGCACAGCCAATAAAACGTTCCTTTACATGACAGAATAAAACTGGGCCCCACCTAAACATGAATGGTTGTCTGTCATTGTGTGTCTATGTAACATCCTGACACAACATATTACTGGCACATCACACGGAGTTTTTTTGGAGATACATCAGAACAAGCCAAAACCAACTTCACCCCTTGTGTCTCTAACTTCAGCTCAGCTCCTTGCCCACTTATGACAATGAGGATGATAATTGACAATGATGGTCTTGATGAAGATGATAGTGGAGGTGATGATAATGAAAATGTGTTATTAAAACATTGCTGCCATGTAAAATAATATATGTACAATATTACAAGTATTACAGTACTACAAGTTCTGTGTAGCACCACAATTTCAATAAGTTACTACAGCACTAGTTTCTGTAAGGAATTACAGTGCTACAATTTCTATAATATATTACAGCATTACAATTTCTGTCAAGTGTCACAATTTCTGTCAAGTGTCAGTTATTATAGCACCACAATTTCAGTAAAGCATTACAATTTCTGTCAAGTGTCAGTTATTATAGCACCACAATTTCAGTAAAGCATTACAATTTCTGTCAAGTGTCAGTTATTATAGCACCACAATTTCAGTAAAGCATTACAATTTCTGTCAAGTGTCAGTTATTATAGCACCACAATTTCAGTAAAGTATTACAATTTCTGTCAAGTGTCAGTTATTATAGCACCACAATTTCAGTAAAGCATTACAATTTCTGTCAAGTGTCAGTTATTATAGCACCACAATTTCAGTAAAGTATTACAATTTCTGTCAAGTGTCAGTTATTATAGCACCACAATTTCAGTAAAGTATTACAATTTCTTTAAGGTTTGTAGTATTGCAGAAGAATTTTTTTTTATTACAGTAATTTGTATGGTACTATAGCACCACAATTTCAGTAAGGTGTTACAGCACAACCATTCGACTTATCTATCTATCTATCTATCTATCTATCCATCTATCTATCTGTCTGTCTGTCTATCTAACTTATAGTATCTATCTAAATAACTGTCATACCAGAACCAATTTCCCTTATTTTTTTTTAAGAAATGGAAAACACAGATCAATGTTCCTATATTAGCATAAAAGAAACAAAAGATATAATTTTTTTTTTTTTAAATAACAGTAACCCCCCCCCCTCCAACCTCCATCCAAATTCCAAACCGCAAACCTTGCTAGAAAAGTCTCCATCCTGTTCATGTACACTGTTAGTGTTAATTGGGGTCACTTGACTTTTGGAACTCCGAGAGAAAAATGGCGTGCACAAGCACCCTGACTTTTCTGTCACTACCTCGGCACCATTCTTCGATTCCCCTTGCAGTTTCACTTCCGTTTCAAAGGCATCCATTCTGGGATGCGGTGGCAGCGGCCGCACAGAGGTCTGGGAGTCGTTCAGCTTCAGACTGGAGATGGCGATGTCCGACTGGCTCTTCCGATTGCTAATGGTTTGCCGAGACGTGCCTGAACGAGAGTCTCTGTGCAAGCCAACAGGCAATTCGTCTTCCTGAATGTTTTCCAGTCGATCTTCCTCGATGGAACGCAGGGCGCTATCGGGATCCCAACTTTCGACGACTGGCAGCGATTTCTTTTTCTTTTTGCTGATGATCGCACTGGTGCGCACGTCCCGCTGGGAGCCCATGGAGCCGCGACTGTTTGGGCGGCTGTGCGGAAGGCTCGCCATACTTTGGGTGAAGTAGCCAACATCTTCGGAACCGTCTATCGAGGAGGCGTAGTCTAAAGGGGTCGAGTTGTTGGATCGGTCGATAGCCTGCAAGTCTGGTGCGGAGCCGCGAGGTGATCGCCGGGAGCGACGAAAATTGCGGCGCCGAGGAGGGTCGTTGGTAACATGGGTGATGGCTATGTGCTGGGTATTTTTCTGTTCTTCCCCAGTCAGGAAGTTCGGGAAGTCATTGATCTGAAATCAAAAGGGTAATGAAGAGTGGTATTAAATATTTATTATCGAAAGAACCAAGGACGAAGTTGACAACTCAGATCTGATCAAGATTCGGGTCAACGTTAAGCATCTCTCGCGCTCAGTACGGTCTTAACACTGGACAAATGCCCATTCTATAGTGACATTTTTATTCATGTAAGTGGTTGTATAGGTATGGGGCCACAGTGCACTGCTTTAAAGCCTGTAAAGCAGTTAGGACGGCCCTGTCGCAATCTACCTGGAACACTGTGGGTTTCAAAGAAGTCAATGCATTCTCGAAAGTTTACAGAAAATGGTGATTAAATTGTACAACACAGAAGAGGCAATGTTTGGCACTTCACACACATACACACACACACACACACACACACACACACACACACACACACACACACACACACACAAACATCGATTTTAAATATAAATTCATGGTATTTTTGTGGTGAATTCATTCTGAAAATATTTTCCAAGATCAGAGGCAAAGCATCGTTTATCTTGTGTGTCTCGGATGCTCTGACATAGATGAATGGAATTTTGCTGCAAGGAATTCTATTTGGGACAAGAAATGTCCATTGTTAGGCTCAACAAGGAATTCTACTCGAGACAAGAAATGTCCTTTGTTACTATGTTGGGTTCATCAAGGAATTCTATTTGGGACAAAAAATGTCCATTGTTAGGCTCAACAAGGAATTCTACTCGAGACAAGAAATGTCCATTGTTAGGCTCAACAGGAATTCTACTCGAGACAAGAAATGTCCATTGTTAGGCTCAACAAGGAATTCTACTCGAGACAAGAAATGTCCATTGTTAGGCTCAACAAGGAATTCTCCTTGAGACAAGAAATGTCCTTTGTTACTATGTTGGGCTCATCAAGGTCTCAAAGTGGCCACGAAAATCTACTGACCGTTCAGCTATCGTTTGAACAATAACAAATATTGCTCAAGCACTGAGCGCCAGTATTACTTTTCAATTTCAATCAATATCTGGTGAGAACTATTGATAGTGGCAGTTCATTCGAACAGACAGCAAGGGTCTTATATTTTCTGTATGCATTATACTCTTTTAATTTTTAGTTTATTTGTTTTCCAATGTGAACAACCCTTAGCAGATGACGGCAACATTAGCTTACAACAAAAACTAGTAAATTATTTTTGAATGTAATAAACAACCCAACTTGTGAAAACTTATTTGCCATTACTAGTACGTCTAACAAAGTACTTGTATCAAGACCAAGCTGGGATAACATTAGCTGTCACACGCCACTCTGTAACATTTTACAAGTCTAACAAAGTACTTGTATCAAGACCAAGCAGGGATAACATTAGCTGTCACACGCCACTCTGTAACATTTTACAAGTCTAACAAAGTACTTGTATCAAGATCATGCTGGGATAACATTAGCTGTCACACGCCACTCTGTAACATTTTACAAGTCGAACAAAGTACTTGTATCAAAACCATGCTGGGATAACATTAGCTGTCACACGCCACTCTGTAACATTTTAGTACGTCTAACAAAGTACTTGTATCAAGACCATGCTGGGATAACATTAACTGTCACACGCAGTCTGTAACATTTTACAAGTCGGCAGATAACGTCACTGACGCCAGTCCACCATGTTCCCCCCCCCCACCACCACCACCACACACACACAGCAGAATAAAACAAAAACAAAATAAATTAGTAACGATTCGTACGGACATTGATGGGAACTGACAGTGAAATCACATGACATTAATAGCAATTTGGTGAAAATTACTAACGCCACCGCGAGTCAAAATAACAATGTTCGTAAGCGATACACTCTCTCAGAGAGACAACAGATTTCGGGTAAATAGTAGGTTGCCTGGCGAGACTAGGGTGTGCTTATGCGAACGTAACTAACATAGTTTGGACCCTATTCGTTTCCGCTAATATGGTGATAAAAGAATAAGCAACAATCAAAAGGAGATTAAAGACACGCATCTCTACAAGGAAATCAACACTTTCGTCCAATAAAAATTCCAAACTGAATGCGTGTCAGTGATATGATAAAAGCCGTCCTCCCTATTATGTGCTCAGCAGTAGCAATTTATTTTTAGCAATTATGTAGAAACTATTATCAAGACGATGAACCACTCTGTTATGAGAATTCCTGAATAGAAATTTGTCAGTCAATGTTTTAGTGAACAGCACTGTTCATTTGAATGGGCAAGAAAGACAGGCTCCAGTGTACAGTTACATTCTATTGGTAATTATTGCTGTAGGTTATATGCAATTATTTTTCCTTCGACTAATAAATCATGTAAGTTAAAAAGTTTTATATATATATTAAAATTAATTAGACTTCTTATCGTCATTAGCAACAAAAAAACCAACAGATAAGTAGCTTCAATCATTAGCAAAAAAACAACAACAGATAAGTAGCTTTAAGCATTAGCAACAAAAACAACAGATAAGTAGCTTTAAGCATTAGCAACAAAAACAACAACAGATAAGTAGCTTCAATCATTAGCAACAAAAACAACAGATAAGTAGCTTTAAGCATTAGCAACAAAAACAACAGATAAGTAGCTCCAATCATTAGCAACAAAAACAACAGATAAGTAGCTTCAAGCATTAGCAACAAAAACAACAACAGATAAGTAGCTTTATAAGTGGTTACTAGTGTTATGGCGACACTAATCATTCGTATTTGCTGGTTAATAATATCTGGCGTACCGTTTGAACACTGTCACTTTAGTGCAGTTGAAACAGTTATGAAATAGCGTGTATGTGTTGTGTGTGTGTGTGTGTGTGTGTGCGTGCGTGCGCACGCGCGCTGTAAGGAATGATTACGTCGGACCAATTTGAAATAGATCCCCAGGGTGAAAAAAAAAGATAAACCTACTGATTAAATATCTGCTCAACCTAGAAATTATAAATTATGAGCAGTTGTGATCAGTGACGAGACGAATATAATATATATGATATATGCACATTCTCTAATCAATAAAACAATTTTGTGAGGGAGAAAAATATGACATTCATTAGAAACATGCACAGCTAACGGGAAAGAAAATGACGGAATGCATCAATTCAATGTCAGTACTTTACATTCATTCTTTCACAAGCGAATGGATACAAGTTATGACAAGAGAAATAACTGCAGCAAGAGAGGCTCTCCACAAACATAATAGTTACGGTTGCACGAATCAGTACGTTGTCAATGGTAAATATTTGCACGCACAGATAGTCAATGCCATTTACCTTTGTGAAGAGTCAATAAACAAAACCGAGGTCCACTGAACAGAACATTTAAATCAAAGTAATAGCGGTCTAGTTGAAGCCTATTGTGACTTGTAAATGCGCCCAATGGTTGCCACAGGTTACCATTATGAATAAAAATTCTCACAAGGCATGGTGTACTGACCTTTAAAGCTTCGCACTTGATGTAAAGTAACTTAAAAAGACGAGTGATGGTCGGCTTAACGTGCCATTAAAATCTGGTTAGATATAGCGTGCCTTTACAACAATAATAATATAATAAATGTGCTTTATTTGTACGACTAGTGTCTTTACTATGCATATAAAGTATGACTTAATTAAAGCAAATTTACATGTCTGCTTTACAATGTCTTTACCAAATATGTAAAGTGTGGTCTAGAATTCTGTAATACGTGTGTATTCAATATGAGTATAGTGTAGTATAGTGTACCTTTAATGTACGTGTAATGACCGGTCTAGTAATTACATTTACACTGTGCATATAAACTGTCGAGAAAAAACCTTGACCTGTGGTGGCCTTAAATTATCAGCAGGTAGCCTAAAAAATCTGTCGACTGCACTGTTAAATATAATAATATGTCAAGTATGTTTTAGTGAGTTTGCAAGAAAGGCGCTGGCGTTTGTATAATATATGCAAGACGAGGCATTTTGTGGGCCTGTAAAATGCAAGTAAAATACGCCACGTAATACCCTGTGTATAAATAAATACATTGCAAACTTATTGTGCTTTTAAAATACACACACACACACACACACACACACACACACACACACACACACACACACACACACACATGCAGTGTGTCTTCAAATGTGATAAAGAACAAATGACCTAGTGACAGCATTTTTTTTAAAAACGTCAACGCTTCAAGTGCCTTTCTGTAAAGGATGTTCTTTAAAACGGGACAGCAGAAAGGACGACAAAAATCCCAAATGTGGTCACAATTCACAGTTGCCATGACTATGGAAACCAACATGAACAGTCCGCGAGCTGAATATGACATGAAATGATTTTCCTGAAAGAGCCACGAAAGAAATCGATCTATAGAGAAAGGCGTACACTACTAAATAAAAGGGCGGTAACTGATAAGAATATCATCGTTCAGTTGCAGTGCTGTTTATACAGGTGGCCTTATTTCTGATGTCTGATCATTTTCTTACACGGAAATCAACATTTTAATTACCATTTGAATAACAACTGTCTTGAGGACAGTACCATACTGTAATCGAATGATATGTTTGACACGGCAAACAATGATCCGCATAACTTAAGTGTCGTGTGCAAACCCTTCGCAGTGGTAAACCGTGGCAGTACATTTTGCACAATACCTTTCTTGGTTCACTGGGTCATATATGTATTGATGCGAAACATTCCAGCAGCAGATATAAACATTTATTCTCAATCCAAATATCATATTGCCCACCCACTGCAAAAAGCCTGCATTTGTCATTTTAAGTCGCGTGTCTGCTGCACATCCCACTTATATATAACAATTGTATTTTACATTAACTCTAAAGCCTCAACTAACAGTTCTGATAATGTCAAAATATCAGGTGTCAAAGTAGAACTTTTTATGACATCAAACTAACATTTTAGTGAGGTCATATTTAGCAAGTTATGGTCTAACTAGCATTATTTCATTGTTTGAATGTATCTTACTAATACTGATGCAAACTTTCTACTGACACCTAAGTAGTATAATTATGACGTCTTTCTATAGCCTATCTATTGAAGTTTGTGACAGTAAGAGTGTATACGTATTGTATAGGTCTATATAAGATCTATGAGTGTATATCCTTACCATACAATTCAACATAGATTTCTGAGTAATGGTGAGTGTGTATCTTTTCTATGCATGTCTACTACATAAGATCTCTGTGCAATGGTGAGTATGTATCTTTACCAAGGTCTGCATAAGATCTGTGAGTGTGTATCTTTACAAAGCATGTCTTCATAAGATCTGTAAGTATATATCTTTACAATGTATGTCTTCATAAGATCTGAGTGTATATCTTTACAATGCAAATATCTGTGAGTGTAAATCATTACAATGTGTGACAAACTAAATTTGCCCCTTCCTATTTTTAATTTTAATTGTTATTTAAGTTGCTAAATTGTCAGTGACCCGACCCTGGGCACTCCTTATGGTGTTATTTTGAAAGTGTATGAGTATGAAGTAAACAGCCTAAGGCAAGAAAATTTTAGATTTGCTGACCTAGTGGAAAGTGAATGAGCAATTTTTATTATCCAATGATTATGATTTATGATAACTAGACTAGCCAAAGACTGAGTTTAAGGAGTTTACTCGCAGTAGAGAATTTTGCTGTCTATTCACTTTTGAATTTGGAGACAAAGAGAGAAGTCTGGCTTGAGTGGTGAGTTTAAACTGACTGATTGAGAGAGAGTGGACTTGGAAACATTTCATACATTTTTCTATTGATATATTATACTTGTATTATGTAAAGATGTACTATGTAAGTTGATTTATTTACTACAAATGTTTGAACTAAGCTATGTTGGTGTATTAATATGTGACATTGTTTGATACATTGTATTTATTGTACCACATTTGCATTGGGAATAATGAATACCGTTGCAGGAAATGTAGAAAGTTTGAGAATGGAGTGTCAGATAAAATGGAGTTATATTGTAATGAATAAGAAACTTAGGCTTGCTCCTTTATTGTATGTTGATTTCTTCTTTTGGTTGTGGTTGAGTCTCAGTTTGAGTGTGAGTTCAACCCTGAGTGTGAGTCTCAAGTGGAGTCTCAAGTTCCTAGCGCTACCCTTCGTTTGTTCACTAGTCGTGACTTGAGTGACCGGGAAAGTGTGAGAAACTTGCAAAGTGTGTTGCAGAGTGTGTAAGCATAAGGGAGTATGCTACACACCTACTTTTGATGTAGCAAAGTAAGAAGGATACTAAGTAATTCAGTCCAGTGAAGATAACACAATCACTGTGATTGTGTTCTGTTCAAGAAACTGATGGCAAGAGAGTGTCAGGTCGGTTGAGAGTAACGACACGTCAGTATTTTCTTGCGCACGAGGAGGGAACACGTGCTGAGGCGGACATTTTGAAATTGTAACATTTTGACACTGAAAAGACTGGAGAAACTGTACTTAATCCAGGTTATGTGAAGTTTATAATAATGTCCTCTAATAACTCCATTTCTATTCTCTGATAGTACTAACCTGCAATTTGTATTGACTCTATTGTTGAACTATAATTAGCTGTAATTTTATTTATATATATATATATATATGTAGACAGAGACTGGAAACTATAATTACTCGAACGTGGGTTTGTGGAATATTTATGTCAAATTATCTGTTTAGTTAAATTTATTGATTTCTTACGTATATTGATATTGATATTCTTATGTTGGATAAGAAAGTGGATGGATATAGATTTAGATAGATAGATAGATAGATAGATAGATAGTAGGATTTGTAGAATTCGTCAAAGAACCAAAACGATTTTTTATCAGTTTGAAACACTGTAATAAAGTGATATTTTACAGGCATCTTGCTATTGCAAAGCGCAGGGATGTGTACCTCGATTTCACATTCCAAAGTGTCTGCCATTTTCCTTATTAATGGCAGTCATGTGATCAAGTCATAAGCACGCTATTCGTTAAAACATTTCGACGTCATTGTTAATGAATCATGAAAATAGGACAGGTTCTCATGGCTATTACAATGACATATTAGTAATGTTTTCATGGTACTTTTGTCCACCTACTGTATTATATAACTGTTGCATTATAAAATGCAATTAAGTGTTAAACGGCATATACAAAAGGTCAGACAGTTATACCGATGTAACGTTAGAAACTGGATATTAAAGCAGAAAACTGATGTGTAATTGTTGTTGGGGCCATGAGGCTGGTATTGCAGCAAAATGAAGTGGTCTTTCAATCAAAATAACATATAGATGAAGTGATTAGGCCCCTACCGGACAATTCTGCTCTAAAAATCAAATAGTCGACAGTCTATGATCTCACAGGCAGATGTGTGCTCGCCTATGTTCACACATTTCGTTTAAAATTAACAGTGTAAACACAAGTCTGGTTTAAAATTAATCCTAGATTTGTTCGCTTATCATTTTCATTTCAGCAAACATGGTCTCCTATATTTGACGCACGCGCCTGCATGGAATAGACAAGATATACTGATTTATCTAAGGGTGCACGTAAGACTGAGAGCAAGGGAATTAAGTTCTTGTTGTGGTGCCTTTTTTTTTTTTTTTTTTTTACTGAGTAACTATTAAAGCCAGAGAGACCTATAGCATTTTTAATATATGCCACGTGATTCCTGCAACCAAGGACGCAAGTGAGAATTTTTGATGTTATCAATAACATGTTTCTACAAGGCCCTTGACGTTCAATTAGCACGCAATACACTGAAAATTGATCTCGATAAATGATTCGAGATACCTCGATGTTAGCCTCAGGGTGAAGTACTCGATCAACATTATAAAGCGTATGCTATCGAGTGCACTTACTGTAGGCATATTGTTGAGAGTTATCGCTCATGCTGGGCAGCAGTACAAGACGCCCGGATGTGCTGGTATGTGAGCGTCGTATGCATTCGTAAATTTTCTGTTGTCGCCATATCAGTTTTAAAAAAAGTATTAGTAAGTACAAAGTGCTCCCCTCCACATCTTTCATCCAGATCAAATGACTTATCTTGTAACAGGTAGAACTAGAAAGGCGACAGACTGTTATTTAAGAATGAAAAATTTAAATGTTTCGAAAAATGAATGGTTTGTTGCTTGATTAATATTTCTTTTCATCCGGGCAGACAACTCCCGTCTAAATGCTGAATGAAAGTGTCCGGAAAGGATTCAACAAATAAAAATATTTACTTAATCGAAATTTATTTTAAGAGGCATGCTTGTGGTTCAAAATAAATATCAGTGCTTCAACAACACTCGAAACATCTAGGCTAAAATTTTCCTTTTCTGTTGTTGTTATCAATTATTTGCTTAATTAAAAATTTTCGGGAACTGTAATGGGCCTCACTGTGATCACCTACAATCCTACATTATCCTGCACAATGCCGTCGCTTGCTGTCGATGTTTTATAGAATTACACATCTGTATGAGGCAAGAGCAGATTTTAACAATCAAACATTAAATAAAGTACTAGTTTTACATTCACAAGAATACCTCTGCGAGTTCTGTCAAGCAGCCTTCTTAGCACAATCAGTTCAAAGACAAACTTCTTCCTGACTCAAAACAATGAAAATCAAGAAACAAATTTCTTATAATTAATTGCCACCTTTAAAGCAAAGAATTTGGTCAATTATTTAAGTGTTCTAAGTTGTCATGATTAACTGTCCAATACATTTATATATTTACAGTCGATTCTATTCCAAGAAGAAACATCTATTACAAGTAAGGCTTCCTCTGGTAAACATAAATTGTTGTCTTAATTTTAGTGACATTGTCATCTATTAAACACTGCCACTATTAGTCCCAATCACTATTAAACACATCTACTTTTAAACCCAATCACCTCTTAAGCACCACTACTTTTAGACTCAATCGCCTATTAATCACCGCAACTTTTAGTCCCAATCACCTATTAAACACCGCTACTTTTAAGTCTTAATCATACATTAGAGTATTAGACACAGCAACTTTTAGGTCCCAATCATCTAACAGACATAGCTACTTTTATATTCCAATCACCTATTAAACACCGCTTATTAGTCCCAATCACCCAATAAACACCCCTACTATTAGTCTCAGTCGATATTAAACACCGCCACTAATAGTCCTAATCATCCATTAAACACCGCTACTATTAGTCTAAGTCAATATTAAACACCCCTACTATTAGTCCTAATCACTTATTAAACACCGCTACTTTTAGTCCCAATCACTTATTAAACACCGCTACTTTTAGTCCCAATCACTTATTAAACACCACTACTTTTAGTCCCAATCACTTATTAAACACCGCTACTTTTAGTCCCAATCACTTATTAAACACCACTACTTTTAGTCCCAATCACTTATTAAACACCGCTACTTTTAGTCCCAATCACTTATTAAACACCGCTACTTTTAGTCTCAATCACTTATTAAACACCGCTACTTTTAGTCCCAATCACTTATTAAACACCGCTACTTTTAGTCCCAATCACTTATTAAACACCGCTACTTTTAGTCCCAATCACTTATTAAACATCTCCACTTTTAGTCCAATATTCTGTTGAACAGCGTTATTTTTAGTCCAAATTATCCACCAGATGCTTCATCAACTGCCTCACTAATTGCTTGATATGTCGACAACTTCTAATGGGCACAATTCCAACTGTTCACGAGATGACGGCATCTTAATCTTAAATAAACACTAAAGTCCATACGTGCATTATCATGAGCGCTAAAGAAACATTTTCCACTTGATATTCACTCCTTGTCAAGATTTGTTTTAAACACATTTCTGAGAAACAATTTTGCTCTCAGAATTTTGCAATGAACAAATAGTGGTCATTTTAAACTAATTTGGATGTGTTGTTTTCCGAATGATTTACAAGACATCATAGTTAATTATGAATATCGATTAGAGCTTTAGGGTTTATAAGATGATTACAAGACATTATAATTAATTATTAATATCGATTAGAGCTTTAGGGTTTATAAGATGGTGCAGTATGAAGTAATATGTATCCTCTTCTTAACCACCTCTCCTCATCATCACCAACAGCTGCAGCGCATTAGTAGCAGAAGTTTAGTGCTAGGAATGGTATATATATATATATATATATGTTGTAATGACTAAATAAAGAGTATAGGCAGGCAGATAGACGGGAACCTTTCAAATGAAAATCGTTATAATATAATATGAAAACAAAATCGTTGTTTATGGTGCATTGTGCAAAAAGTGTCAAATTCGATGTGTAAACAAAACATTAAAAACCGTTATGGTGCATTGTGTAAAATGTGTCAAATTCGATGTGTAAACAAAACATTAAAAACCGTTATTTATGGTGCATTGTGTAAAAAGTGTCAAAATCGATGTGTAAACAAAACATTAAAAACCGTTATTTATGGTGCATTGTGCAAAAAGTGTCAAATTCGATGTGTAAACAAAACATTAAAAACCGTTATTTATGGTGCATTGTGCAAAAAGTGTCAAATTCGATGTGTAAACAAAACATTAAAAACCGTTATGGTGCATTGTGTAAAATGTGTCAAATTCGATGTGTAAACAAAACATTAAAAACCGTTATTTATGGTGCATTGTGTAAAATGTGTCAAATTCGATATGTAAACAAAGCATTAAAAACCGTTATTTATGGTGCATTGTGTAAAACAAGTAAATCTAATTCTATGTGTACAAAAACTTTGAAAAAAAAAACACCGACTATTTATTAAATACTGTGCACAAAAAGGGACTATTTCGGTAAAAAAACAAAAACAATAAATTTCTGAAAAGAAATCTAATCATCATTCGTAAATTTGAGAATGGGGGGAAAAAAAAAGGTTTTTAGAAGTACACCTTCAAGAGTACAACTGGTGTCGTTTAACGCGTTGACATGTTGATAGAATCACTTAAGTACTTGGCTTACGTGTCTTTTCTCAGCCTATGTTGTTCCAATTTAATTTCAAAAGATTTTGCCGATGACTCAGCCTCTGTCCTCACAGCTACGAAATTATTCACCATGAGACACTGTCACAAGTGTAATTATGATTTTGCACACAACACTATTTTATCCCTCTGGTTAATTCAGTCTGTTATCAGTTGTGAATCTACAAAGAAATGTGATTACAGCGTACCTCTGTAAGCTCTGCTCGATCATTAATATATCATTTGTCTTGTCTTTTTCTTATATCTTATATGCATTCCATTCTCTCTCTCTCTTTTACTCCAACTTCACCCACCACCACTCCTTTTAATTTAATTTTAAGTTTTAATTTAATTTTAAGTTTTAATTTAATTATATTCTAAAAGAACACGTTACTGAATATTCTGCTAAAGCGGGTATAAAAGCAGACAGATGACTGGCAGACAGGTCGGTTCAGAGAGAAAATAGATGGTGGCATACTATTACTAAAAGAAAAGGTTAAGTACAGTAAAAACAAAAAGCACTAATTAAGATTATAGTAAAATAAAAACTTAGCTTAAGATTAGAGTAAAACAAAAAACAGCGTAAGATTATAGTACACCCAAAACATAGCTTACGATTAAAGTACAAACTAAAACATAGCTCACGATTAAAGTACAAACTAAAACAGCTTGACATTAGAGTACAACCAACACATAATTAGAGTACAACCAAAACATAGCTTAACATTAGAGTACAACCAACACATAATTAGAGTACAACCAAAACAGCTTAACATCAGAGTACAACCAAATCATACTTAAGATCAGATTATTACAAAAACATAGCTTAACGTTAGAGTACAATAAAAACATAGATTACAGTTACAGTGCAAGAAATACAACAAAACACAGCTTAACGTTAGAGTACAATAAAAACATAGATTACAGTTACAGTGCAAGAAATACAACAAAACACAGCTTAACGTTAGAGTACAATAAAAACATAGATTACAGTTACAGTGCAAGAAATACAACAAAACACAGCTTAACGTTAGAGTACAATAAAAACATAGATTACAGTTACAGTGCAAGAAATACAACAAAACACAGCTTAACGTTAGAGTACAATAAAAACATAGCTTAACGTTAGAGTAAAATAAAAACATAGATTACAGTTACAGTGCAAGAAATACAACAAAACACAGCTTAACGTTAGAGTACAATAAAAACATAGCTTAACGTTAGAGTAAAATAAAAACATAGATTACAGTTACAGTGCAAGAAATACAACAAAACACAGCTTACGACGAATCGATATTATTAATTATTTAATAAACAGCGGAAAGCATTTTCAGTCAAGGGAAGAAACAAAAATATTTACAATATGCACGCTTACTTCCTGGTTTCCTACACTACAGCTAATCTACAACAAAAAGCAAAACAACAAAACTCGATACAAATAGCGTTCATCTGGAAACCGCTGTGCCTGTTGCGAGCGACGCCGGGAATAATTTCATCACTGCTGATATTGCACTATTGTGCGCATGTTTAGATGTCCTTAAACAACTAGATTTACTAGAATATAGTTAACAAGAATCTCATGCCTGCTTTACAAGCAACATGACTTTCTTAAGTCTGAGTTTCACACTTCGGGAGGGCCTTCAGGTATCGCAAATTTACGCACACGATACAGCACAACGTATTACACTCACAATACAACTTATTACAGCCATAGCACAACGTATTACACTCACAACACAAGAACTTATTACATTCACAGCACCACAACTTATTAAACTCACAGCACAACAACTTATTACACTCACAACCACAACTTATTACACTCACAACACAACTTATTACGCCAATAGTACAACTTATTGACTCACAGCATAACAACTCATTACACCAAAAACACAACTTATTACACTCACAACCCAACAACTTATTACACTCTCAACACAACTTATTACACTCACAATACAACTTATTATACCAATGGTACAATTTATTACATTCACAGCACAACAACTTATTACACCAATAATACAACTTATTACACCAATAGCACAACAACTTATTACACCAATAGCACAACTTATTACACTCACAGCACAACTACTTATTAGTACACCCACAACACAACTTATTACACTCACAGCATAAATTTCTAAAATTGTCGCCATTCTATGAAAGCCACTGAGCTGACTTGTGTTTTCTGAAGATACGGAGTTAAAAATAAATCATCACCATTTTTTTTTTTAAGTTAGTTTGTAAGGACCAACAAGTCGATGCTCACTGAGGCTGCATGGCCTACCAATTACAAATTTGCAGAGCTACGCATGCATAGATTATTATTATATCATGTGATGTATTCAGAAACATAACTACTCCCTCATACGAACATCGAGTGAGATTATTATTATATCATGTAATGTATTCAGAAACATAACTACTCCCTCATACGAACATCGAGTGAGATTATTATTATATCATGTAATGTATTCAGAAACATAACTACTCCCTCATACGAACATCGACTGAGATTATTATCCCATTAATATCGCCAGAATCGCTAGGAAGCCAGCGAAATGAAACTAGTAAATCAATCACGAGTCTAAATGCACGTACAAACATGACCGACAATGAAAGGGGAGACTAAACTGGAAGTGTCATTTTAAAAAGGTGGCATGATCACTAGTTTGGCCTTGACATGACTACAAGCACTTGAATACCGTTATGTGCGGGGTAGAGTGTGCCGTTTTGATTGGATGGGAACGGGTGGGATGGGAGAGTGCAAGAAAAGGCAGCCCCACTATCTTTTTATTGTTCTCATATCAGTGACAGAGAATGGAAATATCCCGTATGTTCTGTAAAAACAACAATACACTGTTTCGCAACACCCCATGCGTAGCAACTCAATGTTTCAGTATGTATTTCATATAACATAGTCTACGTCAGGGTAGTCCAACGCATTCAACCCCGAGGGTCACGTACATAAACCAAACATTTAAAGTTCTCAGATCGTTCAAAGAAATATTTATATATGAGCGCAGGCCACAAAACAATTTGACAGAATTAGCCATAGACTTAGAATCATTCTAGTCATAGAATTAGAGATACATTTATTTTCTTCTCCTTCATATAATATCTGTGGGATTTATTATTATTGTTTGTTTGTTTGTTTGTTTGTTTTATAGAGAATCCAACAAAACAACAATCCTCAATTAGCTCAGATTAAAAATTGTGGAATGTTCATTTCAGTATACACATATATCCCAAATATTTTTTTGAAAGACAGAACATTTTCAAAAGAAAATTTGAGAACATTTAAGGAATTGCCAAGGAATTTGAGTTACTAAAAATAAAAGTTACTTATTTATTTACTATTTTATTATTTATGTGAATTTTTTAAGAAAAATATTCTTTTAAATGTTTCATAAAGAAAATGGATTTTTATTTAAATATGATTTTTGGCAAAATGAAATAATAATATGTATAATATGAGTATGTGAAAAAAGCCATATCTTCTGTTGTTTTATGTCAACATAATTAAACTCACAGCTCTGTCTTAAAACTGTGTAAAACATCAGTCAGCACTACTTTAACCAAGACAACTATCATCAGACAATAACTATTACAACTATATTTGCACAATATCTATCAAAACTATCATCACACAAGAACTATCGCAACTACCATTACTCATTAACTATCACAACTATCATCAAATATTAACTATCACAACTATATTCTCAAAATAACTATCACAACTACTCTTACATATTATTATTAACTATTACATCTATTATTACTATTAATAATAATTAATAATACTAATATAACTATTACCAACATTCACAACTACCATCACATAACTATCAGTATCAAAATACCAATCACACAATACATATCACAACTATCATCACACAATAATGTTGAATGTTCAGTGTTTGAGAAAGAATGTTTAAAAAGAAAATAATTTTAGTTGGCTTGACTGCTTAAATTTTGTTATTGCTTAGATTCTCAGAATTTCACAGTGATAGCAAAGTGCAAGAATGAGACCTGTTTTTTTTTGGCTATCAATCACAAATGAAAACTGCTATTAAGATTAGAAAGTAATGCACCAATAATTTTCTTTCATTTCAACAAAAAAGTATGATATTTTTTTTTAAGGATTAAGTTTCAGGAAACAATAATAAAATAAAACATTTACATCTAAATTATAAGTTTTATTTTATAGCTGCTTCCTTTGTGGATAAGTCTTATTTATAAACTAATATTTAAATTTTAATAATGAAAGAACACCACTCCCCAAAACAACAGCAGCAGGAGCACCACTCCCCACAACAATACAAGGATATGGCAAAAAAAAAAATTCTACATAAGAATTTATATAGAAATATAACATCAAAATGTCAACAACAAAAAACACAGATACATATGTTAAAATCAGATAATGCAACAAAATCAAAGTACTGTGTGATAATGAGATAACACTATAGTCTATACTGAATAACTTTTACAAAAACATTGCAACTGACAGCAAAACTACTAAAAAGTGTCCATATTCTTGTATACAGACAAATGCCAAAAGAAAATAAGTACCAGGATCTCAGTTCAGAAATATAGAAACTGGAAAGCATGAAGCTGAAAGCAGAATATGGTATTATTACCAGGAGTGATAGGAGCACCAGAAACATAAAATCTGAAATGAAAAATTTTTGAATAAACTTCCAAACAACAGAAACCTGTTGTTTAAAAAATCTATTTTTTGTTATGGATACTGCCAAGAAATACTAATATAGCTCCAAGATTGCAGCTATGGCTTCAAGACCCCAAAACCAATTAAATTAAGTGGTGATATAAATTAATAATAATAGCAGCAGTAGTAGTTGCTATGAAAAGAGTTAAAACATATGATAATGTATATTAAGCAAAATTATCTGCATATGATGCCACAGTTTATATATATGAATTCTACAAAATGATACGCTATGGGTAGACTTCTGATGTGAGTAAATTATTATTTTTAAAACACAATAACAAAAACCATAAGTACCTAACAAATGATCTACATTACAAGATATCAGTGTGTATGCATTCTTCTATGAATTTTCATTCATATCATACTTTTTTTTAGGTTTTATAAATAATATGTACACAGTGGATATAAAGCACACACATTCATTTATTTTCCTTTTTACTCTGGAAGAAAATATTTTATTTGCTCTACTGTCTGCAGAAAGACAGGATTTAGGTTAGAGCAGAGATGTACATTTAAGGTCAAGCCTTCCTGTTGAAGACAGTTCTAGGAAGCATATTTGTAGTGAAATGTTCAGGATATTTATAACTTCTGAACATAATGCCCAGCAAAATAAATTCTAGTGCTAGTAGTGGAAATTCAGATTTACATACACCCACAACTAACAACAACGAAAGCAGGTGAAAATGACTGTTACATATAAATCCATATACAATTAGAAATTATTCATTTAACCCATACTGTTAAGTAGCACTGAATATCACTATCAGATTAGAAAATGCATACAATGGTGTGGCTTAAGTCATGCCCCAGGGGCAATTTATTATATTTTTATTACTTAATATTTTTGCAAGAAAAATTTCCAGGCAAATGGATTGGACAATATGGGCCCATTGAATGGCCAACTATTTCTCCACTAGAACTGGATTATTTCTTATGAAGCCACCTCAAATCATTTGCTTATGTCCACTGACCTAGAATAATAGATGATCTAAAAGAGGCCATCACATTAGATTTTGCGAACATCAGAGAAAATGTTACGTAGGAATGTTCAAAGATCATGCAACATTTGAACAAGAAAGTGTTTAGAAGAAAATGGCAGCTAATTTGAGCAGATTGATTTTGACACACCCTTATAGCCAGATATAGATGCCTGCTTGTGCAGATTGATGTCCAACAGTTTAAAATATAGGCCTATGTTATTTTATGTTATGCATCAATATCACTTTAATCTGCTAGCACACTGTCATGCATAATAAAACTACATATATATGTTAAATCATATTTACATACTCACAAAACACAATAAAAAGACAGAAATGGGATGGTGGAGAGTACGGGGCTGGGAGATAATGATTTTATTATTTATTGTTGTTGTTAGTTATAAAGAGGACAAAACGCAGCAAACTCACCAGCTCTACAGATACGATATCTTTAAGATGAACAGCATTCTGGATAGACTTAGGAGGATTTTCTGTTAGGTAAATCCATTCATCACTGAGTATAATATATTTAAATGATTTGTTGTCTTTATCCGACACACAGATGCATGATTCATAACCACGAACGCGATCAAAATTTTCAGCTGTTAATGATCTCTGAAGAAAGCTCTCTAATTTGGAGTTCTTTTTCACAAGATCCTGGCTCCCACGCGCCATGCATATTTTGTAGAATGCCGAACATGCGGTGTAAGAGAGCTGGGTTCAATTCATTCAAGAGTCATTGGTGCCTGCGCACGTTTAAGCATTGATTGATTACGTAGCCACCGCAACGACGCTTGTTGGTTAGAGAAACAGGCTTAAGCTAACTTTCGCAATAACACTATTAGAATGAGAACTATTTGAGAATGAAAGAAAAATAAATACATACAAAGACTTAACAAATACGATAAGTCAACATTGATAATTTGACAAATGATTCGACTCTGCTTAATAATACCTGATTAATAAATTATTTCCATCCATAACCATCCCTTTTGCGGCACTTACCTGAAGCAGGTTTGAGACGTATACCAAATAATCAGTAAGTAAAATGGTTGTACACTCAGCAATGTACATGTACATATTTAAAGCAACTACCACAAAAATCAAGATCTACTGACAGGCTAGGAACGAAATGCTGAAATTTATTGTGCAAACACTTATAGGTATCCACCCAGCTGCAAACAAATTAACAAAGAGATGTGTCATGGTTACAATACATACAAATATATGTATATAATATATAAAAGGAAGAACTACTGACCTATCTTAACCGCAAAGTCATTCAAATTTCCACTGCAACCTAACTAATTTTGCACAACGTTTATGTTTGAGAATTATGCTATTACTTGCAATATTTCTGGATAGGATAAACAGAGAATTGTATTAACACGTTGAAATACAGATCATGCATATACTAGAACTCACATGTGCAGCTAAAAATAGTAAATAAATAAAATCTTCACAAAGCTGGAATCAAAGGGACGAAAATGTTAATGATCGTGAGTTATGTCGTCATTGCAAAATCTGTTGTGAAAGATCCTACTGGATTCTTTTCTTTTTTTTAAATGTATGATGTGAAAGTAGCCAACATAAAAAATAAAATAATAATAAAAGATACAAAACGAAATAACAGACAATAAAATACTTTATTTTACTAAGCGGCAAGAACTGTGAAAGTGTCTTCTTAATCTAAATGATGAATATGTGTAACACAGTTTATACGTCACATATTGACGATAATTGTACTAATACATGTGTATGCAGCCTCTTTATAAGCAAGTCATCTGAATGGGAAATTATAGTTATTTTTCTTATTTCATACTTAAACTCATCACATTTATCTTTATGGAATATGGTATCTTAGAAAAATGTAAGAAGTAGTTGGCAAAATTATTATCATTATTTTATATCTATAAATTTATTAGTTCCATTGTAATGTGATAAAGAGAAAACAAAGTCAAATTAGTGTTCCTAAAGCTGAATATAATGAATAAGTTTGAAAAAACTTGAATACAACCTGTAAATTATTTAAAAGCCAAATAGAGTTTGTCTGACATTCTAAATTTGAAAAAAACTTGAATACAACCAGTAAACTATTTAAAAGCCACATAAAGTTTTTCTGACATTCTATGTTTGAAAAAACTTGAATACAACCAGTAAACTATTTAAAAGCCAAATAGAGTTTGTCTGATATTCTAAATTTGAAAAAACTTGAATACAACCAGTAAACTAACTATTTAAAAGCCACATAAAGTTTTTCTGACATTCTATGTTTGAAAAAACTTGAATACAACCAGTAAACTATTTAAAAGCCAAATAGAGTTTGTCTGACATTCTAAATTTGAAAAAATTGAATACAACCAGTAAACTAACTATTTAAAAGCCACATGGTGTGTTTGTCTGACATTCTATGTTTGGTGAAACAATAACAATTTTGGATCTGATTTACAGACAAACTAAGCTTTACAAAATAATTGCCTTATAAAAATAGAATTTCTTCACAAAATTGATTGTTTGCAGATAAAAGGAAAATTGAATTTTGCTTTAAGGGATTATTGTTTCTAAAATAACTTAAATAAGGTTTGTTGGATTATTTATAACTATGAAATTAAAGAAAATGTCCATGCGTATCCATGTAACAAAAAGATATGCCATTTTCCAGTTAAAAATGATTCTGTATTACATATAATTACAAAATAAACACATATTCACGAAATATCCTATGTATCAATTCTGAATAAACACATATTTCAGTGCTTTAATTTTAAGAAAACATTTCAAATGGACCCACCCTTCATGGTACACTTCTCTCTATATGCCTCAGTAATAAACAATAAGGTTGGTATGATGAAGAGGATTGTGTACAGTATTTGACTTGTTTTCAATCAGTTCTTGAGATGACTACCTTGCTTAACAAAGTTTTGTGGTCCTCAAACTCTACAGGAGTGCATTGTCTTTCCTGTAATGAAAATTCTAGTTACACATGTATATGTAACAAATTGAATCTGTCATTTTTATCACAAACTTATATTGATGCCTTGCACTTTCTTAAAATACTGTACACTATCCTCTTTTTTTTATTTTCATCATACCAAATTTACTTCTTTTATTTTAAAGTGTATATTTTATTATTTAAAAATTTGTATATTACAAGATCATGAAGTTTGGGGGACTACTGGTCTAAACTCTCTCGTGTAACATTAACAACAGTTTTGCTTGCATGAAAGGCATTAACTATAGTTCACTTATTATGTAGATATAAAAATTACTGTGATAATAAAACAAAACAAAGCATTTGATGTCATAAAACACTATTACATTCGTATTTTTCCTTAATTATAACGAACATCTCTTTAAAATCAAACCAACGTAGGGAACTTCCCATAGAAATGTCAGATGTTAAGTATTTTTATACTTTTGCTCTTTTATTTTATCTGTCAGAATAGCCATTTTATGGTGAGTATATCTTGATGGATATGAAGAGCACAATTTAAATGGGAATAAATATATATATATATGTGATGTGCGAAACAATCAGTCTGACAACATGACCATCATTTCCAGAATTTCAGCCATTTTTTCCTGATGTAAATCAGTTTATATTTAATTTCAAGTGGAGTAAAGAAATATGGTTTATTTTTTAAAAATCAGCCCAAATTGACTTCGCACACATACGACTCTAAAATGCAAAATATAAATCTAAGTGTCTAGTATAACATTTAATGCAACCAAATAGATTAATTAATCAAATGATTAATTCTGAAAAGAGACCATAAACTAGTTTTTGCCTTACTTAAAATATAATAAAGATATCAAGTATTAATTAAAATAAATGAATGCAAAATACCAAGGATAATGATTTCAAAGACAAAACTTGAAAATTAACCTGGACTTTTTTTTCTTTCTCTTTTTTGTGGGAAAGAAATTTGGGATTCTTAAAGTGTTTCCCTCCACTGAATGGTAGCTAGATATGAGTTTAGATATTAAAATATAGTAGCCTCCCTTGATGAACCGTTCCCAACAATCATATTAGATTGGAAAAAATTAGAATGACACTTTCATTTCCAATCTCATTGATGAAATGACAGAGTATACAATCTAAATGATAATAATAAATTATTGGAGAATGCTTTAACAATCAGCACTCTTTTATTGCACCTTTTCTCAAATTTATTTGTTAAATTAACCGTTTACACACTTACTCAGCATGTTATCAGACAGACCGGCAGACGCAACAACAATATAAATAAGAAAATCATATTTTCTATGCTTTTATTTAAATGTACACATTGTTGTTACAGTGTCGGATTATACTTCTTTCACAAACACAGGCGAGTGTTGTTTAGCATCTTTGTGGTTGCGGTAGATTATCGTGGAAAATATGTATTGGTTGTGCTCCAAAAAGCACAGAACCTGACTGATCATTTCTGATTGTCAATTGAGTAATGTACGAGTAATTTTTAACTGCCTTTATTTTATTTTTATTATAATTTGCTTTCACACTTTTATATAATAGTGGAGATTAAAATTAAAAATGAATTCATTTTAGACATTTTAAAACTAAAGACAAGTCAAACTTGCAAATAAATACTTACATTTATCATTAAAGGGAGTTGATATTAAAATAAAATAAATGTTAAACTCTCTAGTATTTGCATTGTCCACTATCTCAACAGCATTAACTAATAAAGTAATAATAAAAACATTGTCATTGAAACATAAGAAATAAAATTACCAAATAACCATTTAAAATAAAATAAAAATTATAATTGTCAATGGTAAATGACAATTTCATATAAAAACAAGAAACAAACACCATAAAACAATTGGTATTTTTTCCCCAAGGAGTAGAATAACATATTGTTACAAATAAAGCCGCCAATGTTCACAAGAATAAAATTTATGACACCACTTATACAGGAAAAATTATACATATAAAATTTCATCCCTTTAAATCAACAGTTGTCAAAGAGTTTCTGTATTTTGTAAATGCAAAGTCAGTCATATTGGTCCTTTCAACATAAACAGGCCAAAATAATAATTTTAAAAAAAATAGACTAAAAATTAAAACAGATGCTTTTAAAAGATTCTATTTAAAACTAAATCAGACTAAAATTGCAAGCCCCAATCAGTTCATTGTTCCTTTGTACATAAATATCCCACAATACATAAAATTACAAAAACCAGTCAGCCATTTCTATTATGGTACATAAACAGACTCAGAAATATCAAACAAAATAGTAGGTTAAAGATGATAAAATTTGTATTCCTAAGTAAATCATGCAACTTAATTGATTGAACAGGTAAAATTTTAATGACCTGGAATTAAAATATTTCTCATCATTATCATAATATTAAATTGAACAAATTGGCACTTGTTAAAATAGAAGAGACATGAAGCTCTACTCCCATCTACAAAAATATATAAGAAAAAAAAATTACAATGTAAGAGGTTGGCCAAACCTTATACCATTATAATTAAATAAAAATTATAATTGACAATGTTCACTCAGTGAAGAGACCATTTCATATAAGAAAATAAAAAAAACAAACTTGGTGCACTTTTATACATAATATTATACATATAAAATTTCATCCCTTTAAATCAACAGTTGTCAAAGAGTTTCTGTATTCTGTAAATGCAAAGTCAATCATATTGGTCTTTTTAACCTAAACTGGGCAAAATAATAATTTTTAAAAAATAGACTAAAAATTAAAATAAATGCTTTAAAAAAAAAAAAAGAGTATAATATTACAATTCTATTTAAAACTAAATCTGACTAAAATTGCAACCCCAATCAGTTCATTGTTCCATTGTACATAAAATAACCCACAATATTTTGTAAAAATAATATATGCATTTGACATAAAATTACAAAAACCAGTTAGCCATTTCTGTGATGGTGCATAAACTGACTCAGAAACATCAAACAAAATAGTAAAGTAAAGATGATAAAGTTTGTAATCCTAAGTAAAGCAAGTAACTGATGGAACAGGTAAAATTTTAATGACCTGTAATTAAAATATTATTCCTCATCCTTATCATAATATTAAATTGAACAAATTGGCACTTGTTAAAATAGAAGAGACATGAAACTCTACTCCCATCTCAAAAAATATACAAGAAAAAAATTATAATTAGTAATAAACTCCAAATATTGTACATAAGAATACATCATTGAGCTTTTATGACAGTACATATGCAAAAGAAAATATACATAACATTGTATACCCAATATACTTTCCATTCATTTCTCATTACAAATCAAGAGATGTCATAATTTCAGCTCGTATAATGTTTCTACTTTAATGTGTCAACTATATAGATTATATCACATATAGATGTTTAATGTCAAAATTAAAACAGATAAGATAGTATAAAATCATTAAAATGCTATTTAAAACTACATCAGGTTAAAATTACAACCCTAATCAGGTTCATTCTGTGCTTGCACATAAAATAACTGAGAATAATTTGTTGGAGATGTAAATCTGATTTAAAATGAGAAATCATTTAAGCCATTTCTGAGTAGGCAACAAAAGGTGATTCATACTATAAAACATGTTATATGCTGTTAATATTTATTAAACAGTTTATATACTTAAAAGGAAATCAAGCGACTCAAGTAAAATCAAGTAAAAAAGTTATGAACAAGAAAAATGTAAGGAACTAGAGTAATTGTGAATAAGCATATAAATTTTAAAAAGACCTGGAAATAAAAGGGATGTGGAATATATATATATATATATATATATATATATATATAAGGTCATAATTACACCCTCATTTGTAATTGATAACAACTCACTATTTTGCCAAATTGAAATTTCTCTAAAATCACAAAATTCAAATTTAAGTTCTCAAATCCTTCCATAGACAAAACAAATTTTGATTTATAAAATCACTTGGACACTCAGAGACTCATTCAAAGTAATTTAACACTGGTTCATTCCAAGCACTAGTAAATGTAACTACAATCTTGAAAAGTGAACATTAAATACTGGTTCATTCCAAGCACTAGTAAATGTAACTACAATCTTGAAAAGTGAACATTAAATACTGGTTCATTCCAAGCACTAGTAAATGTAACTACAATCTTGAAAAGTGAACATTAAATACTGGTTCATTCCAAGCACTAGTAAATGTAACTACAATCTTGAAAAGTGAACATTAAATATTGGTTCATTCCAAGCACTAGTAAATGTAACTACAATCTTGAAAAGTGAACATTAAATATTGGTTCATTCCATACACTAGTAAATGTTAACTACAATCTTGAAAAGTGAACATTAAATATTGGTTCATTCCAAGCACTAGTAAATGTAACTACAATCTTGAAAAGTGAATATAAATATTGGTGAAAAACAAACTATTCTATGATTAAAGCACAAGTTCTCACATTTTCATTTATAATAAAGTGTATATCTTGAACTAACTGAAGGAGAAAAACTGTGTATATTCATTGGGTATTTATAAATTTAAATTAAATTAGCTCAAATTGGAAGTTGTCAAATTTTAGCAACATACAGTATATTGATCTCTTACATTAACCACTTATTAGAAGAGAACAAAATCTAACATCTTCATCTGTTACCAGATAGAATCAGAAAAATAAAATGTACAGCCTTCACCAGAGCCCCGTTAGCCAGACATGTCAAGGCTTTAACCCTTGAAATGACCGTTTCCATCTCTCGCCACGGGGAGGCCTGGGGTTGGATTTTGAGAGACTGCTGGAAAAAAGAACAAAGCATGCAAAATGGATTAGACAAAACGTTCTACCCCCCTCCTCCCATTCTAATCTGTTGGTCGACCTTTAACCCACCACCTATTCACTAACCTACCTATCAAAAATTCTAAAAAAAATTTTTTTCTTTTTTTTCTTTTTTTATATTTTTTTTTCTTTTTTTTTTCTTTTTTTATATTTTTTTCTTTTTTTTTTTTCTTTTTTTTAAAATAAAAACAAAATAAAAACAAGAAAGATGAGATGAGGGTGATGCTGATGAGATGAGGGTGATGCTGATGAGATGAGGATGACGCTGATGAGATGAGGGTGATGCTGATGAGATGAGGGTGATGCTGATGCTGATGAGATGAGGATGCTGATGAGATGAGGATGATGCTGATGAGATGAGGGTGATGCTGATGAGATGAAGGTGATGCTGCAGGTCCTCAGCACATCGTTGCACCTGACTGGCTGATCCTTGCAGTCCTATGGCAGCTGGTGATGTGGGACCTGCAAACTGAAAGAAGGGATGCAGCATCAATACTTTCCTCAAATAAGAAAGTCACCACACACTTCATTTGTACCAAACATTTATTCCTCTATGCTCTACCCTGACCACCCAGCCTATGCTAATGACCTTAAATATGGTCTAACACTTAACTCACTTTTCCCTCTCTCACAAGCAGAACAACTCCACAAGCGGAAAGGGTGGGGTTGAAAAGTCAGTGCATCTGTGTTTAGACCCGGCTGTGAGTCTTAGCCGTTATCTAAATTCATTTACAATTTTTGCAAAAACACAAAATATGTGTCCCACGATCTCCAAAAGGGTGAATGTCCTACATTCTAACGGCATTCCATCCTCTCGTCACACTACTCTCCCCATGGTCAGAGACCAGCCACTTATTTTTTCAAAAGTGCTGGGCTCCTTGACCTTTGGCTCTGAGCCATTAAAAATTATCTTTACTTTAAGACACATTCCAAAGTGTCATTATGCCCAACATTAGAGATGGCCTACACTCTATTGCCAATCTGACACTCACTCCATTCTGACACACTTAAGAGTATTAAAAACAACAACTATACGTATCTTATGGGAAGTCTGGATGCATGGTCCACTCCACCCTTCAGTGATGCTGCTCTCTGGCATCTGGAATCACTCAAAGGCATGGAATGGTGAGACGACCCATCCCCAGCCTAACCCTGACCCCTACCCAGTGCTTGATGTCACTATACTAATCCCTTCACACCCAATACTCTGCTATTTGCTACATTAATCTTAACTGCCTTCAAACATTTCCGTGCTATTCACCGTAAGGAAATGTTCTAACCTACTCTAGGTGCATGAGCCTACCTCTTCAATCCTACTTATTGCCCTCTAGCTATTTTGCTTAACCCTGCTAGCTAACTACCTTACCTAACCACCTAAATGCCTTAAGGGACTCCCACATTAAATCTACAGCTAATTTTGGTCCCTACAAAGACATAACAATGTATATCTGTATGATCATCTCTGGGAAACAGAGATTCAACATTTAGGTCAAAAACCAAAATGTTTCACCTCCAGGGATATGGGAGGTGTGCCAAAGCGATACCCCACAGAATCGCAATAACACACTTGATTGAGTGAAAGAGAGAATAGAAAGAAAAGGAAGAAAAAAGAGAGATGATCTTGGTGAATGCAATGTCTTGTTTGTGATGATACTGTCCCTCTATCTCTATGCCTACCAACTTACCTATCATATCAATGTTATACAAAACTCAGTTTACACTAAACTTACTTCATGTGATGTGTTTCTCTTACACACATCAGATAAACACTGCTTTAGTGATGTGTTTCACTTACACACATCAGATAAACACTGCTTTAGTGATGTGTTTCACTTACACACATCAGATAAACACTACTTTAGTGATGTGTTTCACTTACACACATCAGATAAACACTACTTTAGTGATGTGTTTCACTTACACACATCAGATAAACACTACTTTAGTGATGTGTTTCACTTACACACATCAGATAAACACTACTTTAGTGATGTGTTTCACTTACACACATCAGATAAACACTACTTTAGTGATGTGTTTCACTTACACACATCAGATAAACACTACTTTAGTGATGTGTTTCACTTACACACATCAGATAAACACTACTTTAGTGATGTCTTTCACTTACTACATCATATAAACACTAGTGATGTGTTTCACTTACACACATCAGATAAACACTACTTTAGAGATGTGTTTCACTTACACACATCAGATAAACACTACTTTAGTGATGTGTTTCACTTACACACATCAGATAAACACTACTTTAGTGATGTGCTTCACTTACACACATCAGATGAACACTAGTGATGTGTTTCACTTACACACATCAGATAAACACTACTTTAGTGATGTGTTTCACACACATCAGATAAACACTACTTTAGTGATGTGTTTCACTTACACACATCAGATAAACACTACTTTAGTGATGTGTTTCACTTACACACATCAGATAAACACTAGAGATATGTTTCACTTACACACATAACACTACTTAATGATGTGTTTCACTTACATCAGAAAAACACTACTTAATGATGTGTTTCACTTACACACATCAGACAAACACTATACTATATAACTTTCCCCAATCCCTGACCGACGACCTAAAAAGATGCCCTTCGCAAAGGAAACAAACCTTCGAACTATCCGACGGATGTTCCTCAGCGAAAACCTACTACCCCCTCTCACCTCACCAGTGACTTCTTCATCCACCCACTCTCTTGACTCTTGAGGTGGATTCTCCATATGCTCAGGGACAAAAGACTGACCCAAAGTGAGCCAGAAATCCTCCCTTTGCACTGAAAGAACCCACGAATCAATAGTCAATCGGATGGGAGGAAAAAGAGCGGTTCTTACCAAGACAGTAGAAACTGTCATGGCTGCTATGCCTTCCTCCTCTAGATCACCTACAGAGAAATCTGTCACCTGACTTCTGGTGGCCTCAGGAGCCATCAGTGCCAGACGGCCAAATCTCCTCGATAGGTGAGACATAAGAAGGACTGCATAGCAGGCCGCAAATGCATGTACCAAGGACAAGACCAGGGTTCTGTCCAAGAATACAGTGCATCTAGGCACAAGCGAGGCCCCTACACCAACCTCACCAACAACGACCTCCAGGAGACGTCGCAGGGCTCGCGTCAATCTCCTCCCTCCAGTCCTCTCCGCCAACTGCACCAGGGTCCTCACATCGCCATAAAACGCAGGAAACCAAGGGGCCTCCATGGCTGGCAGGTGATCCCAGGGAGTAGGTAAGACCAGTCGCTATATGGAGACAATGTCACATTTTTACTGATTTCACTCTTTTTCAAAACTATCTCGGTAATTAGAAGAAATGGGTAAAAATTGCTTTAACAAACAAAGGAATCTTCCAACGTTAAATACAAGTTTTGTTTGTACATTCGAATGATGTATTTATTAAAAACAATCCTATACACAAAATACAGAGTGGAAATGATTAAACAATGATTCCTGATAAGACTGATTTTTTTTGGAAAATATATTAACTAATCGGCGATATTTTAAATTAACTTTATAAAGCACCAATCCAAAATAAAGAACAGCAACTCTTAATGCTGAAGGACTTTTGTCTGTGGGAGATTCTTCTGTAGCTGACCAGTACTTTTCGTTATTTTATTATAACTCGGACCTTAAGAAACAATCTAGTAAATGATAATTAGAATTTGTCATTGAATGAATGATCAGGGTTAAGATTTGTATATAATAATAATTGTATGAGTCAGTCAGTGAGTGAATCGATGTATGGTAAACATTGAGATCAGGAGGAGTAACATGCTACTCACACTACAGACATACACTGATACAATATACACTGATATAGTAGGCATATAATAAGTAAAACTGAAAGACTTTAGCTTTCAATTTTCAAGATATTTTTAGATGTTAATGTCTTATATTATGAAACAAATAGACATCTATTAAAAATAAAGATACTAATATTTACAATTACTGTTGAACTACAAAAAAGTAAACTGTAAATAGTAGCAACTAACACTAATAGTATTTTATTAAATTAAAGAGCATCAGTTTTGCTAGTTTTGAACTGTTTTTTTAAATTGTTAAAGTTCATGCATATATTGTGAAAATATAATTTTTGACTTTATTTAGTTAGAATGATCATGCTGTCAGTTACAGAAATTAGAAACATTGCATTATAATAAATGTTTCATTTTACCTTTTTTCCTCTTCAACAAGTGTGCAGATTTATTGCATGAAACTACATTTTTGAGATGTTATATTTCTAAATCTATACAAAAAGATTAGTCTAAAACTTAATCCTGTAAATGTCTATATTCTAAAGAGCAAGTATACCAAATTTGGATGATGTACATGAAGTAGTTTTTATTTTACAAGATTCCAAAATAGACATTTTATTCAGTTTTTGACCACTTGCCATTTGAAAATTTAAACAAAATGCTAATTTGACAGAATTGTTATTTCATATTCTATGCATCTGTGATCCTTAAAAAAAATCAGCAATATATTTGTGTTCGAGAGAGTTGAAATAATAAAGATGAGCTATGTATGTTTCATAGTTTTTGTGTGGTCATTTCAAAAGGGGTCCGTGAAATCTGTGTTTTTTCTGCAATTTATGCCAAACTTTGAACTGTCATAACATTTTTTCTATTAAAGCTAGAGCTCCAAAAATAACCTGCAAATATCACCTTATTTGGCCAGAATTCAAAATTTGAGTGCTTTTACCTACAGGGAGTCGTGGGTAAGCTCAGGCAATCTCTCGGACAAACGCAATCTCTCTCTCTCTGATAAGCTCAGGCAATCTCACTCTCCGGCAGACTCAGACAGACAATCTCCGGCAGACTCAGACAATCTCAAGCAGTCACAGCAATCGTAGATAATATCTCGTAAGCACAGTGATCACAGATAATCGCATCTGTAAATAAAAAATAAATATAATTATTAGTGGCAGTGTGTGTGATGTGTGTGTGTGTGTGTGTGTGTGTGTGTGTGTGTGTGTGTGTGTGTGTGTGTGTGTGTGGTATGTGTGTGTGTGTGTGTATTTTTAAGGTGGCAACTGAATTCTGCTGGTGATAGCAAAGAAAAACAAGTGAGGAAAGAACAAGCTTGGAAAGACCTCTATTGAATCAGGTGGAGCAGTAACAACAAATAAAAATAGAAAAATACAAAAACAAAAACAAACTGTAGACTAAAACTTAAGTCATAAGTCTGAAAATGGCAACCATTGTCTTCTTGGCAGTGTCATTAGTGATGATGAATTGCTCCGTAACAGCTAACCATTTCTTTATAAAATTTTAAATTCAAGTTAGTACATAAACATGTATTCTCACAGAAATGCATATATCATGGTATAATTTTAATCTCATCAGTATGAAATGTACTCTACAAAGTTACACATTCGATATTATTGCAAATAAAAAACAAAAATTGTTATTGAAAAATCAGGCAGAAATTCACTATCATGTGAAGAACAATAATCTTTAATAATAAATGACTGCTCATATTAACAATCACCCTTTAAATACTTGTATATAAATCAATAAAATATTAGTCTAATAGTCCTCATTTCACTACTTGTACATAAAGCAATATATAATAATTAGTCTCATTTTCAATACTTTATAAACAATATTAACATCTCCTTTTTACTATATGTATTATTAATATGCTCTTTTTACATGTGTGTAAACCTATATACTTTATCATAATAAGCTAGTATTAAATGTTTTAAAACTGTAATTTATGAGAAACTACTGAATTTTCTCCATTATTTGAATCTTTCTAGAGTTTTTTTTTTTTTTTTTTTAATTAATGCTTGTTAAGTTTGATAACAAACAATAAGACAAGTTTTAACATTCTCTTGGAAAATAATTTAACTTGAATTTTTTTGTTTATGTATTTATTAGTACATCTGTACTGTATATAGTAATAATAGCAATATACTAAACACAACGTTATTACTCATTTTTCCTATTTTAAAAGAATTATAGGAATGCAAACAATTACTAAAATTAAAACCAAGAGCAAAACAAAAAATGCTATTAATATATTTTGATGATTAATGAAACAACTGATTTGAAATAACTATAAGGTATCTATTAATCTTTCTTGATGTGATTTGAAATAATTAGCAAGCATCTATCATGATAATGAATGACAGGGGTGATTTGAAATAAATGGAAAACATCTATTTCTCTATCATCATGATAATGAATGTCATAAATAAACCTATCATGATAATGAATGTCATGAATAAACCTATCATGATGATTAACAATATAAATGATTTAAAAATAAGTGACAGACATCTATTGATTATAATTATTGATTTGAAATAATTAGAAGGCTTTGATTAATTTGCTGTGATAATTTATGATATGAATGATTTGAAACAACTAGCAAGCAACAATTTATCTATCTTACTGATTAGTAATAAAAATGATTTGAAATAAATGGCAAGCATCTATTTATCTATCTTGATTATAATACTAATGATTTGAAATAAATGGCAAACATCTATTTATCTATCTTGATTATAATACTAATGATTTGAAATAAATGGTAAACATCTATTTTTATCTATCTTGATTATAATACATGTACTAATGATTTGAAATAAATGGCAAACATCTATTTATCTATCTTGATTATAATACTAATGATTTGAAATAAATTGCAAACATCTATTTATCTATCTTGATTATAATACTAATGATTTGAAATAAATTGCAAACATCTATTTATCTATCTTGATTATAATACTAATGATTTGAAATAAATGGCAAACATCTATTTATCTATCTTGATTATAATACATGTACTAATGATTTGAAATAAATGGCAAACATCTATTTATCTATCTTGATTATAATACTAATGATTTGAAATAAATGGCAAACATCTATTTATCTATCTTGATTATAATACTAATGATTTGAAATAAATGGCAAACATCTATTTATCTATCTTGATTATAATACTAATGATTTGAAATAAATTGCAAACATCTATTTATCTATCTTGATTATAATACTAATGATATGAAATAAATTGCAAACATCTATTTATCAATCTTGATTATAATACTAATGATTTGAAATAAATTGCAAACATCTATTTATCTATCTTGATTATAATACTAATGATTTGAAATAAATTGCAAACATATATTTATCTATCTTGATTATAATACTAATGATATGAAATATTATATGGAAGGCACAGAATTAGTTAACCTTCAAAGAACTGACTTCCAGCTTAAGAACTTACTGAATAAATGTCAACAAATTTTTACAAGTATTCAACATACTAATTGCTGATTGACGATAGTGAAGCGAATATAATTCTTGCAAATTATCTCATAAATTTATAAAATTATATCTTTACTTACATGAATATATATTGAATATATTTTAATTAGAATTTAAATTAGAAATGTCATTTTCCAGTTTTGACAATTAGGACTACAGTTATTGAAATCAATCATATAACATAATTTAGCAAAGAATTAATTAACAAATGTTATGACTATATATTTAAATAAATAAAATATATACTAATACAGAATTACAATATTTCTTTTCCAGTTCTGTTTTAAAGTTATCTATAAATGTGCAGTTAAGTCAAATGAGATCTAGCAATTTCCATACAGTGAAAACTTCCAACTCTCTATATTAAAAAAATATAACCCAACTTACAGACCTCATTTAAGAAAATTAAAACACATTAATATTATTTTTTTAACAATATTTGATACAGTTTGAAGCTATAGTTTTACTATAAGAATGTTATTCTTGAACAACATCTATTGCCTGTATTTAATAAATACCTTTATATCATATAAAAGTGAATCAGAAATAGATATTACAATTTTGCTGTCTATTGACTTAGAAATTTTATCATAGCAAAGAAGTGTTTTCCAGTTCTGCTGATTAATTAATTAATGTATTTATAACAGAATAAAGATTATCTTGACACTACAGACACAACACACACAATTTGCAGACGATTCTTCACTATACAACTCACATAAAAAAATAGAATACTTAATCCAAGATCTCCAAAACACCCTAAAAAACCTGGAAGACTGGACAAATAAATGGGGATTTGACCTTGCACCAGACAAAACGACAGCTATAGATTTCACTGATCCAAGAGACAGAAATTACCCCACAATCAAATTAAAACAATCAAATATTAAATACTCAAAGACACACAAATTTTTAGGGATCACATTTGATGAAAACATTAATTTCAACCAACACATAGAAAACACCTTAATCAAAACGAACAAAACACTAAACATCCTTAAAACAACAAAAGGGAAAGACTGGGGACAGACATGCCCATTCTACTAACAGTCACAAGAGCACTAATATACTCAATCATAGACTATGGAAGCACAACATACACAGCAACTAACACCCTAAAATAAAAAAAACTACAAACAATTCAATATAAAGCTCAAGAATAGAATAAGCACAAACGCACTCCCAAACACAAAAAATGAAGAAATATTAAAACAAACAGGATATTTAACACTAACAGAAAGAAGAGACAAACAATGGGCTAATAGAATACAACATGGGAAAAATCTTCCCACAAATACACATCTACAAAACAAGAAATGGGATAAAAAGGGATACAACATGCCCAAAGCAACAAGAATTAAAAAAAACAAGTGGACAGAAAATAAGCTACCCCCATACCAGCAAACTAAGAAATTAAAAGAAAAATACAAATTGAACTCACTAAAATTAAAGATCCCCAAAACCAACCTCAGCCACCCTGGACAATCAATACACCAAAAATAGACTTAACACTACTCAAACAACCAAAAAAGCACAACCAACCACACTTAGCAAAACAAAGAGCACTAGAACACATAAATAAAAATACTTCAACCATCATACACATATACACTGACGGATCCAAAAGCAAAATGGGAACAGGGGCAGCAGCACATACACCCACATTCACACAAACATACAAATTAGATAAAAGACATTCAATACTAACAGCAGAACTAGAAGCAATCCAAAAAGCGCTGACAATAGCGAAAAACACCCTAACAATCAAAACACAAATACTCATACTCACTAACATCACTACAAAATTTATCTAACCCCTTCCAAACCACAAGAGTACAAATCACCAATGCAATATGCAACCAAATAACTAAACTAGAAAAAAAAAGAAACAAAAACAACACTGTTATGGATCCCCAGTCACATAAACATAACAGGAAATGAAACAGCAGACAAAGGAGCAAAATATGGTAGCAAACATGGAATACCTCTAAACACCCCAATACACATACCAGAACTGCAAGCACAAATCTTTAAAAACAAGTTCCACACACACCCCATCCATACTTAATGAACATAACACACAACAGAGCAATATATAGACTAAGATACAACTCTACAAGATTTACACATAACCTAAATAATGAACCAAAATCATGCACTCACTGTCGAACAGACAACACAATAGAACACTTTCTACTACATTGTTACAAATACAGAGAAGAAAGAAAATGCTTGACTGACACAATGAGACTATTACATATACCAGTTACCACACAAACACTACTCTTTCCAAATAAATATCACCAAAATCACATTCACCAAGCCATCATCACATATCTCATTCACACAAACAAACTTCACTTTCTATAAAAATAAATATTAATAAAACCCACCCAACACACACCATTATACACTAAATAATAAACAGAAAACCACAAACTTAAAGGAAGTTACAAACAGCTTCCTCACACATTTTTTAAAAAAAAGTTCTATACATATATTAACACAATTCCTAGGAAAAACAATGCATAGAATCATCGAAACACTACTAAAACATGTAAGTAAAATGTAAACAATAACAGGCAATTGGAAAACTACTTCCATAAATCTTCCACAACATTTTTTTTAAAAAATTTTTAGAACAGTACTACCCTCCTAGAATAAAAGAGTAAGGAGGAAGGCCCCACAGGAACTCTACAGAAACTGAGAACATCAAGAAGATGAAAAGTTTCCATGCAATTCCTGTGGGGAAAAGAAGTGAACATAAAGAAGAAATTATCTTGACAAATTAATCTGTACAATTTGGCTGTCATGTGATTTTAAAAATGTTTAACATGGCAAAGAATTGTTTTCCAATTCTAGTTCTACTGATTAATTAATGAAAATATTTATAACAGAACAAAGAGTTATGTTGACAAATTATTCTTTACAATTTTGGCTGTTGTGTAACTTAGAGCTTCTAACACAGCTAAGTAGCATTTTCTGATTTTGCCAATATTAAATATTCAGATAAGATTTTCACACAACTGTAGACTATCACTTCACATCTCATTTCATATTTCATTTGACAATGTATATATCTATAGGCCTACTCTTTTCATTTTTCACACGTCACTGTTACTGTTAGTATCTTTTACCTATTTTGAAGATTAATAACACAAATGATTTGAAATAATTGAACATAGTACAACAGAATAATTACCTTTATGAAGAATTATTTAAATTTTTGCCATCTAACAGTCAAGTGACTTTATAAATTTTAAGGACTATAATACGGCAAAATGTTTCTTTGAAAAAAACAACTAATGAACATATTAATATTATGACTTCTAAAAATTTATAGGCTAGAACTATCAGTCTTGAAAAATAGTACTCTTAGAAAGTATATTTTATATAAGTCAAGATAAATAGTTATTTTTACAAAGTATTTTATATGTCAAGATAAATAGTTATTTTTACAAAGTATTTTATATAAGTCAAGATAAATAGTTATTTTTACAAAGTATTTTATATAAGTCAAGATAAACAGTTATTTTTACAAAGTATTTTATATCAGCCAGGATTAAATAGCTACTTTTCAATGTATTTTTATATTTATATTTTCAGTCAGGGGATAAATAGTTATTTTTACAAAGTATAGTGACTTTATACAATGCTCTGAATAGAACTTTAGCAAAAGACAATCTCTGTTTTTCCAATTTATAGATTAACTTATAAATAAATTTATAAATTGATAAATAAATCTTAACAAGCATTCCTGACAATCTTGATGTCTTGTGACTTAGTACTTTTAGTGTGACTTCAGAGTCTTTTTAATTCTGTGGATTATTTAATGATAGTATTTTTAATAGGATAAATAGTTACATTTACAAAATGTTCTTTACAATTTTGGCTATGTAAACTATTTATATATAATTCATCTTAACAAGGTATTTATCATTTTTGTTCTCTAATGAATTATATGATGCTTGTAACAGAACTTTTCATGTGGCTAAAAAGTGGTTGTCAATTTTGCAGATTAAAGTCAGTGAGATTATTTATGTTGGGTAAATAGTTATCATAAAGTATTCTTTATAATTTTGCTGTGTACACACTAAAAGAAATTTAAGAAAGCTAAACAGGATTTCCACTTTTATAACTTTAATTCATAACAGTGTTTGTAAACTTCTTCACAACTCTCCTTTCTAGTGACATAACTTTTAACATGGCAAAATATTTTTTTGTCCAGGTTTTTTTGTGACAAATTTAATATAACAGATTCATAACTTTATATGGTACAAATTTTAACAAGGCACGGTACTATTTCTAAAATTGATCAGTAATTAATTATAGTATTTATAATGGAATAAAACATTTCAAGTCTTAAAAGTGTTTTCTATTTCTGCTGATAAGTATTTTGAGTGTGAGAGGACAGTTACCTATAACAAAGATTTCTCTATACTGCTTTCATGATTTTTTTTTACATAAAACTCTTAATTGAACTTTTAATCTGGCTAAAGGCTGCTTTTGTCACTTTGCAGAATTAATTAGTTAATATATTTATAACAGGGGATAAATATTTATGCACACAAGTTTTCTATTTACAATTTTGCTGTCTTGTGACTTAGAACTTTTAATGTCACTCACTAGTTCCTTCTAACGCTGCTTAGTTAATGAAAGTATTTATTATAGCATAAATAGTTTTGTATATAATGTATTTAGTCACTGAAAAGTATTTATTATAGCATAAATAGTTTTCTATACAATGTATTTAGTAAATGTAAGTATTTATTATAGCATTAATAAATATCTATACAATGTATTTACTGTAATTTAGTCAAAGTATTTATTATAGCATAGTTATCTCTACAATATATTTAGTGAGTATAGCATAAATAGTTATCTCTACAATGTATTTAGTGAGTATAGCATAAATAGTTATCTATACAATGTATTTAGCGAGTATAGCATAAATAGTTATCTATACAATGTATTTAGTCAGTGAAAGTCTTTATTATAGCATAAATAGTTACCTATACAATGTATTTAGTCAGTGAAAGTCTTTATTATAGCATAAATAGTTACCTATACAATGTATTTAGTCAGTGAAAGTATTTATTATAGCATAAATAGTTATCTATACAATGTATTTAGTCAGTGAAAGTCTTTATTAAAGCATAAATAGTTATCTATACAATGTATTTAGTCAGTGAAAGTATTTATTATAGCATAAATAGTTACCTATACAATGTATTTAGTCATTGAAAGTATTTATTATAGCATAAATAGTTTTCTATATAATGTATTTAGTTAGTATAGCATAAATATACATAGTTATCTATAGAATATATTTAGTCAGTAAAAATATTTATTATATCACAAATAACTATACAATGTATTTAGCCAGTGAAAGTATTTATTATAGCATAAATACTACAATGTATATAGTTTCTATATAATGTATTTTGTCAGCAAAAGCATTTATTATAATATAAATAGTTATCTATACAATTCATTTAGTTATTATAGCATAAATAGTTATTTATACAATTCATTTAATTAGTATAGCATATGTATTTATTTAATTAAAGTATTTATTATAGGATAGTTATCTATAGTTATAAGAAGTTTTGTGCCCTAAAACAAATCAGCTGTGGGAACAATGGTATGGTTGTAAGTTTTGTGCCCTAAATCAAATTAGCTGTGGGAACAATGGTATGGTTATAAGTTTTGTGCCCTAAATCAAATCAGCTGTGGGAACAATGATATGGTTATAAGTTTTGTGCCCTAAATCAAATCAGCTGTGGGAATAATGGTATGGTTATAAGTTTTGTGCCCTAAATCAAATCAGCTGTGGGAATAATGGTATGGTTATAGGTTTTGTGCCCTAAATCAAATCAGTTGTGGGAATAATGGTATGGTTATAAGTTTTGTGCCCTAAATCAAATCAGTTGTGGGAACAATGGTATAGGTATAAGAAGTTTCTAGTGTCATATAGGTGGTGTTAGAGCAAAAGATTATATAATTTTTAAAATTCTCATGTCACGTTTTCCAGTGACTGTTAAGTCAGTTAACTTCTTTTCTATTTCATGTTTTAAAAAAGTGATTACTACTAATTTTAATACAATTTTTATTATAAATACTTAATTTCACAACAGTGTATTAAATTTAATGACAATATAGTTCCTAATATAATCAAAGGCAATCGATAACTTTCAAAATTTCTTTGGATTTCTATTTTTTCCAGTGCTGATGTATACTGATAACCAGTATTTAAAGTCAATAAGAAAAAGTAGTATATAACATCATTTGCTTAAATTATCTTTTACTTTTAGATAAACAGATATTTTAATTCATTTAGCTCATCAGAACTAGTAAAAGTCAACTGGAAAATGTGGTACACACTTTTTATTATGATTTTGTAGATTAATGTAATAACTTATATGATATGTGATTATTCCCTTCTTTTAGGCAATTACTAAATATATAATGAAAATATAAACATTAATGCACACAATTACTAATAAATATCTTCAACTTGTGTTAAACATTAGTAACAACGCTTTACAATTTATTCTGTTGTCTATTTTCACAATTAAGGATTGCAAGAGCATATATTTACAAAATACTGCTTGCCATCTTTGTATATTTATGAATATAAAAATATAATTTGATATAATATTCAACATTTTTTTTTAGCCTTGTAGTAGGATTCTCAAGTAAAAATTTGACCTACATTGAGCTTCTCCAAAGCTTGAACCCTGGTATAATTTATCCTGTTCATATGGTAAATGTGTGTTTGTCAGAAGAAAGATATTTTACTCCCATTAACAAATCTTTACAAAAGGGAATTTACTGTTTTGATTAAATTTCAATAAAATTTAAATCATGACAGATTCGTTTGAAGAATAGTTTACCTTTGTACCCAATGGTAATTTTATTTTTGTAACAGAATTATTGTGCACAATATTTAAATTAATTTCTACAATTCATTCATGGAAAATTAGTTAATGTGCAAATAAAGTATTCCATGAATATAATTATAAAGAAAATACACAATAATTAACTTCAAACAATTTCTTAATCACATTTGCTTCTTAATCTCTAGCAGTAGCAATATTTGAAAATAGTGTAGAGAAAAACTAAAATTAGTGAGCTAGGGTTTTAAAAAGTGGGGTGGTGTAGAAAGCATAGCTGACTGCAGAATTATAAAGAATATTGAGTGGAAATTACAAATTACTGTCTTTTTTCAGATTTATAAATCTTTATATTTAAAGTGAAAGAAAGTTTATTATAATTCTTGTTTCATTTATTATAACAATATAGACTGGATGTTTACAGTTAACTTTGCTAGGTGACATCTTTAAACTAAAATTTAATAATATTTAACATAAAAGGAGATATTTTAAACAGTTTCTACAGTTCAAATTCTACTGATTACAACAATATAGATTTTATCAAACGGTTATCAATTCAGTTGTAGATTTGAAATCCTCACATTCAAAGACATTTCAAAATAAATACAAATTGTTGCTTTAAAGTTTAATAGTTTGCTAATTAGGAAGAAAACATAATTTGCAATATGCATGAAACTGTATTTTTCTTATTAAGGAATGATATTAATTAAAGTCATGATTAATGTTTAGTTATGTATTAAAATTTTAATATGTAGGCCTACATGTAATAATAATACAAATTAGAGTGTCAATATTAATATTATTGCTAACTATCTGTTAGCTTCAGCAGTTATTTAAAAACTGACTTGAAACCTGTGATACTTTATTATTATAATATTATTATATCACTACCATTCAATTATTTGTAATTTGAAGACAATGGTTTGATACAGTTACACTAATTTGATCCAGAGCAAATATGGATAACTTGCTGTCCTGCAAGTAATCATAATGCATATACAGAACTCTGTAATTCTTAAAATTCCCTAATTATATTTAATTTTATTAGTATTTCATACTTTAAGATCTTAAGCATTTTCAAATCTAGATGTTGAGTTCAATTCCACACTTAAGAAGGTAATAGAGATATAAAAATCAACCTTTATTATTTTAACGGATTGGGAATCCATGACCCTATGGGTTCCTGAACAAGAATCCACCGTCATTATACTTCTACCTATCTCCTACACAGCAATAAGCTGTCGATAAGTCAATAAGCGCATCTTTCAAAGAAGTGTTGAGTGATAGATACCGAGTCAGAGATCTCGCATTAACGGGAGACTATTCGCTTTCGAAAATATTTAAAATATCGAGCGCGGTTAAAGAAATAAATCCACATGCGGACGTCGCATACTTTAACGCAAAAATATATTCCAACGGACAGCGCAAGTAGCATCGAAATCGCAAAAAGAACAAAATATGTACAAATGATTTATTTTTTTAAATTTGTTTCTCAGTAAAGGTGATTGAGGAAACACAAAGAGGGGTGGGGGTGAACATTTATAAAAGTAGTACAAAATGAAACGAATAATAAAAATTATAAATAGCATTAAAGTAAAACAAGATAAGAATAGGAAGTGTCAAGAATGAAAAATAAAGTACACAAAAAAGATTGAACGATACGGTATTTCTGAAAGCAATAATAAATAACCGTGAGCAATTGAGACTGGTTTGGCATAAAATAAAGGTGTAATGGGGAGAATAAACGAAATCATGTAAAAAGTTGTTAAAGGTGAACGAAAGAAAAGAGTTGTTAAAAACAATAGTACAGCAAGGGAAAGAGAAAACTTATGAAATTATTTTTTTTAATGGTTTCACCTAAATAATTCATAGTCACTTCTAATGTTCTTAACCTTTTTGGTTTTTTTAAACAATAAAAATATTAACCTATTGTTGTTGTCTAAACAATTTTTAAAAGGCATGATAGTACAATGTGCACTGGTTTACAAGTGAGCTGTAACTCACGCATGTTTGATCTTCAGCGATGAACTATGTTCACACTTCATTCATTTTTTTTAGACGAAGCGTAAAATAATTTCACTAAGTAAAATTTGGAACAGTATACTCAGTGGAATGTGTACTCGTCATGCCTTTAACATATATTTCAAAACACTTGTGTAACACTAAAGTTCTTAAATGTATCAATATTTAATTTTATACGACTGAGGGAGAAATCTGTTGACAAACCATTTTAAAGTTCAGAATTATAACATCGACTATTTAGTTAATTATTTTTATACAAAAGTTCCGACAAATCGTTAATTAAGAGTATAGTATAAATTAAATTCGACTGATACCATTCGAAAGCATTATTATAATCCACGAATTAAAAAAAACAAAGTAATAGTTTTCAATATTGAGCCAATTTACATATGAAAAATGTCATACTTTCTCCCCCTTTGCATAAAATTAAATAAAAAAAACATTCTGTAATTTCAGGAGACAATAAAACAGAAACTTTGATAAAGAAGGAAAATAAGATTTAAGATAGAAGGGAGGGAGAGAGATAAACAACTCATTCTTACCAAGCAAGTTGACAGTGTGGAACGAGACTTGGTCAGTCTCCAGGGTATAAAACTTTAGTCACGTGGGACAATTTTTTTTCCACGCACGCACAATGCAAGATTTCTGCTCATTGCAAGGTCTTTGGTATAACCTCCAACTCACACACTAAAAAAACAACAACAAAAAACTACAGCTACACACACCCTTCTAAAAAGTAATTCACCACACTCACCTTGAACAAAAGTTACCCACTCGCCAACAAGACACAAGCACATTACATACCCACATAACTTTTTTTTTTTTAAAATTAAACCATATATACTCACCTACTATTGAAACAAATACCGGAGAACCCTAATTACCATCAAAACACCCCTCTCTTAAAAAAAAAACAAACAAAACAGTGAAGAGTGTAAATCCTCACAGGAACCAATACCGAGAACATCCTAGGTTGAAAAGTCTACTGTGGCTGAGAAAAAAAAAAAAGGGGGGGGGGACGGCGGGCGTATAGTTCCTATGTGTTTGTGTGTGAATGCCTGTTGATATACATGTATTCCCTACGTGTTGAATGCCTGTTGGTATAAGCGTGTAGTTTCAATCTTTTTGTACGAATGCCTGTTGGTATAAGCGTGTAGTTTCAATCTTTTTGTGTGTAAATGCCTATTGGTATAGGTTGTAGATGTGTTAATGCTTGTTGGGGTAGGTGTATGTTTTTGAATGTGAATGCCGATTGGTATAATTGTGTAGTCCATATGTACTTTTGTGTAAATGATTGTTGTTATGTGAATGGTTGCTAGGTAAGTGTATGTGAATGCCTCTTAGTAAAGGTACATAGCAACTATATGAATGCCAGTTGGTAAAGAGTTAGTTCCTGTGTGTGTGTGAATGACTGTTGGTATAGGTACATAGCAACTATATGAATGCCAATTGGTAAAGAGTTAGTTCCTGTGTGTGTGTGAATGCCTCTTAGTAAAGGTACATAGCAACTATATGAATGCCAGTTGGTAAAGAGTTAGTTCCTGTGTGTGTGTGAATGACTGTTGGTATAGGTACATAGCAACTATATGAATGCCAGTTGGTAAAGAGTTAGTTCCTGTGTGTGTGAATGACTGTTGGTATAGGTGCATTGGTAATGTGTTTGTATATAAATGTCTCTTGGTATGTGTGTGCATTTCCTATGATTTTGTATGTGTGAATGCGTTGTGGTACACATATGTAGTTCCTGTGTGTTTGTGTGTGGATATGTGTTGGTACAGGTGCGTAGATCCTATGTGTTTCTTTGTGAATGAGTGTTGATAAATGGTTGCAGTTCCTATGTTTTGTATGGTATAATGCCTGTTGGTTTAAATATGCAGTTCTTATGTTTTATATGTTAATGCCTGTTGGTTTAAATATGCAGTTCTTATGTTTTATATGTTAATGCCTGTTGGTATGTTGGTATAAATATGCAGTTCCTATGTTTGGTATTTTAATGCCTGTTGGTATAAGTATGTAGTTCTTATGTTTTATATGTTAATGCCTGTTGGTATAAGTATGCAGTAAATTTGTGGTTGTGTGTGATTTTCTGTTTGTATACGCGAGTAGTACTAATGTGTTTTGTGAATGCATAAATATGCAATGCCTACGTGTTTAATTCCTATTGATAAAAGTGTGTAGTTACATTTGTTTTTTTTTGTGATTGCCCGTTCGTATAAATGGGTAGTTCATATTCTTTTGTTTATTAATATATTGGTATAAGTGTGTATTTCATACTTTTTTGTGTGTTTGTGAATGTGTTGGTATGTGTAGTTCATATTCTTTTGTTTATTAATATATTGGTATAAGTGTGTATTTCATACTTTTTTGTGTGTTTGTGAATGTGTTGGTATGTGTAGTTCATATTCTTTTGTTTGTGAATATAAGTGTATGTATAGTCACTATGTTTTGCGTGTTAATGCCTGTTGGTGTAAGTGTGTGTAGGTCTTATTCTTGGTGCGTGAATGTCACTTGGTACAGGTGTTCGGTCCCTATATTTCCTGTGTTAATAATGCCTGTTGGTATAAGTATGTAGTCCCTATATTTCCTGTGTTAATAATGCCTGTTGGTATAAGTATGTAGTCCCTATATTTCCTGTGTTAATAATGCCTGTTGGTATAAGTATGTAGTCCCTATATTTCCTGTGTTAATAATGCCTGTTGGTATAAGTATGTAGTACCTAAGGGTTTGTGCATGCGTAAACGTGTAGTACCTACATATTTGTGTGTGAATGTCTGTTGGATGTGTAGTTATTTTTAGTATGAATGCCTTGTTGGTATAAGCATGTAGTTACCATGTGTTTGTGAATGCCTGCCTGTTTGAATCGGTGTTGAGTTCCTAAGTTTTGTTGTGTGCAAATGAGTGTTGGTATTGGTGTGTAGTTCCTATGTTTTTGTGTATTACATCTCATTAGTAATACACGTGTTGTCCATACATGTTTGTGTGTGAATGCCTGTTGGTATAAGTGTGTGGATTTTATGCGTTTGTATATGAATGCTTGTTGATATAGGTGTGTAGTCCCTATGGTACTGTGAGTGAATTCCTGTTGGTATAAATCTGTAGTTCACATGAATATGTGTTTGAATGCATTGTGGCATGTGTGTAGTTCCTACGTGTTTGTGTGTGAATGCCTTTTGGTATAAGTGTATAGTTCCTATGTTTTGTGTGTTAATGCCTGTCGATATAAGTGTGCAATACCTATGTGCTAGTATGTGAATGCCTATTGGTATAAGTGTGTAGTTCCTTTGTTTTGTGTGTTAATGCTGTCGATATAAGTGTGTTGGTATAGGTGTCTTGTTCGTATGTTTTGTGGTGTGAAGGATTCTGGTATAGGTTTATAGATCCTATTTTATCGAGTGAATCTCTCTTGGTATATTTGAGTAGTCCTTATGTGTGTGTGTGTGTGTGTGTGTGTGTGTGTGTGTTTCTATCTGAATGCATGTTGGTATACGTGTGTAGTCCTATGTTTTTGAGAGTTCATGCCTGTTTTTTGTCTTAATTCCTGTTGGTATACGTGTGTAGTCCTATGTTTTTGAGAGTTCATGCCTGTTTTTGTCTTAATTCCTGTTGGTATACGTGTGTAGTCCTATGTTTTTGAGAGTTATGCCTGGTTTTGTCTCATTTCCTGTTGGTATACGTGTTTTCCGTACGTGTGCTGAATGCCTGATAGTATAGTTGTGCAGTCCAATGTGTTTATGTGTGAGTGAGTGCCTGTTGGTATAATGTGTAGACACTATGTTTTTGTGCATTAATACCTGTTATTATAGGTGTGTAGCTTCTATGTTTTTGAATACCTGTTGGTATAGATGAGTTGCTCCTATGCGTTTGTGTGTGAATGCCTATTCATAATATATGGCTTTGAATGCTTTGTCGCACACGTGTGTAATTTCTGTGTGTTTATGTATGAATGTCGTTTTGCTGTAAGTTTATAAGTCCTTTGTGTCTGTGTGTGAATGTCTCTTCACTATAAGTTTATAGTTCCTCTGTGTTGTATGTGTGAATGTCTTTTCACTATAAGTTTATAGTTCCATTGTGTTTATGTGTGAATGTCTTTTTGCTGTAAGTTTATAGGTCCTATGTACTTATGTGTGAATGTCTTTTTTCTGCAAGTTTATGGTTCCATTGTGTTTATGTTTGAATGTATTTTTTTCTGTAAGTTTATAGTTTCTCTGTGTTTGTGTGTGAATGTATTTTTGCTGTAAGTTTATAATTTCTCTGTGTTTGTGTGTGAATGTATTTTTGCTGTAAGTTTATAGTTTCTACGTGTTTGTGTGTGAATGACTGTTGGTATGTGCAATTCCTATGTTTTGTGCACTAGTGCCTATTTGGTATAATGTATAGTACCTATATGTTTGAGTGTACACGGGTAGTTCTTATGTGTTTTCACGACTGGCTGTTGGCATAAATGTGTAATATCTACGTGTTTGTGTGTGAATGCCTGGAATCATTCATACCATCTTCAAGAGTAATTGTTTACAGTTACCAAGATAAAAGCCTGCACATTCCTCCATTCAATTTTGTGGACTTGATACGACTTCTGGGAAACTTTGGTTATCAGTTAAATGCGGAAAAATCAGATCTAATTCTGTCACCATTTATTCATTTAGTTATTCTTTTCGATACTTCACCGAACAAGTTTCTCTTCTGGATCTCACATGCAAAACATTATTCTGACTGACAGACACAATAAAATGAACACAGTGAACTGTCTTTGATGGCTGAGCTAATGGATTTTTTAAAATGTGGACAACTTCTTATGTCCCCCATGGCATTTGATCAGATGATTTCAAGCTCAGTTATCATAATATTGTCAGACATCTCCAGTCTGGTTTTGTACACTCAACTTATGCATAGATGATCTCAAGACATCACTCTATACTTTTTGAGGATAGCGAGCAGTTTCTGAGGCTTGAGAGCATTTTTTGGGGTTGTCTTTTGCATCTGGTGAAAAATAAATTAAGTCTTTCGTAAGAGAGAAAAAACAATAGTATTTGATTTTAATGATATATAATAATAACTACCATCAGATTCTCAAATTATTATAGTAATTTGCTGTTTCGTGTTTCTGATGACTGAAATAAATATATTGTAATATTTAATGTATTTTGCAAATAAAAGTGTAATTTTTACAGAAAATTTAATTTTGCCATGTAAGCTTCAGGAAAAAAAAGTACAACAAAGGTTTAGTAACAAATTTTATTTTTTAATTACATTTTGTTTTAAATTTATGCTGCAGTTTGTACACACTTTTGAATAATTTATTTTTTAAGGTATATATTATGGCTTCCATAGTAACCACAAGATCTCATTTCTGAAGATAACTGTGGCAATTCCATGGCTTACTGCACCTGCTAAACATCTACTGGAGCAGGGTTTTGTCTGCTCTGGCTATGCTCAGCACGGCTTCCAGGCCTACAAGAGTAACACTGACTTTGAGATCCAGTACGTTCTTACATTTGGTAAATATATTTGGAACATAGTATAGTTATTTGTATGACTAATAAATATATTTGGAACATAGCATAGGTATTTGTATGACTAATAAATATATTTGGAACATAGCATAGGTATTTGTATGACTAATAAATATATTTGGAACATAGCATAGGTATTTGTATGACTAATAAATATATTTGGAACATAGCATAGGTATTTGCATGACTAATAAATATATTTGGAACATAGCATAGGTATTTGTATGACTAATAAATAAAGATTGCTTATTTGCATAACATTTGCTATTCTTCACCATGAACCTTAACCAAATCTTGTATGCTCACAATGCTGTAGAAAGTGAAAGGGCTTTCTGGATTGAAATTTAAAGTGGATATATTTGATGATTTGTCAAGTTAAAGACCAAGAGAAATGGAATCTAGGTCAGCCACAGATAAGAAATCCGTATGAAATGAGTAAAATTCCCTAGTAAGATGGCAAAACCTGGGATTTTTCCACCTAGAATTCTAGCAATTTTTTTGTACCAGAGAAAATTACATTGGCAGACATTTGATCCCTGCCTGACGTCACTTCCACTTGCTTCTTCCCCAAGGGCTTGGGGATTGTGTATCTTAGTAATGGAGCAAATCTCGTTCAAACCATGATCTAGATTCCATTTCTGATAATATATTATCAGAACTTCCTATAAAATTATATATATTTTTTCTGTGTTCATAAGATTTTGGACATCTTTTTGCTTTGCTTTATTTACCACCAAAAACTGTTTGTGACCAGAATGTATTTTTCTCCAGTCAATCGAAACTTACAAAATTTAAAAAACAGAAATTAAGTCTGTGCTTGTGGCAGCTGTGTCCCGAAAAATCATTGTCTCCAGTTAAGGAGCCTCTAATGTTAATTACTGGAATTGCATAAGTATATAATGTACTTGGGTGCAACTGGGTCAGACTACCAGCAGGAACTTATTGCAGCCAAACCAAAAACAACAACAACAAAAAAACAACTGTCAAAGATATTGTGCAGCACATGTCCAGTAGCCAGTGTCAGTTGGATATTTCTTGGGAGGACTTTGTGTCTTATGGTCTAGAAAGGTAATGGTCAGTGGTTGTATCTTTGCAGATTCTCAGCTGTGATATTGAATGTGCAGGGAGGAAAGGTTTGCAGAGCTGCACCTATTCTATATTATCTTAAATTATTCCGTTTTTCAGATTTTGAACTGCTTTTCTGCAAACATTTAACAATTTTTGTTGTTTTTTTTAATTTTTACATTCAGTCACTTTACCTGTTTTCAAAATTCCAAAAACACTTTGTCTTTCAGGAATAAAAAAAAATCTTTAAGCTGTTCCATGGAATGCGATTGAAACAATGGAGAAAATTTATATCATCCAGCCAGTATATTTAATTATTAAAACAAAAAACAATGTGCTGTATATATCTTCCACTTTCTGAAATTTGACGTCATGATCAGTTTTTAGTAATATTTTACTTCCACTTTCTGAAATTTGACATCATGATCAGTTTTTAGTAATATTTTATTTCCACTCTCTGAAATTTGACGTCATGATCAGTTTTTAGTAATATTTTACTTCCACATGCTGGTATAGTCTGTTGGTGCAGCAATCAGTAAAACCAGTTTAATTAATATTTTCTTTTAAAGAGTTGATTTCTTGTTGTAGTCAACTGAAAAGTGTCTAAAATTGACAAGACTGATTTTTATGTTAAGTATTTATTGAAATAATTGATTTTACATTGTAATTTTAAGTGTCAAAACAAAGACTTTTTAAATATCTGTTAGTATACTATCCATTTATGGCAAAATGTATTGATTTTTTAATGATGGCGTGAAAAGTTGTAAAAAAAGATTTGTAAAAGCTCATCTCTTGTTATTTATCATGGCTGCTAATTCATTTTCAGGTCTGTCAACTGCATGCATCTACATTCAAATGTTGTATTAATTGTCCTTTAAAAAAATAATCCCCAAAACAAAATATATTCATTATTTACTTTTTGGTAAAATGAACATGTCAGTGGTTTGTGATATGCATTTCGGTTAACATTATGTGGAAGGGTGTGTGTACGTGTAGAAAGAGCTGTGTGTGTGTGTCCATTCTAGACTGTTATTTTAATTTGCCATTTCTTCTCCACGTGGAAGGAATTTTCCCAGAAGCTGGCAAGGACCCATTTATACAAATTGCCAACATGGTTCTCTGTCAGGGCGGTACAGATCCTTTCATTTGTAATATCTTTGCTCTCAACAACTGTGCTTCTGTAATTGGTCTGAAGTTTTGAACTTTCTTAATGAGAAAGAGCTGTTACCGTTTGGAGATTCTGCTTTATTCTCAGTCTTTTTCCATAAATAATAATGTTTTATGCTTAAAGTGTGCATTTTATTAGACTATGTTATAGAAATGCTAAGTTAAATAACTATCAAATACAACTGTTTCCTATCATGACTAAGAGTAATGTTTTAAAAGTAATCTGTTATGTTTTGTCTATTTGATGATTATTTATGCTTTATAAAAAATAAATTTAGAATGAAACAAAACTTGTCTTCCTTGAATATGTTTACAATGTTCACTTAGTTTTATTATGTTAGGTACTTCACCTTTTCACTGTTTCATCAGTGGAGATAATAGATAAGTCATTTTTCGAGTGGCTTTATATATATAATATATATATTGTCAAACTTGGTGATTATATCATTTTCTTCACTTACTATTTTTTGTCATTGTCATAGTTTTGAACAGATTTTTTTTTTAAACATAAAATCATGGTCAGATCTTGGGGAAAGGAGTTATCAGCAGGGAACATTGTGTTGAGTCAGCAAGGAGTGTTGTATTTGTTTATCAGCAACAATGTTTTTAAAATCAGTAGGCATTTTTGTTTGTTAGGTCAACATATATCGTTGTTTGTTTGATGAGAAACATTGTTGTGTTTAACCAGCAGGCTGCATTGTGTTTGGTTAGCAGGCTGTGTTGTGTTTGGTCAGCAGGCTGTGTTGTGTTTGGTTAGCAGGCTGTGTTGTGTTTGGTTAGCAGGCTGTGTTGTGTTTGGTTAGCAGGCTGTGTTGTGTTTGGTTAGCAGGCTGTGTTGTGTTTGGTCAGCAGGCTGTGTTGTGTTTGGTCAGCAGGCTGTGTTGTGTTTGGTTAGCAGGCTGTGTTGTGTTTGGTTAGCAGGCTGTGTTGAAATAATGGAATATCAGTTTTGAAAGCAGTTTAATTGTAATATATCTCATAGAAACAAGAATGAGAGTAATAAATTCTTAATAGTAAGTAATATATCTCATAGAAATGATTTACATGATTTACTTGTCCAGAGAATGACTCACATTTCAAATGGACCCACCCTACGTGGTTTATATGTCCAGAGATTGACTCACAAAAGTAAACAAAAATAACATTCCAACAGGAAAAGGAATTTCTTTCAGATCTAACATTCAAAGTGGAGCCAACATGTGAGAAGATTCATTCTGAATTTAGCAAGGTTTTATAAAAGCTAGTTATATCTAAAGTTCTTAGTATACTATGTGAGAATTCCCAGTACATTGAACTAGTGTCTAAATATTCCATCTGCAGTTAGCTATTGGCCAAAGAATGCATTAATAAGTTAAGGGAGATAATAAGGCCCTCTGATTGTGATCATTTTGATGCTCAATACTAAACAAAATAAAAACAATAGCAGCAACTTTGGGCTTTTTTGAATATCAGTAGTGAAAGATGAGAGATATGAAAACAATAGCAGCAACTTTGGGCTTTTTTGAATATCAGTAGTGAAAGTCGAGAGATATGAAAACAATAGCAGCAACTTTGGGCTTTTTTGAATATCAGTAGTGAAAGATGAGAGATATGAAAACAAACTTATACCATCAGTTTGTAAGTATAAAGAAATATGTTGGTAATTATATAAAGTGGAAAGATTAAGTCATCTTTATCATTAATAGAAAAATAAGTTTAAAAAAAAAAAATGCAATTAAACTGATTTGGAGATCCCAGTATACTTCCAAAAATATTTAATTATGAATTATATTGTATCAGAAATACCAGGCAATATTTAGAAGCCCTAAAGATGATTCAGAATGATTTTATGACTGTTATTTGTGATTTTCATTACTAAAATAGATCACAGCAATCAGTCAAAGAAAATCATATTTGTTTTTTTATATTTTGAACTGAAGAAGGAAATAGCTCATTGTCTGGGGAAGTGTAAGTGAAGTGTTAAGTGAAGTGCCAAAAATAAAGTGGATTGAATCGAACAATTTTATATGTTAAAATATACAACAGGGCTAAATACTCACATTAGTTGTATATAAAATTAACAGTTTAAAGATGAAAGGGATCTAGAAAGCTGCTTTAATTATCACTTCTGCTAAAACTTTATGAGATAAATTTGTTATAATACTTATAACAATGAAAATGAAAGAAAACAGCGATATGAAAGCATATCACAAAAAGAAGCATCATTTCCAGTTCAAAACAAATTAGTGTTACTAATAATTATAAAAGAAATAAATACAAATTTACGCAACTATCTCGTATTTCTCTCACAGTTATTCTGAATATACAGAATACAAACAAATGATATTTCAAAACTTTATTTACTTTTTAAGACAACGAATTTCAAATGGACACTACGTGGTTTCCTTGTCAAGAGAATGACTCACATTTCAATTGAACCCACCATACATGGATACTTGTCCAGAGAATGACTCACATTTCAAATGGACTCACCCTACGTGGTTTACATGTCCAGAGAGTAACTCACAAAAGTAAACAAAAATAACATTCCAACAAGAAAAAGAAATTTCTTTCATATTTAACACTCAAAGTGGAGCCAACGTGTGAGAAGATTCATTCTGAATTTAACAAGGTTTTATAAAAGATAGTTATATCTAAAGTTCTTAGTATACTATGTGAGAATTAACAGTACATTGTACTAGTGTCTAAATATTCCACCTGCAGTTAGCTATAGGCCAAAGAATGCATTAATAAGTTAAGGGAGGTAATAATGCCCTCTGACAGTGCACATTTTGCTGCTCAATACTAAACCCAAATAAAACAATAGGAGTAACTTTGGACATTTACCTAAAAAAAAAAAAAGACCATTTGTCATCTTATGTGAGCCCTGAAAAACAACTGTATTTGCACAATAGAGACTTTGCTTCTTTTCAATGAAATCCTCAGGAAGAAGGGTTCTTTAACAAAACAGGCACTTGTTAAAATAAAAGACTAAAGAGACATAAAACTCTACTCCCATCTCAAAAATCATACAAAAAAACCAAATAACAATATTTAAGGTGGGCCAAACCATACACCATTTAAAATTAAATAAAAATTATAAATGACAATGTTCACTCAATGAAGAAACTATTTCATGTAAGAAAATAACAAAAACTTGGTGCATTTATTTTTTCTAGGAGTAGGATAACATTTTATTTCTAATAAAGCTCCAAATATTTTACATAATAATACATCACTGAGCTTTTAGGACAATACATATGCAAAAGAAAACATATATAATGTTGTATACCCAATATACTTTCCATTAATTTCTCATTCAAAATCAACAGCTGTTATAATTACAGCTTGTATAATGTTTCTAATTTAATGATGAGTCAATCATATAGATTATAATATATAACATCTAGATGTTTAATGTCAAAATTAAAACAGATACTTAAGATAGTATAAAATCATTAAAATACTATTTAAAACTACATCAGGCTAAAATTGCAACCCAATCAGATTCATTCTGGGTTTGCACATAAAGTAACTGAGAATATTTTGTTGGAAGTGTAAATCTGATTTAAAATAAGAAACCATTTAAGCCATTTCTGGCTAGATAACATAAAGTGATTCATACCATAAAACATGATACAATCTGTTAAAATTTATTAAACAGTTTACATTCTTAGAAAGAAATCAAGCAACTCTAAAAAGTTATGAACAAGAAAAATGAAAGGAACTAGAGTAATTGTGAATACGCATATAAAGTAGAAAAAAACACCTAGAAATAAAAGGGAAGTGAAATATATATAATTATAGAAATATTACTGAATTAACAAAGGTTATAATTACAACCTCATTTATAATTGCTGATAACACATTATCTTGTCATTGTGGACAATTTGAATACCATAGACTCATTCAAAGTAATGCAACACTGGTTAATTCCAAGCACTGTTAAGTGTGACTACAATCTAAAAAGTGAAAATTAAATTTTAGTGAGAAACAAACCTTTCTATGATTAGAGCACAAGTTTTCACATTTTCATATTAAAAAGAGAAGTTTCATTTAATTAAAGTGTGTATCTTGAAATAACTGCAGGAGAAAAATTGTGTATATTCATTGGGTATTTATAAATTTAAATTAAATCAGCTCAAATTGGAAGTTGTCAAATTTTAACAACATACAGTATATTGATCTCTTACATTAACCACTTATTAGAAGAGAACAAAATCTAACATCTTCATCTGTTACCAGATAGAATCAGAAAATAAAGTGTGCAGTCTTCACCAGAGCCCCGTTAGCCAGACATGTCAAGGCTTTAATCCTTGAAATGCCTGTTTCCATCTCTCGCCACGGGGAGGCCTGGGGTTGGACTTTGAGAGACTCCTGAAACAAAGAAGGAAAAAGCATGCATATGGATTAGTCAAAAGTTCTACCCCCTTCCTCCCACTCTAATCTGTTGGTCGACCTTTTACCCACCACCTATTCACTAACCTACCTATCAAAAATTCTAAATTGTTAATTAACTAAAAACCGACTGATGATCAGGTGAGGGTGATGTTGCAGGTCCACACTTGGCACATCTTTCAGCTACTGCATGATCCAGTCCAGTCCGATGGTTCTCAGCATATCGTTGCTCCTGACTGGCTGATCCTTGCAGTTCTATGGCAGCTGGTGACGTGGGATCTGCAAACTGAAAGAAGGAATGCAGCATCAATACTTTCCTCAAATAAGAAAGTCACCACACTTCACATGCACCAAACATTTATTCTCTATGCTCTACCCTGACCACCCAGCCTATGCTAATGGCCTTAAATATGGTCAAACACTGAACTCACTTTTCCCTCTCTCACAAGCAGAACAACTCCACAAGCAGAAAGGGTGGGGTTGAAAAGTCAGTGCATCTGTGTTTAGACCCGGCTGTGAGTCTTAGCCGTTATCTACATTCATTTACAATTTTTGCAAAAACACAAAATATGTGTCCCACGATCTCCAAAAGGGTGAATGTCCTACATTCTAACCGCATTCCATCCTTTCATCACACTACTCTCCCCATGGTCAGAGACCAGCCACTTATTTTTTCAAAAGTGCTGGACTCCTTGACCTTTGGCTCTGAGCCATTAAAAATTAACTTTACTTTAAGACACATTCCAAAGTGTCATTATGCCCAACATTAGAGATGGCCTACACTCTATTGCCAATCTGACACTCACTCCATTCTGACACACTTAAAAGAGTATTAAAAACAACAACTATACGTATCTTATGGGAAGTCTGGATGCATGGTCCACTCCACCCCTCAGTGATGCTGCTCTCTGGCATCTGGAATCACTCAAAGGCATGGAATGGTGAGATGACCCATCCCCAGCCTAACCCTGACCCCTACCCAGTGCTTGATGTCACTATACTAATCCCTTCATGCCCAATACTCTACTATTTGCTACATTAATCTTAACTGCCTTCAAACATTTCCGTGCTATTCACCTTGAAATGTTCCAACCTACTCTAAGTGCATGTGCCTACCTCTTCAATCCTACTTATTTCCCTCTAGCTATTTTACTTAACCCTGCTAGCTAACTACCTACCTAACAACCTATATGCCATAAGGGACTCTCACATTAAATCTATAGCTAATTTTGGTCCCAACAAAAGACATAACACTGTATATCTGTATGATCATCTCTGGGAAGTAGAGATCAACATTTAGGACAAAAACCAAAATATTTAACCTCCAGGGATAGAGTTGGTGTGACAAAGCAATACCTGGTGGAATTGCAATAGTATACTTGATTGAGTGAAAGAGAGAATAGAAAGAAAAGGCAGGAAAACAGAGAGATGATCTTGGTGAATGCAGTGTATTGTTTGTGAAGATACTGTCCCTCTATCATTATTGATACCAATCTACCATCATACACAATGTAATACATGACTCAGTTTACACTAAACTTATTTCATGTGATGTGATTCTCATACATACATCAGATAAACACTACTTTAGTGATGTGTTTCACTTACATACATCAGATAAACATTAATTTAGGGACATGTTTCACTTAACACACACCAGATAAACACTATCTTAATCACATGATGTGTTTCACTTACACACATCAGATAAACACTAGTTTTATGTTTCACTTACACACTTCAGATGAACACTACTTTAGGGATGTATGTCACTTGCACATATCAGATAAAACACTATTTTAGTGATTTGTTTCACTTACATCAGATGTCCAAAACAAAGAAGAAAAATTCATGCAGATGGATTAAATTTCTACACCCCAACCCTCACTCTAATCTGTTGGTCGACCTTTTACCCACCACCTATTTCTAACCTACCTATCAAAAAATCTCTAATTAACAAACTAAGCTATCTAAAACCCAACTGATGATCAGGTGAGGGTGATGTTGCAGGTTCACTCTCAGCACATCCTCCAGCTACTGCATGATCCAGTCCACTCTGATGATTCTAAGCATATCATTACTCCTGACTGGCTGATCCTTGCAGTCCTATGGCAGCTGGTGACGTGGGACCTGCAAACTGAAAGAAGGAATGCAGCATCAATACTTTCCTCAAATAAGAAAGTCACCACACACTTCACTTGCACCAAACATTTATTCTCTATGCTCTACCCTGACCACCCAGCCTATGCTAATGGCCTTAAATATGGTCTAACACTGAACTCACTTTTCCCTCTCCACAAGCGGAAAGGGTGGGGTTGAAAAGTGAGTGTATCTGTGTTTAGACCCGGCTGTGAGTCTTAGCCGTTATCTACATTCATTAACAATTTTTGCAAAGGCACAAAATATGTGCCCCACGATCTCCAAAAGGGTGAATGTCCTATTCTAAAGGCATTCCATCCTTTCATCACACTACTCTCCCCTTGGTCAGAGACCAGCCACTTATTTTTTCAAAAGTGCTGGGCTCCTTGACCTTTGGCTCTGAGCCATTAAAAATTAACTTTACTTTAAGACACACTCCAAAGTGTCATTATGCCCAACATTAGAGATGACCTACACTCTATTGCCAATCTGACACTCACTCCACTCAGACACGCTTGTAAGAGTACTAAAATAAACTATACATATCTTATGGGAAGTCTGGATGCATGGTCCACTCCACCCCTCAGTGAAGTTGCTCTCTGGCATCTGGAATCCTCAAGCTGAAGAATTTCTTTTTCTTAAATCCAAAGTACACATGCTCATAAAAATAATAACTTTATTATTTTCTTCCATATCGAACAACTAAACACAATACATGCACATATCTATAGCATTTTACAGCATTGATAAAGCAGTTAAAGGTTTGAACTCTAATCTAGAACATATGAATAGGACTAGTGATTCTTTAAACAGGGGAAAGGCTTGAACTGTAATCTCTAAACACCTGAATATAACAAGAGCTTCTCTAAACAGAGAAAAATGTTGACTTGTAATCTCCATAAGGTGAATAGAAGAAATAGCGCATCTTTGAACAGATTAAAGAGTTGGACTGTAGTTTAACAATGTGAATAGAAGGACTAAATTATTTTAAAACCAATCTCTCCAGAATGATTTTGAAATAAACAGCAGTAAAATATGAGGGTTCTCTTTGAATTTATAAAACAAAATTGATAACACTAGAAGTAAAACCGAGTATTTTATGACCTAATGACATGCTCCATGTGCAAATGTATTTAAAAATATTATTCCATATAGGATTAATATTTTGCTCATTTTACTGTAATATGCAAGAAAATAATATCTAAGACATACTTTATATCTTGGCTGATGGATTGTCTTTGGTTTGTAGTCTGTAGGTCATTACTGTAAAGCTGAAAAATTCATGAAAGAATGTTAAATAATTAAATGAAACACAACTTATTTTACTTCTGTCACTATTAAGTAAGAAAATAGTCTTCAAACAAATATTATCTGAATGCTTAAAAATGATTTGTAATTAAAATAAATATATCATAAAAGAAAGAAAAAGCAAAATAAATATTTTTTTCCTAAGCTCTTGGAAGGTATTTCTTATGAAGTGAAATCTGCCTCCATGGTTGCTTGATTGTATAATTATCAAAAAGAAAAGCAAAATTACATGAAATAAGCATCAAAAACATACTTTCTCTTAGAAATTACTCTCTGCACTTAAATGTTAGATACCTGCTAAGAAATTAAATAGTATTTTTAATGAATTTTTAAATATCTTTTTATTTTAAAAGAAACAACAAATGAAATGAATAACTTGACCTGTATTTTTTTACACTAAAATTCTTTGATGTTCATTAGTTTCAGTCAAAGTATAGAATAAATTTGAAAAAAATGAAATGAATATCTTGACCTGTATTCTTTTACACTAAAATTCTTTGATGTTCATTAGTTTCAATCATAGTATAGAATAAATTTGAAAATGTATGAGAATCTTTCATTTGTATATAAAAACTGATAATGTTTTTTTCTTAAAATGATATAAGTATAACAATGACATTTTATTTCAGAAATGCTTATAATACTTTTAACTGAGGTCAAGAGAAATTATACTTCAACAAACATTTGCATTAAATAAAGAAAAGGATGAATTATTACCATCCAATTTAGCTTCCTCCAGTCCATCAATCATGAGCCATCATCAGGAAAACTATATCTTTACTGACTTAAAGGAAAATATTATTTAAACATCAACAAATATTTGTATAACAAAATGTTAAAGTTTATTCCTTCATATTTTTATATAGACATGTCTTCTCTTTTGCTCCTATACTTTTTTAGTAATTTGAAAAAAATGCTTCAAATTAATAACATTTTTGTCCCAAAAGATAAAAAATATTTGTATATATATATTTGCAAGTAAAAATACTTGGTTAAATAATAGAAACCAAAATGAAAAATAATTTCTGACTCACATCTTTTTCAACAGCTGTATCCTTAAGGATACTGAGAACACAATTCTGGGCACCATGGCAAAGTGGTACAATGAAAATACCAAGATGAAATATACTGGTGAAATACACCAACCATACAGATTAAAAATAAAAATGCAAACAATTCATCTTCACATTAAATAAAACTATTTTGCTGGCACCAAGTTAACCTTGATCTATGGGATAGAATGTTGTTGATGGTTAGTTACCATTAATTAGATACAACATAACCTTGATCTATGAGATAGAATGTTGTTGATGGTTAATTACCATTAATTAGATACAACATAACCTTGATCATAACCATAGAATGTTGTTGACAGTTAGTTACCCTCAACTAGACACAAACACTGTTGATACACAGGGCTGGTGCAAGGGTTGCATGTGTCTTAGTGAGATTTAAAATGTGCACTCCCAGTTGTATTCTGTACCATCTATCTGCTGATCCACCTATTACCCTGCCTACCAACAAGGTTGTCTGTTACCACCCATTCATCTTTTTTTATTTATCTGCTTGCTGTTTATTATTATGATTTGTAAATCAATCTTTAATAAATATATATTCTTAATATTAGATAAAATATTTCAATAATGCTATTTTTTAAATAAGAAATAATTATTACCTTATATAAGTATTTTTAATAAAATATATACACACATACATACAAATTACATTTTGTTGGAATGTGTTCCTCAGATTTTTGCACCCTAGGCAACTGCCTTGATTTATTTAATGGATGAGCCAGTCCTGCTAATACAAAATATGCACATACATACACAAATAAACACTACTGATACCAAACACAGACACAAATACACAGATGTCACCACAGAGCACATACATAAACTATCAATACAAAACACAAGTACATATACATACATTATGGGTTGTCACCATGGAGACACAAACTACTGATACAAAAAATTTAGCACACATATATACACTTACCACATATACAGTCACTCCGTGCTCCTCCTGCACTCCATCCTCATGTACTCATGCACTCCATGCTCCTCATGCACTCCATCCTCATGCATTCCATGCTCCTGCATTTCATCCTCATGCATTCCATGCTCCACATGTACTCCATGCTCCTCATGCTTACTACTAAAAGTAGTGCAGCAGCATCAATCTGGGAAAGTGCATAAGTGCAACCATCATATGATGGCATACAGTTTGCACAAGATTGAATCACTGCTTTGAGCTTAAATCTGCTCATCACATTTACAATTAAATTGCGGCATGTCCTACTTGCCTAGTTAGTATTTTTAGTTCAAAGTTAGAGGCAGGAGTAAACAATTTTAATGGGATGCTAATCAACATGTAAACATTCTATCAAAGTTAGTATTTTTAGTTCAAAGTTAGTGGTGGGAGTAAACAATGTTAGTGGGATTCTAATTAATATGTTAACATTCTATCCTAGTTAGTATTTTTAGTACAAAGTTAGTAGCAGGAGTAAACAATGTTAATGGGATGCTGATTAATAGGTTAGCATACTATCTTATCATAGAATATCATATTGCTCCCATCAGGAGGCCTTTCGTGCTTGGGCAGTCATGTATTCCTTCTTGCTGCTGCTAGGTCCAATCTGTGGGTGAGCCCACCCTGACCATGAGGATCATCGAGTGAAACTCCCAACATATACCTGGTAGGGTCTTCCCCTTTTCTATATCCCAAGTGAAATATATCACCCTAGGTGAAGAGATCAGTTAAAAGACAGTTTTGGATGTCAACCTGGTTTGCCAGCTCATTCATGTGAACAGATTTCATCAGAGTGCAATGTGTGCAGTACAGCATACATAATCTTTAGATACATGAGGAGGTGTGTGTGTCTGAGTGACCATGAGACAGACAGATACAAACACCATCCTCCAAATGTCTTCAGAGTGGAAGTCAGAGTGTGTACATAAAATGTTCCTATCCATTAATGAAGCATAATGCTCAATTTTATTTTACTGGAAAAAAACTCTAAATCACTAAATAATGGCAGTGTACTAAAATACAGTAAACTGAAAAAATTCAAAATGTGTAGTGAATAGTTAATAACATATTTTTATCTTTCAGAAAATGATAACCAGTGTACATCTGTTATTCACCATATCTGAACTAGTTTGCTTCATTCATAAGTAGTAATGAACAGATTCACTACAATTGCATACACATGTAACTGATCTGATATTCAGTTTGAAATTGAACAAACTGAAAATTAATAGGTCTTACATGCTCATTCATACTAGCAGTCTGCCATGAAGTCAAGATTGCCATAATTTAAATGCAATGTTCAATTTACATGTATTTCTATAAAGCTAAAACATCATAGTTGATTAGATGTGTTTAAATGCAATAATAAATATATTTCTATAAAGCTAAAATGTCATTGTTGATTAGATGGGCACAAACCAACCCAACAAAAACCATATTATGGATTTTTTAAAAACAGAAATAAAAATCATGCGACGTCACAAATTCCTGACCCCCTTCCTCCCTTTTATCAGAACATTTGTACTTTTATGAATACACTTCCTCCTTTGTGTGACAAGACATACTTTATGGACAACCCAAGACATACTTTATGGACAACCCTAAAGAGAAAGGCATTTGTATTATATTACACCAATTTTAAAATGAACAGGATAAATCCTTTCAAAATAACTTTAATTAATATTTTAACTAATATTTCAAAGTAAAAAGAATTTTTAATACCCATCTATTTATTACTGTTAATGATGTGTAGTACATAAAACACTAATGATTATATTTATGATGGTTTTTTAAAAAGTTTATTGATCTGAAAAATAATTTAGAACTAAAAGCTAACATAGCATCTAAGTGAAAGCGATGATTTTTGGGTTTTGCAAATTTATGTTATATCAGAAGCAAAAGATATTATGTAAGTAAACATTTCATTAGGCTTACAAACAAACATTTATAAAGGAAATAATAAAATATTCCTAAGAAAAGAAAATTCAGACATGAATCTTGATTCACTGATAGTTGAGATCAACAATGTTGTCAAACCCTTTACAGATTCTTTTTTTTTTATGAATAACAACACAGATGAAGTATCACAGAAAATTAATCAACTACATTGCTAAGAGTCATCGATAAATGTCTATAAGCATTCCATAATACCTCTTAGATAAAGGTCTATAAGTATTCCATAATACCTGTCTTAGATAAATGTCTATAAGCATTCCATAATAACTGTCTTAGATAAAGGTCTATAAGCATTCCAGAATACCTGTCTTAATAAAGTTCAACATTTAGCCAATTGAAAAATGCAAGAGATCTTGTCTCAGGAGTATTTATGGGATATACATATTGAGAAAGTAGCAAGAAGAGAGATTTTTTTCTCCAGAATATGTCAACAGACACAAAGTTTAAAATATAGCAGACAAATATATTCAGTTGTTCACAAAGTACAAAGGTGGTAGAAAACAGATTAACAGATTTGGTTTTCAGATGCTGAGAGTATACAAAATGACAGTGTGGCAAAAGAAGATGTAAATCTTGTTTTCAGAACATATTTAAGGAGACTAAGTATCAAATACAATAGATATTTTCAGGATGTACATGAAGCACTAAAAGGAACTGCTTCCAGATATATCTGAAGCACTAAGGAAATGTCAAATGAAATACTGTCTCCCGATATAAATGAAGTACTAACAAAATATAATACAAAACAGAAAGTCTTCAGATATACATGAAGTATTAGGAAAAGTAATCAAATGAAATAGATATTGTTTCCAGATATACATGAAGTATTAGGAAAAGTATCAAATGAAATAGATAAATATTGTTTCCAGATATAAATGAAGTATTAGGAAAAGTATCAAATGAAATAGATAAATATTGTCTCCAATATACATGAAGCACTAAGTAACTATGAAATAGATAGATAGTGTTTCAGTTGTTCATGGATTACATTTGCTAAGAAAGCAGCAATTTCTTCATATGGAACTAAATAGTAAGAAAGTCTAAAAGGATGTATTTGCTACTCCAATGAAAACAGAACAAATAGGCCTTACAGGCATATGTGTAGCCTATGTTCATGAAACACTAAAGAACCACACTGAACCCAGGGCAGGCCATTAGATAGCTGGGTATGCTCACAGAACATTAAGAAATATCAAATTCTATAGGTCTTGACACTAAATATAAGTATGCTTGTGAAACACTGAGAAATATAAAACTAAACAAATATTTCTCATCAATAAATATATGGGTATGTTTGTGGAAGACTGAGAAATATCCAACTAAACAAATATTTCTTGTTAATAAATATATGGATATTTGCATGGAACATTAAGAAACAACAGATAAATAGAAAGGTAGGTCCTTATTATTATGCACAAAATCAAACAAACTGTTGGAAATTTGTTCTTAATGTTTTTCTGTAATTTATAGTTACAATACTAGTAGGTGCTGTACTGCTGCAATCTTACTTTTACACATCATAAATGTACTGCTCACAAACTTACCAAATGTGAAAAGTACATTTTAAAATTTAAGTGTACTGTTAACACTATTACCAATTGTGAAAAGTACATTTTAAAACCTAAGTGTACTCTTCACAAACTTACCAATTGTGAAAAGTACATTGTAAAATGTATTAAAATAAAACCTTACCACTTCTTTTGTAATTAAATAAATTAACTTTATTTTAAATAAAATGTTTTACAGGTAAGTCCCAACTTCAAATGGTTAAGGCTTCAAACGTACTACAACTTAAATTTATTTTCTGACATAGCAAGGTGCATAGTCTGTTTTACTAAATGAACTGTTTGTTAATTCAATGTAACCAAGGTTATACAAATGTTATTTAGAACATGAGAAAAATCTGAATTTGCACATAAAGTAACTCAGATTTGTTGTCATATAGTCTGTTTAACCCCATTCTTCAGTGGTGAATTTTGTGGGAAAGTATAATTATCTTATGGACTTTTTATTGCATGATTTACTATTTGTATTACTATTTTAAGAACACCTAAAACAAGCAAAAATGAGAATGATTGAAGAGGAAAGAAATGAGAAGAATTAACAAACAACACACAAATGTGATGTAAATAAAAAGATCAGGAAAGCTTTCTAAAAATTATTTTATATGCATGGAGATGTGAAAACTTGTTCTTTTATTTTTTCTAAGTGTTCTTGTATAAACATAAATGCAAGAAATTTTCTCTTCATCTTTTAAAAAAAATGTTCTTATAGAGGCATAAAATATGAAAGCTTTACTCTTTCCTGTTTCAGCTTCTTATAATATATGCATAGAGGTATGAATATTTACCTTTTTATTTTAACTTTTCTTATACACAAATAAAGGTATGAAAGATTTTCCTTTTTAAAGAAACCTTCTCATGTATGCATCAGTATATGAAGCCTTTTTCAAAGCTCTTTTATAGGATTAAAGGTATGCACATATTCCCACTTTCTTTTAAAATTTCTTATATATGCATAATGGTATTAAAACACTTCCTCTTCCTAATCCTAATCTGGCATGTTAACCATTCCTAGTTCTCACCAATTTTGTAGACTGGTAGATAGTAGAGTACTCACAGAGCCCAGGCTTAGTACTCCACCAAGTCTTTACCTGGTGGGTACACATGCCCAGGTTGTGGTACTGTTTCTGTTGAGTTCATATCTCTTTTGTTTCTTGAAGGTCTTTGACTTTAGACCAGTGCTATTTAATTCTACGTGATGTAGTAGAGGTGAGAATGACAAATTGGAAAGAGGTATCAGTTTAGATCATCTGACTAGCCTGTGTCATCTCACATTTGGTGGCTAGTGGAATCTTCCGTATAATTTGTCCAAAGTAACTTCCTTCTCAGGCAGCTCTTGTTCATCTGTTTGGAAGTACTCATGGACATCAGTCTCTCTGTTTGCAAGTAGAGATGATAGTTACAAATTTCAGTCAAATAGTTTACAGCTTTTTTTCTGTCATTTTACCAGGCTCTAGACAGTAGCTCTGTCAAGGCACCACTGATTTTCTCAATCTTCTTGGGAGGCTAGAGTTGGACATTCACTTTGCAGTTGAAAGGTAAAAGTGAACATTTTATGTGGTGTCACATCTTCACCTAGCTCTGTGCATCAAGCATGCTCAACTTGTCTGGCATGGGCAGGGCTGGTTGACTCCCTCCCCGTCTTCAAGCTTGGTGCTATTGATATTTGAAAGACAATATGTAGGGATCCTGTTTTTGCTCATGGTAATCACTTGGGCTTTTTTATTGTCTTCCTGGTCCTGAAAAGGACCGAGACTGATAGGTAATCCTTTCCCAAGGGCAAGAAAAAGGACCAAAGGTTGACTGTTCATTCAAGGGGATGCAATAAATCTGAATGAAAGTTTTCCTCTGTCTTGTACCAAAATTTGTCTTTCTTGTTTACCATTTTATATTAGCATAATGGTACCAAAGTTCATCTTTCTTGTTTAACATTTTTTACATATGCATAATGGTACCAAAACTTGTCTTTCATGGTTAACCTTTTTAAATATGCATAATGGTACCAAAATGTGTTTTTCTTTAAAAAACTTTCTTATGTAGGAATAAAGGAAGGAAAGTGTTTCTTTCAGTTTTTCTTTTTAGTTTTCTTTCATAGGCATAAGGGTATGAGAGATTTTCCTTTCTTCAGCTTTCACACATTGGCATAGTAAAGTTATACAAGCTTTTCCTTTCGAATTTATTTTAGCTTTTGTACAAAAGCATAATGAAAGCAGGAATTTTTTCTTTTAGATTTTATATTTTAGTTTTCATATACAAGCATAGTTAAAGATTTCCAGTTGGACTTCTTTTCTTGACCTTTCATACATAGACATAATGATGTTATAAAAGTATTTCCATTTTTTTAAAGCTTTCATATATAGGCCTAATAATGGATGAAAAAATTTGATTATCTTTTATTTAGTTTTCACATCTTGGCATATTAATGGTATGAAAGTTTTTCTACTTTTTAAAAAAACTTTCATAAATAGGCATATTAATAAAGGTGCTGAAAGTTTTCTATTTTTTAAGCTTTCCAAAATACAAAGTAATGATAAATGATTTATCTAAACAGAAAATAGAGATGTTTATTATCTAGTGTCAAACTTCCTATTATAAGAACTGATGTAGTACCACAATATCTAAGCAACAACTGCATTCCTAAGTTTTATATGGGAACTATATTTAAAAATTCTGTTTCAAAAGATTACTGCTATCAGTTTTACATAGGAACTATGCTTTGAGCAAATTCCAGACTACACACCTTTTAAGTTGATTAAGGAATTACTTTGATAATAAAAAAATAAAAAAATGGCACAGTTTTCAACCGTGGTATCAAATGCAATTTAAATGTAAAATTTTCAAACTGTGAAATCAAATTAAAATGGTAATAATGTTAAGGTAAAATAACAGTCAGTACAGTGAAGAGGGAATGCCAATGGGCATAGAAAATATTTTAAAGTAACAAAAACACTAAGAAAAAATATTTATAGTACCAGGCATATGAAAACATCTAAGCAGGATTTAATGAAATGAGATAATTACAATGTTTCCTTTTATTGTGTTTGTTGGAAACAAAATATGTATGTATGGCATTACACATTTAATTTTATTATTAAGAAAATTATCTATGCTTCAGTGAAGGGTAGAAAACGCAAGGTGTTCAAAGCTAGAAAATAGAAATATGCCAAAGATGCTGAGGATACTGAACATGAAGTTCAAAGTTAAAAAGTAGAAGGGACCACAGGTATTCTCTGAATAATGGTCAATCGAAGTAAGGAAACAGAAAAGACCACAGGTATTCACTAAATAATGGTCAATCGAAGTAAGGAAACAGAAAAGACCACAGGTATTCACTAAATAAAGGTCAATTGAAGTAAGGAAACAGAAAAGACCACAGGTATTCTCTGAATAAAGGTCAATTGAAGTAAGGAAACAGAAAAGACCACAGGTATTCTCTGAATAAAGGTCAATTGAAGTAAGGAAACAGAAAAGACCACAGATATTCTCTGAATAAAGGTCAATTGAAGTAAGGAAACAGAAAAGACCACAGGTATTCTCTGAATAAAGGTCAATCGAAGTAAGGAAACGGAAAAGACCACAGGTATTCTCTGAATAAAGGTCAATCGAAATAAGGAAACAGAAAAGGCCACAAGTATTCACTGCAAAGGCATGAAGGTCAATTAGGGAAACAGATATGACCATTGATATTAGTATTCCTTGTGTAAAGACAAAGGTCGATTAGGAAAACAGTAAGACCATTGATATTAGTATTCCTTGTGTAAAGACAAAGGTTGATTAGGAAAACAGTAAGGCCATTGATACTAGTATTCCTTGTATAAAGACAAAGGTTGATTAGGAAAGTAAGACCATTGATACTAGTATTCATTGTGTAAAGACATGAAGATCAATTACGGAAATGGATAAGACCAATGATACCAGTAATCTTTGTGTAAAGATATGAAGGTCAATTACAGAAACAGATGAGACTATTGATACTAGTATTCTTTGTGTAAAGATATTAAAAACAAGAAAGATCAAGTATTCTTGAGGTGATTGAAAAGACTGTAGGTATTTTTGTGTAAAAGCATGAAGTTCAATGCACGAAACAGAAAAGACCACTAGATTTTAATGTAATGGCATGAAGTTCAATGCTCGAAACAGAAAAGACCACTAGATTTTAATGTAATGGCATGAAGTTCAATGCACGAAACAGAAAAGACCACTAGATTTTAATGTAAATGCATGTTCAATATTAGGAAACAGAAATTTACCTCAGATATTTTGGTGCAGAGTTATGAAGTTCATTGTTATGAAATAAGAAAAACCATAATTATTCTTCTTTCAAGGTAAGAAGTTCAATGCTAGAAAGGAGAAAAGGAACATAAAAAGGAATAAAGACATTAGGTTCAGAATTAGGAAATAAACTGACAATATGCTTGGTGTGAAGGAAATAAGTCCAAAGGTGGGAAACAGAAAAGACCACTATTTCATGAGAAGTCATGAAGTTTATATACTGAGAAACAGAAAAGTCCACTAGTTCATGAGAAGTCATGAAGTTTATTTAATACTGAGAAACAGAAAAGTCCACTAGTTCATGAGAAGTCATGAAGTTTATTTAATACTGAGAAAGAGAAAAGACCACTTTTTCATGAGAAGTCATGAAGTTTATTTAATACTGAGAAAGAGAAAAGACCACTTTTTCATGAGAAGTCATGAAGTTTATTTAATACCCACAGTTACTCCTGGTGTCTAGGCATGAAGTCCAATGCTATGATATAAAAAAGAGCATTGATTCCAATATTCTTTCAATGTAAAAGCATGAAATTTAAAGCAGAAAAAAACAAAATAGAAACTTACTGAGGGTCTACTATATGTACACTTTACAAGTGTCTAAATTTCAAGTTTTTATAGCATTATATTAAAGTCAGTACACTTTACAAGTGTCTAAATTTCAAGTTTTTATAGCATTATATTAAAGTCAGTACACTTTACAAGTGTCTAAATTTCAAGTTTTTATAGCATTATATTAAAGTCAGTACACTTTACAAGTGTCTAAATTTCAAGTTTTTATAGCATTATATTAAAGTCAGTACACTTTACAAGTGTCTAAATTTCAAGTTTTTATAGCATTATATTAAAGTCAGTACACTTTACAAGTGTCTAAATTTCAAGTTTTTATAGCATTATATTAAAGTCAGTACACTTTACAAGAGTCTAAATTTCAAGTTTTTATAGCATTATATTAAAGTCAGTACACTTTACAAGTGTCTAAATTTCAAGTTTTTATAGCATTATATTAAAGTCAGTACACTTTACAAGTGTCTAAATTTCAAGTTTTTATAGCAGTTATATTAAATTCAGCACCAAAAATATATACATATATACTTAACAAATTAAAAAAATCTATTTTAAAATCTCCACAAACAAATATATTATATACAACTAAAATCTATATGCATAATAATATTATTATGTTAGTGGTTTTTGGCAGGACTAAATAAAAAAACTACTTAACAGATTTTGATCAGGCTTTTAAGATGTACACCTTAATTCCTTAGATTTAAGACTGGGATATAAGATTCATTTTGCTGTCCCTTAAGGGTGTTCACCAGTAACCCTAAAACTATAAAAACTATTTATGTGGAAAGGAGCTCAACAGTAAAAGTGATCACTGTGACCTCCATGAACTGTGGATGATTTCTTTCATATTGCATTTTTCATTCTGGATTTTAGAGTTTTGTTAGTAAGTATTGTATTTTAGATTTTGGTGGGTTACATTATTAGCTGGTTAGCTTATTTTTACAATGTCTCCGTGAAAGAGATCAAACCTTAAATCAGTCTCGGCGAATGTTATAAGAAGCCTACTTATGTGGCTCACAGAAAACCAAAACAGGCTATAAAAAATAGTTACTTTAAGCTACATGTTCACAGAAAACCAAAACAGGCTATAAAATATAGTTACTTTAAACTACATGCTCACAGAAAACCAAAACAGGCTATAAAATATAGTTACTTTAAGCTACATGCTCACAGAAAACCAAAACAGGCTATAAAATATAGTTACTTTAAACTACATGTTCTCAAAATTGACATTTATAAAAGTGAAGCTGAGGACTTATTTAGTAAGAAAAAACTTCCACTCTGAAAACACACCAAAAAAATGTGATACTGATTAGTCTCAAATGGTGGAACTTTAAAAATCATCAAATTAGAAATGGAATGTAAATGCACTAGATATGTTGATGAAATAAGTATTGTAATATAGATAAATTAAATGATGATTTCATTAACTTTTTGTGAGTTTTGATTAAAAGACTCCTTCAAAATGCTGTTTTTGTGAAATGAATTTTAAGTTCAAAATGGATGACAGATTAATTATAACTGGGATTAAGACCAGTTCTATGTAAAAGTAGATAAAACTTACAAAAATTATGGATAGTTTAAAAGCAGACTTTCATAACTCATAAATCAAACAATGTTTCATTTTATTTATTTCAATTCAATTTTAAAAATCCTCCCATAAGTAAATCTCCTTTCTTTAAGAGTTTTATTTTATTTTTTTGTACTTTTGTAAATTTAAAAGATTGTTCACCTTATGAAAAATGATGTTTTTGATATTTAATAAAAATTATTATTTAAAGTTTTATTCATTTTTTCAACATTTTTCAATTTACAATTTATAACTTTAAGGATATTATAATATAATATTATATTATATTATATTATATTATAATATTGTCTAAAGACAATTTCATAACTTGTGAAATTATATATTATATTATATTATAATATTGTCTAAAGACAATTTCATAACTTGTGAAATTAAACAATGTTGTATTTTTTATATTTCCTTTTATTAAAAGGAATCCTTCCAGAAGAAATCACTCTGTTTTTTTTAATTTGATTCAATCATTTTGTTTTATAATTAATTTTTAATTGTCATATTTATGGCAATAATTAAATGATAAGACAAAAATACTGTTTAATGCCTAAGTTATGACATCTGCTTTGACAAAAAAAATATCCTGAAAGTTACAGGTTTTGTACTTAATGTGGAATTGGTTTTAAATCCAGATATATCATAATACCTAATTAAATAATTCTTTTATACTTCCTGAAAATAAAAATGAAATAGTTTGGTTCCACCGTTTGAGAGTAACATATACACAAATAAAATCTTAAAGCATTTTTCTTTGTAAAACAGACCTGCCTGCCATACTCCTCAGGAGACCATAAGATCAATGATCCAAAACCAGCGCCCTTTTTTGCTAGGGCACAGATAATTATTCTTTCTGTGATATTCTGATCAGTATTTTTGTTCATAGTACTTTTTTACTTGATTTATTTCTGAAAGTCTTTCTAATTCTTCTTTGATGTCAACAATTTTGCACTCTTAAGTCTACCATCTTTTCCACAAAGAGATGATATATGGACGTTTTGTCGGCGTTAAGTTTCGGCGATGGTCTTCTTTTGTACTACTTCAAAATTAATGCATGTTAGCTAACCTGGACTCTGATTCATCACTAATCCTACCCTGAACATACTAATAACTTGTTTTAATGCATTTAATTCAATGGATAAAATATGTTATGAATACTATAATAATGGATGATACGGCAATGCTCCAATATGAAACCAGTGACAACCACCAAAACATCCAAGCACATATCACTTCTGAACACCGAGTGTGTTTTGACAGATATGATTGGTCAACTGGAGAAGCAAACTACCAATAATTATTTTAGTATCTTTGCTGGTAAATTGTTATATTTTATTATGCACTAGTATTTTACATAATGACTATCATTCACTGATGCCAGCAGCCGGCCAACATAGAGGTTGATTGTATACAAAACAAGCCGGTTTTTCATCCTGTCATACCTGATCAGAAAATTATCAAAATTGAAAGCGGAAAATCGCTTTGGTAAGCAGAAGAGTGGAAGATTAGAGGTAAGACCAGAAGATTCTTCTGCTCAAAGTGGAAGGTAGGCAGGTCTGGTAAAATTAAACTGGTGCCTTGATATAATGCAGTCCTTAGGGTCTAAAAATTTCAACCGCATTGTACATGAGGTCCATTATAAAGAGGGATCTTTTTTGTCACACATGAACAATCCATGTCACATGGTGAGTACTGTTGCTCAACTTATGGTTCACCCGACTTCACCACATATACTTTAAGTCATGTCATTTAAGAATATGTAAATACAGCACTGTTGGACTAAATTAGACAATTGTGTATATAAAGATTTTTAGCATTAATAAAAAATGCTGTATCTTGCATGAGGACATGAAAGTTTACTCACTCATTTATTGAAAAATTATGTGATGGACATTTGTTTTATTCCGTCTCTTTAGCTAAGTTGATGCAACTGAAGAATTTCTGACGATCTACCTCCTGGGTTTTAGCCATCTCAACGCCAAAATGTCTGTTAATTCTGTTTAGACAGTGCTAGGAAAGGTTTAAAGATTTTCAAAACAACAGTGATCATTGTTAAGATGTGTTTACAAAGTTGCAAGTACATATTCAAAGTATTTAATACTTATACTGTATAAAGTTTATGCATGGTCGCCAAAACATTTGCAAATTGAGCCAGTTGATTTGATACAGTACTGTTAACTCTGTACATGTAATTTGAAGAGGTTGGATGGTAAAAAACAAAATATATCCTCATTATATCAAGGCACCAGTGATTGTATGTTGTACTACAAAATAATGCATCAAGCCAAAATCTGTTCACAAGAAAAAACTGATCAAACACAGGCCATTTATCAAATGTCCTGTCCAGCCAATAAATTTGACTGACAAGTTGACACCCCAACTATCTAGTTACTGAACCTCCTCAGCTGAGTGAGACATTTCAGAAAGGAGACAGAAAAAAAGAAGACAAAATGAAAAATTTCCTACCAGGTATGTGTTGGGTGATCCACTTGATGACCTTCTGGTCACGTGGGTTCACCAACAGATTGGCCCAGCTGGCAGCAAGAGGAAATACACCTGCCCTCCAGCATGTCCAGGCCCCTTAGGGTAGTTATAATTACAATTAATTCACAACTACCCCAATCCACATGCAAAATACTCACCCACTTGCATGCATTCACATACAATCACACATTCACCCTCACACACTCATTCACATGCATTTACACACTCACTTATATGCATACAAAAGAACATGACACCACCACCATGCACATGACTTTCACTGTACTACACAACCCCACACCATACTCTTGACATTCACTGTACTACACAACCCCACACCATGCTCTTGACATTCACTGTACTACACAACCCTACACCATACTTGTGGCATTCACTCTACTACACAACCCCACACTACTTGTGGCATTCACTGTACTACACAACTCCACACCATACTGTGCCTTAGTTACGAATGAAATTAAAACCCTGACTCCTTGCCATGCTGCACAGAAATAAATTCTTTGTACCCTTAATGGCATGGCTGAAGAACAGGATGGTCACAGTCTGTAAAAATCTAGACTTCACAATTGTCATTTTTCTCTTACAAATGGCTGGATGAACCTACACACTTCATTCAAGCATCATTCACACTTCATTCAAGCATCATTCACACTTCATTCAAATATCATTCACACTTCATTCATATATCACTCACACTTCATTCAAATGTCACTCACACTTCATTCAAACAACATTCCTTCATTTACACTTCATTCAAATGTCACTAACACTTCATTCAAACAGCATTCACACTTCATTCAAATGTCACTCACACTTCATTCAAATGTCACTCACACTTCATTCAAACAACATTCCAACTTCATTTACACTTCATTCAAATGTCACTAACACTTCATTCAAACAGCATTCACACTTCATTCAAATGTCACTAACACTTCATTCAAACAGCATTCACATTTCATTCAAATGTCACTCACACTTCATTCAAACAGCATTCACACTTCATTCAAATGTCACTCACACTTCATTCAAACATCATTCACACTTCATTCAAATGTCACTCACACTTCATTCAAACAGCATTCACACATGTGGACCACCTGCCAAGCATGCTCCTACATCAAGTGCACATAAAGCCAAAATGTTGTGCAATGTTATGCAGTCCACACATACATAACACTACACACTTTAAGGGGACAGTCTGACATTAATGATCAAATGCACACTTTATACAAGTCTGACAACTGACCTTTTTTAAAAGAATGAAAATGTAGGTCCCAGCTACATAAATGATCATATTGTTGAATTGTTTAACAAACAGCACAATAAGTGTGCTGGGTCAGATTGTCCCATGTTTTCTTACCATGAGGCTTGGTGTGCATTTGGGAGCATTTCTCTTACATGCCCCTGCTAGTTTTAGAATCTAGTTTGCACTCAGGGCACAAATGCCATTTATTCTGACTTAACCCTAACCAACAGCATGTTTCCCTTACACATGCTTGCAATTTGAACTAACCTACTTTAAATGCCAATGACTGAGATATTTTCTGCAATGAAACAAGTTTCCATTACACATGTTGCTATTCTCAGTATGGCATTCAAAATATCTAACTGACTCAAGACAATTCACAACCAGAGTTGCTCACTGTCTTGTGCATGCAAGGCAAGTCATTCAATTTTAAATACATCAACAATCTTTGATTTTTCCTATGCAATGAAAAGTTTTTAGTTTAATTTGGTGAAGAAATGGTTGCCCCCTCAATTACATACGCATACCCCAGCCAACAACTCTTCAGACACAGTGTGGATGCTTTGCCGGCTCTCCCTATCCACCAGGGCTATAGGACCATTGCACCTAGCATTCGTAGCCTCCTAGCTAGGAGTCCTTGCGTGAATTGAGGGCCGGTCACTCGGACTAGTCCGCCCCTTTGTCAGTGCATCCAAGCTGAAGGCCTTATATGGGTATGGTAGAAATGTCACAGGTTCAAGGATGACAAGAGCCTAAACAAATTGAAGTAAAAAACGATGTATTTTCATTTCTTACAAGAGCAATACCAATAATTATTGATATTATAATAAACCAAAAATCTATCTGCTTTACAGTAATATTTCCCAGTACAAGTGAACAATGCTTGTTTAATATGTTAAACTTCCTCAAATCACCAAGAGTATTGTTTATTAGTTAGAAGATAAATTCTATAGAAGCTACAAGAATTGATTTCACCCATCATATGGTTACAAGCTACAGCAGCTCAAACAATGTCCAAATACAGATTTGAAATGTAAATATAATATTCTTTTATGAAACAGTTATAAATGTATATCTCTCAGTTATTTCAATTTAAAAACAAAGCAAAAATAAATGCATCTGAAAATAAAGAAAGAAAGAAAGGTTGAAAGAAAGAAAGAAAGAAACAAAGAAACAAAGAAAGAAAGAAAGAAACAAAGAAAGAAAGAAACAAACAAACAAAGAAAGAAACAAACAAAGAAACAAAGAAACAAACAAACAAACCCAAGGAAACAACAGAACTTCTTGACTATTTAACTTGCTTTAATGTGAGGGTTTGACCAAGGACAATATCAACAAACCCAAGGAAACAACAGAACTGGCAATTTGACCTGCTTTTATGTGATATCCTGACCAAGAACATCAACAAACACAAGGAAACTACAGAACTTCTTGGCTATTTGACTTGCTTTTATGTTAGGGTTTGACCAGGAGGAAACAACAGAACTTTGTGATTATTTGACTTGGCTATGTGAGGGCCTGACCAAGAACAATGTCAACAAACCCAAGGAAACAAAAAAAACTTCATAGCTATTTGACTTGCTTTTATGTGAGGGAATGACCAAGAACAATGTCAGCAAATCCAAGGAAAGAACAGAACATCTTGGCTAAATGACTAGGCTATGTGAAGGCATGACCAAGAACAGTATTTCTAGAAGGCAGATTCAGAGTGGTGGCAGTTTAGGTGGCTATGTAAGTTCTGATTCCACTCTATATAGATTAACTCAGATGCCAGTAAAGAAAAGGAACAATATGGAGTGTGTCCTGCCAATGACAAAGGAGTTCAGCCTGTTTACAGCCATGCTGTACAATGGAGTTCAGCTTGTTTACAGCCATGTTGTACATTGGAGTTCAGCCTGTTTACAGTCATGTTGTGCAATGGAGTTCAGCCTGTTTACAGTCATGTTGTGCAATGGAATTCAGCCTGTTTACAGTCATGTTGTGCAATGGAGTTCAGCCTGTTTACAGTCATGTTGTGCAATGGAATTCAGCCTGTTTACAGTCATGTTGTGCAATGGAATTCAGCCTGTTTACAGTCATGTTGTGCAATGGAGTTCAGCCTGTTTATGGATGAGCGCTATACAAAGTATCTATTCTGGGTCACTGTTTTTCACAATTTCATGCAAATTTACTAAATTAGGTAAAGAAATTTGTAACATATATTTTGAAAGTAAGGTGCTGGATGTATTATGTTGAAAAGAATTTTCTGTTTTGGCAAGTCTTTATGCACTTCCTGTATTTTAATATTAATTTGAAAACCATGTTACCTTATTTGTAAGGCAGTCATTCCATCTCTTAGGATTAAGGCAGCAATTTTAGTCATGCTTATATGGGATAAAGAAGGTTAAAGATTACCTTTGCCATTTGCTCTGACAGGTATAATGGCTATCTCATATACCAATACAAGCACTCTGCCTTTTCTCATACATTGTGATAATTAAGTGCTTAATTCACTGTTACATACATTATCACAATAGTGTTTTTAGACTGAATAGACGTGCCTGTTGTTAATAACATAACTATTTACTGGTCCTAGGTATTCAACAACCTAAATCTTAAATCTTTTTTTTTAATTAAGCAATTCTTGTACTGCACTACTGGAACAGATCACTGTTTCTTCAGTGGAAATAGTTGGCTTGTATTTGGGAAATATACAGTAAAAACAATGCCTAGATTTAAACTCTAAAATCACACTTATACATGGGGGCCAATCAGTACAGAAAATACCTAAATTTAGACACTAAAATCACACTCATACTTGGGGGCCAAACAGTAGAGAGAATACCTAGATTTAAACACTAGAATCACATCCAGCAAAACAAGACACTGTGAGACACATAAGCATGTGTGACTGAATTCACAGGTAAATTGTACAATATGATGAGATTCCACAGTGCTGTTAATTAAATGCAAATGTCATAAATTAACCAGACTAATGAAATTATTGTACATGCCTTAACATTAATTTATTCTTATCAACTAGAAGCGGGTTAAACTATTTGACCTTTCTGGACATGTGCCATAAGCAGTCAGTGAATTAGTTGACAAGTTTATAACTCAGTAAGTTTAAATACTATAATGTAGAGAGCAGTCAGACAGTCAGTTATCTGAAAAGTTATTTATATCTCAGGGTAAGCATAGTGTACAAAGAAACAATGTGCTTGTTAGGGGACTGTTGCTTGATTGCATTTAATAATATGGTACGTTGAGAATGCTGATAGTTTTATTACCATGAAGAGATTGTACTTTTATATACCATTCATTCTATTAATATGCAATTACAAGTAAGCTAAATGATGGTTTACTAATTAGTAGAAGTTAACATCTACTTTCAAGTTCATGCACAAGTATGCACACACCAAACACACTCAGAAATTATTCTAACAATTCATAATTCTGGAATGTTAATGCATATAAATGTCACATTTCTGAACTGTACTGTACATTTAATATAAAATGTAAGAAAATGTATTAAAGACATTTATCTCCAATAATAAAAGCACGACTATATAATAAGTAGCAATAGTAATATATGTACTAAGAGCTTAACTGTTATCTTTTCACAGGAAATGTTCAGCTTTCAAATGAAAATTTATGACTCAATATACTAATAAAGTAACAAATTATAAAATGTTAGTAAAAACTGCACACACAGTTAAATCATAATTGTCAAATATAGATATAAAATTATAAATATATAATTCTTAATGTACTTTGCTAATATAATAATAATTAAAATTATTTTAACTTTATGTGGTTTGCACTAACAGTTTTACCATCACTCATTTGACCACTGCCATATCTTCTTCACTTGACATCATAATGATGTCAATTATTTAACCAATCAATAAGCCAATGCTACACATTCTCCCCCTCCCCCCAAATGTGCTTTATCACCAAACTTGAGCTGACAATACTTTAAATTATTTCTCTAATAAAGACTAGAATAATAATTATAAATAAATAAATATGCAAGTTATTACTAATTCCTTTTACTGATATCATTACTGAATAAATTACAAAAATATTCAGAATTAGGATATGAAGATTTGTTACTTGCAACACTTAAATCATAAAAACTGGCAATCTACAGGCAGTTAGTCGTTTATCTTCCACCCCAACCATTAGAGAAATAATATGTTGTTCCTCTATTGTCAAATATTGTGTTAAAAACAGATTTTTGATTTGGTTTTCTTGTGAAAATGTTAGCTCTTTAGTCTAAAGATGAAAGTCTCTAACAAGCGGTAAATGATAAAAAGGGGCCTAACTTTGTAATTAAAAATATTGCACAAACTCAAGAAGCACACTTCTGTTAAATTATTTCAGTCTAATCAATAACTGAATAAGCAATAAAACTATACAAATGTGCATTATAACACTGACAATGTGCAAAAAATAATTTGCCCACTTATCAATGTTTATAAAGAAAGAAAATATGGGCAGTTGACATTTTCAACTGTTTCTTTAAATTTAATTTTTGGGGAAGAAATTTTGTATTGCATTTGGCTCTATTTAACAGGTTTTTGTGCTTTGTGTCAGTCAAAACTTAAATGTTTCAGTAACAAGTGAAATGTAATTTTTGCTAGAGAGAGAGGGAGTGAGCAGTGCGTGTCATACAACACGAACGACAATACTGATAACAGATTAGACTGTGTAACTAACGCCAAGTAAAAACTTAAGCTGAAGCAAAGTCCTAGTGTGAATACAAATTGAGCTAAGTAGGAATGAGCAATTATAATTATGCTACATTGTACGGCTGTGGTCCCAAACCGGTGTATGACAGTGATTTTAACACTTCACCACTGGTTAACCATACTCAAATTTTCTGGAGCAATTTCAAAAGAAAACATTATATTGCTTTAGTTTATAGCCTACTTACCATTCCCTTGGGCAACGAGGATATCTGTCAGGATACAGCTTATATAACTATGCTTTTCTTGTATGATTAACGAAACCGGTCATAATTCAGAACACATTTTCACGCTTTACGCCTTTAAGGTTTAATAATCATTCAATCCTGTCTTCGGCCCTACAAAATTACTGTACATAATATATGTTTTTCAATATAAAAGACCCCCACCCCCAACTTCGTACCCAGATCTAACCATTCCTTACTAGTTTAGATGATGACGAACTGCACTTTTGACAATGATTTTGTGTGTGTGATTATATCGGTTGAGAAATACGTCTTAAATTACTCACTCACACATTCTTCGATTTATTAGACCCTGAATTTTGATTCTCACTTTAAAAATTCGATCTAAAATGCATAAATTTAAAGAAAACTAAGGATTCAAACTTCAATCGAGAGGATTCAGTTGAGGAGAGGTAGCCAGGTTAGCTAGAAGATACATGAGAGCACATTACTTGATGCGATATTGGAAAGAGGCATCCACATACTTTTTTTTTAATCTTTCAGATGTAGATCAGCGCTTATAAAGTAACATTACTTTAGGCACGTCTTGAGAGCCATCCATATATATATATATGTTTAATCTTTCAGATGTAGATCAGCGCTTATAAAGTAACATTAATTTAGGCACGTCATGAGAGCCATCCATATACATTTTAAAAATCTTTCAGAAGTAGATCAGCGCTTATAAAGTAACATTAATTTAGGCACGTCACGAGAGCCATCCATATACATTTTAAAAATCTTTCAGATGTAGATCAGCACTTATAAAGTAACATTAATTTAGGCACGTCATGAGAGTCAGACTGTCTATAGTGAACTTTGTCCAGTTTTGCCAAAGAGAGAAGTTCATATGCAGAATAGAATGTGCAAAGAGCAAAAACTATTGTGTCCAAAAGCGTTTCTTATTCTGAATTATGATCTGTTTCTCCATAGATACACCAAATGCTAGCATTTTCACGCGGGTACACTTGCCTCCCCCCCCCCCAATCCAAGTGACTGCTCTGCACGTGCAACTCGACTTCCCTCGACTGAACAATGTCAATGTTTGACTGCGCTGTACAACACGAAACGGGGACAAAATATAATGTACAGTTGTGATAGTTTGTGTGTGTTTATTTGCCTGTATGACGTAGACGAAGAAGACGTAAGCGCATTCACGCACCCATAAATGAGAAGACGCGGAAACTCAGACACACACACACACACACACACACACACACACACACACACACACACACACACACACACACACACACACACACACACACACACACACACACACACACTTTCTTTCTTCTCAAGTTTATCTCATTAAATATTTCACTCTGAAATATAATCTCACTATGGAACTAGCCTATATGAATTTTCTTATGCTTGGCGTGCGGCTTAATTTCTTGATAGTAATCCAGTTTCTTTAATTGTCGCCAGGATAGCCACAGTGTAGACAAGCTACCAGTTGCGCCCTGATTATCAGTTTATTACTTACACAAATATTTCTGATATAGTTCGCTGATGACTTAGTGATAGGTAGGTGACAGAAACAATTGAATGACTTAATGATAAATAGACGAAACGGTTTCCTGATTAAGTGAAAATAAATGACAGCAACATATTATTGACTTACTGACAAAGCAATTTACTGACTTAGTGACAAAATGGTAAAGATGAAGCAATTTACTGAATTAGTGATAAGAAGGTGAAGCAATTTACTGAATTAGTGACAAAATGGTAAAGATGAAGCAATTTACTGAATTAGTGATAAGAAGGTGAAGCAATTTACTGAATTAGTGATAAGAAGGTGAAGCAATTTACTGAATTAGTGATAAGAAGGTGAAGCAATTTACTGAATTAGTGATAAGAAGGTGAAGCAATTTACTGAATTAGTGATAAGAAGGTGAAGCAATTTACTGAATTAGTGATAAGAAGGTGAAGCAATTTACTGAATTAGTGATAAGAAGGTGAAGCAATTTACTGAATTAGTGATAAGAAGGTGAAGCAATTTACTGAATTAGTGATAAGAAGGTGAAGCAATTTACTGAATTAGTGATAAGAAGGTGAAGCAATTTACTGAATTAGTGATAAGAAGGTGAAGCAATTTACTGAATTAGTGATAAGAAGGTGAAGCAATTTACTGAATTAGTGATAAGAAGGTGAAGCAATTTACTGAATTAGTGATAAGAAGGTGAAGCAATTTACTGAATTAGTGATAAGAAGGTGAAGCAATTTACTGAATTAGTGATAAGAAGGTGAAGCAATTTACTGAATTAGTGATAAGAAGGTGAAGCAATTTACTGAATTAGTGATAAGAAGGTGAAGCAATTTACTGAATTAGTGATAAGAAGGTGAAGCAATTTACTGAATTAGTGATAAGAAGGTGAAGCAATTTACTGATCTAGAGACAAGTAGGTGAGATAACGGTTTTCAGACTTAGTAGCTTAAGAGCTACACGGAACGGCCGCCACCCTCTTCAGAATGACGTGAGAAGAGTAAGGCCTCACAGGAATCCTCCCCACCCCACCCCCCCAAACCGAGAACATCAAGTAGATGAAAAGTTTTCACGCAATTCCTGTGGGGAAAAGAAGTTAACGGAAAGAAGAAGAAAAAGAACAATTTTTATACATCATTCTTTTGGTGAAATCTTGGTCCAAATATAAAGTGATATACCGATTCGTTATTAATAAATTTTGACGTTATCTCTCACTGAATGACTATGGCTTACCATTTCTGACATTATCTCTCACTGAATGACTATGGGTTACCATTTCTGACATTATCTCTCACTGAATGCCTAAGGCTTACCATTTCTGACATTATCTCTCACTGAATGACTATGGCTTACCATTTTTGACATTATCTCTCACTGAATGACTATGGCTTACCATTTCTGACATTATCTCTCACTGAATGACTATGGCTTACCATTTCTGACATTATCTCTCACTGAATGCCTAAGGCTTACCATTTCTAGCATTATGACCTCACACTGTACACAAGTACGATAATTATACAACATCAAATTTGCTAAGATTTTTTGACGGATTTATGACAGTTTTGTTGTGCTGGATCCAAAAATGACATCGGTTTTGTTCAATCAGGTTAACTTTTTAAAAATCTATTTTTGATCAACTTTTTGATCTATTGCCATATTATTTAAGTATCCCGATCTTGAATCAACACGTCGTCCTGTAGCTCATTGTAATGAAATTCCAGTACCTGTCCCTGGAGAACTTACCGACATTAGTGAAGAAAAGAATTCTCTAGTGTTGAAGAATATGAAGAAGAATAATAATTAGTGGTTCTTGATGATGATACTCCAAATCCTTTCTCGCAAAAGGAGCTAAATGATCTAGTTCGTGATCTCAGCTTGTCAAAGTCATCTGCTGAACTGTTGGCAGTGTTCGCATCACCTTCTACCGCAACATACATCAAGAGTACCTCAGTTGTTTTTTTTCTACAGGACCTGGTGTACTGTACAGATATTGCACAGCTTCTGCATAAGCTTGGAGTGCCACAGTATAAACCTGAAGATTAGAGATTGCTCATTGACATCAGCAAGCGATCACTGAAATGTGTTCTGCTACAAAATGGTAACCAGTTTGCCTCTGTACCTCTAGCTCACTCGACTACACTGAAGGAGATGAAGCAGTTGACCATTGAGAAGTTGAAAGCTGGCATTTTTAATGGTCCACAACTCCGTAATCTAATCAGAGATCCAGAGTTTGAAAACTCAATGAACAAAGTGGAACTGGAAGCATGGAAGGCTTTTATTCTGGTCATGAAAAACTTTTTTGGAAACAATAAGGCCAGGAACTATGCAGAGCTTGTTACCAATATGCTGACTGCTTTCAGAAACCTTGGATGCAACATGAACATCGAAACGCATTACTTATTCTCACAAATGGGTCGGTTTCCTGAAAATCTGGGATCAATGAGCGACGAGCAAGGGGAGAGAGTTCATCAGGATATGAAAGAGATGGAGGCCAGGTATCAGGGACGCTGGGATGCAGTCAATATGGCTGATTACTGTTGGACTCTAAAGAAAGACATCCGTACTGCTGAGCATTCTAGGAGTTGGAAGAGACGGAAGTTCATGCCCTGAATTTTAAACAATGATGACCTAATATTGAACTTTTATTAACTTTTACTTACCTTTATTAATGTCTACTATTCAATGTACACTATTACAACCTTTAATAAATGAATTGTGTTAGAAAAAAGATTTTTAAAAATCTAATTTAATATTTTTAAAATTTTAAATCCTATTTTGGAAGAGAAATATTAACGAAAATTGCCTGATAATATTACAAAAATTTAATGGATTTATTTATAAGATAGGATTTTTTAAAATCGAATTAGCACAAAAACCTGACCTGATTAAATAAAACGGATGTCATTTTCGAATTTAGCAGTGCAAAATTGTTCTAAATCAGTTGAAAAAACTTAGATAACTTACAATTTTTTGTGTGTGTGACGCAGTGTAATTAGTCATCGAATACCTTAACATTTATGACATTATGACATGTCACTGTACGCATGTACGATAATTGGTCCTACTTACATTCACTATGGTAATAGATTGTCCCTATATTATTTTTTATTACAAATAATTTTTGCAATAACTGGACACACATTAACGAATTCTCTAATTATTTATCCTGAAAGAAAGTATTTACTGGTTCATTTGTTCATTTTTGAAGTTGTACAAACTGTTCTGGTTAATCTTATTCTAAGCTTTGCATCTTCTTAATAAATTTCTCTGCAAGTAATTCAGCTTCATTTATTGGAAAGGAAACGTAAAAGTTATGTAAGGGACACAACCTATGCAAATTCGAATGAGCAGTGTGATTGTGATTATCTTTCTTGCCATATGCTATTGCCTTTTTGTTGCAGTTAGAACTGGTGGCGATACAAAAGCACGTTTTTTCGAAAAACTTAAAAAGACGTGTTATATTTTTATCAGCTGGAATGTGACGTCATTGAGAGAACCGTAGTGCTGTCTTATAGAAAAATGTAACTTTTCCAAGTTATTCAATTTATTGTAATTCTTAAATAATGGTGAAGACACATTGTGGCTCGGATATAGGACCAATTATGGTACATGTGTACAATGAAATGTCATAATGTCATAAATGTTAAGGCATTCGACGTATATAGGACTAATTATCATACATGCTTACAGTGAGATGTCATAATGTCATCGCCAAGTTATTTTTTTCCAGTTCTTTCAAGACAGTTTTATCATCACCAAGTTATTATTATTTTTTTTTATCCATTTCTTATTTAAGACAGTTTAGTTATCGCCAAGTTATTTTTTTTTAATCCAGTTCTTTCAAAATTCAAAACAGTTTTGTCATCGCCAAGTTATTTTGTATCCAGTTCTTTCAAAACAGTTTTGTCATCACCAAGTTATTTTGTATTCAGTTCTTTCAAGACAGTTTTGTCATCGCTAAGTTATTTTTTAAAATCCTATTCTTTCAAGACGAACTCGCCAAACCCACCCTACTTTCTTCCAGTCTTCAACATGAAATCGTATGTATACACTTATTTCTCGCCCACATGCGTACGTATTAGAATTTGTGCAATTACAAACCATTCAGGGGTCATGAGGTTACTACGTGCTGGGATTTTAAAAAAATAACAACAATAATACACACAATTTCCACTTGTTCCGGCCGGGAAGGTCAAGGTGAAAACATGATGCACTCTTTTCATACATGCATAACCTAATTTCAGATAAGTTGTATAAGCGATTGCTAAATATATATATGGGGGCCCTTAAAAGTGTCACTAATCCTCTTATGTAAGCAAGTTTTTAGAGTAGTTATATAAAAACGCTTGATAACACAAAATAATTAATGTACAATCTTCACTACAGTAGGCTATTAACAAGACCGTTTATAAACAGCATCTAACTTACACACAGCGACCACAAGATTTAGGCAGTTAGTATGGTTTGCTAAATCCAGTAGTTAAAGCTCTTCTTTTGAAATGAACGACCTACTTTGATATTTAGCAATAAAATCATTAGCTAAATTGCGATATTTTAAATACATATATGGATATCCACATAACGCTGGGTTTTAAACTTTTTTTTTTTTAAACAAAGCTAGAATAAGATATTTATAGCAAACGTATTATTTTAATTTCCGTGTCCATATTTCTAAGTGCAATTGATCTTTATTAGGTGGAGTTGGGGTGGCCTCCCTTACATTGTTCGTAGAAAGTAAACTTCATGTACTTTGTACAGTGTATGCAGTTTACTTTTTCTCTCCCCTTTCACCGAAAGTATTTCTAGTCGATGTCGACGCGTGTCGCCTTTCCCGGCGTGTCCTCTTTCTGCAGGACTTCTTCCTAAAGAGAGCGGCCTTTGTTGCTTTCCACCGTACACCTAACTCGTATAGTCTTTATCTCAGTCAAAGATCTAAAGCCTGAAGCCATGTGTGAAACTTATTCAATACAAATCTTTACCTAAAATCAAACAAAATGTATATCTTCTAGGAATGGGGCTGATTTTCAATTTTCTTGGCTAGTAACAGTAACACCATAGTGAGTGTTATTATTTACATTTTATTTCTGATTATTTTTTAAATATATTTTTGAATAAACACAACAGGCGTACAGTGTATTGAATGTTTTGTGTATCTGATTGTACTTGTGTGTCAAACATTAACTAGCACTCACAAAGCCATTGTTGTATTAGGGTTACAAATGTGGTCAATGTGTCACCTGATAAAAAGAAAAACAAGTTGGACAGTCAAACGTACGACATCCTCAATCAGAACGCGGCTTAGTCTCCAAACCTTTTCTTTCGCAAATTAAATATGATAATATATTAATTATTATTCTAAAACCTTTTTACATGCTACACTTAAAATGGGACAGATCTAACATCTACATTTCCACTCGCGATGAACATTTACATCAGTCACTCTTTCGTTATTTATTTAGTAATTGCACCTTTAGACACTGGAACTGTGCGTGATTCGCGTTGAAGCATCTTTCAGTTGTTTCACTTTTTTTATTAAAGGTAAACGGTACACGGCTTACATACAAGAATAATATAAAAAAAAAACACTACCAGCCGAAAGTCAAGGTCTGGTGCAAGTAGGAGTGAGACTGCGGTCAAGGACGGTCAGTATTTCTCCACAGTTTTGTCCAGAGGAGTTCTCCTTAGTCGAGAGACTTACTTACTACCCAGGCATTTTGTGTGCTTTATTTTAAACTCGTTTTCAAAACTTGTGTTGAAAATTTAACATCGGTGAACAGTTGAACAACTAATCAAGTGCACCATTTTTGTTATATTCGTTTTTAAATCTGAGTAGTTATCGTAGCGTCAAGATCACAGATTGTTTGCGCATGAGGACCGTGGAAGCAAGAGAGTGAGATCAAAGAACAGAATAATTTGCGCTTTTGCAAGTTACTGGTCGAACGAGAAGCAGGTGTGTAGTCAGAAGAACGTTTTACCTGACCGGTGAATGAATGTAAAATGTCAGCGGGATGGTGGAGGGTGTGGGGTGTGGACTGTTGTGACGTGACCCAAGGAGTGAGGGTTGGGTATTTGGGGCTGTTGTTTAGTGTAGTTGCTGAATTCCGAGCAATACCTTCACTCATAGTCAGAAGTTCAAGTCTATTTATATTTTCATGGTCACCCTGAAGTCTTTGAATGAGTCCAATACAACTGGGAAACCACGTGACAATCTCTAACAGCTATGGGATAATGATTTTGACTTTTTCATGATTATAATTTTTATTTCATCTCGTACAAAATATATTATTAAAAGTACGATTGTTTATAAATGTCTAAAATAGAAATTTAACGCTCTCTTTCTGATGTTACAAGAAGTCAGCAGTTGGGGGAGGGGTTCTCTGGTTTAGTCTTGGTTGTTCTAATTGAGATATAGTATTTTGTTGATGCGGGAACTGGTTCGGTGAATTGGTTTGGTTGAATCTAAGTTCTTTACATTGAAAGTCTGAGCATTTCAGAATTATCGTTGGTAGAATAATTATATAGTGATTTGAATTAAGATACGTATCTTTGAGCCATAGGGCTGTTGTTGCTTTGAACAAATTTCGCAAATGAAAGTTGAACTTGTTACAGAACTAAATTATATGTGGTTGAAATAAAATTTCCATAATTTGAAGAAAGGTCTCTGCACGACTATGGGACATTTCGTTGGTTTGGTTTATTAGACTGCAATTTACTGAGTGGTAATGTCGACTAACCAGCTCTTTTCAAAGCTCGTGCAGTATTCAGTTTATATGCAGTTGATAGTCCAGCTATTCAGACTATATGTCACTTACCAGTGTTTATTTAGTTTTAGAGACTCTATCGCAGCATGAGGATTTAAAGAGTTAATTTCCAACGTTCACCTATGCTGACGACAGACTGGTTGCCAGACTCACCCTTCAGTCTCCTTAATTAATTCTCTTTGTTTAGATATTAATTACTCTGACAGGTAAATCATGCACGAACCAGTTACATTATCCAATCACAACTAATTATGCATTCAAACATTCACTTTAGCTCAGCCCCCAACCCCTTCTCTTTCAGTCTTCCCTTGCTAATATAATTAGTCAATTTCTGTTAATTGGCTAAGAAAATAAGAATTTAATAAATTTAACAAATTGGTAATTCCATACATCAATATTCAATACACAAGTCATTCGGACTACCTATATGTCTTTAGAGTTTGTACGGATCGTAACACATGTTCTGATCTGAGAGATTACCCAGATGCCCACTAATCTGTTTGTCTTCCTCGTCAGTTATGGCAGCTCACATCCCAACAGTTTGTCGTTGGTTGACTGGCAGACTGTCGCATAACACGTCACTTTAATAGTGTTGATTTGATCCCCGACTCAATAGCCGTAAGGTGCCCAGCGTTCAATGGATTGCCAGCTTTGCTTCTCGCATGTCAAGTCCAGTGCACATTGCAAAACACAATCGCAAATTGCAAAATCCAAAATGTAGAACGTAGAATCTTTTTCATTCCTTCAACTCACTTTTATAGCCACCCATACATGCACAAAATATAATTCGTTTTAAATTTGGAATAATTAGATGGTGTCACAATGTCATTCGCACTAACGATCAGTACTACTTTTTAGCCACTATAGATATAATACAGTGACGTCACTACATTAAAATATACAGTAGTCTATTTACCTTCAAACGTTAGATGCTACAGTAACCTATTTATTGTCGTGGCACATGAGTCAGTGGTACTGTTACATTTCATCATATAACAATGAACAGACATCATATATACTGCGTCACCACTATGACATGGTACTGTTGCATTACATCACAGAGCAATGAACGTCATATAGAGTGTGTCACCACTATGACCATGGTACTGTTACATCACATCACAGAGCAATGAACAGACGTCATATAGACTATGTCACCATTATGACCATGGTACTGTTACATCACATCACAGAGCAATGAATGTCATATAGACTGTGTCACCACTATGACCATGGTACTGTTACATCACATCACAGAGCAATGAACGTCATATAGACTGTGTCACCACTATGACTATATTTATGATCTGAAGGGTTCGAGTGCGCATTCATGAACACACCTATACTAATATCCACTCTCACGTTTAACATTAAGCATCATCTTCACTACACACATAAACACACACGCGTGCGTGCACATACACACATAGTATTTGCGTGTGTAATGCAAATCAACAGACTTTTAATGAGAACGCAAACAACGCTCTCACACACGTATGTTGACAAGCAATTTCGTACGTACACACATGCACGTACACATGTACATAACTTGAGCGCACAAACATGCTTGCACACATATGTGCTGCACTTACTGATAATATTACACAACCGTGACGTGACACGTACGCACTCACGTCTAATGCACTATAACGTGTACAAATATACGTACACATCCACTGAACCTTGTACAAATATACGTACATACACACTGAACCTTGTACAAATATACGTACACACCCACTGAACCTTGTACAAATATACGTACGCACATGTACACACCTACATATATGCACACACACACATACATATTGACTTATGTTCATCACTAGACTGTTGAATAGATTAGATCTATACTTTTTAGTGCTCCAGGGTTAGGAGACTTTTGTGGCAGAAACGGCCGACCTTCACCTCCAAGAATCACTCAAGCACAGAGTCACAAGATCTCCAACCTATTTTGTGTGTGTGTGTGTGTGTGTTCAGTTAACTTTTCTTAGAGTGCGCGCAAGGTTTTGTATCCGCGGTGGCTCGGCTGAACAATTCACCGTCGCCCCCAAGACCTTAAACTGCATACCTTCCCCCAACCCCATAAAGCAAGAAAACTAATTTTTATCTGTCCATGTGCACATTTGCTATGACAATTACTGGGACCTTGATGATACATCAGGTGATCATAAGTTATGTAACTATAAAATCAACAACTGCACAGCTTCAGTCAACTTCTCTCATATATTTTAGTGTTCACTCAGAAACTTTCAGTGTTCTCTTATAAACACATTTATAGTTCACTCATATGAATGAACCAAATTATACAACACACTAATCTGTAATGAGGTAAGATTTGAATTACACAACACACTAATCTGTAATGAGGTAAGATTTGAATTACACAACACACTAATCTGTAATGAGGTAAGATTTGAATTACACAACACACTAATCTGTAATGAGGTAAGATTTGAATTACACAACACACTGTGAAGTTTGCTGGGAGAAGGGCAAGACGTTAATTCTCCACCACTCCAGGCAGCCTGTAACCTTAGGCTAATTCCCAAAACACTCCTGGATGGCCACACAGTCTTAGAAAGAATGACAGATAATGTAGAATAGAAGAGTGATAGTTCTAGAATAGTTCTGTCTGTATCTCCTGATACATACAGCCAGGTATAGTAACACAGGTGACAGACTACAACATGTAACAAGTGAGTCATGCTAGCACGAGTGGTCTATGTATCAATAATAAATATATTCAACAAGGAATAGCATAGGACAGCATGGTTACATATAGCGAATAGTTCAACAGTTACAATTAGAGTTTATAATCACAAGTCATGACCATATTGTGTCATAAGGGAATGTTCCTTTTGAGTCATATGGCACTGTAGTTGTTGCTGTTCATGCTAGCTGTCATTACCTGTCAAGTCTGAACACGGGGAAAGCCATTAAGCAATACACAACAGGGTGCGATTTATTGAATGCAATGTACTCAGTTTGTACAACAAGGTATGATTTGTTGAATGCAATGTACTCAGTTTGTACAACAAGGTGCGATTTGTTGAATGCAATGTACTCAGTTTGTACAACAGGGTGCGATTTATTGAATGCAATGTACTCAGTTTGTACAACAGGGTGCGATTTATTGAATGCAATGTACTCAGTTTGTACAACAGGGTGCGATTTATTGAATGCAATGTACTCAGCAACAGGTGAATATGGCTTGATAAAGTCATCTCTTGTTTGATCTTACAAGCGAGTAGTGCCATGTGTGATAGAGACAAACTTAGGTGTTGTTTTTGTGAAGAGAAAAATTTAAAGAACTGAGTGGATCAAAACGTCATCCATTATCAGTGTATGAAGAAGTCATTACATCTGGTGCTCTCAGATTAAATAATATAATGACTGTTGTAGTCATCCATTATCAGTGTCCTCATATTAAATAATATAATGACTCGACATCAAGTGGAAAACTTCATGAAGTCAAATGGACTTAACCATAGCGAGACCAAGACATTACTTGAGGACAATGAAGTAGAGCATGGTGACACTTTATTCTGCAGCAGTTCACTGGCTCCCTCCTTAGGTGCAACTTTGAGGTACTGTTTCATTTCTTATAAAGAAATTAACGAAGTTTTGTTATAGAAGGGATGTGATTTGCTGCAACTAGTGGGCATAGAGTGGATGTGGTTTGACTCTTTTATTCTGATATGAATTAAGTTTGAAGCTCCAAGGACATGGTAAGTTCATCATTAATCTGAGTGAGAGCCATTAACAGGAAATAAGTCTGCTGTCGAAACTACTGCCTGAGAACAGGCAATATTTTTCAGTTTATTTTGAACTCTCTACGGATTCAGTCCAACAACATTTTCAAGTTACTGAGATCAGAGAAATATTTTGTGTATAATCAAGCGTTTCTAGAAGAATTGAACAGAAGATACGTAGCTTTCGTTCTCTAAACAAGAATGACTAGATATTTTAGACCGCCTTTCACGCCATCCTGAAAGAACGTAAGCGAACATATGAAAGGAACCACGGAATTGCTGATGTTCACAGAAATGGCATCTTTCCGCGAGAAGACCGTGCTCAGTTTTACTCAGACCTTCTGACACACCTGGATGAGACTAATCGAACTACAGGAGTGACTGGAGTAAAATATCCTTCTGACACACCTGGATGAGACTAATCGAACTACAGGAGTGACTGGAGTAAAATATCCTTCTGACACACCTGGATGAGACTAATCGAACTACAGGAGTGACTGGAGTAAAATATTCTTTTCATGATCTGGACCTTTGCTGAGTTCTAGTCAGGCCGTCCAACTCACTCCTACCCACATCTGTAAAATATGGCCGACATATCATTTCTCTTTCTGGAAGTACCAGCATTTATTAGAAGACCTATTCATCCGCGAATTCCAATCAATCAAACTTGTGAACAAGACTCCTAGATGCATATCTTTCACAAATGAATGTGAATCTCAGCAAATGTTGATGAGCCACGGCCATCAGATATCCGCTGAAAATCCCAAGTGTTCAATTCACACGATACAAACTAGATAAGCGTTTTTGTTAAACGTAATAATTGAATCTGCAAAAAGTAATTTTGTTTTGTTTTATTTTGCGGCTGGAGAAAACAGCATCCAGCAAATGTACAGCGGCCCTCATTACTCAAAGTGGGGGCAGCCTTGCTCTATGAAATGTCAGGCAACATTACTCCATAAAAGAGCGTCGTTTGTTCACGATGCATTGTTGTGGAACAACATAATACTGTCCCTTGATTTACAGCTATTATTTTGTCGCTTGTTAATCATACAGCATTTCTCTTTCTTCAGTCCGTTTTAATTTTTCTTTCACTTTCTTTTCAACTTGGACTGCAGTAGACCTTTTACTCCACTGGTTAAAGCCTTCAACGCGTTTGTGTCTGTCTCTCATTAAAACCTCTTTAACACGGTCGGTCACTTCCCCTTAGTGTTATGTAACTGTCTCTCTAATGTGCGTGACATCACACAGTTTTGCTTCTCCTTACCTAATCCTTTCCGTTATTTTACAAGTGTCGACGGCTTGCTTCCAGTAGTAAGTACTTATGACAGCAGAATTCTTGATTTCCAGTAGTAAGTACTTATGACAGCAGAATTCTTGATTTCCTGATGGTATGACCAGTCCGATGGTGATTAGAATGAAGAAAATGAACTCATCTAAAACCTTTTGCTTATAAATACATTTTTGCTATGGTTATACTCCTGTACTACTTCATCTATAGTGCGCATGGGTCTTTGCATTTACAGGGAGAATGTGTCTTTCTATCTTTAATGTGCATGTGTCTTTGCATCTCTAGTGCACGTGTCTTTGTATCTATAATGTGCATGTGTCTTTGCAACTATAGTGCACACGTGTCTTTGTATCTATTGTGCGCATGTGTCTTTGCATTTATAGTATGCATGTGTTTTTGTATCTATAACGTGCGCGTGTATTTGCATCTCTAGTGCACATGTGTCTTCAGTATTTATAGCGTGAGTGTCTTTGTATCTCTAGTGTACCTGTGTCTACCGTGGGCGCGTGTCATTGTATCTATAGTGAACATGTATATTTGTATCTAGAGTGCGTGTGTTTTTGCATCAATATTGTACTTGTGCGCGCGTGTGTTTGCCTCTATTGTGTACACGTATTTGTATCTACAGAGCACGTGTTTCTTTGTATCTGAAGTGTACGTGTGTCTTTGTATATATATATAGTGTGCATTGTCTTTGTATATATAGTGTACACATGTCCTTGTATATATAATGCATGTGTCTTTGTATCTACAGTGTGCATTAGCTTTTGTATCAATAGTGTACATGAGTCTTTGTATCTATAGTGCACGTGTGTCTTTGTGTATATTGGGTACATGTGACTTTATATCTACAGTGTGTCTTCACATCTATAGTGTACATTTGTCCTTCTATCAACAGTGTGCGTGTCTTTGCATCTATTGTAGACATGTCTTTGTATCTACTGTGTAAATGTGTCTTGCATCTGAAGTGTACATAAGTCTTTGCATCTTCAGTGTACACGTGTCTTTGCATCTATAGTGGCATGTGTCTTTGTATCTACAGTGTATGTGTAAGTGTATCCATAGTGTACATATGTCTTAGTATCTACAGTGTGCAAGTGTCTGTATCTACAGTGTGTGTATTATGTCTTTATATCTACAGTGTGTGTTTGCATTTATAAGGTGTATGATTTTTGTATGCTTAAGGAGCACGTGCCTTCATCTATAGTGTGTTTGTTTGTGTGTCTTTGCATCTTTAGTGTGTATGTTTGTGTGTCTTTGCATCTTTAGTGTGCATGTCTCTGCATCTTAAGGTGCTTGTATCTATAAAGTGTATAGTTTTAGCGTTACGTTAGTGAGCTTCCAAGGAACAAAAAGATAATTTCAGTACTACTCTTAAATTACACTTCAAAATGCTCTAAAATAAATCTCTGTCACATTCAAAATAAGAGCTAACCATACAGTGTAATGTAACCCACCAAAATACAATATTTGCATCAGCCTAAAATCAAACACTCAGAATGAGAAATGCAAATAGATTGAATTCACAAAGCGTCTCACAGAGGTTAGAATGAATCCATGAGGTGTCCATCCACAGTAAACCGAAGTAAGAGCTATTTATAGCCCACTGTGTATAAGCCCTGGTCTGCACGCGTGCGCTTTACTATTTTCGTAGTTTTAGGACTACTGGCAAGCTACATTATGAGATAGCATGATTTTAGTAAAAGTCTGATCAAAATCAGTCCTGTAGATTTTTAGTTAACCCTGACAAAACAATCATAATAATTTTATTATAGTTTAGAATTAAATAAATACCAATATTAAGAACTTTTTAAAATTCTCTCTCTCACTGTGTAAAGGAGATAGTCTCAGATACTTTCTCTCTCCCCCACAACTCTTTTTATCACACACTTTACAAAAGACAACTCTTTTTATCACACACTTTACAAAAGACAACTCTTTTTATCACACACTTTACAAAAGACAACTCTTTTTATCACACACTTTACAAAAGACAACTCTTTTTATCACACACTTTACAAAAGACAACTCTTTTTATCACACACTTTACAAAAGACAACTCTTTTTATCACACACTTTACAAAAGACAACTCTTTTTATCACACACTTTACAAAAGATACTGTTCAGACAACTCTCACTCTGTACAAGAGCTATTTCTGCGAATCCGAGTACTTTGGATTGCTTAGTTATCGACAAACTACTCATTTACATGAGAAAAGATGAGCAGCCGACATACAAACTACTCATTTACATGAGAAAAGATGAGCAGCCGACATACAAACTTTCAGTGAAGCGCAACGAGAACTCGTTCATTAAAGACATATTACGTAACGTGATGTAGGGGGCGCTTCCGGTTTCCGCCGCTTTCGCGCTGGGTGAGGGGGTTGAGGGGGAGGGGGGTGGTTTGGCCCGCTGGCTATGTCATCCTTGTTGATGTTGTAGGTATTATTGCCGATTGATTTGCAGCTGTGCAAACTGTTTTTCTTTCCTCTGTGCAAATTGTTTTTCTTTCAGTGTCTGTTTCATATCTGGCTGGTAGGTTAGTTTGGTGTTGTTATTTCCTTGACTGCTCTGCGCTCCTGTTGTTCGGGGTTTTTTTTTTTTTTAATCCGAACACCCTTCTTTTCTTTCCCTTTCTCCCTCTTTTTGTCTTTATTGACCTCCCTTTTCTTTGACACTATTTAGTAATTCTACTTATGTTTTTTATTTGCCTTATTTATCTTTCTTTCCTGTTTCTTTTCGCTTAATGTTTGTTCTATTTTTAATTGCTTATTTTTTTATTTTAAGCTTTCTATTTATTTTTATGTTTGTCTGGTTCTAAAAATATTATTAATTTTATTTTGTTTATATAGATATATTTATTGTTATTTTTTTAATTCATTTGTCAAGTTGTGTTGTTTATTCTGTGCATTTTGGCGTTTATATTTAGGTGGTCCTCCCAATCATTACTTTAGTCGACTAGTCCTAAGGTTTCCCTTGGACGTGGTGGGGCAGTAGTGGCATCACTGGGGTGCAGACGGAATGTAAAAATGGACAGACCTCCTGGGTGCAATGGGGTTGGGATGAAATAATAAATACATATTTACGTTACAATTACAAATACACCTTTTCTTAGTACAATGCAAATACTAACAAAACTAAACAACATTTAAAAAAAACATTTCCATCGACATATAGGTCCCATCCGGGGAGAAAACATTGGTTTATAATCCGACACTAGCTCCCAACTCATACCCATTGAGTGACTAAGTGGAGGCAGATTACCGGCACCGGTTTGGGGGGTTATAGGTCTAGGAATAAATTATAATCAGGGTTTGGGGGTTACATGTCACACTGGAACCAGAGCACTTAGACATATTAGATGTGACATGCTATATATAGCTTCCGTATATTATTTTTCCAACGCGTAAACAGACACAAGAAGTGACGCGCACGAAGACCCCAGACTCCCCTGCTGTAGTGCATGCACACCAGGTTGCTCCCAGGAAGCGCTGACTTCTCAAGTGCACCTCTCCGACAAAAGGCTGTCAGACTGTGGAATTATAACAATAATATTACTTCTGTAATATTGCTTCTTGATGAGCCGGCTTGGCTACATGAACTAGCCTGTTAACATCCGTGCGTGCGTGTGTCTGTGTTTGTTTGTGTGTGTATAAACAGTCAGTGATTGAAATTTGCTTTCAGAATGAAAAGGGCATCGTGCGACCTAATATGAAATCAGTCTGACATCATTTTGGACTCTTGTCAGAGATTTTCGTGTCGTGTTATTAGCTCAGTTATGAATTCAAAACTTTTTTTTTTAATATTCGAAAACAGAAACGCGTTACAAGCAACCCTACGCCCCCCTCCCAAGCCTGCTACTTCCTTCTGTCCCATTTAACCGAATTCTTTAGAGACTTTTTATCTCCTTTTTTCCCCATTTTGCTCTCGTTATTGTCGGCAAGAAGTTCACGTGGTGGAAGTGTCACCTTTCAAGACTAATGACGTAAAAAGCTTGCAAAAGGATAGAAAAGAGAAAGAACAAGAAAAGGGACGCTTGAAAAAAAGATCAGATATTTTTAATGTATATGCACTTTACTGCTTTATTCACATCACGCAAATTTTAGGAAAAATCGGGGGCGGGGATGGGAAAGGGCGAAAGGGGTGGGTGGAATTAAAAACACATGTACATCTAAAAGCACTTAAAACAACACTACTACGTTAAAAGTTCACTGTTTAAACCGCAAAGATGGCCTTATGATGGCCGGACTTAGTTAATACGGTTGTCGTAATAATCAACTCGATGCACTTAAGAGATCAATCGTCTACTTGATAAGCGATAATTATCGCTTACCAATTATAATTGGTAATTCCCAATGCCTTAGGTTACTGGATTAATGCTTAAGAAAGATCACCAGGTCACGAGTTCACTAGCTACAATGTAACCCAAAACGTGTAAAACGTTGGACTAGTCTAAACAGGTGGCGAAGCGTCACGAGGTGAAGAGTTTACTCGTTACAAGGTAGTGTAGCCTGTCCCTGGCAACGTGAGGTTCTCTATTTCTCAGTCCTGTCCCTGGCAACGTAATGTTCTCTCTTTCTCAGTCCTGTCCCTGGCAACGTAATGTTCTCTCTTTCTCAGTCCTGTCCCTGGCAACGTAATGTTCTCTCTTTCTCAGTCCTGTCCCTGGCAACGTAATGTTCTCTCTTTCTCAGTCCTGTCCCTGGCAACGTAATGTTCTCTCTTTCTCAGTCCTGTCCCTGGCAGCGTAATGTTCTCTCTTTCTCAGTCCTGTCCCTGGCAACGTAATGTTCTCTCTTTCTCAGTCCTGTCCCTGGCAACGTAATGTTCTCTCTTTCTCAGTCCTGTCCCTGGTAATGAAACGTTCTCTCTTCCTCTGTCTGCCAAAGATCTCATAAACTTACTGTCTTTTAACAGGAGTGAAAAGGATGGACGTTATTTTAGAGGCTCAGAATCTAGCATTTTAACAGATATGCGTATTAAGTGGTTTGTGACTAATCAGTTTCTTTTACCCCCAGCGGTCAAACAAAACCCAATCAAATGTGCAGTCAAATTTATCAATCAAGGTTCACGAAGGATGAAACAAGACCAATTATTTCTTTGATGTAAACTCATAAGTAACTTTGTGTAATTCCAACTTAACCACTATAGCAAGTATATTAGTGACTCAAATACCACACAAAGAGGTCAAAACTGTCCTTTCGTAAGTTCAAAGTTCAAGACATTATTGGAGACTATAGTCTCAGTAGCGAACATTAAACATGTATGTGCAAGAAGGTCAATAAATTTAACAATAAATTTATTGAATCAACAACAGTCAGCATATGAATATAATCAAAAGAGCATTGACATTTACATCACTTCACAAAAATGTTTGATTAAACGTTAGACACTCAATCAGTTATCATAGCATAGACATCAGCAATCAAATTAACACACACACATATATATAATCAAGATCATAGATATAATTCATCAAAGAAATAAGAGTGGAGTTCCAGAGAGATAATTATTGTCAATGTACATAACCTTTTAAATGATGGCAGTTGTCACTGGCACGTTTTCACAGTCAAGTGGTTTGCAACAAAGTCAGTTTCTTTTTTAACAGCCCACCATACTCCTAGGCACATTACACAACTGTTCCAGAATTCCAGAATCTTTGATGCGATCATGAAGTGCACTGTGGAGAACTATCCAGAACTTCACATGAGCTATCAAAGCACATCACACAGAGTGTTCTAGAATCTTCATGTACTCTACTCAGCACAGCTCGAGGAATGTTCAAGAAACTTTTATAAATTCTCTAGACCGAACTCAAGCCTCAATTTTCGCCGTATTGGCTCTCGAACGGAATTCATAGGAATCAACTTACAGCAACACGTTTACTGATAAGTTCAACTACACTGGATACACACACGAACGTAATCCAGTCGAGTCCAATAGTCATTGTAGTCTGAAGTGGGTACAAGACTATGACATTTTAAAAATAGGCATGCTCCTTTCTGCTAAAGTCAAATTAAGGCAGTGCTAAATTTCAGGCATATTTCACCTCTAAACTCCTTTCTCCCTTACACACATTCTCAACTTACACAAATCCTGCAATGATATTCATTAGCTGGAAACACACGCAGCACAAGAAATATGGCATCAACCAAAATTCGCAAGATAAATGTCAGGGAATCATGGGCAAATTATGCTGAGTTAGGGAAACATTATTTTCAGTTTATTAATCGTTCCTTAACTATCTATTTAATTTATGAGAAGGCACTTCCGTTAGGCAACTTGCATTCGGATGGTGCAATAACCTGTTTACGATTTCACAGTATATAGGTAGCTCTAGAGGTGAGGGAAAGGCCGTTAACCAGATACAGACACCCATATTTGGTCACTTGCATTCCGTATAGTGACCTAGCATTAATCCGCGTGAATGAATCGAATTCCTCAGACGCTCATATTCATTCACAGTGCACATATCCAGGGGAAGCCATCGCATCCAGTATACCGCGTACGACTTTACAGAGTGGTAAATATAGTTGACTTCTCTAAATTGTTGTATTTCCTATTTGTAGAATATTATGTAAAATATTTATGTGATTGTTAAATGATTAATGTATTTTTCTCACAGAAGATAAGTGGCATTAGCGATTGATACATTTTGTACAAATGATCAAGATAGAATAAGCACGATAGAATAAGCTATATTCCAGCTGTTAAAATCATTATAACGGGAAAGTGCTAACAGTGAATAGAGTAGACGATCATTAATAGCATCTTGTGGACCACAGCTAAAATATATTGTATTGAGAAGCTGTACGTTTGTCAAGCAAAATCATTTGTTCATTTAGATATTTTTATTGATTTGGAATTGTGAATTAGCTTGTAGCTAATTAGTGGAGATTGTAAAGAGTAATCTATCACTGCCATCACTAAGCCCATATGATTGCTTATTGTAACATGATACTGTAGAATGATGTTATTCATTTACAGCCGGTCTTGGAGTCTTGAAGTCTTGGAATCTTAGATTTGGAGTCTTAGGCTTGGAATCTTGAGGTTCTGATACCAACAGTCTTGAGGACTATGCCAGGGGTCATGTTCGACGTTGGATTGACCAGACGGAAGATAACTGTCGCTTGATGTCATAACCGCGCAGGTCGAATAGACAACGACAACACTTCATATACTTCACGAGCAATCAGAAGAGTGGGATAAATCCCAATTATAAACGGACTATACTAACGTATATATATAGCCATTCAGAATTCAGGCTAAGCGGGATAGATTAACTCTAATCATCCATGTATCACAAATGTACTTTTATTATTATTATGAATTGCTATCTTACCCGTTGTTACATAATTGTTTGTAGCATGACTGTAAGCTAGCTGGGGGCCGAGCCGAAGGAAAAAATCATAATTCTTAATTTATAAATAAAGGGGAAGATAACGTTGCTAGCTTGGGCAAGTCAACTGATTTATCTAGCGATGTGTCATTGAGTAATAGCCTGAATCATTTGGCATTTTCGTAGTAGATAGGTCAGGCCGTCCGACTGTCGCTATTGTTAGAGATTAATCAATAACCAATATTGATATTTGAGAGTCTAAAATAGGACAGAGTCATTAAACCTAAACTGGACACATGACAGTTAAGCATTCTCCAATTCAAATCATATTTCAATAGCAAATATACACGAAATATTTCATTTTTTTCTTCATCAGTCAGTTAACCTACCACAATCTGACGAACGCCTTTTTGACCGGATTCGAGTGATGTCAAAATCAAAATGATTAGAATATAAAACCTCCTCAAAAAAAAATAACTTTCAGTCCATTCCCATTAGACGAAGTTGCTATTAACAAGTGTGAGAATATTAATCTGAAAATTACTCACCCGCTAGGAACTGGTTTGGATTGCATCAGTAAAATTCTTAACTGAGTTGTTTACTCCAACTCTGACATAAAAATTACCATCATAAGCATTGTTTAAAGTCGGGTCACGATAACATTGGCAACAAATATATAATTATTAAGTTTAGAAATAGGGTTAGCCAAATTTACTCCGCCACAAAAGGTTTCCAAATTAAAATATTCACTCATAACGCTGTGACTGAGTAAATAAACAACTTTGAAAAATACTTACTTAAATAGGAAATTGAAAAATACTTACTTAAATAGGAAATTGAAAAATAGTTACTTAAATAGGAAATTGTTTTACAGAATGAATACAGTGTATTCTCTTCTCTCTTTTTATCTTGTAAGAATAATGACTCATTATTACTTAAGCCGATTGTTCTATGCTCTCCGTACACTGCTGCAAACAGGAAAATAGATGTGTTTTATTTATTAAAAAAAACAAGTAAAAAATATGCAGGTACTTGAAGAATGTTTGGTCCTTTTCTAGTCTGTTATATAACAAAACATTAAGTAAAGAAACATGCAGATACTTGAATAATGTCTGGTCATTTGCTAGTCTGTTATATAACAAACAATTAAGTAAAGAAACGTGCAGATACTTGAATAATGTCTGGTCATTTACTAGTCTGTTATATAACATTCCAAGTAGAACAAGATGACGTAAATAAGTAGCAAGCTTATGTTCAGACCCTTCGAAATGGTGGTTAACTGTCCATATGCATACACATCACTTTTCGAGGGCATTATTTTTAGAAAAGAAGGAGGGAAGGAAGCCCAGAGTGTCACTACTATATTTCTTCTGTGTGCACTCCCCCCCTCTCTCTCTCTCTCTCGCACACACACACACACACACACACACACACACACACACACACACACACACACACACACACACACACACACGCACACACACACACACACACACGCACACACGCACACCACATCACACATGCACAAAGAAAAATGTTTGTGTCAAGCACGTGTAATGTAGAAGGCATTATATCACATTTATCTACCCTCAGACAGTTTATCCCCAAATCAGACATTTGAAATACAGCCAACGCTACCGGTCCGAATTTAAGACAAATCTCAAAGAGTGCACATGCCTCATAAGACAATTAATGTTAGCTGAGCAAACATGTTTCCTCCGATACAATTAATTATAACTGAGATTAGACCTGACTTGTGTAACATCTCTTGGGACAAAAGTTAGAGCTTGTGGTCTAAACTTGAAAGATTAACACTCGAGTGTGATGCTTTTTAGTCAGGATCAAAATCATCTGACAGGGTGACTGCTCAGGAAATCAGTTCTGATGTTTACAGCATCAAGAATGTATTTCATCTTGAATGACTGTATCTCCAAGATTAGCATTAAGTCATGAAAATTGTATTTCATCTTGAATGACTGTCTACAAGATTAGCATTAAGTCATCAAGACTATTTCATCTTGAATGACTGTCTGCAAGATTAGCTTTAAGTCATCAAGAATATATTTCATCTTGAATGACTTATGTCTACAAGGCTAGCATTCAGTCATCAATATGTATTTAATCTTGAATGACTGTGTCTGCAAAATTAGCATTAAGTATAAAAAAATGTATTTCATTTTGAAGGCGGTGTCTGCAAGATTAGCATTAAGTCATCAAGAATATGTTTCATCTTGAATGACTGTCTACAAGACTAGCATTAAATCTTCAGCAAGATCACTTAGTGGAAGAGGGTTTAATTTTTTCCACTTTTTGAGAGTGGTTGAGCCTGTCCACGGCGTCTACTAACCCATCGAAGGACTAGTATGTATTTTAGTTTAAGTAAATATCGGAGAGCAAGACTCCAAAAAGTGGAATGCATAATACATTTTAGTCTAAGTAAATAACTGGAGAACAAAAAGGACTAGAATGCAATTTAGGACAAGTAAATATCTGGAGAACAAGACTCCAGAAGGACTAAAATGCATTTTAGGCTAAGTAAATATCTGGAGAACAAGACTCCAGGACTAGAATGCATTTTAGGCTAAGTAAATATCTGGAGAGTAAGACTTAAAAAAATGTTCTTTAATCTTTTTTAAAAAATGTTCTTTGTATGCACTTGTTTGCAGGTGTTTGCACCTGTTTATCCTACTCTCAACCAATTTTCTAACCTGTATAGATAATCTCCACCAGACTAAAACAATCCCTTTAGAAGCCTTCATCAAGATCGAAGTATTACTACTGCATGATAATATGTATTTGGAGAGTAAAGATTCGTTAGAACACTGACTTTCTTCATTGACTTAAGTTAATTTATTAGACCGAAGAATTACCTCTCTAAAGACCAAGAATTTGTTGTATCAGCCGTTAACTTTGCTTTAGTGGTTGTGTTTATCTCTCTGCTGTTGTGTTGTATCTCTCATTCTTTCTTTCTATTGCTTTTAAAAGTCACCAATTTAGTCATTCAGACTTTATTTTATCGGTTGTCTATACCAATTCACACATGATCGAGTGATGACCTGTCTGTGTTATGTATAACCAATCACGTAATTTTGGCTCTGGCCCACTCCTGCAGTTGTAGGGCGCCAGAAGACCACACAACACTAAAAGTCACTGTAACGTGGCATAGCTTGTGAAAATCACAACACGAATTTTGTTGTGGAATTTTGAATGTCCTAATCTAGATGTGCACTGCACACGACTTTTTTTTGTTTGTCTTCGTCTCAGGGCATGCTGGATGTCTGGAAATGCACTTTATTTTTTGTCCTCCCACTCCTTCACTTCTGGACAAATTTGATTGCATAGCACAACGGCACTCTTAAGAGCTGTCAACGAACGTTATAAAGAGTTCCCAGTGTAAATTGACGACATTTTGATAGAGCTGTCAACGAACGTTATAAAGAGTTCCCAGTGTAAATTGACGACGTTTTGATAGAGCTGTCAACGAACGTTATAAAGAGTTCCCAGTGTAAATTGACGACGTTTTGATAGAGCTGTCAACGAACGTTATAAAGAGTTCCCAGTGTAAATTGACGACGTTTTGATAGAGCTGTCAACGAACGTTATAAAGAGTTCCCAGTGTAAATTGACGACGTTTTGATAGAGCTGTCGACGAACGTTATAAAGAGTTCCCAGTGTAAATTGACGACGTTTTGATAGAGCTGTCGACGAACGTTATAAAGAGTTCCCAGTGTAAATTGACGACGTTTTGATAGAGCTGTCAACGAACGCTATAAAGAGTTCCCAGTGTAAATTGACAACGTTTTGAAGAGTTCCCAGTGTAAATTGACGACGTTTTGAAGAGTTCCCAGTGTAAATTGACGACGTTTTGATAGAGCTGTCGACGAACGTTATAAAGAGTTCCCAGTGTAAATTGACGACGTTTTGAAAACACTCTAGACGCTCGCTGACGCTGAACGGATGAAATTGCTGCTGCTTTGAAAGAAGAGATGAAATTCCTAAAAATTATTCCAGCAATTAATAGTTGGCTTGTTTCTTTTTTATTTCTTTATTTTTTTACTATTTTTGGGGTGGGAAATTATTTGATTAGGAACAGAAGAACGTGGCAAGATTTAATACATGTAATGTAGATTCCATTTTGGAAACTGAATAAACAGTGAGGGAGGGTGGGCGTATTACCATAGACAATAAATATCGCTACCTGTGTGTGTGTGTGTGTGTGTGTGTGTGTGTGTGTGTATGTGTGTGTGTGTGTGCTCGCGTGTGTGTATGTGTGTGTGTGTAGCCGTGCATAAGTGTGCGCGCGCATGCACATAAAGCAAAAGATCATAGAAAATAGTGCTCTGCTGTGAAATATAGGTGTCTCTCTAGTTAGTCTAGATAACAAGAATTTACAGTTTGTTTATTTTAAAATCGACTTTCAATTGTTATTCTAAATTAAATTTTTTTTAAAAAAAGTTTATAAAAGTACCTAATTAGAGTTTTCTTTTTTGATTTAAATTTACTTTAATTGACATATTTAGAATGGTAGAGCTTTTCTGTTTTATACTTTTTTTTGTTTTTCTTTCTGTTTACCAATTATTTTGTTCAGCCCGAAATTGTGAGATAGGTTGAAAGATTGTTTTGTATCTGAAAATTATCTAGGGAAAAAAAAAAGAAAAAAGACCTGTAAATCATTATTCGTCCGGTATACTTTATGTGAATCGACATGGATACTGTTTCGTTTTCCTTTCTGACTACATTGCCATAGTTTCACGTTACATTGCCATAGTTTCACGTTACATTTTTGACAGAAGATAAAGAAAGGCGTGCCTAAGATTTTAAAATTTAACTACTGGTACAAATTGTGCTTAAGTTTTCTTAGACCAGAGTATGCAGAAAATAAATGATTTATATTTATTTTCTTTGCAGGTAAACGTCATGTCACACACGCACAGCATCTCCGCTACACGCACTATCACATGACACCACATGACTTTTCACGCTATTTTGTCACGTTAATAATTACATTCTGTGGCGTGAAAGAAAACAGAGGAATGTTGCAGACCTAAGAAATGTAAAGTTTATTTAACCGAGACTACAACCTCAGAAGACTGGAGCCAGGCACCATAAAGACCCAGCAAAAAATTAAAATTGATTGGACTTCTTCATCAAGGCCTTAGGGCAGGAGTGCACAAACCGCGGCCCGAGACAGGGCTCTGTGCGGCCCCCGGAGGACTTTATTTTATTATTTGTGTTGTTTTTGAGCCATCCATGTGCAATCTGACTTACAGCCCTCCACGCACTATCAGTTAGAAATTTGGCCCTCTGGCCTAAAAAGTTTGTGCACCCTGCCTTAGGGGATCTAATCCTGCTTGCGCCAATTTCGCGACTTTGACTAGAATAATGCAAGGTACATATACTTCTGATGAATTCATAGTTGAACTAAAACTTAGATTGCGACAAAATGTCCTAAAAAGTTAAAAATTGCTCCATAAACTTATTTCAGGTTCTAGCCGGCTTGTGACTGAAATAATCTGTCTCCGTACAATTATCTCCCTTTGAGACAAAGATATGTCTAATTTTCATGGTTTTCTAAAATAAAATAAATCGAGACAGAAAATATATAACCCCAACTCACAATAAATAGATGTTTTTAACTATGCAATTATCGCAAATGTTCTTTTGCTAACAACTTTTACATTAAATCAGTTCAAAATTCTTAGGTGTAAATCCACTCTACCCCCACTGCAGAAGTTATAAAGTGACGCACCAGCCCACTGCGCATATGTCACTCAGAAACACACACATTATTATTATTATTATATTTTCAATCGACAAATTCAACTTATTGATTTGTTTGAAAATGTCTCGAGCTGTCTAAAATAAAGTGATACAAATTAGGAAACTGGGACACACTTTGGTTTTGTAACACGACTATGTCGCCGCTAACACAAAGTTCGGTTCGTTGTTTTTGATGTTAATTTTTCACTAGAATTTCACGAAGTGCAGGCTTAGTGCTCATAATTCTATGGAGGCATACAGTTTTAATTATGGATATCGCACTTCACTTTTCTAGGGACACTGAATGCCTTAGGTTTATTGCTGTAAAATTTACTTCTTTTTTTTTTTTTCGAAACTGTTTCAATGCATTGTAAAATGTTTCTCTCTTTTTGAGGTCAAATAAGAAATTTCATTTTTTTTAAAAAGAACAAGTATCATACTTTCTGTTAGAATCACATAAACACAAAACATTGTGTACATTGGATTTTATTTTTAATATTTACTTGACCATGTCAATTGCTAATAATTTAATTACTCTTGACCCTAATGAGTGTCACTTTTAATTACTGAGGCCTACTATCACTAATTATTAATTTACAGTAGTCCAAAATGTTTATTGTATAACTTCATATAAATGTAGGCAATAATTAAAAGTTTATTGTAACTTCATATAAATGTAGGCAATAATTAAAAATTTATTGTAACTTCATATAAATGTAGGCATTAATTAAGTGTTTTTTGTAACTCCATAAAAATGTAGGCACTAATTAAATGTTTATTGTAACTCCATATAAATGTAGGCACTAATTAAATGTTTATTGTAACTCCATATAAATGTAGGCAATAATTAAAAGTTTATTGTAACTCCATATAAATGTAGGCACTAATTAAATGTTTAGATGATAGCGGGATGTTCAACAAAAAGTACTGGTCGGAAAAATATAAAGAATTAGTTAATAGATGTATAAAGCCAACTATTTCCAGTACTTTATCGTCAGTCGATAAACATAAATATTAATGTAAGGAACGTTAACAGATTTCCATAGCTTCATCCCATGTAGAGAAAAAGTTCCATCACCAAGAAAGAAATAGGTTTAATTGTTTACTTAGCCAGTTTTCGTTAGAGTTATGGTTCTTAGAAGAGTGTGAAAGTATGCTGTGTCCAGAAAAGTTTAGTTCAGTTCCCAATCCCCTCAAATTCTTTGTTAGTGTAAATTGGACTAATAAAAAAAGTTTTTCTTGACATGGCAAACGAAAATATAGTTATAAATCAAAATGCCACCAGTCCACTTGTGTCAGCTGCGAAACAAAGTCACTGTGTCCTTCTTTTGAGGGCGTCGAACTTGTCTCTATCTGCCTTCTCAGGGCGTTGAACTTTATTTTACAATCTACGTAGACATCCCACAGTTCGAGAGCTGCACAAGTATAGTTAAGGATCACTCACAGTTCGAGAGCTGCACAAGTATAAGTTAAGGATCATCCACAGTTCGAGAGCTGCACAAGTACAGTTAAGGATCATCCACAGTTCGAGAGCTGCACAAGTATAGTTAAGAATCATCCATAGTTCGAGAGCTGCACAAGTATAGTTAAGAATCATTCACATATCGCTTATCTGAGTTGACCAGGCCATGGCTTCCGGCGTCTAGTCTTGGATTTTGCGAAACTTAGTCTTAAACGCGACATTCATGTGATATTGTTATTATATAAATATTTTTAGTTCAAGATTTTAGGCCTGCTTCAGTTCAAAGGCCACCAAGCAAGCAAAGGCTGTGGGGACAGTATTTACCCCACTGTAATAAAAAAAGTACAGATCCTAATGGGCTTACCTACAAGGCCACAATGTAAAGCATTGTGAAGTATCGAAGGGGCTTAGATCTACGAATCTAAAACATCTTTACTAGCTTTTGAATACATAAATAAGCAAAGTATTCAAACGTGTTAGAGGAATTTAATACAAATACTGTCACCCACATAGCAAAGGTTATTTAAAACGTGGGTGTAAAGACGTAAGAGATATATTTTTAAAAACACCTACACCTACAAAAACCCGGTGTCGGTTATTTCTGACGTATCCTCACGATCTCTGGATTGAAACACGTAGTTATGCTGATAAAAATTAAAATTAAAAAGAAATCCCAACTTTTGGTAATTAACTTGAAATTTAGAAAATAGTTATCTCATTCTTTGCTGTCCGTCATTTTCATTTATCTGTGCTGACTAAACTACAATGGAATTACGGGACCGTTAGAAAAAAAAAGATTACTATATATATTTTTTAAAAAATTTAATAAAAGAGACATTTAGAGAGACAGATTTATGTTCTTTTTGACAAGTGTTTATTACCAGCACGAGCTGTAATACAATCCGGATTAATTATAGAGTAGAACCGCTGATATTCTCCACCCCCACCCCCACCAGCTCCCCTATTTTTTTTCAGAGAAGAGCTCCTAGTAAAACATATATTTGTAACACGCAATAAAATAGCAGAATAAATAAATTCAGAAAAACAACAAACTTTTCATACAATAATTATCGCAAGTCACGAGATTCCGAGATATGTTGGGTTAATCTGATTGGCTTGCTTTTGCTTGAATCAGATTGGACTGTCTTTTGTCAGGCCAGCCTTGGTGAAAGACATTGGCTAGGTTTTAAGGTTAGCTCCTAATGAAAAGATTATTTCCACTTCGAAAATGATTAAATTGGAGCTCTGACGCAGAAAGAAGAAAATTAGCGTGAAATCAGTTACAAAATCTGTTAAATAAAAGTCAATAAAGAAAATAAAATTAAACAGAACAAAGAAATGTTCTTTCGTCCCACCTTTTCCAGTTAGTTTATATTTCTCCTGTGTATTTGTCTGTATTTCTAACTTTAAAACATTATAAAAAAATAATGTAAATAGCAAAGTTTTTTCATTTCAGCTGACCGGTCTTTTTTCATCTGTTCCTACGCAAACACAACAAGCAAGAAATACCAGGAACAATCAATCAGCTAAAAAATGTAGGGTATCAGCCAACTTACCAATTAACAATCAGTCAGTTAAATAAACAAGCAAAGAAATAAACAAAACGATTTAAGCAAACAAATAAACAAGCACATGAATAAATAAAAGAGAGATAACAATAGTAAGAATTAAATATTTTTGTTACTTGTAACCAAGTCGAGGTCAGTTAAGGATGACGATAATTATTTATTGGCAAAAATTTATGTGGCGGAGTAAATTTGCCTATCCCTATTTCCAGATTTAATTATTATATAAATTGTTCAAGAGACCCGACCTTGGGCACTCCTTATAATGGTATTTTTGTAAGTGTCAGAGTTGGAGTTGAAAATATGCTAGGAATTCCAATTGAAGACAAACATTTACCGTCACACAATATTTCCGTAGGTGGAAGGCTTCTTACCAAAGGAGAAGACAAATCCGTCTTTATTCTATATTTAGCGAGCCCTCATCTACTCACTATATCTCCAACATATAGTTATTAATATGTGTAAGAAGGTCAATAAATTTAACAATAAAATTATTAAATCAACAATCAAATATACAACATATGGATATAATCAAAAGAGCATTAACATTTACATCTCTTCACAACAATGTTCGATTAATGCTAGGCAATTGTTCACTTTAACCTAGCAAAGACCTCAGCGGCCAAATTCACATTCCTCTCTCTCTCTCTCTCTCTCTCTCTCTCTCTCTCTCTCACACACACACATACACACACATAAAATCAAGTTCATGAATTTAATGCATCACAGAAATGAGAGTGGAGATTCAGAGAGGTAATTATAGTCAATATACATAACCTTTTCAAAGATGGCAGCTGTCACGCAGGTTGCAACAAGTCACTGTCTTTCTTATTTAGATGATGGTCCAATGTACCACTTCTAGGCACATTACACAACTGTTCCAGAATCTTTGATGTGCTCACAAAGTACACTGTGGAGAACCATCCACAACTTCACATGCACTATCCAAAGCACATCAAGTGAAGTGTTATATAATCTTCATAAGTGCATTACACAACACACCACGAGGAATGTTCAAGAAACTTTCATGAATTCTCAAGACCAAACTCAAGCCTCCATTTTTTGCTATATTGGATCTCCAATGGAATTCACAGGAATCAATTTACAGCAGCATGTTTATTGATAAGTTCAACAACAAAGCTGGATTCACACACCAATGTGATTTAATAGAGTACAGAAGTCACTGTAGTCTGAAGCAGGAACAAGACTATGACACCCCCAAAAAAATGACATACTCAACTCTGCAAAAGTCAAATTAAGGCAAAGCTAAATTTCAGGCATATTTCATCCCTAAAACTTCTTTCTCTCTTACAAACATTCTCAACTTACAAAACCTGCAACAATATTCATTAACCTGATACACACGCAGCATAAGAAATATAGCATCAATCAAAACTCACAAGTATAATGTACAACGTAATCATGTTAGTGAACATAGAAATAATGGCTCAATTACATAAAGCATTTTCCAATTCAAATCATAGATCAATAGCAAACATGTATGAAGTATTTATAATTCCATTCTTTCTTTATCAGTCAGTTAACTTACCATAAGCTAACGATTGCCTTTATGATCAGACTCGAGTTATGTTCAAAGTGATTAGAATATAGACTTTCTTCAACAAAGTAACTTTTGGTCCATCCCCATTGGTTGAGGTTGTTATGAACAGTTTAAGACTATTAGTCAGAAAAACTACTCATCCAGTGGGAACTGGTTTGGATTGCATCATCAATTTCTAGCATATTCTCCAGCTGAGTTGTTTACTCCAACTCTGACATTTATAAATATCATCATAAGCAGTGCTCAAGGTCGGGTCACATTGACATTTAACAATTTATACAACAGTTAAGTTTAGAAATAGTGATAGGCAAATTTACTCCGCCACAACTTAAAAGAAATATCCACAATGAACATTTCTGAAAGATGGTTTCACACAGCCACTATGTGGGTGGAGGGGAGACAATTTCTTTGCGGAACTGTACGTTTATGTAGGCTTATCTATATTTGTATGTGTGTGAGTGTGCGCATACCACTGGCTTAAACCATGTGTCACAGAACATCACTAGGAACAGCTTATAACTAAACATGGATTTAAGTTAGTGGTTCTGAAGGTAATATATGTTTTAGCAAAAGCCTTCTCCAAACAGCAGACGTGACGAAAATTAAACAAAGTGGAGTCGACAAGGGAACAATTGCAGCCCAGCCAAACGAACACGATTCGCCAGCTAAGAGAAAATGGGTCAGCTATTTATAAACTCTATATATTTGTACTTTTGCCTTGCCGAAGAAAAATTTATTGTGTGTATGTGGTTTGTTGTGTCCAATATATTGTTTATAAAATTATTGCTTCCAGATTATTTTAATCTATTTAGTATGTACTGTTAAGTATTAGATTTTTGAACTGCACCCCCCACTCATCCCTAATCCCGAGATGGGATGGAAATAGATCTTAATGTGATGGCTAAGGCGCATCACGTACATGTCTCAGTGAGGATTTGTACATTTTGAAGGAAATAGATGCAAAAGGCAACTATATATGAATTTTCATGTTGATTTCTATTGCTATATGCGTCATACTGAATACTTGAAAACAAAAGCTAAGGATAATTATTGCATTTAGTTAAACCTATTGTGAGTGTTTCGAAGTAGGATTTGTGCTGAATGAGATAGAATGAAAATATTTCGATTCACGTTGTGCAGAATTAATAAAAATGTAACATTCTACGCCATTCTGTCAGTCAGCTGTTCCAAGGAGCCGTTCGACAATTCTCTAACAGCCAATGGTAACTGTGCATAATGCTTATTATCATGACCAGTTATGCGTACTTCATTACAGCAGTTATAAACATAAGGTATTTACTTACGAAACAAACAATTCAAAATTGATGCGTGACAAATTATTTTCTCATTTAATCATCAACTCATATATATTTTTCAGTAACAACATTTATTAGCCTTTAACTATTACTGGTTGCAGACCCAGGTAGTCTCTAACTGTTGTTGTTGGTTGTAGACCCAGGTAGCCTCTGTTGTTGCTGTTGGTACTTTCAATTGGCCTCTAGCTGTTGCTGATTGTAGCCCAGGATTCGGTTTCACGACAGCCGCCTAACTTAGAGAGGAGTTTAACAGCGCGCTAGTTCCAAACTAGTTAGTTGTCACTTCTAGGTAGCATTTAACGACTGCCAAATAGAAGCGTCACATGATTTGTTTATAAATAGATCTATCCCACAAGTCAATTTTAACAATGGATGCCGAACAGGAAAATCGTCGCGCACGTAAAGATAATTTCACGCATTCAGAGATCGTTGCCTTAAATAGAAGGATGCGAATGCAGAAAAAAAGTATTTTCTACAATCACGACTAAAGAGTTCAGTCACAAAGACAAAAAGGACTGACTTTATACATTATTCTCTACTTTTTCTAGTTCGTGCATTATTTGCCTATTCTATTCTTTTAGTAAGTGATGCATTGTTCTGTTCTGATCTCTAGTTGGTGTGCTAGTCTGTCTTTTTTGGATATCCTTTCGTTAGTTTAGTTTATACCTAAGTCTGTCATCTTGTTACTGCATTAGCCTGTCCCTCATTAAAAAAAGATTATGCATTGTGTTCTTTTTCATGTAATAGCCCTTCCTCTTCTTTTTCTTCTTATTGCATTTATCTTTCCTCGTCTTTGTCTAGTTATGGTCATCAGTGTATCCTCTTTGTCTTCTAGTTTGTGCACAACATATCCTCAGTTTCTACTTGACACCTTAACTTATGACTGTAGTACTCCTTGAGTGTAATGCTATATAATAATATATTGTGCACAATATATCCTCTTTTTCTACTTGACATTTTAACCTATGACTGTAGTACTCCTTGAGTGTAATGCTATATAATAATATATTGTGCATAATATATCCTCTTTTTCTACTTGACATTTTAACCTATGACTGTAGTACTCCTTGAGTGTAATGCTATATAATAATATATTGTGCATAATATATCCTCTTTTTCTACTTGACATTTTAGCCTATGACTATAGTACTCATTGTGTATTATATAATTATTGCGTGTCTGAAACACATAAATATAAATTCTATAAGTGACACTTAGTATTTAAATCCAAAAAGAAAACTACAGAAAGTTAAAACAACACACAAAGTGCAAGTTCCCCCTCCCCACCTCCAAAGCAAAAAAATAAAAGGAAAAAATGTATAAGGAAAATTTACTTATAAACGCACCTCAATATAGCTCTCCCAGAAAAAGAATTTCAAATCTCAGAATCTTGAATTTTAGTTCGATCCAATCAAGGTCTAGTCGAAACCCAACTTGGTTTGAAGTAATTTAATTCTTTTCGTATGGATCAAACTTTTCTAGAAGTCAGGATAAAATTGATCAGTGGAGACTTGGCATTTGAATGGCGCCTTCGTTTAATTCCGTAGACGACTGACCAAACTTGGCTGATCAGTTGATCCCTGCTCGTTCTAGAAATAGTCGTAACTCTCTAATTCCAACTGCGACAAATAACAAACGTGTCATGTTAATGTCAACAGCGTCAGTTGCAATTGTGAATTAAAAAAAAAAAAATTGTTGAAAATCGTTCTTTTCCTGCTCTTCCCGGCCGTATTGTCATTTTTTCAATAAATATTTTTCTTTGTTTCTGTGCATCTTCTGAAAACCAAGATATTTTCCTCGCACTGCCACCGAGACTCGAGATGGCTCTGGGTATTTTTAATAATAATAAACCTAAACAACAACAGCAGCAACGACAAAAATAATTTATTAACAGAATTAATAATTACAGCCTCAATGACCGTCATCGACAGCAACAGTAATAAAATGATAATTAAATAGCAACTACACTACAATACTAAGTTAACTTACTAAAAAATAAATTACTGAGGGTTATTAGAATAGAATCAATGGCTATAACTGAAATGGGTTACTAAAATGTTAGTTTTCTTAATAATAAATATTAGCACTTCATTGTCACTTAAAAAATAGATCAAAGTTATTTGACTTTTGTGTTTTAAACAATGACATGCTGAGAATCATAGTCAAAGGCCTATGTCATTGTTAAAGTGTGTTATTTTATGTAGCACAAGCACATTGCCACATTCTTCTTAACTAAGCTGTATGAAAATGGTTATTTCATGTCTGAAAAGAACATTCTTATATTTTCCCCAATTATTGGATGGTACCGGCCAGAAGTGCGCTAGCGCTAGACCTCAGCAATTACTGGATAGATGGTACCGGCCAGAAGTGTGCTAGCGCTAGACCTCAGCAATTATTGTTCATCTTCCTAAGATGGCGGGTAACAACAACTAGTCACGTTGTCACATCCGTCAAGACGATAAACATCACTGCTGCACCCAGTTATTGGAAGCATCACGTAGCTACAGCTGTAGTTTGTACACCAGACTGTAACTCTTCGAAATCAGAAGAACGTCCGGATAGTGGCAGTTCAGGACTATACAAGAAAGAGGCACTGGTGCATTTTTAGAAAGATGATCAAAGGTAGGCCTACAGCTGATTGCAAAACAAGGGCCCATGGGCTTTGCAGGATTTACAGCGTCACGGGACGCAAGTGACAGCATAAATATTATTCTGGAGCACTGGTCTGGTCAAGCAGGAAGGGATGTCTGTTGAAGAAGGATGGGTTTCTATATATATATATATATATATGAATGAGGCTGTCTACCTGGAGAGGGTGGATAACTAACGGTTAGGGGGTGACTATTTACGGAGTTGGGTGGATATCTACTGAGAAGGGGTAGGATAGATAGGTGTCGCCTGAACAGGGCAAACATTTACTGAAAGGAAAATAAATAGCCACTGCGAGAGACTGGATGTTTGTTGAGTGAGTATATATTCGGGGTGGAAGTTTGCAAAGGATGAATGCCTAATGAGATAGAGTTAAATCGACTGAGTATGGATGGATGGGAGTCTATTGACAGGAAATGGACGCATGTCACCGAACAGGAAAAGATATCTTCTGAGATAAAGTGCTTGTATTATCTGATGTCGCTCATCATAGGAAGAGAACACGTGATCAGTATGAGACTAAGAAAGGGAGCGCAGACATATAGAGCAGATGCAGGTCAGCCTCCATTAGAAGTTTAGAAATGACAAACACGCGATTGCGACAAGTGGTCGATATAGTTGTTGCATGCACCACTTTTTCATTACTCAATCAAATCATTTAAAGCAAGTGATCAATTGTAGGTTTCTGTTGTGAGTCCTTAAATCTGTTATTATTATACCACCAGTTGTAACTAAGCATTCGTGAAATTGAAAAGATTAACAGGTGGAAAGTAATTAATTCTTAAAAAGTTTTTTAAAAAGGCTAATAATACTGTAACATAACTACAAACGCCTAGTTCAGTTAGGGCAAATCCGTCCCGGACTTGGCAATTCAATGAATAGTTTCTTAAGAGTGGTCTCTAGCAAACGGTCACTGAATAAAAAAGTAAGCATTTATAGACACTGTCCCCTCGAACATTGTACATTATCATCTATCTTCTTCTAACGTTGTACCTTACTCTCTATTACACTGCCTTTCTCTAAACTGTGCATTACCGTACAATAAATTGCTCTTCTCTAAAATTATACATTACTCTCTAATACACTTAGCATTCTTTAACACTGTGCATTACCGTACAATAAATTGCTCTTCTCTAAAAGTATACATTACTCTCTAATACACTTAGCATTCTTTAACACTGTGCATTACCGTACAATAAATTGCTCTTCTCTAAAAGTATACATTACTCTCTAATACACTTACCATCCTTTAACACTGTGCATGTATCTCTTCGAACAATGGACAATACATTTACGCTGCTCTCCTCAAATATTGTAAATTACTTTCAAAACCTTTAACCTTGTAGTTTACCATCTAATATGTTGTCCTCCTAACGGTGTGAATTACCATCTAATACATTGTCCTCCTTTAACAGTGATCATTACTGTCTAATACATTGTCCTCCTTTAACATGGATCATTACTGTCTAATACATTGTCCTCCTTTAACAGTGATCATTACTGTCTAATACATTGTCCTCCTTTAACAGTGATCATTACCGTCTAATACATTGTCCTCCTTTAACAGTGATCATTACTAATACGTTGTCCTCCTTTAACAGTGATCATTACCGTCTAATACGTTGTCCTCCTTTAACAGTGATCATTACTGTCTAATACATTGTCCTCCTTTAACAGTGATCATTACTAATACATTGTCCTCCTTTAACAGTGATCATTACTGTTTAATACATTGTCCTCCTTTAACAGTGATCATTACTAATACACGTCTAAAAATGTATATTGCCCTCCTCTGGCATCATATAATTATATCCCTAGGTCGAAAAGAAGGACGCTATTGCTTTGTTTATTTGCTCACTGCCTTAGTGAGCTCAATCTGCTGCGTCACCTTATCTTCAAACTGTATCAGTTCTCATGCAGCTTTCTGGAAAGGTTTTGTCAGCATGAATTTCCCAAGCAGATTAAATGACAGACAACCTTTGCAAAATCTGTCACGATTTTTTTTTTTCAAAGGGAAGAAAGTATATAGATAGAATTGTTTCAAATGCAAATCAGCATATCCCCTAACTCGTTGGAAAAATCAACGTATGATATATAGACTAGATTATCTCACAAGCAAATCAGGGACTGACTAATTTGACTGATAACAAAATTATATACAGGACAAGTAAACTCTGCCCTTTTTTCTTCTTTCTCTCTCTCTCTCCCCCAAACCACACACCATCTCTGAAGCTGAACAAAAGGAAATATATGGGCTAGTTGCATACAATGCCTAAGTATTTAGTGACAGAACACTAGCAAAAGTCGATTCAGCTAACATGCACTAGTCCCCCTTTACAGTGGCACTTTGTCTCGTAGACTAAAAATTGACAATGAGATCAGTTTTGTGGCATAAAATTATCAGAGCCTCAAAGAAAAAGAAAACTTTTCAAACTGAACTTCAAGAATAGTAAATAGTCTGTCCAAAATAAAATCCCAAACTACACAATTTGAATTATTAATTAATGCTCTTAGAGTCAACATTAGGGAACATTTTGGAAAACTTTTCCAACTTGTTTTAAACTAACATTAGAGTTTAGCTTGCAGCAGCATTAATAAAGTGTAGGGAGGGTTTTGTTGCATTTTATGTATAGATTCTGTGGGCGACAAAAGTGCTAAAGTTTAGTGTGGAGATGGCTTTGTTGTATTTTGATGTATAGATTCTGTGGGCGACAAAAGTGCTAAAGTTTAGTGTGGAGATGGCTTTGTTGTATTTTGATGTATAGATTCTGTGGGCGACAAAAGTGCTAAAGTTTAGTGTGGAGATGGCTTTGTTGTATTTTGATGTATAGATTCTGTGGGCGACAAAAGTGCTAAAGTTTAGTGTGGAGATGGCTTTGTTGTATTTTGATGTATAGATTCTGTGGGCGACAAAAGTGCTAAAGTTTAGTGTGGAGATGGCTTTGTTGTATTTTGATGTATAGATTCTGTGGGCGACAAAAGTGCTAAAGTTTAGTGTGGAGATGGCTTTGTTGTATTTTGATGTATAGATTCTGTGGGCGACAAAAGTGCTAAAGTTTAGTGTGGAGATGGCTTTGTTGTATTTTGATGTATAGATTCTGTGGGCGACAAAAGTGCTAAAGTTTAGTGTGGGGATGGCTTTGCTGTATTTTGATGAAAAGAGTCTGAGGATGACAACAATACTAAAGTTCAGTGGGAGATTGGTTTTATTGTATTTTGATGAAGAGATCACGAGGGCAACAACATGAAAATATATACCTGATTAATATATCTTTTGCCAAGTATGAATGTACCTCTTGACAAGTACGGCTATTTGAGAAAATTTACTCAAGAAACAAAGCAAAAAACAAACCTTTTTAAATCTTGGTCATTTTATTTCCAACAGTTATTAATTTTTATGACAGTATTTTTTAAATGCATTGTTATGTAATAAAACAAATATTAAATATAACAACTACAAACACCACCACCACCTCTCATTTGTAATAACAGTTTATCTTAAAATGCTTCACTCAACCGTGACAAATGATAGACCAAATGATCTAAATCAACATGTAATAGTCACAAGGTGAAAGTGCAGTCTTGCTTCTTGTTGGTGGACATTGGGATTATAACAGTTACAAAATGTAAAAGCACTTTTAACAAGATCTACATGATCCTCCAGCCATTATTTCCTATGACATAAATGCTTTAACCTATGGATATAAATGCAAGCAATAATAGTATATGACAGGTGATGCTTAAAATATTTTTACCAACTGTAATTTTAATTTGATTTAATTAATATTCCATAATAAATATTTTCTTTAAAAAAAAAAAACAGCAGTAAATTAACAATCTTCCTTGTACTTGAATGTTATCTTTTATAGTAGGTAAATTATTATCTTTCCTTAGAACATCTCAAGAATGCAACAAAATACAACTATCTTGCCAAAGTTGGTTTTGTATATTTTTCTTGTTAGAAAGAACTAAATATTGCTAGCATGAATGTTCCAACATTAACATCTAACAGAATACACAACCAAAGAAACTGAAAATTATTATGAAGAATAATCTTCTGTTTAATTAAGAGTAATGTAAAAATAAAATTTATTTTGAATTAGAACAGACTATAAAACAATATTTAAAAAAAATAAAGCATACCATGTGAAGAAAAACAGACTGGCATTGAATTCTGTCATGGCAATTTTAAATTTTGTTCAAACACAGTAGCATTGTGCATTTTGAAACTCTGAGTCCTTTTCATGATGTTTAGTTAAAATAGTTCCTTTTCTTATGCCTTCCACATCACAAACCATAATCTCCTGGCAGATGAAGCCATTTCCAAGTGAAATAATTCTTTCTTATTTGTGAAGTCCTTGTTTGCTTATTCTGGGTATAAATGGTATTGTACCATATGTCATTCGCAGCAACCACCGACTGTGTACTGGCAGCAACCACCTACTCTGTACTGATTAATGGCAGCACTGATTAATGCTGTACTTGAGTAGAGTGAAGTTATAAACCATACACACAGCATTAACTAATGACTTACTCAAATGCACTGAAAATGAAAGCCACTAGAGTGCACTGACTAATGCCATGCACGAATGTAGCAAGAGATGCCAGTGATTATATTTTTTTTAAAATAAAAGATAAATCTGAGAATCAGGAACTATTCTGTACCACTCTCATATTATCTATTAAAAAATAAAAATTACTCAATTTACTGCAACCACCCATCCAACACCAATGTCATAGTTGCTATCTGCTGATATCAGGTCAGATTTAAGCACAGATTAAGCCAAATTCTATCTCTTTATTAAAATTCTGTGTATTACTGGATGGCAGCTCCCCCCCTCCCCCAAATGTATGACACACTAATGTGCTGCATTTGATGTACAAATTCAAATCATGCATTATGCAGGCTTCATGTTAACAAAATTATTATTGCTGTAGGCATGATGACACCCTTGACTAGTAAAGAAGTCCCAGAAGCACAAAGCGTTAAATACAAAGATGACAACATTTTGTATTATAAACCCACTTTCAGATTTGTAAAACCTTTACAAAATAATATATTACTTGGAAAACTGTTACTGGCAGAACACTTGTTGCTAGTTGACTTACCAGGTAACCTGTGATACAGAGGTGGCTGCAAACTTGTGTCATTGTAATGCATACTAAAAATATCCCAGAATTCAAGAGCATGCAAAAGAGTGAATCGGTGGCCGGCATTGTCACTTATGCATTGAAGACTGCTGGACGCTATTACCAGCAGATACGAGCAAGGTCAGAAAGTGCAACATTCTTTTGTGGCCATATTTTTTAACTGATATAAAATCATTTCTTTGAAGTTAGTATATCTTTATCATGGACAATGCTACAATTTTTATTGCATGGAAAATAAATATTATTCTGTGTGAAATATACCTATGTAAAGCTTGGTATATAGTTATCTCACATTTATTATTTCATATTAGTGCACGTGTTGAATCTGATGCTTAAAGAGTTAACTATTAAATATTGATTGTTAACTTTGATGAAATATGTATTTAAATTTGTTTTATCCCAGTATCTTAGATGATTTCCTGTAATCTGATCAACACAACTATTTTATGTATATTTAAGCCTAAATCTAAAACCAAAAGTGCTGTGATTAAAAAAACCAATTCTCTACAGAGAAACCTAAAGGATGATAATACTGAACTATCTGAGCATGCAAAACAATGTGAAAATATGGTGACCAAGACTTATATATGCTGAAGCACTACAAGCAAAGGCTACTGAAATACAGAAAGCACAAGGAGACAATAAAAATTACTTGGTACTTTATAGCATCTCAGGATAAAGATTAAAAAAAAAAAAAAAGAGTACAGTGACACTAAGAACTAAAACCAAAACAACTTTAAAAAATCCAGTAAAACTGGAAAATCAAATAACCTCAGAATACACAAAAAAATATGAACTCTATAACCACCACAGAATAAAGAATTTTATGAACTCTATAACCACCACAGAATAAAGAATTTAAAAAAATTACTAATAACACTATAAACTATAAACAACAGAGAATGAAAGATTAAAAATATATATTTACTGTTAAAATTTGTAAATCTACCCACCAAAGAAGAGACGAAATAACATTAATAAGAATGTATAGCAAATTAAAGTATAAAAGAAATGAAATGGTAGCAAGTATTTGCAGTCTAAGTCCATCAATTAAATATTCTACAGAAATAGAATTACTGATGATATAAAAATACATAAAATGATTGATGATTGAATCAGTAACATTGTGAAGCACTTAAACTGCTTCTTGATAGAAGGACTATAGTAATTATCAGTAGGGAAACTATTAGGATTAAGATATTAAGATAAAGAAAATAGTAAGCTACAGTCGCAATGCAATGATGTTCATTAAATGCAAGTCAAGCATACAATTACATGCATTTACTGATCAAATTTACCGGTACTTTGTTAAAAACAGCAACTGATGCTTTAGAAGGAAATCAATTGACACCCACATCTAAAATAACAAATTTAACATAATTTTGAACTTTTAATTATTGCAAATGAAAATCAACTATAAATATTAAGAAATATTTGAGTGATAAGAATGATATTTAAAAAAGGAAAAGATTAGAAAGTTAGCTAAAACAAATAATGTATAAAAAGTAAGCTAGCTGAAACTGGAAAAACTCTTAATAAAGAGAACTGTTTATAACTATGTGGAAAAATGTTAATGAAGAAAACTGTCTATAACAAGGAAAACAATGTGAAAGAAGAAAGCAAACTATAAATAGAAACAATTTGAATACAAACCACAACCTGAAACTAGCCTAATAGATACCAAGATAAACATTATCAAATGCAAAACATTATGAAACTTTTGATTATATAGCAAACAACAGAGAGACACAGGAAAATAAACAAAAATACCAAAGCCTAATGCAAAGAGGAAAAAGGGGAGTGGAATAATGCCTCACTGGTCAGAGAGAAAAGATACACTGCTATTATATTCTCTACACAATCTTTGTCTACGTGATAGTAAGAGAAATGTGTCCAAACAGTTATTTAAAATAATAATTTGAATACAACCTATTGGAAAAAAAAAGAACCAAATATAATAAACCAAGAAACAAAAATGAAAAGAAATCAGAGTAGGTCTTGGCACATATGAATAAAACAAAAAAAGTTAAATGAAGAGACTGTCTGAGAATAAGCGTGAAAAGAGAGAAATTTGAGGTTATGGTAGTAAAAAGGAAAGAATATAATTTTTGTACTGTTAAATGAGTTTTAAAAATACACTTCATAATTTATTATAAATACATTCTGCAGTATATAAACGTGCACTTGTACCAATTTTATAATTTAAGACATCTAATTGTAGAAGAGCAAATTGCTACAGTGGAAAATATTAGTCATAAAATATTTAATTTCATATTTGATTTTTAAAAGTTTTCTCCAAGTTAAGTGCACTACTAGCTGCAAAAGTATATTTCACACATACTACACACTTTATAAATTGATAAATATTACAAGATGCAAAAAACATACTCTTTTATAATTATTTCACATTATTCTCTGAAAAAAAAGAAAGAAAGGAGATAAGTGACAAAACTACAATCTTGGCCTAAATGAGGCACTACCCCGCTCGCATTTGCCAGTAATCATCATCCTTAGTCATAGCAGATGCCGTTTATTATTCTGTCCTTTGTCTTCTTGATTGTCACTTGCATTTAGGAAGAAAATGTTACTAAAAGTAGTTTATATTTTTGCAGTGAAGAAATAACAAACAGTTCAAGAAAATGTTACTAATGTTATATTTTTGCAGTGAAGAAATAACAAACAGTTCTCTACCTTATATTCTCCTGAGAAATTCAACAACAAAAAAAAAGAAATAATTAACCCTAACTGAAAGAAAAGAAAAATGTAAAGGAAAAAGAGAAGATTTTGCAGTTTTTACTTCTAATTGCAAATGAAACCAAGAAAACAGAAAACTGAATTCCATGACTCCAGTTTCTTTATTAAGGACAGTCTTGTCGTTTCCTTCAGAACTGAGTGAAAAGGACTCAAGAGTTATGCTAGAGCAGCCTGCATGCTCTGATAGGTGCAGTTGGAGCGACTACAGATGGGTTCTGCTCCATACAGCCGTGGCAAGGAGAGATCCTTCTTGCAGCTTTCACAAGCTTTGGGATGGGTGGTGGTAAAGAGGGGCAACCCCTTTGCTCGCCAGGCACTGACGATGGACTGAACGAAAAAGTCCATCATCTGACGTGAATGGTGCGCAGTGGGTGCAAGTCGAAGGCGTTCTGTGCCACGTGCTACTGTTGGGTAGTTGATGGCCTGTACATAGATGCCATACTGGGACATCAGTATGTTGGAAACATCAGTACACTTCTCTGCATCACCAACCTGACAATAAGTGACAACATATGTATATACATGTATTATAAAAACTTGACAAGACAGAAATATTATATATATATGCAGATATTTTATGCAAACCTGACAAGGAACCTCATAAAAAAAAAAAAAAAACCAAATGTAATTAAGAATTTTTCTAAGAAAATAAGTTTTTCCTGAATACTTAGTGAGCTAACTGGGGGAATTCAAACATATCTACAAACATACAAACCAGAGCCTCAAAGGGGCTAACATACATTATCAGGGAGCAACAAACAATGAAAGAACTAATCCAATTCCCTTAATGAGAGTGAAGTGCCTATGCAAGGGACATATAGAAGAAAGCTGGAAGAGTCTCTGTATTTGCAAATGCTCACCTTGTAAAAATTCTGGATAATTTACTTTACTGAGAAAATTTCCCTTTTCACTAGTAAACCCAAACAAGCATATCAGAGGAGAATAACTAACAAGAGGTGAGAATTTTCCTCATAAAACAATGTGGAAAAAAATTCAGGTGATAATTTTTCCTCATAAAACAATGTGAAAAAAAATTCAAGGTGATAATTTCCCCTCATAAAACAATGTGAAAAAAAAACTTTCAGGTGAGAATTTCCCTCATAAAACAATGTGAAAAATATATATTTTATTAAGTGAAGTGAATATAAGCAAAAAATGAAAGACCTATTCATGAGAGAAATTAATGGTAGTATGGTAACTGCTACTGAAGCCAATGTTTATTAATCAAACAGATTTCTAAAATCAGTCCAGCTACTAAAATCAGTCTGGACAACCTGCCTAAAATGACAGATTCAAACTCAGATAGGTGATCAATGCTATAAATGTTAAGAAAAGTTTTTGGAATATCACTTACATGGATAGGAATAATGTGGCTAGGACTGTGCATAGCTGGAATTCCAGACTCCACTAGTTTACTGCGAATATAACGCACATTCTCTTGTTGCTGGGCTCTTAGTTGTCTCCCCTCCTCACTTGCCAGTATCTAGAACATGAATAATTGTTGCATTTGAATATGTTGTAAATGAAAATTATGACAACTTTTAAATTGTAATAATATGCATAAATAAAATTCATCATATAATATAAATAGGTAGATATTGTTTGCTTGTTTTTTTTTTTCCACAGAGTCAATAAAGAGTAGGTTATCTCAATGCAGGACAGTTTAGATGAACATGGCATAAACTTAGGTAGACTTGATAAAAAAAATTAATTTAAACAATTTAAATTTAAACAAACTAAATATTAAATTCATTAAAAGCAAGATTGAAAGAAAATAATATTGAAATATAATTACTACAGTGAAGCAAATAACAAGACCAACGATGAAGAACTAACTTCATCAGCTTTACCAGTGTTGTAAAGTAAATGCTACACTTGCAAAGGACCTGATAAAAAGTGAAACAATTTTTGAAATGGTTATGACAATAAAAGAGCAATACATTGAAGTAAAATTCTGCCAATGGAAAAGATTAATTTTACAGCTTTCCTGAATGTCTAGATATTTTGTGTCTGGTGCTTCATAGGCAGATGAAGGTTGAACCCTGCAATGCACTAGAGTGATGTCCATTTTGTCCTAGTCTGATGGTGAGAATACACTTAAAAAGTGACTGCTAAAGGGCGAGTGCAAGTGCTGACAAGGGATGTAGTAAAGTTATGGTCAAGCACAAGTTAATTCCAATACAAACATACCCTAATTGCAGCAAGACTGCCAGCCAAGACTGTGGGTGGTAGGGAGGTGGTGAAAATAAAGCCAGAACCATAGCTACGAATCATGTCCACAAGCTTGGCTGTACCAACAATATAGCCACCCATGTTTCCAAATGCCTTGCCTGGAAAACAAACAATAAGAAAGCAAAAATGGAAAGAAAATTGTAAAATTTTGTGGTTTACAATGGCATTTTAAGTTCAATTGATAAATGATAAGGATGAAGTTCTTAAAACATATCCATTTAACAAAATTTATAAAAAAATATAAAGAAAAGTTGATGAGAGCAATGAAAATGTTTAAAAAATGAACCCTCACAATTATTACAAATGTAACAAGGATAATTATGTGTTATGATTACAAATGTAAAAAGGATATTTATGCGTTATGTTATATTCAAGAGAATAACTTACAAAGACAAGAACCACAAATGGCTAATGGAAATCTGACAATATGGAGAGGTGTGTTAATTGATTCTGTTAAAAAATCAGGTTCAGTGTAATATATAAAAAAGGGGTCCCATTTCTTGAAGTATGGCTAATATGCTAGACTACTTGTAAACAACTAGGATGAATATATTTTTTTTTCAGGGGAATACAACCTATGAGAGTGCAATTCCAAAGATGAACCTACCAAGTGTGCCAGAAATGATATCCATCTTATGCAAGCAGCCATCTTGTTCACCAACTCCTGCACCATGATATCCATACAAGCCAACTGCATGCACTTCATCCACAAATGTCAAGGCACCATACTTATGAGCTACATCACACAGCTCATGGGTGGGGCAGATTGAACCTGAATAATAAAATCATTTGAAATTTTATTTTGAAATTTTATTTACTGGTACACATGCACACTCATACCCAGAGAAAGTACTTTTCCAGCTTATAAGCATATTACACAAAATTATTAAAGTATTTAAACAAAAATACCTGAAATGCAATTCCAAACATTTAACAACATTTATCAATATCTTACCATCCATTGAATGAACAGTTTCAAATGCCACAATTTTGGGTTTGCTGGGGTCTGCAGATTTGAGGAGAGATTCCAGGTGCTCAGGGTCATTGTGACGGAAAATGTGTCTTTTCACGCCACTATTACGTATACCCTGAATCATGGATGCATGATTGCCTGCATCAGAGAAATACTCCAGTCCTGCAAACCAACAAAAAGGACTAGAAACATTTAAAAACAGAAAGTAATTTAATAAGTTATATAATCTTGTGAGTACAAGTAGGGATTTGAAAAAACAATGGAAAAATGAAAAGAAAGAATTACTGAAAAATTACTACATACAAATAAAGAGAACAAAAATGTGTTGCAATTCTAACTCTAAATTTAAAAAAATTTAATTCAAAAGAAGAAAGCATGCTATACTAAGTTTAATCCAGAATATCACACAGTGTATTTAAAGAAAAAAAAAAAATTATATAGTAAAGTCATAAAGATAACTAACAAAATTATGTTACTGCTAATAAAATGGTTTTGCAAGCTTGCTTCCAATTAATGTGTTTTGCTGTCATGAAGACAATAAAGAGTATTGCTCATTATTAATGACAAAATATTTTCCTGAGAAGTCAATATAGTGTCTGTCTTCTGTCAGAACTCAGTTGACCAACTTACTGGAGTATGAAAACAAACAAAGCAAACAATTAAAAATGTGAAATAACAACTGGCTCCAAACCCATAAACAGATCAAACCAAAAGCTAACCTGGTAGGGTCTTGCCTAGAGTGTACAATGTAGTATCATTGGCCACATAACAGGAGGTAAACACAAGACCAGCCTCTTTCTGGTGTAACTTGGCTACCTCTTGTTCAAGCGCCTCATGCAGTGGAGAGTTGCCAGATATGTTTCGTGTCCCACCTGCACCAACTCCATGTTTATCCACTGCTTCCCTGAAAGAAAATTGGGTAAGCAGAAAAATAATTTCAAAGCTTTAACTTTAAGCATACAATTGATTATAATGATAGTTCATGAAAATGACAGCAACTTCTATCTGCAGGCAGATTTAGTGAGCAATATTTTGTTATATCAAATAAATAATAAATAAAAGAATAAAATAAATAAATCAAGCACACAATAAAAGGATAGATCACTATCAAACAGAAGAATGAAAAAAGAGACCATTTGTGTAAAATCTAATAGAAATAATATTTTAATAATAAAAGTCTACTGGTACTTATAAAAAATGTGCATATTTTTATTTATCTTTTATAGTGATAAATTTCTAAAATTAATAATAGCATATTTGTGTCCAAATAAGCAAAAAGAAAACACAAAATAATTCTATTGTTGAAACCCTTTAATGCCGTCTTCAAAACATTTTTTTTTAAATTACCAGAATACTTTAAAACAAAACTCAACAAAAACACAAGAGATATTCTCTGTTAAGAAAACCTAAAATGAGAAGAAAAAAGAATTACAGAAATAGATGAACAAGATGATAAAAAGCAAATCCAGATGAATACCTCCCTTTGAATAAGAAAATGATATCTAATCACCACCATTAATCTCAAAGAACATAAAAGTCACTTTCATGTCTGTGGAGGTAAAACATGGGAAAGTCTTAGGCTTGCATACCTGACAGCTTTGAGAACTTCTGGGTGCCAGCTCATTCCCTGGTAATCATTGCTGCACCAGACAGTGATGTCCTTCACTCCATTGGTATGCTCTTTTGCATGAGGAAAGCTACTTGCATCACGCATCACCTTACGAAAAGTGCGATAAGAATGGTCACGCTTCTTTTTCTCCAGCTGCTCCTCAAAGAAACCTTCATAGTCAAATTTGCTTGGATTCAGCTCTGTTGAAAGTAAACAATTTACTTCTAGTATTGATCAAATGTGGTGAAATTTAGATGGGCCTAAAACAAATAACTAAAGGAAAACATAATAATACAATAATACATCTTATTGGGTTGTAGCTTTGTAGAAGCAGTAAAGAGAGTGTTGGTTGTCTTTTATCTATTTAACCATCTGAAGTTTAAATGCATGCTTTGTGAAAGCATCTCTAGTCTGCATTTGAGTAGCTTAAATATACATACAATTAAGCAATGTGTGATTATTAGATTTCAAAATAAATTTTGCATGACATGAATTTCATTATAGTCTTACGTAAAAGGTGGTACTGGTAGTATGGGCTGACAGAAAATAAAAGTTAAATTTTATTGGTTAAAATTAAAACTCATGCTTTATCAATATTTTTATCATAACTACCCAAATGAATAAGTAAACAAAAAAAAACAACAAACATCTTGACAATATGAAATAAAAATCAAGTCAAAATCAAGTTTTAAAATAATAACACTGTTAATAAAAATAATATCAATGTTTTTATTGCTATCAAACAATTATCTCTAGAAGTTCTGACACTTGAATTTATGGTTTTAAGTACAGTATATGCTAATTTATAAATTATTACTTTGTATTTAATTCAAGGGGGCAGGTGAATAGTCTAAATGATATACAGGGTGCCTATGTGCTACATCAATAGAAACAGTGACTGATACTAGCATTCCAGTGACTAGCACTAGCATTCCAGTGACTAGCACTACCATTCCAGTGACTAGCACTACCATTCCAGCAATCTCAAATTAAAAGATATTGACTGGTTGAGGGACTTAGAAGTGGGAGTTAATGACTGGATCAACTATGTTAGTAAATGACTAGATCAACAATGTTAGTACTATGTGCGAAAGTTAATGATGTCTATTATTCCAGATCATCTATGATAATACTATGCAAAGAGATGTTTTAACTAGTTTAAAAATTCTAAAAGCAGGTTTGTTGACTACTGGTATATTGCATAAAAATATATTAATTTATTAGTACAGACGTTCTTTTTAAAGGCAAAAAGTAAAAATTAACAGTATAATGGATTTGTGCTAACTAAATTTTATTATATCTGAAAAACCTTTTACTAATCCCTAATGTCTTCTTACAAGTTATTTCTAAAGGGAATTTGTTTCACTTCAGTTTTCTGAACAGCTGATTAGATGAAACTTTCTCTTGAACAATGCATAGGTGAAGAAGAGGATACGCACCTGTTAGCAAGTCTTTGGGATCTTCTTCCATCATTATAGTATCTTCCTGCTGGGCCTGGCTGGGTTTTCGAATGGACACATCACTGGCTAGGAAAGGGCACTTGGATGGAGCTGCAGATTTGCATGTATAAAGAGAAAACACTTCCTTCAATAAATTAGTAGATATGATTGGATTGACTTGGATTGATAAGACATGAATGAAAAACTTATAAAATATATTAATTTACAATACATTGTAAAACATGTATAATGCAAGGGCATTTGACTCTGTGCTAATTCACAATTGCTGTCCTCTCTTCCCCACTCTTAAATGCTCAGGGAGTATGAAGAAACAACACAATCATATCAAATTTACCTTTTACTAGGTTGCTAGCCGAGGAAATGGTAGAAGCTGCACGACTAGAGCCAGCATCAGGAGTGTTGGTCCCACTAGACGAGGTGGAGTAGGATGTCACAGCGGTATGAGACATGACAGGGCATTTCTTGGCAATCTTCAGCAGCTGTGGTGCACACTGGCGGATGCCATTCAGTGTGAACTTGTTGAGGAATGGACATGCTAATGTGTTCATTTTCTCTCCTCGCCTAGAAAAAAAAAATAATAATAATAAATCACTTTAGTGAAGGCAGACACAGAAGCACTCATAACAGCTGCACAAGCTCAAACACTAAACTGAATCACACAAAACAAAAATTATGAAAATCTCGATTCCAAATGCAGACTACAAAACATGGATGAAACAACAGAACATATACTGTCTGGATGTCATTTTCTGGCTGAAACAGAATACATCAAAAGACACAATGAAGTGGCAAAACTCATACATAGAAATCTGTGAGAGAACTATGGAGTGAAAACCCCAGAAAGACTTAAAGAGCATGGATGCACCAACCAGAAGTAGACGCCTAAACAGAAGAAGACAAATTAGTGGGGGACTTCAAGAAAAGAATAGACTGAATGATTCCTGCACAAAGATCAGACACTGTGGTTCTCAATAAGTCTAACAGCAGCAATCATCGATGTCACTGTTATAAGTGATAGAAACATAAAAACAAAAGAAAGAGAAACAGCATTGACATTGTTGTCATAATTATAGTTTTAATACATTAATCATATGGTCAAAATAACTTGCCTGTATTACTTAATTATTACAAAACTTTTACCTCAACAATTAGACATAGTGTGTTAAATTTACACTGATTTATAATTCATTAATTTGTATTCATTACAGGGGCTAGATTATTATTTATTTTGTTTTGTATACATGTGTGAGCATGTTTGGGTAGTTGCAGAGAGATCTTAGGACGCACATTGTGGTTTAAAACTAAAATAATTTGTAAAGTTAAAAAACATATATATAAAACACCCCATGAAATAAAACAAACAAATATATCCAGTAAGAAAAAAAAAAGAAAAGAAATACAAACCTTTCTATGCAAATACTTTTCATCTTGTAAACTTTTTGAATAATGGATGCTTTTCAACTGTTGTGAATGCAATGTTATGAAGCTTGATTGCCTCCATACTGTGCTACCTTTAAATAACTGCTATCCAAGTAAAAAAACCCAAGGGTGTGTTTATATGATGTATTGTTAGAGAATATGTGTGTGACATCAGCAAATGCACACAGAGATCTATATCAAAAGATGTTCTGTTGCCTGGTTTGCAGTTCTGTATTTTTGCAGATATGCAGATTGAAGAGATATATTTTTCTCCATCAACTAACTTGTACTGGGCAAATCTCCCCAAAATGAAATGTTTTATCCCCCCCCCCTCCCCCAATTAGACAGCATATATATTATTATGTCTACATATTAAATTTTAAAAAAGTGATATTTAAATTAATAAAACAATTTTAAATGTGTGATCTTGTACAGATATTTATATTTAATTGAAAATCTTAAGATTTATCAATATAGAGTTTAAATCAACCTTATCAAAACACTTTATCATGACATTTTCAATCAATTCAATAAGGAATAAATGCATTTAAAAAAGTGCTTTCCAAACAATTCAATTAAAATAAAACTACTTTAAAATGATTAAACTATTTTCAAATCAAATATTACATAGACAGTGCACATACCTTTTTATATGTACTTTGAGTGTGTAATTAAAGTATACTTCAATCAAGACTGAATGCTGATCAGAGATTTGCGCTGCGAACTGATTTTGATCTGATGAGTTTTGAAACCGTGTTTCAAGACGTTTATATCTAGTCTGGTGTGTGCTTTACACTGAAAGCGACACACAAATCTGCAAAACAATGAATATATAAAATAAATCAATAAATGAGAAGACAAAGTAACATGTGTTGCTGACACATTAAGTTATTTACAACAAAGCACTGATTTAAAAGCTAGTGGATAAAACTGGAAGCCCCATTTTATTTTGAAAACAAAACATGGCATGAAGCACTATATATAAAGAACATGATTATTAATAAGAATACAGATTTCTAATTAGGCATATGAAACGCATTTTAAAATTGTCTTAAAAATAGATGTATTGCTTTCAGTCTTGTCTTTTTTACTCGAAATGGATTGTTTCATTAAATATTAAGTTGGAGAGTTTTACCAAGAAATGAGTATTATAGCTTTACAGATTTTCAGGTCCTAACTAGCCTGCAATATTACAAAAATGCACAACATTTAAAGACAAATACTATTTGATATATAATATTTAGATATAACAAAAATAAAGTAAAAATAGATATATTATTGAGCATTTATCTGTGCATTTGAGTCATAAAACTACACAGCAGGTTCTACAGGCAGAGCTTTGAGTGTCTTGTGCAATAATAGCATAAAATTGCTTCCTTAAAATCTTAAGACTGGGAGTGGTTTTATAAAATCACTTGGTTAATTTGTGCAAACAACAGAAGAGGTTATTTATTTTGACAGAAATCTGAAAGGGGACACTTAAAATGTAATTTTAATATTACCTACAGGAAATTCACAAACTCATTGATCTACAAACAAATATTAGAAATCTGGCCAGTCAAAATGCACAAAGTTGAACAAACTCAGTGATCTACAAACAAATCTTAGAAATCTAGCCAGACAAAATGCACAAAGTTGAACAAACTCAGTGATCTACAAACAAATCTTAGAAATCTAGCCAGACAAAATGCACAAAGTTGAACAAAGAAGAGGAAGAATGGGAAGTCAAGAATGGTTAGCATGGTGTGTGAGATCTGAAAGACATGGAGAAAAACTGTGGAATTAACCAAAGTTTATTTAACACTATAAATCATATAAACAGTGAGTGAACAAAAGTCTATATAATTTATGTTACAGTGAATTAGGGTCTGAGGAACAAACTTGATCTCAGACAGGCTGATGAATTAAATATCTATTTATTTATTGTGTAGATCTACTGACCTTCACTAGCATACACATCTCTATAATATAGTATATAAATATTTTATGTTCATGAATTCTGGAAAACTGCAAAACAAGTGCAATGTGGACAAGTTAATGCACAAGAATGTTCTGATAAATTTCCAACCAATCTTGCAAGCATATGTTAATGATTAATTTTAAAACTTGACTTTAAGGAGAACCATTTAAAGTAAAACCATCAAAGCCAGATTGTATCAAAGAATCCCAAGTGGTCTAAAATAATAAATTACAAAATTAAAATCACTGTAAACTGATAACAAATGTTTACTAGCACCAGCTGACTAGGTTATTGGTTTCTAGTCAGCTTGAGAAAATACAGAAAATGATGAGATAGCCCATCTGTGCAATAAGTTAACAATGGAAGCAGACTGTTATTCAATCAATCAATCAATCCATCCATCCATCCATCCAAATATGTCAACTAGATGCTATACTGTAATTATTCATAATTTAAAATTTTCACAATACCAGTTTGTTCAGCAAAATAAAATTCATTAACTAGTTCACTATGTGAATTTAACTGTATAGTGAAATTTGTCAGACCTGTTCAGAGAGAGAAAAAAAAAAGTGAAACCTATTTGGAATTTACACTTTCTCAATCTACTGGACTGATCTGAGATGATATAAAATCAATGGATTGTATAATTCATGCCATGGGCTAGAACAAACTACATACAGCATGAGAAAGATTTGTCACTCCTATTTAATTAACTGTAGTGCACTCTGGCTAAAAAACATATCCATATATTATTCACAGTTATAATAATTATGAATACATGGATAAAAATGCACTTCCTACAATAGTAAAAGTTCTGATAATCTGGTCTAAATCTAAATGCTATCGTAGACAAAAATTAAAATAGCAAAGTCATTGAATCAATCTATGCATTAAAAGAAAGTACCTCACATAAACAAAAAGTTATCAACAAACTTCAACTCTCATCACTGATTCACCTAATCATCTGTATTTATTATTTATTGCAAAGCAATACAATTCAAAAGACTATATGTAAATTTATTACTTTAGCATGTGAATTTCACTTCTATGCACAAATACACATTTAACATTTCTTCTACTGTTCAAGTATTGTATTTCTATTTTGTTTGTCAACAGTTTATTACATTTACATGTGTTTCTTAATTTTACTTTCCTCATCAGCAACAACTTTTGCATGGTGTATTTTTCTGTCAAGAAAAAAAAAAGTTATTTGGCTTGTACCAGTGAAATGGCATTTGTAAAGTTTAATTTATTAATCATTACAGAATGTTTGAATGAAACTGTTTTTTTCTCTCCTTAAATAAATGTTTTCTTTATAAAATCAAACAAAAAAGAAGTGCTTTTATGCTTTAAAAAGAACTCATTCTGTAACTGCTCGAGACCAAAATGGAAACCAAGTAAACTCTTGCAACTGGAGTCCTCCTTGTAGAATAATGCCAGTCTCATGGACAACACGATAGTTTAGTGAATGAAAGCTGCTGGTAAACTATTTATATTACTGTAAATTACCTGAAAGCACACGTCCTCCCTGCAGAACAATGACAGTATGGAGGATTTGAATCACACTCTCGTGAATGAAAGTAGCTGTTAAACAATTTATATCATTGCAAGTTACTAAATATATGTTATTAAGCACATTGTTTAGAAATCATCCAGTTAAGCCGTGATTGTTTTTAATTCTTCTCGATTTGGCTAAAACTTTAAAGTTCCTTGTGATAAATAAAATAATTATTAAACTTTAAAATACTTGATGAAATGGTTATATACTAATGGTCTGATTAAACCTGCCAAATACTGAAGAATTCAACAGTGATTTGTCCACAATGAGAATGACTTGGCAAAAGTGACCTGGCCACAATGACTTGTCCACTGACTTGTCCACAATGATATGGCAACATGACTTGGCCACAATGACCTAAATGAGCAAATCGATAATGTGATATGCGGTTTTAAAATGTATTCATTCCGAGTTACCGACAGATAGCCCAAGTCCCCCCTCCCAAACGGAAAAAACCCCCAAAGAATGCCCGCAACATCACTCAAGTACCGCTATAACGTCAGAAACAGGAAACCAGTTCGTTAAGGATTTCCTTAGCCAGGAGGAGATAGCAATAAACAACTCTCTGCAGGGGAGATGATGGTGCAGATGGCCGGAATACGTGATGCGAGATCACGCCATACAACGAGCAGCCACTAATCCGGTAAAAGCCACGGCTGCAAGGAAATACAAACGACTACGACGATCAACAGTAGAAATGATTCATAAATGAGACGCAACAATAATGTATAGTCACATGTGCTTGCGTGCGGACATTTCCAAGAAAGTTAATTAAAAGCCGCATATTTAGCTGACTTAATATCTAATCAGTCGTAAGTGCTCGCAACCTTGTGTATGTAATTTGAACGAAAACTTACTAGTTTGGGGCCAAGCAGAGAGGATATACCGTAAGAAAATTTAATTTAAAGAATGAATGACGAATACGTATTTTGAAACTACGGACACAGAAACCCCAAATACCCAACCTGATAATCAGATTCTAGATATCTTACCTAAGAAGTGACATGAAGTTTTGGCCAATGAACAATGGTGGCGCCAAAGGGTGGCTGCTGCTGGTGGTGGTGATCTAAGACTCTCCCCATGATCTCCCCCCAATATAAATACAATCTGAGCTTTTTATGCACACGAGGTTTCAAGAAAAGACCCTGGTCTACAACCCCCCCCCCCCTTCTAACCAGATTGTCTCTTCTGCCTAAGAATACTGTATATTGATTCTGTGTATTTGATTCTACTTATTATTTACTTAGTGGTTTGGATGTAGCAAAGTTGTGCTAAGATACTGTACATTGATTCTGCATATATATATTTGATACTACTTATGATATACTTACTGATCTTATGTAGCAAGGTTCTACTAAGATACTGCAAATTGAAAATAATTGACAAAGACAGTAAATGGTGAATAACTAGTTTGTGCACTATAATTTATATTTCGTTTGACAATTCCCCGAATGGCCTCTACATCAGTGTGACAAAGTTGAATCGCACGCATTGGAAAGGGTGTGTGACAAGTCAATTTATAAAAAATGTGCGACAACTTACTGATTGATTAATTATAAAGGGGAGAATATTTAAAGCCTTAGGCCGTTCGAGTTTAAACGAGAGAGAGAGAGAGAGAGAGAGAGAGAGAGAGAGAGAGAGAGAGAGAGAGAGAGAGAGAGAGAGAGAGAGAAATAACGGTGTACGTGCCAAAAAGCACGTTGAACAAATTTGCAGACTTATTTATCAATACAAGAAACTCATGACCCCTGCACGCTATCTAGAGAGCAGTTACCAGACAAAATTCTTCATTGAATTAAAATATTTTTTTAAAAGAACAAGACAAACTTGTGTGCTAAAGATAATTATTCTTCAGTTCACAACCATCATATTAACCTTACATTTTACGCAGTCACAAACTCTGCAAACTTTACGGCGCTGCGTATTAATAACAAAGTTTTTGACTATTAAATTAGATCTCCATCAGTATATTCATCTATTCCAATATGCACCGAATGACTACTTTTCAATAATATAACTAGATGTCTACTAAGAACTCGCTGAATTAAATGCAGTAGACAGCAAAGCTATGCGCCGCTAACCAACACGTCTGCAGGTGAAAGCCTGTCTAGAGGTATTACAAACGTTAGTTGTATCTGCACCACCGCTTAGACATTAGAACAGTAATAATGTATTCTTTACGCACACACTATTTTTAGTTTCCTATGCTTAACATATGAGATAAAAAGTTAACTCTCTAATCAGACATCCTGAAAGTTTATTTTCTACATTATTCTCTTTTTACTTATGGAACACTCACGGGCTTTGGAGGACATAAGCAAATATGAGGGTGAGTCACTGATCTCTATCAAGTAGGAAGAGGGCGTGATGCAGCAAGGAGGGGGTGGGGTGGGGTAAAATGTGTCAGGCTGGGGTGTGGTGTGGGGTATTGCTGTCATCCTAGCATAGTTTGACAAATAAATCTGTGTTCAAAAATAGCCACAGGTCTGTTAAATAAATAATGATAATAAAACTTAAGATTTGAACTACACCACACCTGGATGTCACGTTTTGTGCGGGTATAATGTAAAGTGATGATTTTTACATCTGCATTCAAGACGGATGTGGACTGAAAAAAACTTTGGGGAAAGAGACTTGTTTGAGTGCTTAACAAAAGTTAAGTTCGTCGCAATCCAGTAGGGTATGACTGCAGGGCTAACCACTAGGCAAAGATGAAATCAGGGTTTAAATATGCATTAAATTCGTCTGGCGTGTATGTGTTATACACTCTGTGATTTCAAATAGCCACGTAACATGGTAGTAATTCAACGCAGATGAGATGAGTGAGTATATCAATGATGCATCCTCTAGTATGGTTTATGAAAATCACAGAACCAAATAAATAAAAATCATCGCGAAAAACGCGACAGGAACAAATGTCTGATGTGAAAAAAAAGAATAAATCAAACTAAAATGTTCAGTAGGCTTCACTAAATGTAAAGGGTAAGAATTTTTTCTTCTAAAAGACAAAAACAAATATATATCTAATGTTTCCATTTTCAAATAGTAAGCCAAGTTATTACCATAATATTCGCTTAAAAAATAAAATACAAAAGAAAAGATACGAACACTGCACGTGTGTATTAAGTAATGCAAAAGAACCGCCCAGCGATCGACAACGTAATACAGGAAGTTTGAAACTGTAGGTGAGGTTTGCTAGTCTACTAAAAACACGGCAAGCAGGAACAAATGCACGCACACTTAGCTCTTTGCACAATTATGAGGTTTGCTAGTCTACTAAAAACACGGCAAGCAGGAACAAATACACGCACACTTAGCTCCAGTGATTTGCACAATCTATTCTATAGAAAAATAGCGAGTTAAATGTTTATAAATAAGACTGCAATCAAAATAATATATTCTATGGCCAAAGGGAATAGATTAATTTGCTCGGACACATTAAACAAACGCTTGTACGTGGACGCCCGTGCTAGATGACGTCATGAAAACCGGAGAATATGAAATACATTGGCGAACGAGTGTACACGTACATCTACATATTCCTTTCGAAAGAAAGCTTATAAGCAAGAAAGTGTCATTGTTTTTCACTACAATCTGGCAATAACCGCGAAACATTTGAGCTCATGGCATATCTTACTATAACCACTAGATCGGTAAAGAAGGCAAAGTTGTTTTTAGAATCGTGGCCATTTTTTGGAGGGAAAAAAGTTAATGTGCCTGAATTGCACAATTCCGAATAAAAATGTAGCCAAGTAGAGTTGAGTGGGCTTAAGATGCTTTTATGAAAAGAGAAAGCACAAGTAGAGTTGAGTGGGCTTAAGATGCTTTTATGAACAGAGAAGGCACAAGTAGAGTTGAGTGGGCTTAAGATGCTTTTATGAACATAGAAAGTAGAGTTGAGTGGGCTTAAGATGCTTTTATGAACAGAGAAAGCAGAAGTAGAGTTGAGTGGGCTTAAGATGCTTTTATGAACAGAGAAGGCAGAAGCGACAATGATGCGTTGTTGTTAACACTACGGAGACGTCTTGGCCGTGCCCAATTAAAAAAAAATTGCTATTTATGTTGTTCAAACAAACAAAATCATAAATAAATATTTTAAACTATACTACTTTCATGAAATTGATTAGCACACTCGCTTCACTACTTTGCGGCAATACGGAATTGTAAGCTGCCCAATCCATTCAATACATGTAATTCGATGACACAAGTTCAAAGCGCATCCCTTCTGATGGACTCTCAAGTTATGTAATGATCTTTATGTGGTTATATATACTATAACTAATCGTGCTTCGTAATGCTATTGTTTTAATTAACAAAAAAAAAAAAAAAAAAAAGGGAGATCTTGCCATCCTTGCTCAAGACTTTATTAAAAAGAAATCTTGACATCTTAAGGTTTTATTAAAACTAACTGGCAATACTAAGTTTATTAAAAGTTACATCCTTTTCTTCTCCATGAAAGAAACTGACTCTCAAGTTTCTGCCTCGCCATCTAGCGGTGCTATTTTCCATTTCAAAGCAACTGCTTAGTTTCAATATCTTTAGACAAAAAGAACTTAAAAAAAAATGCATAACAACAACATAACGCTCAATGAATACAGGTGTGCATCTGAAGATTAAAGTACACATGATCAGCTAACTAAAAGAAAAAAATATTGGCACGAGATCTTGACCCGAAGAAGGCAGAGTATCTTGAACTATGCCCCATCCCCCCCAATACTTATTTTACTAATTTTGTGAGTGTCTCATGATATTACAGAATATGATTGGTTTACTTCAAAATAGAGGCTTGAATTTATAAGTATGACGAATGTACATGCCAAGAAAGGCAGTTCTATAATAAGTGTGTCTGTCTGAAGGTATTTCATAGGTGAGTCTACATTACCCTCACGGTTTTGCTCGTCTTACAATAAGTACGGTATACCAGTCTTCAAATCAGAACTCACAGGTTAATTTTGTCTAAAGTATAAAAAAAGTTTTGTTTGTTTGTTTATTTTTAGAAAACTGTTTGACAATTAGAAGAAACTGTCGCTTAAACTATACATTGGGTTTACAGTAATTTTTTTTTTTAAATCTCCGGGTCCTACCCTTGATCTATGGCTACAATAGTCAGTGCAGATGTATGCAATGAACCCATAGAAAGACGAAAGAAGAATAATAGTTAGGGTTATGTAAGTTCTTTTCATTAAATCCCCGGGGGACGTTTAATATTGTTTCAACGTGCCTTAATGTCGTTGTGGTAGCCGTTGGGTCTAATGCTGCAATGACGTTATTTCTTATACGTCTTTTCAATGCTGCAAAACCCTGTGCAATTCCAAATAACCTTTACAAATTCTTCCTGAAAATTCCTGATTGATTCAATCGTAGTCTTCTTTGCATATTCTTGCTGCAAAATCATTTGGAATTAAATCGTAGTGTTTTTACATGTTCTTTTTAAAAATTTATTTGGAATTTGTAATGGTCTTTAATTGTTCTTGCTGCAGAATCATTTAGAAATCGTGGTATTCTTTACATGTTCCTGCAGTAAAATCATTTGAAATTCAATAGTATTCTTCTATACATGTTCTTGTTTCAAAATAATTTGGAATTCAATCATAGCTTCTTCTTCTTCTTTTTTTTTTAAATTAAAAAAAACAAAAAACATGTTCTTGCTACAAATTCTTGAGTGATTCAATTATAGTCTTCTTTATAAGTTACTGCTGTAACACTTTTAGAATTACACAATCAGTATATATTTTCTAGTTCTTAGTGCAAAATCCTGATGAGTCAGACTTCTCTACAAATCCTCGGCGTTTAGTTTTGGATGGTCTCTAGACAAAGCAATGAACACAATGATTTCTCACAACTTGCATCACTGGACAAGTGCCGTCCTTCACTACAAGTTCTTGGTGCAAACTTACTCGATATATCAACAGGCAGGCAAACTGGTTGACATTGGCTTTGCCATTCAAAGACTCGCGTCGAAAGCGCAGATGATAACAAAGTATATCAGATGACGAGCTGCGTCGCGGTGATTTCACCCCACCACCCTGAAAGGATCAGGTTAAGACTGATGTTGCGACAGTTTTTCAATTACCTGTGAGAGTGACAGTTCTCACGATTGAACAGTTAGTAGTCTCAGATTTGTTACTTGCTTCACCGGACATCAATCAGTCTTCTACTACTCCAGTCGTGCAGTCCTCGGATACGGGCAGAATTACTGTTTTTCCTTCTCGGCATTATGATTTCAGCATACTTTGCACACAGCCTCAGTTTGAGAGCAGAAATAAATTGTGTGCGCATTCTAGTAGCTTTAAGGACATATTCAACACTCTTGTCGCATTATAATTGCTGCATTTGAAAAGAATTTTCATTAGAATAATAATAAATTTTAACTTGTTTAGTGGCGGCACGTAACATGTATTAACCAGTTTGGGGGGGGGGGGGGGCTTCAAGCTGCGGTACAATGCAGACCTCTCAATGCAGCGATAAAGGTTACACAGCTGTATTACACTTGCGGTCTGTGCGTCCGCGCACGTATTCCCTTCCCCTACGCCTAGTTGGGGAACCATCACCCCAAATCAAAAAAAACAAACAAGACCCCGCCACATACACACTGTCAATAGATGCATGTATTCATGTACATTCCACAATTTGGAATTATAGTAACCAAAATTTAGTTCCACATTTGTCGATTTTAATCAGTTCCACAACTAAAAAGTGGACTTTTAAAATCAAGTGGCAGTGTCGTTTTAAGCAAAAAACGCTCAGAACTAACGTATTGTACGCTAGCCGAAAGGTACACCGTTATTATCAAAATTCCTTACAATGGATACACATACTTGCTTATTATGCTTATTTAAAACTAGATTCTTTATCTGGCATATAGAGTAAGGTACAACTATGAATTCTAGGTTACTCCCATCAAAGCACATCTACATGTATACTACTCTACTGGGTGGACAGATTTGATAAGGCATTGCCGACAATCTCTACGTAGTGTGTCCAAAAGTACGTCAAATACAAATACATAATAAATTATGGTAGTCCCGTTTAAACAATGAAAAAAAAACAGTCTGCAAATTTTGCATTTTCATCACAGTGTATTATAATTCTACCTTACAATTTCAGCCGTTCACTTTGTAATCACTTTGAAATATTTGTTTGTAATTATGAAAACCTAGTCTTACATTCACTTTGAATTTACAAGTGCATGCACTATTTGTACCCGAGTATGGTTATGAAAGTAAATATGACAGGTCAAATTCACCGATACTGGCTTTCAGCATGTCACACACACACACATACACGAGGTGTGGCAAATAAATAAATTATTTATTATCTGACTTATCACTTTCATCCGGCACCTGAATGTTACACAGAAAAACTGCAATTATAATCATTAGCCGATGAAACTTCCGTTAACAAAAGAAGTGAACTTGAAAGCACAAAACTAACCACAACACACTGTGACCATCTGACAGTCCTTGTATTATTATCCTAATTAAATAGACTATTAAAGGTCTCATGCAATCTCCAAAGGCATTTTGCCATTGCTTAGGCCTATACTTTTTGATCGAAAAAATGGCCAGATAGAAACTGTTTCCAAGAACTGCCGTCGGCAGTGCTTAATTAAATCAGATATAAATAATGTACATTACAACGAATAATAATTCACCTACCAGGTAAATGGTCGAGCAGTTGGTAAAATGTCTGTCATAGACAGACTGCTGAACTGGACGATATGCTAAGCTTCACTCTATCGTCAGCTTTTATATGCCCCTGTATGTCTAGTGCGTCAGACTGTCAATCACGGCGCACAGGTCACATACGGTCACGCCCACCTAACTGACGCCAACTTTTACCGTCCCGGCCACTTCACAACCTTTAATACTGCATATATTTGTATTGGATGCTGGAGAAACAGTACATATGCTGATTTTGCAAATTTTATTCAAGCAATTCAGCGTAACTTCATAAAAGAAATACATTTTTTTTTTTTTTTTTGGAAGAAACAGTGAACGCATTATGTAAAAATGTTAGCCACTTCATTAATTTTCATTTCAAATTAGATAAACAGTAAGTATACATACAGAGTAACCGCTAGTTAGGTTGAGTGACTTCAACAGCTATAAATACTGATTAAAAACTAGTCAGGTTGAATGATCTCAACAGTTATAAGTATTGATTAAATGCTAGCCAGGTTGATTTGAGCTCAACAGAGTAATCACTATCTCCAGAGTTATCTGACCAATTTAAGTGTCGGAGCTAATTCACTGGCAGACTGATTGTGCCAGTACAATCTGCATCCGGAAACCGCAAATTGCTGTGCCAGTCTAGTCATGTTTTAAACATCCCATTTTCCGGGAAATTAAAAAAGACCCTCACAAACTCCATCAACTATGTAAAATTGTTTCTGGTTGTAGACCTATACTGTATATCTTTAGCATATGGCAAGTATTGTTTCAAATGCTGAGTTTGAAAGTAAATAATTTGAGCCTACACTGTTTAGCGTTAGCAAATGAATAGTTTTGTTTTAAATAGTGTTTTAAAATAAGTAGTTATAACCTTCATTGTATATCCTTTGCAAATGAGTAGTTTTGTTTTAAAATAGTGTTTTAAGAAGCAGTTACAACCTACACTGCATTACTTTAGCAAATTCTATTTTACAATAAGTAGTTACAACCTACATTGTATATCTTTAGCAAATGAGCAAATGTTTTAAATAGTGTTTTAAGAAGCAGTTACAACCTACACTGTATGCCTTTAACAAATGAAGAGATTTGTTTTAAAATAGTGTTTTAAGAAGTAGTTACAACCTACACAGTATATCTTTAGCAAATAGTGAGTTTTATTTTACAATAAGCAATTACAACCTACACTGTATGCCTGTAACAAATGAGGAGTTTTGTTTTAAATAGTGTTTTAAGAAGTACTTACAACCTACACTGTATATCTTTAGCAAATAGTGAGTTTTATTTTACAATAAGCAGTTACAACCTACACTGTATATCTTTAGCAAATAGTGAACAGAGCAGACAAACAAAACAAACTTGTGATATTCTTGATGACAATGTTAATTGATGTAATGTGCACTTATATAGTGAAAAAACAAATTCATTAATCGTGATGACAATGCCTATCAATGTGCAGATATACAAGGCATATATGACTATACTCATTAATGTGCAGGTGTACAAGGCAGATAAATAAAAGTATGACAGTGTTGATGACAATGCCATACAATGTGCAGATAAACAAGGGCAGATACACAAAAGTCTGAGAGTCTTGATGACAATGCTGATCAGTGTGCAATATACAAGGCAGATAATGAAAAACCAAATAACGAGAGTGCTGTCCTGATAATAATGAGTGGATGTAGAAATGCACAAGACCTACAAAGTAAACAATCATAAATGTAAATACCAGGGAGATAGCTGAACACTGCAGGAATAATAACAGGCAAGTGATAGACGAATTATACCAGATAGAACATCGCTCAATAACCATTATAATATATTCATCAGTCATTATTAGTACACAAAAACAAGACTTCCTGAGGTTGTTGCTAGGGAATGCACAGGCAGTGGATTTAACAAAGTTCAATGTACTGGGTACTTGATAATTCATCAGAATAACATTTTTATATTTACTGCAAAACAAACTTGAGTATTTCTTAGTTTAAAATTAAATGTTATGGTCATGATAAAGAACCTTAAATATATTTTTAAATAAAAAAGTAAAAATTATCAACAAAAATAAATAGAATCCTGATAACACTTAATGGCCAGTAAGGTGTAAAAACAACTCACTTCTGGTACTGGTAAAATGTTGTGAACAAGCCTACCATAAATAATGACAACAATAGCAAAGACAAATAAAACCCTGTCAAAATCATAACCTCTTGTTTTCAAGAAAGTCTGAAAACATCCACTTTGGTTGGTATTTTTCCATTCTGTTGAAGTGATTAAACCTACAATGATTTTATTTTGAGGGCAAACAAAATGGCAATGACTAAATTTAGGTCACCTTCATCAGTCTGTCAATATAAGCAGACATGTCTACAATCCTCTAAAGCTGTGCAATCTGAGTCTATATAAATTGCTACAATTTTTTTCAACAGAAACAAAAATCTGAAAATAATAATAAATATAATACAACATTGTTAAGGGAACAAGGGTAGAAATTTCTAAATAATGGGCATAGTGATGAATTAGTCAAATTAAGCTAGAAGCAAAATTGTGAATAGGAGTTAAAAACAAAAAATAAGGTAAAATGGAATGATTTTCATAGGAAAACAATTTCAAAAAGTGACATTAAAGTTTAGAGGTATGTTTATTTGCCTAGTACACATGAACCTACCTACACACCTACCTATCTAGTATCTATCTGTCCATGTGCAATTGGGCTTGCAGAATGCATACAAGAACATATATAGTCTTAATTAAAATGATGAAGGTAATTATGTATTTACAAACAAAAATATTCTTTTGTTAATTAATTTTACCTTTTGAATTTACCAAAGTTTACAGATAAGTGCAAACATTCATTAGAAATATTTGTGAAATAAAGAATCATCATGTATAAATTGCAGGTATTATTGATCTTTCCTGTTTAAAACATGATTCCTTTTAAGCATAAATAATTGCACAATGAAACACCATCCTAACTTCTGACAGAGAGGGAAAGAAAAGACAATCTTTGGTTTTATTATCTTAACCTCTACAAGTCAGAAAGAGAGAAAAAGAGCTATAGAATACAAATCTTTGGTTTTTAAAGGATTCTGCTCTTGTATAACAAAATTAAATTATTAAAGCCCCCTTTTAGCGTACTTCTAAAACTTTTGTAATATATGAGAAATCAGTAGAGGAAAGCCCAAACCCTTTGATATTAACCCAAACTATGTTGGTCCACACTTTTAAAGAAAATCTCTCCCTACCTTGATTTTTATATAATGAAGGATTAGTATTAACAGTGGTGCTTTTATTCTGCTTTGAATTTCACACCAAAGAGGCCATGCTAATTGTTATGTTAATACCAAAGAGCTTATGCTTTTCTTACTGAGTTCTTATGTATTTACACCTTTCTGCTAAAGTTTTAGAATTAAAAAGATCAACCAGGAAGATTGCACCAACCTATTCCATGAACCCCACCCCAGATCATCAATGGCTACAACTTACAAGTGAAAAACTATGATGTTACCTTTCTCTTTATTCTTAAAGACAAAATAGCTAAACACAATCCACTCTCAAGTTTAATTAGGTTAAGATTAGAAGTAATGATTAGAAGAATTCTGATTTCCTTTAAGAAATGCAAATAGAAACTTATAATTGCAATAAATATTAATAACATTATTATTATATATCTTTCTTTTATTTTTTATTGGTGACAATAAAGTGTGATTTGTGGAGGAGAAACAGCAGATAACTCAACAACTCTAGTTGATAGTCCCTAGTATTAGTCTATATCAATGTTAATCTATGGGCAGTATGTGAATAGTTTTTAGAGGCATGTAACCTTGCAAATTTACTCAGTTTATGAGGTGCCTTGTGAGTTTACCTTATTATAAACTTGCTATATACATGTAGTGTCTTTCATTTGAGGTCTTATTCAAATTATTATTTGTATTTTTATAATGTTCGGAGTCAGTTTCAAAGAAAAAGGCAGGCAGACAAAATAACTCAAAATAGTTTTAAAGTAATATTTGTAGATTTTAATAATATTTTGAGTAATTTTAACTGCTTGCTTTAATAAAAAGTTAATAAAAACCAAACAACCCCCACCCCCAAACAAACAAAAACAACCAACAAAGAAAACGTACAACAATTAAAAAAAAACTAAGCAATTTTACTAGTTCTTTTTTCATGACTGCAAGATTATCAAAGATATTGCAAATTTAAAAAAAACATGCTGAGTAATTCACTAATTGTTAATAAATTTAATTTTTAATTTTTAACTTAATGCAACAAAGCATTATTTTTATATTTATACATAAACTTTTTGATATTTTCATTAAGAGTTTGCCAACAAATTGATGCAATGGTCTATGTCAGCATTTCCCAAACTATGGGTCATGAGCTGATATTTGTGGGTTGCAAAAAGTTTTTCATTTTAAAAACTGGGTCATGGTTCTAAAAAGCTAGGAAGCATTTAAGGTGTTGTCCATAAAGTCTATCATACTTTTCAAGAATATCCTTTTCCCTTTCTCATAATCTGTTACACTTACTTGTACTTCTTTCCAAACATAAAATTATTTTCCATACTTATAGATCACCCCCACCTCCCCAGTAAATGAAAACAACATATAAAATCTGTTTTAGCACATTTCACAAATGATTTAATTAAAGAGATGCAAATAGTGACTTCATTTCATGAAACATTAAAAAATAAATAAAAAAGTTATCATGTCAATTATTAGTTAAAAAGTATTTGTAGATAAAATGCCTTATAAGCCTAAAATTTCTTCATGATGTTGGTAGTGGTGGTTGTCAAGGTGAAATATTACAATTTATTTATATAAAATGAAAAGGATGTTGTTGACTTTAATTATGATTTTATATTTCATTAATTAAAAAAATGTAATGTAACATTTTCTGGATATCCTCCCTCTACTTTATCACGTCAAAATCTGCTCACCTTCCTCCTACACATGATGTAGTTTATTTCCAACATGTCTGCCAACCATTAACAATACGGTCACTTTATTTGTGACAGTGGAAAGTTATGTACCTATTACATATCGTATATAGAAAACAACAGTGCAGCAGATTTTTATGAGAAGGGAGATAAACATATTCATTTGACCTATGTAATTCTTATGCATTATGTCCCTTGTAAATTTTAGCGTCAATGTAAAAGTACTACAGAGTGGTAATACGACTGAAACTCACTGACACTGTTTTTATTTATCCCTACAGAGATATCTATTAGTTTTACTTAGAGACATTTAGGTAGTCCATACATTATAATGATTACAGTCTTCAAACATCTAAGGGGTTATATATTAGTTCACAGTACTAAAATAATGTGTGGTTTTGTCAATGTTCAGATTAATGTTTCTCTTAAAACTAAAAGAGATAGTCAACGAACTCAGCTGATTAAAAATTTGAATGATCAACATTTATTTAATTAGTGTGAGAGAATAAAATACCTAAACGATTGTACTCAAATATTTACTCTTGGTTTTATGATCACAAAACTAAAATTTGTACTTGTAGTTATAGAAATTCAAATAAATTAGTCTGGTTAATTGTTAACAAGAAAATGTACAACTATGTATTTATATTTTATTTAATTTACAGACATATTTTGAAAGTAATTAGATGACAAATAGCAAACAATAAATTAAAACTAAAATTCAAATATGAGTTCTCTCATAAAGTAAATGTTTTCATTTGCCAATAACTTAAGTATTCTCCAACCTTTGGAACAATAGTGGTGACTAAAAAAGCAACATATGTAGTATCTGGTAATATAACATATTAGTTATCTAACTTGAATTAATATAAAATATTTAGTACATAGATTCTATTAATATTAGAAACAATGATTTTGTGTATGACATGATTTAACTGTACCAACTAATTCTTAATTCTATTATTTACACTAGTATTAGTGTTATTACTTCCACACTGTCTCTACAATGGCCTGTTCAAAATATATCGAAACAATGTGCATTAATGATCACTATTTTTTTTACTAACAATAACATTCGGGAAATCATTGTACACATCATGCACACATATTACTTGAATGGTACAAGAAACAGGCATTTTTTCCGAGTGATGTTTACTAATATAAATTTTGTCTGAAAAATATATCAATAGTACTCATCCATACACAAAAATTGCTTGTTTGCAATGGTACACCATACAGACACATTTTTCAGTGACACAGGGAAGTTATATAACTCTATTCTTGCCAACAGACTCATAATTACTACAATTAAAATTTATGTTAGCAAGAACTCTCTCAGTCTCAGTGTGATTGTGAATGAAATTTCCAGTTCAAATGTTCAGTCTATTGAATACATACATACATAATTTCAATGATCACTCTTGTTTGGAATTTCTTAAAAGTCACTCTAATGCTAGTGATGTATGGAACGCTATGTGCACTAAAATAGATTGTGCCTATGCAAGCTTGTTCTGAATTCACTTGTTTATTATGTTTTTGCTCAAACTCAAAGGTGCATAGGATATATTATAGTAATAATAAACAATCTGCTTATGATTCTCAATGCTGTACTGTTTTCTTTTAAAATGTCATAACCTCATTATTGTTTGTGCTCAAAAGCTAATTAGTATTCAGTTATTCAGTAAATAGTAAAATTAAACCTGGTTGTATTTTCATTTTAAAAAAATTGTTTTGATAACACATTTGATCAACATGTATTTATATATTTATAAAATAGTAAAGAGTAAGGAGAATAGAAAAAATGATCACTATCCATAGTTTCTGGGAGAGTCTAGATTAGTAGATATCTGAAAACTGTACAATCAATATAAATAACCCAGATTTCTATACATTTAAAAATTGCGTGCCAAGTCTTTTAACAGCTTACATTTTGTTAGATGACTACTTAAGTACTTATGGTGTTGGTCTTTAGAGGACTTCAGGCAGGTAGCAACTGCTGTAACAATAGCACTGTAGAAATGATTTGGATTGTATAAATGGGATAAGAGTATTAGCCTAAATTCACAGAGAATATATCACACTCAGTATTAAAACAGAAATATTTTATTTCCAGCTAGTGGTACAACTGAGTGACACTCTTATTGTTTGATCTCTGATATTCAGTGATGGAGTTCAAAGTATACTGTGAAAAAACAAAATGGATATAATATCTAAAGTGGAAAATACTTCAAAGACTGTGTAGTAAAAGGGTGAATAACTATATTCTTGGATGAACATACATTGTACATTGTGATCACAAGGTCAAGGGCCACTGAGTTTGATGTCAATGCCCCTTTCTCTACAAGATGGGTGTGTGTGTGTAAACAAAAACAAAAACACACACATAACCAAAGACCCCCCCCCCCCCATAAAGTATTAAATACAATTAAATGAATCAGGTACATGATAGCATGTTACCTCAGTAAAGCACATGTATAAATATATGGGATGTAACATCTATTCTGAATAAAATATTCATTCTACATTAGTTGCTAAATTCTCTACTTCTGGAATAAAGGCAATAAGCCACACATTCTGACTAATAAACAAATAGCATGTGACATATTATATTATCATCAACAAATTTGTTATTCAAAACAAACATATCCTTTTTATCTGGGCCATAAAACAAAACAGTGTTAGCAACACCTTCCAGATCTTGCTCACACATTCTCTTATTTCATTAGGGTGCAGGTCAATTATGCTGGTTCCCAGATGGCAAAGTTCATGCACTTCTTAATTTCTAAGACTGTGTCCTCAAATAATCTGGGGTATTCTCCCTATCAGTGCTTTGGGGTTGAAATAACAGAAAGGACCCAATATTTGTTCCTTTAAAAAAACACATTGTACTTGAAATTTGAAAAATATACACTTCATCAATTTTTGCAAGGCACATGGCAAGCTAATACTCTGAGATGAGTAAGAAGGAGTGAGAGAGTCTGTGTGGTGTATGCGTGCAAATGAAAATTGGGGAAGGGGACATTTTAGATTTTGTTCTTTTTTCTTTTTTTTTTTTTGGGGGGGGGGGGGGGGCAGTATTCAAAGTTATGCTATTGTTTCCCCACACATGACTGACAATTATTTTGTTGAAGAAAGTCCTATTTTCTAATCACTTTGATTTTGACATAACTCAAGTCTGTTCATAATGGCAACCATTAGCTTAACTGACTAATAAAGAAAGAATGGACTTAGAAATGTTTCATACAGATTTGCTATTGATCTATGTTTGAATTGGAGAATGCTTATGTAATTGAACCATTATTTCTATGTTCACTAATCTGATTACAGTGTACATTATACTTATAAATTTTGATCGATGCTACATTTCTTTTGTTGCATATGTATTGGGCTACTGAATTAGTGAATATCATTACAGGATTTGTAAGTTGAGACTATGTCTAAGGGAGAAAGGAGTTTAGAGATGAATATGCCTGAAGTTTAGTGCTGCCTTAATCTTAATGTGACTTCGGCAGAAAGGAGTGCACCATTTTTTTGTTTTGTAACCTTGTATCTGCTTCAGACTGCAGAGTCTACTGTACTATCATATCATTTTGGTGTGTGTATCCAGTTCTGTCATCAAAATTATCAGTAAATGTGTTGCTGTAAGTTGATTCCTGTGAATTCTGTTTGAGAGCCAATATGGCAGAAATTGAGGCTTGAGTTTGGTCTCAAGAATTCACAAAAGTTACTTGAACATTCCTCATGGTGCGCTTGATAGCACATTGAAGATTCTGGAACAGTTGTTTAATGTGCCTAGAAGAGGTATGTTGGACTGTCATCTAATAATAAAGAAAGTGACTTGTTGCAAAACGCATGATTCAAAACATGTGCCAGTGACAGCTTCCATCATAGAAAAGGTTATTTACATTTACTAATACTATAAATTATCTCTCTAAAACTCCACTCTCATTTCTATGATGAAACCATATATATGAATTATATATATATATATGTTAATTTGACTGCTGATGTCTATGCTAGGATGAAGTGAATGAGTATCTAATGTTTAATCAATCATTGTTGTGAAGTGATGTAAATGTCAATGCTCTTTTGATTATATAGTGTAAATTTGATTGTTGATTCAATAAATTTATTAAAATTTTTAATATTTATTTTAATTTATTAACCTTCTTGCACATATATTAAAACTTTACATTGGAGTAATAGTGGGTGGATGGGGGCTCATTAAATATAAATAAAAGATGGATTTTTATTACTCCTTTAGTAAGAAGTTTCCACCTGCAGAAACATTATGTAACAGTAAAATGTCTATCGTATTGTGTAAAGAGTAGAGTTTTACAATACCCTTATTCACCAAGTGAGAGACATGTTGGTCTTGTGGGAGAATTGTTAATAACTATAACTTAAGATTCTCGATCGCTTGTATATTTGTAATTAATTATGTGTTACAAATAAATAAATAATAATCATAATGAGTGAAGGGTGCCCGGAGGTGTCACACATACTATTGCACCCCCACTCCTTTGCATGAAAAGAGCTATGGTGCAATAGCTAACAAACACTATGGTATAAAAATGACTCCCCTTTATTATAAAGTTGCACTTGATCCTTATCAATGGGTAGTGAATATACATACTCAAATGAAACAACACATTTGCCATTAACTCTCAAGTGTCTTTATGGGTTACATATACTATTACTGTATAAAAATTAGCCATTACCTCTTAAGTTTCTTTACAGGTTACACAGATCCAAATCAAGGACTAAAGATACCCAATCATGGACTAAAGTTACCCAAATCAAGGATCAAGGGTTACACTAAACCATATCCAGGATAACAAAGACTCAAATCAAGGATTACAAAGACCCAAATAGGTACACAGTTCCAAATTTGGAGCTATGCAGTTCCAAATAAGGGTATATTATAAAGACACCACAATATGATTACACAAACCACATAAATCCTTACTGTATCTTATATATAAATTGGTTGGAGACTTATGGCACATGGTAAAGTGATATGACAGAAATAGAAAATGTTACCTAGGCTAGCTATTGTGCACGCACGCATGCACACACATACACACACACACAAACACAAAGTAAATGTGAAGATGTGTGACAAAGGAAGAGAAGTTAAGGAAAACTACATGCTTTTTAATGCAAGGTTTTTATTATTTTAATTTAGAATAATTTAAAGTACAAATACCATTTACTAGAATTTTGTATGCATATAAATAAAATTGTTCTTATAAAATTATACATTATGTTTAATATTCAGTTCACTTTATAATATATAGAACACATTAAAGAAAAAATTACTTCCTGAAGAAAGTATGTATAATTTTCCTACATTTAATATACAAATATATTATTATATTTATATGATACTTAACATAAAATATAACATATGCTTTAGACTTAAATTAATTTTACTGTAGCACTTATTGCTGTCTAATTTATATATTAAAATTATATATAATTTTAACCTGATAAATACTTGTAAGGTTGTTAAAATTACAAAACACTTAGTTGCGAACAAAAAAATCTGGAAATCTTTGCAGTATATATAAAATAAAAGGATGTTTGGAACTGCAGGTAAGCTTCTTTAGAAATATTTCAAACAGGCACTCAGAATAGCAGTCTGGTGTTTAAAAAGTATAACTTTATGGACACTTTTTCTTAAATTATATAAAATATACTTTTGATTTAAAACTGATATCTATTTATAATTGAACTAGCTTGATACTAACTTAATTAATATTTGTAAATGCCAATGAATTTCAAATGGTGAGGATGAGTTAGATGGAGAGAAGAAAAATAAAAAAATAAATATTTTAAAGTTTGGAATGCTTACATTACAACAAATTTTAAAAAGCTATCCTCCTGGTAATTATCTATAGTAACTTTTTTAGTTCAATTTGACTAATTATTTGCAAATTTGGCTAAGTAAAAAATCATTATTTAATTGTAAAAACTAGCTGTTTTTTAATCTACAGTTAAATAAAACAAGTTTAACTGCCATGAGAGTATAAGTATATAATCATCCTAATATAAATAATAAAGATGACTTCATTGAATACTCAGTGTTAATAGTAGCTCAAATAATTAATAAAAATAATAGTTTTGAAATATTTATTTATGACCAAAACAAAAATCTTAATATGAACATACTGCTCAAGATACATAAAATGGCCAATAAAAGAAGTTAAAAAGCAAAATGATGGTATTGTAATAATGTTTATAAAATGAGACAAATATGAGTAATATAGAAAACTGTTTTGTGTGTTCTTGTTTAAATATATTTTAGAATAATATAACAGGAATTACAAAACTATTCTTCCCAAAGAAATTATGTGTATTGAAAGTAATCATAATATCTGTGTTTGAACTCTTGAGATAGTAAAATTCCACGAATCCTGAATAAAGTGATATACCAATCAATAATGACAGAGGGGAAGCAACTTCCAAAAACAAATGTAAGTTATAAGGGTTGCTTCTCTTAGATCATAAATTAAATGTTAAGTTCAACCCAGACAGTAGTTTGGAGCCAGGGATTGTTATAAGAGATTAATTGCATAAAACAGTAGAGTAATTTTAAAAAAAGAATCATTATTGTGTTTTCCCCCATCCTAAAATCAAATTATCAGGTCAAATATTAATACAAAGGGGTTGAAGAGAATTGGCGCAGCAGGGTTTCCTATTTATTTATGTAAACTATTCCTAATTTGGATTTTGATGCAAATTATTTTAAGTTTAAAAAGGTAAATAGTTATTTTATTAATGAATAGAAAGACAAAATTTACACTTAATGAGTCATTTTATCTTATAATTTAATTTAGAAAATATCCAAATTAAAACTAATGTATAACTGATATAAAAATATCTATTACAAATACTAAACTGTAAAACTTTTATATAAGACATTGAAAAATCACCAAGAAATTTATTTACATTTTTTCTTTATAAATGAAGATGCAACATTTTAAAACATACAGTTTCATACTTCTTATAAAAGTAAAATGATTTTTTAGAAAAGAACCATAGAAAACACCACCAAAACAAACCCAAATTTACAGGGTTTTCTTTCATAAATAAGCATAAAATCATATGCAACAGAACAAATATTATACAGTAGACAAAGTACCCCAACCCACCTCCCAAACACCTCTCATTACCTGCTCCTACCTCAAATCCCCAGCATGAAATCAGCCTAGGCCAGAAGCACTCCATAATTTAAGTATTGTTGGTGACCTCTAAGAATATCTGGGAAATTTTAATTTGTACTTAATGGAACAACAAGAACCAAATATAAGATACTATTTAATGAAATGAAAAAATAAACAGATTTACATGTCTGATGTCATATGTTACAATTAGACTAGAGAAACATGCAAAAGAGAAACACAACATTTACAAGTCACTTATGTTAGCAGTGACACTGAATGACTGATGTTTTATAGCATTGATTTAGATTTTAAAAATTAAAAAAATACCCTGTTGACTACATCTGATTTAGGGTGAATTAAAGCAATGCAGAGAAATAATAATAGTAGAAGAGTACATCCTTAAATAGTACCAAATTAGATGTACTACTTTCAAAAAAAGTTTTATTTCAGTCACTACCTTATGATTCATTTGGAAATAAGCAATTCTATAAATAGGCCTATATAATGCAATTCTTATTAATAAAAAGGCTAGTTAAAATTCACCTAATGATTTTAAGACCCATAATTGGCATGCAGTTATGGCTATATCATATCGTCTTAGTTCTCTAAAAGCAACTGATCATTGGTTACTTATATTATGATCTATTTACATGTATTAGTACTATTACCTAAAATGAGATGGACTGAGAGGTAAATCTTCTCTAAATGAAAGTGTACTTATACATTTTTTTCCCCCCGGAGACACTGTCACTCTATCAATAAATCGCCACAGTGTACAACGAGTTAACCACACTTAACTAAGTATATAACGTTCCACTATTAAAAAAAGAATAATAATAAAACTATTAAAGAACATTTTTAAACTCCTTTTTTTACCTGACTGTCAACTAGTCTTTCGTGTGGCATACTTAGAAATTTCTATACACAGTTCATTATTAATATAGCTGTAAGACGGACGAAATCAATGTGAAGCGAAACCTAAAGTGTAACTGTGACGGATGAAGTTGGTAAGGATTCGTTATTCGCAGAGGTAGATAAGAAAAAGAGTAAAAGTAGATAAGTGAAAGTACTTGTTGATTTTATAAAGCAGTCACGCAATTACAATTTAAAATGTTTTCCGAAGTCAGCTATATAACGATTACAAGATAATCGAGACTATTTCACTTACGTTATTATGAAGACGGTACCTTCATTCAGGAAATTCTCGTCTGCATGTTATTCCCCGGAAGTGCGTAAGAAAATTAACCTATATATGTTTGACCTAATTTACATGTAAGTTTTTTTAAAACTTAAAAGATATAAATGAAATTAATAATATCGACTTTACAAATATTTTTGGTTTTACAGTAACAGCAGAAACAAATTATTTACTAAATCATGACTGTTTGTTTTGTTTTATAATATATAAAAAACAACATTTTTCTGAGTTGTATTAAAGTGTACCGGCATAAGGCTATTCCAATATAATTACTCACTCCTACACATTGTCAATATTAAACTACATAGAGTTTATTTGCTTTGTCGTTTATCTTAATAAAACAAACTTTATTATGAATATTTACATATGCGAAACATTAAAGTATCACACTAAACAATAGCATTTCTTTATAAAAGTTTAAATCACATGCTGTGTTTTCAAGTTTATTTGGTGCCGAAGTAGTCTAAAAATAAACTGTCTCGCCATCAATTGTCGGACGTAGTTGTTGGTACTGTGCAGTGAATGAGACTGGTATGCTGGTGTGGTATGTAGGTGAATACTTATTATTATATTATTCTCCCTTTCTTTTCGCACAAAGCAAAAGTACTTATAACCCCTTAAGTGATTATTAATAAATAATTATTATTGCTGTTTAGCTAAAATCTTTTCGACATTTTTGCTGTCTAGCATATTTACTGTGCGTGGGGGAATAACTCGTAAATTCTTGTTTCCCCCCACCTTTATTTCTTCGTCTACCTATCGTGTTTCGGCACTGCCGAATATTATGTTGTAATATCAGAGGGGAACATGTGCATTGAAATATGTATGACTTATTAAAAATAATCAGTTAATGATATTCATTTCAGGATTCTTCAGTTGTGCAAATGCTGCTGCTAGACTGAAAGGATTATTAACCGAACTAGCTGGAACGGAGTGCTTGCTTGTAGACTGAATAGCGTCTTGCAAGTAAATGCAGCCGCCGAACACGTAGGGCTGTTTGTGTGCACGCGCGTGTCGTGAAAGGATTTCGTCGTTTATAATTGACTTTTTAAAATAACCAAAGAATGAAATACTTCTCAACCTTCCATACCAACAAGAGAATGGATAAATTCATTATTCTCATAACAGTCGTTCTCACATCTTTAACAGGTATGACTATCTTAATTGCATTATTTATTGTTTTGTCTTTGTTTATTAAAAACCCATAGCCGATTCATTTAACTAAATTAAATATTATGTAATCTTATTATATATGTATTAATATTCAAATAGCATACTTTAACTAGAATTATGTTGCTACATTTGGTAAATATCCAACTGCTCGTAGTAGGAATACTAATACTAGTAATAGTACTCATATGTACTAGTACATACTACATTATTGACAAGGATAGGTCATATAGCATGCATGCTGCCATAACTGTTATAGATTTTTGTGGTCAACTTCTGACTTTCATTACTTATTCTGTAATCTTAAAGTTTTAATGAATAACTTGCATTTAATAAGCACTTGAATGCACTGTGCAGTGCAGGGATGTACAGTATATACAACCTGAGAAAAATAAAAAGGCATTAAATCAGTCTTGTTTAGAACATTTTCCAGTCAAATGCTTGACTGTCAGTGAGATGTGTCCATCACTTTTTATCGATTGCCTTCAGAGCCAGCTGTAAAAGAAAGTGGTTTTCTGCTTTGCAGCTGAACAGAGTGTTTATGTATGCTGATAAAAATCCTACCATTGAAAACCCTATACCAGAGTTATATCTTGGTTATAAAAGAAGAGTAGTTAAAAAGCAGTCAAGTGTTGGTGAGGTGTCCATTTATAATGTCATCTGCTACAAATACATATGTAAGCATACCAGTCAAAGTTTGAAAAAGAAAGTCATTGACTGATTGAAGCATTTTTAACACATCTGATCATCACTTTAGAATATCTTTTTGATGATTCCATCTTAACCACATTTTTAGAGATTCTAAAATGACTAACTTCTAATGAAATACAAAGTGAATATACTTTCTCAGTAACAGGTTCACTGAACCGGAAGTTGACCACAAAATCCTTGAGGATTTACAAATTGTCTCCAATCTTGACAATTATTTTAAAGTAAGTTTGGGAAAATTGTGGATACCTGGACCAATTATTTCTAGAGATAGAATATTGAAATTATTTTTACTTAAAATAATGAAATTATATGAAGTGAAACAATCTGCTAAGATATGCATTTGCCTTAGAATTAGATTTAGAAAATTATGTTTTATGCACAATTATGCATGCACTAAATTGTGCTTGTTTACTTAAAGGAAATATATTTAATAATCTTGACTTTCAATGAGTAAAGAGTCTGTGTTGTTTACACATTTATCTTAAATTAGGTAGTCACAACCAATTTTTCAGATTTGATTCGGATTAAAACAAATACATAATAATATTAGATGATAATGATATAACTTATATTATAAGCTTGCTTGCATAATTCTAAGAGAAAACCTCAATCAGTTTACGAAGTTTCTTCATTTGAATATACAAGTTAATCAGCATCAGTTTATGAGATAAATAAATGCTCATTTTTGATACACTGTAAAAAGTAAAGCCTTCATTTATGAAATGGTAAAGTTAAAATTATAACAGAAGAGTATATTCTAAATGATAAAAATGAAGAAGTTCTTTTCAGAGAATGTATTATATTTTTTACAAGCTGTGTGCAAACATAGCTCTTCATTACATAAATGCAATTGTAATATAAAGTGCATATTCAAGACATCATAATAAACTTAAAATGTATTTTACATGTGTTTAAAACAATGTATAAAGTACCATGGTTCAAATATTAAAAGAAAGAGGAATTTGTGCTCTATCTAGCTGATACAATCATTATTTGCTGACTTAAAAATTATTTGTATATACTAATATAGTTATTATATAATAATTTATTAAAAATCACTTCAAATTTATAAATATGGTAAAACTTGTATCATTGCAATTTGCTTTATTTTATATATATATATGTTTGCTGTATATATAATTTACACATATGTTTATAATAGTTTTAAGATTATAATTCTAATTTGTTGAGGATCTACTTCTATCAAATAATTTATAACTCAATCCAAATCTTTTTAGCATTTAATTGCAATGTAGGTGTTAATGAATATACATGTTTTAATTATTATAATTAAGTTGATTAGATATATATGAATGTGCAGAAAGTTATAAAGGTTTTACAACAATTAAATCAGTATTCAGAATTGTACTTCCACTATCAATACAATGATTTGTACTGAGCATAACAAACCCCTGAATATCTACCACCACTCCCAACAAAAAATAACAACAAAACCCCAACCCCAGTCCCCCCAAAAAATATAAAAATTGTTGCAACATGTTGCTTCTTCTGGTAAAGCCTTCAAATTTAACTTTTAAATAATCTAAATGTGGCAGGTCTTCGAAAAAGAAATGCTAAGTTCTAACAAACAAACAAAAAAAACCAAAAAAAAAAAATCAAAAAAAAAAACAACAACAAACAAACCAACAAAGAGAATGGAGGGTAATTTCATTTGTTAATCAATCATTCACTTTACTGAACCATTGTCAGATATAATTTTGATACAACACTTTTAGTATAAAGCTTGTCTGTAGCTTTAGTTCTTTAATAATTTTATTGCAAACAATGCAACTAAATAGTTACTTACAAAGAAAAATAATTTTGAGAGGGTGGGTGGGAATCTAACCTTTTAAAAACTTCAATAAAATAAGAGTATAATGATTAAAAAGTAAAAGTCATCTAAAAACCAGAATATAATTAAAACTAAAAAAAATAATAAATATATTTATTTAGATATTAATTTACTATTAGCAATTAGATTTTTTAATGTTTAAGAAAACAGTTCTGAATTCCATGGACCTAGACTAATTATTATACATACATCACTGCAATTACAACTTTACAAGGAACTTATTAAGCATACTAATTCATACCATGCTTATTTTATTAAGTGAAATATTTGTAAAGCCAAGACCCTGAAAATATAATTGCTTGATTAAGTTTAAATCACTAAAGGAAATGTGTGTACAAATTATATTTTTAATGAAAATAAGTTGCTGGAGACTTCATCTCGATTGTTAAAGTTTGCTGAATGCATAGCGCTATAGTTGACTCTTCAACCAAAAATACTACAGAAATTCGCGTTACAAAAAAAAAAAATAGTCATGAGCTCTGTAAAGTTTAACTTTAGAGTAAGATATATTATTAATCAAATAATAAGACAGTCTTTAAAAAAAAAATTGAGCATTTTTACCAATTTTACCAAAGCATGCTTGAGGCTTCGGCCCATCCTTCCCCCCGACGGAGGGCGGTTGAGGGTGTGCGCCAAACTTCCGCCAGCCCTCCACTTCAGATGCACCGCGAGGTTGCGGGGCTCCCCCAGAAGCAGCCCAAGACCGAGAACATCGGGAAGATGAAAGGTCTATTGCGGCTTCTGGGTTGAGAGAGCGCGCGTATCCAAAACAGTCTTCGTATATAGTTTTAAATTAGTTTGAAATAGAGTATCTATCTATCTCAGTCTTGTCGACCGTTGGGGCACCACCTGACAACCACTTTCGTCCATTCATTCTGTTCTCTGCTAATCTTACCGTATTGCTCAGTTTCATCCTGTCCACTCTGGGATGTTATCCTCCCATCTTTTCCTCTGTCTTCCTCTCCCTGCACAGTACCTTGCATGATTTATTGATTCTTAGAAATGGAGTAGGGTTGTCGCAAGGAAATAATTAGAAACTAGAGAACTGAGGATCAAAGACATCGATCTTGCAATCATATAGCCTTTAAAATTACTAAATAAATTCATATACAAATAAAGTGCTATATTTAATGGAAGCAAAACTCACTCATATAAGCCTAACAAGCGTCAAGATTAATTGCTTTCGAAGTTTACTGCAGCTATAGGCCTATAATTATCTTCTAACACACGAAGCGCGACCATCGCTAGAATTTGAAGCGGACGCTTTTTCGGTTATATAACGGAAAGTGTTGCGCTAAACCGCAGTACAAGCTACAAGACATTTTAAAATTAAATACTAATTTCATAAAGGAATGTGTGCTCTTTACATCGCAGGTTTCAGCGGGGAAAATTTTTATTCAAACGTCTGCGCGGCAAAGATTTCAAAATAGTCCAAGTTTTTAATTGATTACCAAAGCTTGAAAGTGTAGAGTTGCCCATTATCTTTTGTTCTTATTGAAGTAAGAAAAAGTCAAATGCGGTCGCGCGCAAAAAGAAATTTGGACCAAAGGCAAATTTTTCCATTTCGTCGACATATGGCTGCAAAGCCCCATTTTTAGCAAAAACGCACCTAACACTTAGTAAGTGTAATTATTTTTCTTTCAAACATGGTTTAAGTCACATTAAATAAAATACAATAGCGTTTTAAATAAAGAAATTATCATTAATTTTATCCAAGTTAAACAACAAATAATTGTATTAAAGCATCACACTTCGCTACAGAAAATCACCAAATTTGTGCACTAAACGCTGCACATTCTTTTAGTTTTACTTAAATCACTTTAACAGAGTGCTCTTGTTACTGTTAAATGAGATTGATTATGATCATTATAAATATAATGTGTTGTTTGAAATGTCTTTTGTCAAGACTTAGCTTCTCTAATTGAATTACGCAGCTTATAAGCTGTAAAGAGAAGTGAATTTTTTTTTAACCCTTCATTTCAACCAGGTCACTTGGAGAGACTGAAAATGCGAAGGGTTCAGTATAATAAACCGTTTCTTTGTTCCATGGCTTTACTGGGTGCGAAGTTCTACTTCTTCCAAAGGACATGTTAAGTTGAACCAGGTCACTTGGAAAGACTGTCGGAATGTGATGGCCATTGATGAAAATTAAGTGTCAGTGCTTTGCTTTAAAAAAGTTAAAGGAAAACTCTCTCTATAGGTATTTGAGTATAATATAAACACTTATATGATATGTTATAAATAAATACATGCCTTCTAGTTTTGTTGATATCTAGTAACAGCTCACTACAATCCTTTCAACTTTAAATCCAATGATTAGTCTCAGCAGGTGTACAAGAACATTTTAAACAGAATTTATCACATTGGACCTATACAGTATGTATATACAGACATATTATCATCTTAGATGATTTGCTTTATTAATTTAGAGACTTGATGGCTAGTTTATTAAGTTAGACATTAAATTTTATTTTTGTTTTCGTACACGAAAGTTCAGCTCATATATTTTATACTCCAGTTCTTGATGATGCTGGTTGGCAAGGTCATAAACATGACCCAGGCTTAATGCAACACTCACATATTCGACCTACTTAGTCATTTCCTAAAAGAGTTTGGGAGGAAATTGTCTAAAAGATGAAGACTAAGATAGGCCACAGGAGATTGGTTGAATGATTATAATCATTTTTAGAACACAGCTGTTAACCAGCATTTTAGAATGATCTCCCTTACACAGATAAAACAGCCAAGCAGGTTCACTCATTCATACTTGAGTTTGATCAAAAGTGAAAGAACTTATCAGAGTATTCACTTTTGAATTGTGTTTGGATTATAGAGGAAGGCTTAACAGATATGTACACACTAACTGATTGTCAGCATATGTTTGCACATATATACAGAAATGCATTTTTACTATTTGTGATAGTTGAAATGGGAATTAATAACATACAACTACAAGAAGTAAAATGTACACTTTCAAAAAATTATGCACTGAGTCATATTTGCTTGTTTGGGTATCTTAGTGTCTGGTATGGCATTCAGAAATGAAACATTGAGTGGTGTCTAATATTTGAGAGTAATACTAATAGTCACTTGCTTAAAATACGTATGGTTAGATAATTAAAACCATAATTTCTTTCATTTTAAAAATAAAGAATAAATAGTACAGAAGTGTGTGTACATTGTTGCTCATAATATGTGTATGTATGTTAAACATTATAAACCATATAAAGTGAAGCTCATTTATTGGTCATTTGAAGGTGGGTACACAGTGATACTGCATCAGTGGGATGGGGTCAGATGTCTAGTTGCTTGAGGCAGTCTGTTGATCAAATTTGGGGATGGGATGTGTGTATAGCATACATTTTATACCACTTCATTGGCTAGACAAATATGGTGCTTAGGGGCAGAACAAAAGTATATTGGCTTTCAGCCCAGAGACCAGTTTGAGAATGTTAAGGGTAGATGGCATAACCAGACAGGATACAGGTTTAATTGTGTGGACTTAATGAACTTAATTTTTTTTTTTTGAGGATGGGAGACTTTTAGTGTGTGGACTTCATGAACAAGTTAGATTTGAGTGGATTGCATGTGGATTTCATAAACTAGATAGGTTCGAGAAGATTAGCAGTATTGTATGGAATGCTTGAATTAAATGGAGAGGGTATTGTTGTTGAATGTGTGAACTAGATAGGCTTGAGAAGGGAAACCATAGTGTGGGGATTTTGTGAATTAGATAATGGAGAGGGTATTGTTATTGAATGTGTGAACTAGATAGGTTTGAGAAGGGAAGCCGTAGTGAAGGGATTTTGTGAATTAGATATGGGTGAGGTGGATTGCATGAACAAAGTAGGTTAGAGAAGGGAAACATTGTTGGGGGGAGGGGGGTAACATGCATTTAATGGGAGAAGTTTTGTGGGGACTGTGAACTAGACGTAGGAAGAGGTATTAGACACAGATGGAATAAACAAGGTTGGTCTGCTGGTGACTAGATGGTTCTAAAATACATATGCCTGTATTAAGGGTTATTGCATGATTGATTGACTCAATGATTGTTTGATTTGAATTTCAAATTTGCGTTTATCTTTCGCTGGTTCTGAAGGTTGCAGTGTGTTCATAGAACTGATGATAAAATTCACTTTCAGGTGGTTAAATTCTCCAGGGTCATTTCATTCAGTTACTGCTGGATGAACTGGTCTACTAATTTAACCAGTCTCGTTTACAGACCACGCTTGTGTGTGTATGGGTGGAGGGTGAATGAAAATGATAAACTCAGCCTACTGGATGTTCATCAAATTGTAGTACTTGATCTATATATATTTTAAAAAAAGTCTCCCATCTTCTGAAGAAAAAGTATACAGCTATGATTGTACATGTTCATTTACAAAGACGTCAGTTTCAAACAATTCGGGGTCTTGTTTATCGCGAGACAGCGACAGGTGTCAGGCGTTCACTGATTCCAACAGGCACGTATACTATACACACGCTTGTCTTGCTGAGGTATTCACCGAGTGGATGGCATGACGAGTCAGTCCGTCCAGACACTGCTGACTCAGCGCGTCTGGCAAGCATCGAGTATTAAGTAAACCAGTGGTTTCAGATTCAAGGGGGGGGGGGGGGGCAGAATGTGTGCTATAGAATCACGTTGGTGACGTTGCAAGCACTGCATATGATATGAATGAAGTGGATGGGTGAATGCAAATGTCTGTGGTCTAATAGATTTGTATTATACATCGAGTTTAATCTTGCTTGTTTGTCAGTAGGAAAGAATGTTTTCATATTCGCAGGATCGCGCACATAGCACGAAAATACTTTTAAAATCCTGGTTTGATATCCCGCGATTTTGCTCAGAACATTACTTAAAACTGGAAGTTCATTTATTTCTCTCTCACGCACACAGTTTCTGTTAATTTTAATGTAATTTATTATGCATATTGGCGGTTGGATTGTCATTCGAGATGGTCAGCCACACTTCCAACTGTGCGCTGTTTTGCAAAAAAAAAAATGAGTGTATTAAATGTTATAAGTCGTATGAAAATCGTCAGGCAACCTAGGTCCGCTACGTTATGTTAGCAATCAATAACAAATCATTATTCATCTGTCACTGATGCAGATCGATCTGTGTGGTCATGCGAAGTACTTTAAACTTAATGACGTTATATTTGGGCTGTCGGATTGTATTGTTAGATGACTTTGGATATTTGGGCTGTCGGATTGTATTGTTAGATGACTTTGGATATTTGGGCTGTCGGATTGTATTGTTAGATGACTTTGGAAAGCAGAAATAATCTTTCACCGATCAAACCAGAAAACTTAGGACATAGTAAAATACGTAGTAAAGTGCCAGAGCGCAGATGTCATATTTATACTATCGGTCTGATATGTTCGAGAAAGTTCCAGAAACGCAAGGTATCAGCAGTGATGTCAATATCGTAAACCCTTTGGCAGATTAGTTATTTTAGTTCAACTCGAGTCCCAGAATTTCATGCTTACAAAAGAAGTAAAATCTTTCGTGTTTGTTAACAATAGCTTCATTAGACACAGTCAGCCGAAGGTTTTTAATCCTAGTTATGCAGTAGCATATCATGGCCGATGACAATTAGTCTCTATTGTTGAATGGTTAAGGTGTGCGGCTGGGACATTCCTGATATTCCAATTATATAATCGCCAGCCCTAGCACAAGCAGTCCTTCTCTCAATTTGTTTTAGGGATTATTTTGTTTACAACTCTATGTAACAATTAAAACAAATTTTGCTTAAATATTTAAGAAGAAAATATTTAATTAATTATTTACGTTTATTTGCATTTTTTTTGTCACGTCTAGACAATGCTGCAATAGTCTTTTGCATGCTTTCATTAACAATGTCATAAGTTTATTGTTCACAATAGAATTATCAGTGCTTCACATGTTTCTCTAGCATGCTGTAGAATGTTCCATAAGCTGCTGGGCACTCCTTTGCCGTATTAATTCCCTCAAGCAAAATGACAATGTAGCAGTTTCCAGTAACTTCCTTATACTAGAAATTTTACAGTGAAGTTGAGCATTCTTTGCAGTCATACGTCAACAGAGTGCAATTTATCCTTACACTTACACACTTGGGTAGAGATTTCTCGAATTCACAGCGGTTTATAAATCAATAAATCAGGAAATTCTAGAAATTCCATAGATTCTAGACTTTAAAAAAAGGCTGCTTCTCCCCTGTAAAATATAATCAGGGAACAAATGAAAACGCTGTTGCATAGAGAGAGATTCTGTTCGCTCCCAGGGCCCCCTCCCCGACCGCCGGGGATAGCACATGTATATATCATGTCAGATATTGGTATAGTACATGTATTATATATATTATGTCAGATATCGGTATAGTACATGTATTATATCATGTCAGATATTGGTGTAGTACATGTATTATATTATGTCAGATATCGGTATAGTACATGTATTATATCATGTCAGGTATAGTACATGTATATCATGTCATATATCGATTATAGTAGTGTAGTATTTAGCGTCTTGTGGGTTCACTGCTTCAGTTGAATGCCTAATCTTTTCCTTTTTCTTCCGGGGGGGGGGGGGGGCAAATTCAAAGGGAATAGTTATGATATCTGTCTGGATGACAACTAGCCCTCTTAGTCCTCAGCTTACTGTCTTATGTTGATAATATAGAAATGCATACACAGCAAAGAAATAGTCTTCAATTAAGTACTTTAAATCTTTATTATTTAGTAGTTTGACTTTTAATCACTTTTTCAGAGCTAAAATTGCGATTCCATATGTCTCCTTTCCTTTACATAACCCGTGATTTTTATTATATCTTCTCAACCAAAAAAAATCCTACCCCCACCGCATTCCTCCCTGTCCGTGCATATGTGAAGTTTACGATCGTTCCGTTACTGAAGTGAAATGAACTTGTTTCCACTGTACCAGGGTCAAAAGCTAAATACACTTCGGTAGCCACGTTCAAAGGCGAAAGGTCAAGTACTTGACGCAGGGTTAGAAAGGGCAAGGCTCCATCCTTTAGGACGCGCTGCGCTTGCGCGATCTAACTTCACGTATGGTAGAGTGCGTTTCAATGGGGCTTAGGTGTGCACCTCTGCTCTCACGGAACATCTTTGTTTTCACGAAACAGCCGATTGTTAGACATTTAGCCCCAGAATATAGATCATTCTGAGTGGGAAAGACGAGGAAGGGAGGCTTTGTTATAGAAGTGTTGTGCTCTCCTGGTTTTGTTTGCATTACACGCACATCTAGCTACTACGAACAGTTTCAGGGGGCCAAGTACGTCTCGTTAGATCAGATTTTCGTTTGCAGCTAGAGGGAGTAGGCGTTCCAGACCAACAGCTTAGTTGTAGAGTAAATGACGGCCACTCGTTGACTTGTTTGCACTTATACGTGTTGTGTGTGTGTGTGTGTGTGTCGCGCATTTATTTTTATCTCATTCATCATCTGTGAATTTCTTGTCTCTCTCTCTCGGTCGACTTAACATTGACCTGTATTTGTGATTGTCAAAATCATCCTAATAGAATTAAGAAGTACAGGCAGATGCCTTCCCCATCACATTCTCATGTTTCCGATTGTCATTAAAAAAAATACTGTTGAATGAACAGATCTTTGCTAGACACATCTCTAAACTGATGAATTAGTAACATTTCTGGGTTTTATTTTTTCTTTCAATTTTTGCAGCAATTTTGTTGCATTGCAGTTTCATTCAAATTTCCATCCATCCCTGTCGTCTCTTATGCAGTGGATCAGTCTATAACTTTATAAGCTTACTAATAGTAATAATACTATATTCTACCAAGGGGCTAGTATAGGGAAAGTTGGAATGACTTCACTATTACTTTAACAAACACAATCTGATCTGTATGAAAGTAGTTCAGATATATGAAGTATTTTACATTTGTGTTTTTAACAGTGATCAAACTTAAAATTGTGTGTAAAATGGATGTATTAGCTTTTACTTAAAGACAAACAGTATTTGTAAGATGGGATTGTCAGAATAGATATAACTGATATAGTTGATATAACTTACAGATTGGAAATGGTCTTGTGAATACAAGAGCACAGCTTTATGTATTTGAACATACTTTTCAAAACACAATTGGCAACTTCTACGACCTACTCTGTTGCTAAGACTAAGAGGCATTTCCTTGGAACCCTACACCTCCACTTTCAGCTTCCTACATTGAAAAGCAGCCTACTGTTGTCAGATACTGGTGCTAGAGACAGACTAAAAGATGCAAGTGTGGCTTTAATTACAAAATTCTCAATTGATTCATAATAAGATGTATACAGTAATTTTAAAGGATTTTGTTTGAAATCCCTGTTGTTCTAGAGGTTTACTTATTGTTACCCCAAACTTCATTATTTAGTTAGTTGTTGATTCAAAACAAATGACAAAGATTTGGTCCTTGAAGCTCACTAGATTAGTTGCTGATTTGTTCCTCACAGAGTCTGAGTTCAGGCGTGTTTTCTTTGAATCAGTACAAGGACTTGACCCTAGTACTGTAGTAGTGCTGTTTTATAATACATGTACTGTGAGGAAAAAAAGTTTTTTTTAAGGAAGATTAAAATATCAACCGGTTCTGTATTACTATTAATGACGTTACTATATTGATTAGCTGGTTGTAAATTTTGGGAGATCCTAGGCTTTATGAAGGATGTGGGCTTCTTGTGAGTGAGGAATGCTCTCTTAGCCATGGGACAAATTTATGATTTGCAGCATTTTAATTTTATGCATATAACCTTCCAGCTCATCTTGCGTTCTTCATTGCTCTCTTTACTAACATTTTACTTAGCTGTCACACTTCATCACCTATGGATTTCTGAACATGATTTTTTCCTTCTCTTTGTTATGTTATAGTCATTTGGTATAGAAATTTTGATGTTGTTACTGTTGCATTGGACTTAGTATTTGTGTTAGTATTATTAATGTTGTTATTCATGAAAAAATATTATGACTAAAAATAAAGGATAAAGTATGACAAATACACTTGCTTATCATAAAACCAAGACTTCTTGGTAACTAAAGTGCCTCAACTGCATGGCCACGCATCAGTCTCGGCTATATAATTCATTGTTTTAACACTATAAACCAAGACTTCTTGGTCACTGGAGTGCCACAACTGCATGACTATAAGTATAAGTGAATCAGTGGCTATGTAATATTTTATGACATTAAAATGTTTACTATATAGGCCTTTTTTAACCACATATAATGTTATTTGTATTTAATGATTTATTCATATAAATTTTATGTACACTGTATATCAGTGTTCATTGGTATTAAAGCATATAGTTATTTTGAAATGAAAGGTATTGATTGGAGCTGGTAAAGCATATAGTTATTTTAAAATTGCCTTAGTATTATTATATAAGTATTAGTAATATATTGCTTGTTACAAGTTTTGTAGAAATACAGTAATAATACGTATTTGGGCTGGTAAGCATATAGCATATAGTTATTTTGAAACAACCTAACTTGTATTGCTTGTTACACATTTTACAGAAATACATTAAAGGTACTGATTGGGACTAGTAAAGCTTATAGTTATGTTGAAATTGCCTAATTTGTATTGCTTGTTACTAGTTTTGTAGAAATACAGTAATGATACTGATTTGGGCTGGTAAAGCATATATCTATTTTGAAATTACCTAACTTGTATTGCTTGTTACAAGTTTTGTAGAAATACAGTAAAGGTACTTAGGTAGAGATTGCTGATTGTGGCAGGTAAAGCACATTTAATTACCTAACTTGTATTGTTAATTTGTTTGTTACAAATTTTATAGAAATACATTAAAGGTATTGATTGGGACTGGTAAAGTTTTGAGTTATTATAAAATTACTTTTATTGCTTGCTGCAAGTTTTGTACCAGTACATTAATGGTACTATTACTAATTGGGGCTTGTAAAACATATAGTTATTAGTAATAGTACCATTAATGTACTGGTACAAAACTTGAAAACTAACAGCATTAGAAAGATAATTCTATGATAACTAAATATAGAATTATCTATCTAATATTGTTGATGGAACTAATTGGGGCTAGAAAAAATATAGTTATTATAGAATTACCTATCTAATATTGTTCGTTTTCAAATTTTGCACCAGTGCATTAATGATGCTAATTGTGGCCTGTAAAGAGTTTCGGATTAACACCATGATTTTACATGATGGTTGTCTGCAAGTCTTTTTGTACACTGCAGCACCTTCTCTTGAATAGAGGTAGTGTGGGCGTGCTGATGGGCATTTGTGTGTGTATGTGTCTAGTGAATGCAATTTCCTGTGGTATTTCCCAAAAATCATTTCCTCTAGATGCCTGCTTGTGCTAATCAGCAGTTAGGCCTGTTTTCTAGGGCTTGATTGTAAAACCTTACACAGGTGAAATTTCAGAAAGTTTTCTGCAGAGGTTACTAAAATATATCTGTTAATATGCTAGAAAGTTTATTTTTAACAAGCCTTTAATTATATTATTATATGTCTATATTTTGTAAAAAACATAAATATAAATATTATTATAAGATATAGAAATAAATCACTTGTATATATGTATGAATGAGTGTGTGTGTGTGTGTGTGTGCATACTATTTAACTCGGAGCATTTAAAACTTCTGGAGAATATATCTATTTTCTTTCAAAGTATGTCGAGTGAAAAATTTTAAAAGGTATGAATTTTGATTAGATTTTTATTTTTTTAATTTTTTTAAAAGATGACTGTGGGATTAATCAGAGTTTGGGAAAGAACTTTATGAAAATTCAAGAATTAACTAAGTCATCTGGTTTTTGTTGTTAATATGCTACTTTGAGAAAATGTTGGTTACAAAAAAAGCTAATGGCAGACAGAGATCATAAGCTGTGACAGCAACAAATAAGAAAATAAATAATTAGTTATCTTTGAAAGAAAGAGCATTTCACTATTTTTGTCTTGGAAAGATACAGTATCTCACTATATCACATGTGTCTATGAAAGAAATAGTATCCTTTTTTTTTAACTTTGAAAAAGAAATAGTATCTCACTATTGGCATCTCTGTAAGACATATATCTCACTATCTGTCTTTCAAAGATATATGTTTTTGATAGATATTATATCTCACTGTCTTTAAAGGATATGGTATCTCACTATGTGTATCTTTGAAAGACTTAATATCTCCTCATCTGTAGACATAGTATCTCATTATGATTATGTGTATCTTTGAAAGACATAATAAATAATTAATATCTCATCATATGTTGAAGAGTATCTCAATGTTTGGGAAACCTCCCACCAAGTTTGTATTCAGTAATAATTTTAACCTATAATACTATAGGAAAAGATTGTGGTTATCATAAAATCCAATATTATTAGTACAAATAGTAGGCTATACCAAATGTACTGTTCTGTGAAAAATGTATGCAGTACTGGCTTGCCCATTGATAACTAAATAAGAAATCATAATGTATATGAATATACAGTTATGCATCAAATTTAATTACATTAACTTTCAAGTATTACTATTAGCCTTCACCATCTCCACTAGATTTCACATATGACTTTCTAAGCCATCCAGAGGAAGATAGTATAAACTATAATTATCATTAGTTGATATGCTAAATTTAAATGGGGTACATACACAGAAGCTTCAATTGAAAAAATGGTCATAATAATTGTCCTTGCTTGTTGGTCTATTTTTTTTTTTAATGATTGACTCAAATAAGTATTGCTTTAATTGTTAAATTTTTATCATACTATCTCATTATAGACTTATTATAATGAAATTTTTGTATACTATCACTTTATCCATTTATTGCAACATCTGGTTGTAGTGTCAGGCATTTGTCTTTACAATTCTTAAACTATTCAGTTATATAACTTTTCAAACATCATAATGTAAGATACTGTTTTCTTTTGAATCATCTTAATCTAAACTGCTATTTGCTTTTGTGCAGGTATATTAGGCCAGCAACGGCAGCCTCAATGTGAGCAGGGCAGTTGTTATCCAGCAACAGGAGACCTCTTAATAGGTCGTGAGGATATGCTAACTGCATCATCCACCTGTGGCTTGACCACAGCCCAGCGCTATTGTGTGGTTAGCTACCTGGAAAAGCCTACAAAATGTGCTTCCTGCAATTCTACCGACCCCTGGGTGGAAGGTTTCAATGAAAACAGCCATAGAATTGAGAACATTGTCTCTTCTTTCAGAGGACGCAAAAGGACCCGATGGTGGCAAGCAGAAAATGGCAAAGAAAAAGTGTACATTCAGCTTAAATTAGAGGCAGAGTTTCATTTCACACATTTAATTATGACCTTTAAAACTTTCCGACCCAAGTCCATGTTGATAGAGCGATCTTTTGATTTTGGTAAAACCTGGAATGTCTATCGATACTTTGCAGCTAACTGTGCCAAATCATTCCCTGGAATTCCAACAGGACCAGTTCGCTCTTTGACCGATGTTATTTGTGAAGAAAAATATTCAGAAGAAACACCTTCCTCAGGTGGAGAGGTAATATTTTTTAAAATGTTCTTGTTTAGTAAACTGAATTATTACTCTTAAGACATATATAAATGTACACTCAAAAATTACTTTATTAAGTCTTAATAATTTTATTACAATTATAATCAGATTGATTTGATTTTTTTAAATGTTCTTGTTTATTAAACTCAATTATTTCTCTTAAGACATATAAATGTACACTAAAAAACTACTTTTAATAAGTCTTAATAATTTTATTACAGTTATAATCAGATTGATTTGATTTTGTAAATGTTCTTGAGTTTTGTAATGTGTTGATGATTTCTTAGTTAATTAACATAGATTTTTCCTAACTTAAGTAAAAATAGTTATCCTCTTTTGTTGTATAATCATATATGAATTTTGATGTCTGGAATTGATAGTGTATCCTTGGTGAACCTTGAGTATCGGGTCATTTACAGATTCAAACAGATTTAGCCAGATAATTAAGCAGATGTTTAATGTACTGAGATCAGCTGATTATAATAAACTCATATTTAAAATAAATATCATAACACTATGTTGTCCATGACCGCATGTCCACCCTTAGAATTTAGAGAAAGTTAAATGAGTTGTCAGTAACTTTGGGCTAAAATGGCCCCATCATAATCTTAGAATATGTGACCAATTTCTACTCTAATATTTAATAATAGTAATACTACAACTATGAGATAAAATGACTAATAATATTATAAATAATAAAAATGCAAAATACACAGATTTTGAAATTAATCTTTCATTTCTTAAGAAGTCAGAAAGTGTGAATTTTAGTTTGTAGAAATATATTTCCAGAGTAACCAAGGAGATATTTTGCATCATCATATTTATTGCTGAGATTTTGCTTAGTAGTTTATATTTTTCAAGTTATAAGCATTTATATTTTTTTAAGTTATAAGCATTTTTAATACTGCTAGGTACATTAAGATATATTTGCCTAGCTTCATTATGGATTCTTTGAAAACAGTGAGGTCAGCACTCATGACTTTCTGTGCTGAGCCAAGCGTAACATGGATATTCACATGATGCTAAGTTAAAATGAAAAATTTGCATGCACACATACACACATATACATGCTCACACATGCACACACATACACCCTGTCAGGTATAAAGAATTAAATAATATCTCTGTTGTAGTAAACAAAATAGCCACAAAGAAAGAGAAATAACTGCCTGTAAATAACTAAATGTTTTTACTGTGTTGCTATGACTAAAAAGATTAAAACATACTTGGGAGGAGAGAAAGGGATGTACACCTGAAAAAGATCAATTAATTGTTAAAGAACTTGGGAATTAATTTACATATTAATTAATTGCAATTTACAAATATTAGGTAATTTATTTTTCATCCTTAGTGTTAATTTCTGATGATTTGTAATACTTATGTTTATTATTCAATAGGTGATATTTAGAGTTCTCCCACCATTCATCCCTATTGCTGACCCCTACAGTGAAGCAGTACAGGATTTACTGAAGTTGACAAATCTACGAATCAATTTTACAGAACTCCACACACTTGGTAAGTAAAATTACCTGTTTTTCCTTCATGGTTACATTGCAACTAGCAGCATTTTATAGTTGTAATAGGTAGAATATTTATTCTGTCAGACATTGTAAGGAACCTCACATTGCATTAAAATTGTATTGTTTCTGTGTAGTCTTCATTCTTGTAAAAAGGATGCTTGTGGAAGCATAAAGAGTGCATGCATATTTACCATACATATTTATTCATTTGACAGGAAGTCATACTTGTCATACTTGACATCTTTGTGTTTGCCTCATTTCTGACTAAATGTAATAATGTTTCATTTTGAGTGGAAATTATATTTAATTTAAACTGTTGGACAGTTTAATTATGATCATTGTGGTCCAAGGGAAATGATTTGTAAATAGAAACAGTAAGTCTTGAGGTTTAGAAAATTTAAAATATGAATTCTTGGCTTGTACAGGTGAAAATTAAATCAGATTAATTGTTCCATGAGTTTTATTTGGTATTTTGGGACATGAAAATATTTTGCTTCAAATCCATTATGCTCCAAGACTTTTTGATAATCTCATATTTTAATGTTTTGTTATTAAAAATGTATTAACTTTTATTGGTGGTTTTGAATTGCACTCGTAGTTGCTGTGAGAGATCTTATCTCTACAGTTGATTTTCTTGAGGAGAACAAGCAAAACTATTAATTCATAATAGAAGATGTTGCCATTTTCACTAAGGAGTCACATGAGAAGATGTTGCCATTTTCACTAAGAAGTCACATGAGATGTTGCCATTTTCACTAAGAAGTCACATGAGATGTTGCCATTTTCACTAAGAAGTCACATGAGATGTTGCCATTTTCACTAAGAAGTTACAGATGTTGCCATTTTCACCAAGAAGTCACATGAGATGTTGCCATTTTCACTAAGAAGTCACATGAGATGTTGCCATTTTCACTAAGAAGTCACATGAGATGTTGCCATTTTCACTAAGAAGTCACATGAGATGTTGCCATTTTCACCAAGAAGTTACATGAGATGTTGTCATTTTCTTCACTAAGGAGCCACATGAGATGTTGACATTTTCACTAAGGAGTCACGTGAGGAGATGCTCATTTCTGATTCTCTCAGATAAAATCAACCACATAATTGTTTTCATTTGTGTGCATGTTGCTATATATTTCCATATATTTTATGTACTCTGTGCAATAACAGCAACAGTAATGTGGCATATTTTATCATCCTTTTATTTGGTTTGTGTAACCCTTTACTGAGATCTGTATTATAACCTGCTATTTGAGATCTGTGTAACCTTTTATTAAGATCTGTTTAACCCTTATTGTGGGTCTAAGTAACCTTTATTTGGTGGTGGTGGGGGGTGATCTGTATCATCCTTATTATTGGTGTGTGTAACTATTGTCACTGCTCAGAACAGTGCTCTGATAACATTGTAGGGGAGAGGAACGGACCATTATTGTGTACTATCACTTTTGGCAATGTTTTTTGTTTCATGTTAATTCTGGTTCACTGCATATTTGTAAAGAAGTTGTTGACTTGAATGATTTTTATTTATTTAAAATATATGCTCTGCAGTTAAATCATTGTTTTCTGCTTGTGGCTTCATATTCAGCAAAGGCTAATAATAGCTGGATCCTGAGAACATGATCACAAGCTACAGTAGGATTACATATAAATATGCATCTTTGATAAATGGATTTTGAATATAGCCTGTTTTCTTTCGCATTATGCTGGAGACATTGACTAAAGAAATCAGCACACATTATTTTATTTCCTCTATCTCAGCTTCATCATATATTATTTATATGAACTATTTAAAAAAAAAAATCACATTTATATACTCTCACCTTAAATGACTGTAAATAGTGATTAGAAATTGTGTGTATAAGTGTGTGTGAGAGAGAGAGAGGTATTATACTATTAACAGACTCTGCTGTTCCCATTACTGGTCACTGTTGATTCTATTAAAAATCAATTTACATTAGGTTGTAAAATTTGCAATTTGCATCTAATCCCATAACCAATCAATGAATTGAGGAATAGTTTTAAAAAAATAAATGGTTCTATTTTTGTTTTGCACATTCAGTGAATCCTTGACATTTTTGAGAGATTCATACCAGTATATATCTGAATGTTTCAAACTAAATACATTATAAGACTTTATCCTTTTCATGCACATATGATAATAATTAATATGAAGTTTAAATATATAGATAATTCAGATTAAGTGCCTATATTCTGTGGTAGGAAGCACTATTTGATTTGATAATTGGCTGGGTTAAATAGTTTACTTTGATGTGTAATACTTGTACCCGAAAAGCTGCTCACATAAGAGTACCATTTACCAATATACAAAACATATGGAATTGTGACTCACGTGTTGGTGTAACTGTATTTCAAGTATTTACATTTTGTATGCTCAGCAACTTTAATGTATATTTTTATCATCAATTCTTTGTCTGCAAATGACATCATTTAATTGGCTTGTCATACTGATATTTCAAGTGTTTACGTTTTTTATGCTTAGCAACTATTTTTATTTTCTATGTTCAGTAATTTAACATATATTTGTGTTATCACATTCTTTGTCTTAAATTAAAGTCATTTAATGGACTTGTCATACTGATATATATGTGTGCATTATTTTTACAGGTAATGTACTAATTTGTGCTGTTCTTTTAATTATTAATTGTTCTTCTGATAGGTTACATATGCAGAGGATGCTTTTGTCATGATATTAATTGTACCTGTGAAAGATTTTTTGTTTCTTGTGCAGATTTTAATTTGTGGTTGATTTGTGTAGGTGATACATTATTGGACTCACGGCAAGAGATCAAAGAGAAATATTACTATGCCTTGTATGACATGACTGTGAGAGGGAGCTGTTCTTGCTATGGACACGCCTCACGCTGTCTGCCAGTTCCTGGATTCGAATCAAGAGCGGACATGGTACTTTCCTTCTTGCAGTTATTTATTTAATCTTCTAAAATTTTCTTTTCGTTTTTATTCACTGAGTGTACACGACAGGTTTTTTCCAAATCTAATTTTATATGTTTTTATAAATGAATGGTATTTTAATGTTTTAGTGTCACATAGATTTTAGTAGTTTACAGTAGATAAATCACAAATATGCAAGATTGTGGATTTTGAAGTTATGACTATGGAGGATTTATTGTAATTTTTTTAGTGGTGAATGTATAGCAATATAATATCTTTAATATATTATTAAAGTGGTGAATGTATAGCTTTATAATATTTTTAATATCTTATTAACAGTACACTGGTGCTTTGATATTATGCACCTTGATATATTGTGACAGCCTGTGGGTCCCCCCCCCCCTTTTTTTTTTTTTAACCATCCAGCCTCTTCAAATTACATTTACAGAGTTAACAGCACTGTATCAGTTCGACTGGCTCAATTTGCAAATGTTTTGCCAACCATGCCTAAATTTTATACAGTATAAGTATTCAGTACATTGTACATGCACTTTCCACTTTGTAAACACAGTTTATTAACATGATCACTTTTGTTTTGGGAAAACTTCAAACAATCCTACCACTATCCAAACAGAGTTAGCAGACATTTTTTCTTCTCAGATTTGTCACCCACATCTCTTTAGAGTAAATCTACATGTATACAGTAATAAATATTCTTTGAAGCTGTTTCTTTGAACAATTAAAAGAACATGGTTAGAGTTGACTGTGACCAAGGTTGTTGAGAAATAAGCCAGGCCAGTTGACAAACAGAAACAGCTTCAAGAATATTACTGTGGTTAGAAGTTTCTTTTAAAATTAAAAATGTGGTTAGAGTTGACTGACCAAGGCTGTCAAGAGAGAGAATCTGGATAATTTTGTTCCCCCCCCCCTCCAGTCCCTGCCTCCTGACTACCAACTCTGATGTTTAATAAGAGATTCTTTTTAAATGAATCTGGTTACCATGTGCACTAGCATAAAACTGTCAGCTCTTATTCATATGCTCATTTGTCATACACTGTACAGTAAATGAGTAATTATAGAATTTGCTCTAGCACTGCGCACATTGTATTTCTTGGAAATATTTGCCATAAGGTTTTTGATTCTTACCATGTCTTCTAATGGAAAGAAAAAGCAATGGATGATGAAAGAAAAGCTAAATGCACTGGATATGCTGAAGACAGGCCATTAAATTACATAGCTTAAAGTGCATTTGGTGAGGTAGGATGAACTGTAAGTTGATAAACAGTAACCACCGTGTGACATGGTTTGTTTACATGTGACAGAAAGGATCCCTCGTTATACTTATAATGCAGCCTTACATACAAGGTAGAATTTTTTTGCCCCCAAGGACTGCATTATATAGAAGCACCAGTGATTACACAGTACTTAAACAAAATATGGACTGTATATTTTAGTCTCCCTTTTAGTGTGCATTTTAAAATTTTCCTACAGATAGTTTATAATTATAACCCCTTCACTGCTGGGATCTTTGAATTCTTGTAATTTCATTCCCAGAGATATGTGAGATTTTTTTTTTTTGTTTATTGAATTAAAACCTTTAATATACTCACCTGATAAAAAGACAGAAGGGAATGACAGAGGTGGCAGAGCAAAATAATATTTTGTGAGTTTAGCAGAGTTGTCTTCTAATAAAAATGACCATCTCTTAGCCATAGATTATATGCCCTGGGAAATGAAGGGGTTAAACAGATAGATTTACATTTGAAGTTGTATCGTTGTGAAGGTTCATGGCATGTGTGAGTGTACACACAATACAAAGGGACTCAACTGTGAAATGTGTGAAGATTTTTACAATGACCTGCCTTGGAGACCTGCCCGTCAGAATCAGCCAAACACTTGCAAAAGTGAGAAGAAAATATTTTTATTTTGTACTTTTAAGAATATTAAAATTTGAGATTCTGTAGAGTTTTGTATAGGCTCCAAACTTTCCAAAAATTTGATAATTACATAGCACAAGAAATGCTTAATTAAATTATTTATCTGTTACATCTGATTAATGTTGTAATCACTGATTTCCACTGCTAGAATATTTAGTGTTTATCTAGAACAAATTTACTTAGCATTTTAATTACTGTTTCTTCACAGCTCTTCATATACATAATGTTTATCCACCAAAAGTTTATATATAATAATATAGTGTTTATTCTGAGCAAGTTACAAGGTGTTTATCCAGGCAAGTATGCTTAGTAATAAAGACATACCTAATGTTTGTTTATTACGTTAAGTACACCTTTTGTGATTACTAGTATTTTTTTAATTTGTCCATTGTAGCTCTTTTATTCCAGGTCTACCATTTTTCTTCCTTGTCAAGACTTTAAAAGGTTGAAAACAAATTAGCTGGGTTTATTGTAAGAGTACTTCATTTCTTCACAGTCTCTTTTGGCTACTTGTTCGGGGCTTCTTTTGGCTACATGTTCACAGCCTCTTTTGGCTACTTATTCACAGCCTCTTTTGATTACTTGTTCACAGTTTCTTTTGCCTGCTTATTCACAGCCTCTTTTGACTATTTGTTCACAGCAGAATACAGTAGAGAATCCCTTCTCTATGTTTTCTCTTTGTCTGCTTCCATCCTTAAGTACCTTAAGGTCTCATATTTGCACACTTCTACTAAAAGCTGGCATCTTGTCAACATTATGTACATTTTCAAAATTCCCCCAACAGTATATTATGATAACATACAGTCAGCAATCATTTGATCGTGAGGTCCATCAATCAAAAATGTACTATCTTTTGAGTACCTATATAAAGAGACTACTCATTTTCAAGAAGTTTCTCTAAAAACATATATATATATATTTATCAGCAAGAGCATACCATTTCTTCAGTATCTTTATTTATTTCAAATGTTAAATTTGTAAATCCAAATTATTTTTGTTTAATTTTTTTTTTTAAACAGACATTTATTTGTTTCACATTGTCATTTTGCAGATTGTGACATAATGTAGTGTTGTATTAACTGTAGTTTTCTTAGTTACATGGTCTTGACTAGTTTGCATGAAAATATTTGTTGCACTTTTCTTTAATGTGCAAATATTGACAAGTGTTTTCGAGCTTGCGTAAGTACAAGCCTGCTTATGAGTTAATTTTTTCATTATTATTATTATAAGTATGTTTGGGTTTTTATCCAATACAAGCATACCTAATGTCCACCCAGTAAAGGAATGTTTGTCTTGTCTGCAGAATGCAACTGTAACAATCATGCCAACAAGTGTCATTTTGATGCTGCTCGCTTCAAGTCAAGTGGTTTTGAGAGTGGTGGTGTTTGTGATGACTGCCTGCATAACACTCAAGGGGTTAATTGTCAGGAATGTAAACGGTTTTTCTTCCAAGATCCTAACCGAGATATACGTGATCCAGAAATTTGTCAGCGTATGTATACTTTCTTTGGACTGGATGATTTTTAGCTTATTAATATGCTATTTGATTTTTTTCTAATTCATTCAGATTAATATTTTATACAGAACCATTAGTAAATTGTGTTATTTATTTATTTTGAGGATAAGATGAAACTTTTAAGGAAAGATGGAAGCAAATGCATGCTTTAGCCCCACAATTTTGCCTTATTATTTGTTAGGCTGGCCCAGTGCTTGTTTACACTATTTTAATGTAAAATGCTCTCCAGAAACTTTATACATATATATATGTATGTGCACACATTTGTCTTTCAATTCTAAGCAATATTAGTCTGGGCAATGATTCCAAATTTTTGTAAACCTTTCAACCTTTTCAACCTACCCTAGTATTTAAAATTATATATTTTTTTTGTTTTTTTAAACACAGTAAACTGTATTTTAAAGTAAGAGAAAATTTCAGAATTTGCTGGGATCCATATAATTGTCTTAATTGAAGGTTCCAAAATATAAACTGTTCATCTGTCTGCAAACTTTAATTTTAGATTTCATTAAATACAGTCTTAATTAAAGACACTACTGACTACACAAGATTGAATTAGATTGTTTTCATTTCTTAATACAGAATTTTGAACCTGGAATCATTGACTTTGAAATTTGTCTGGTTTGGTGTTGGAGGGATTCAGTATTAACTTAGTCAGGTGTAATTTTAATGCATTGTATCTTTCAGTTTGTTCTTTTCTTGTTTGTTGAATTTGATTCTGTGTTCACTGATAAAATCATTAAGAAAAATGTTCTGCATTATAAATATAATCTTTCATTTTAATAAAGATTTACTGTAAAACTGTTATTTTTATTAATTTATACTGATTTTGATTTTTAAAATCTCTGTCTATCATTATTAATATAATTGAAGATTTACTGGAAGCATGCTTCTACTCTAAGAATTGAATATGTTTGTGTACACTAGCTTGGACAAGATTCATACCCGTGAGTAAAAGTTTTAATAAATATTTGAATTCTATTATCTTTGTCTCCTGACAGCATGTGACTGTGATACATTTGGATCTGAACAAAATGGATTATGTGAGAGTACAACAGACCCAGTCCTAGGGACAGTTGCTGGTCGGTGTATTTGCAAGAAATATGTCATGGGCCCACGTTGTGATTCTTGTATTAACAATTACTGGAATCTGCAGCAAGAGAATCCACATGGATGTGAAGGTAGTGCTTTTTTACACAGATATTAATTTTACTTTACAGTTTTTGAAGATAAATTGCTTATCATGAATTACTTACGCAAGTGTTACAAAAACACATCTGACATATTAAATACGGAAGCAAATTGAATTTAATTTCAAGAAAAGATTATTGTATTTATTTGTTATAAAACTTTTTTTAACAAAATTTGTTATAAACATTACCTAACACAAGGAGTTTTTAAATTATTGCAAATATATTTGTGTAGCCTGCTCTTGTAATGTTCTGGGAACAATTGAGGGTATTGGCTGTGACCAGGAGACTGGAATGTGTAGATGCAAGCGTTATGTGACTGGCAGAAACTGTGACGAATGCTACGTGAGTATTTATCATGTCTTTAGTATGTCATGTCAGAAATATAAACTTGTTTTCCAGTATATATACATTTATCCACAAGGAATTAGTTTTACCCTAGAATATACACATTCAACACAAAAGATGGAAAGGGAAAAAAAAACATATCACAGCAAAGCTATTGCAATAAAGGACTTCAAACTGTAACCTTTTTGCTTACAGAGCAGACAATCCCTCCAATATTTTTATTGCTTTCGTCTCTATATTGGAAAACACCTAAGACTGCTAGAAACCCAAGGTGTGTATGGCGGTAGTGGGAGGAGAGAGAGAATATTGCATTATTTCCAAGGTGACCTAAGAAGGAAAGAAAACAATTTGCTTGATACTGCCAAAGCCAGGCTTAATTTAACAGATACCTAGGCAGCATAAGTTTAATTTCACAGCTGATGGGGGGGGGGGGGGGGATTGGGGGAGTAGATGGATGGGTATTACTGTCAGTAAATTAAAAAAAATGTTGACAAGCTGCATTTCTCTTCTGCTTCCCACCTTTATATTTTTTCAGATGTTGGTTGTCTGATGTCACATTAGTCTATAAAATAAATGTAAACATCAAGAATCTTTATACAGTTTGCCTACTCTCACCTTGGAGCATAGATAATGATGAGAATAGGTGTTTATGTAAGTCCTTACTTCCCAGTTAGCTACTATAATATGATAGCTGTTCTTCCCTTGGAAGAAAATTTCAAAACAGACAATTGCAATTTTAAAAAAGATGTCTTCTCAGATAAATTTTTGGCTGAGGGATAGTTGATGTACAACATAGTGAAAAATGTTTAAAATGGTAGCTAATTTATCAAAACTGGTCCATTATTTGTGTCTTGTAGTGTAGAACTCCTACTAAGGAATGCAGTCCCTCCTAATTGAAGATGTTTGCTTTATCTGTATGTGAGTTCATAGTTAACTACTCACTTTAACCAGTCCATACTAATGTGCCTAACTCAAAGACTTTTATGATATCATCACTCGATTAGTAAGGTGTGCACTTAAATAAGAAACACAGTGACTGATATCATGAAAAGCAGGTAAGACATTTTAATACTAACCACAGCACATTTAGCAGAGTTGAAACATGTTTACATTTCTTGTGTATACCTAATCTTAGTATAAAATTAATAAATGAAACTTTTATGTCAGTTGATATAATTTCTTCAGCTTGAAAAAAAAGATTATAAGATGGAAAATTAATTTTGTCTAGGTTTTTTAAAATTGTGATTATTGTTTTACTTCTGTTCTTTCCAATTTTGATCTTGATCTGCATTTTGTACATCATCTCAGCATGTCAAGGAAAGTGATTCCATTTTTTGTGAGAGTTTTCACTGATCTTCTTGAGTATGTATCACGTAATTGACCGTCATCATTCACTTTTGATAGTAGACAGTGTGCAGATAATCTCAGCTGGGCTATGGATTTGCAATTGTTTCTTTTATCACAAACACCTGCAAACTACTGAACAATGGACACATCTCAAAAGTATCACTTGGTTTGCTATGGCCAATGTTTTCATATGCAGATGTGTTCATCTGGAGACCAAGTTATTTTAAAACTTTTGGTAATTAATAAAAATATAGTACATAATTTTTCAGGCTAGCTGTGACATCACAACTATGACAAAAAGTAAACTGACTCATTATAAGTGAGGATACTATTTTCTTATTTTTAACAAAATAAGACTATTTGTTTGTAACATTTGTGAACAAAAACATGTAAATAAATGGATTCCAAAAATGAAGAAAGAGAACAGTTTTGTAGAGGAGTTAAACCTACTGTGGCAAGGAAAGTTATTCTCACAAATCTTCAAGTTTCAATCTTCCTAATCAGGAACTGAGGTCTATGTCTTTTTTTGCACCTTCCCCAGCACACACATATCTTCATCTCTTACAAATTGTACAGTAATTCCTTCAGTATTATAAAGGCAGATGCTTTAGCAGAGTTATTTCTCTTGTGATCACAGAGAGTAAACATCCTGGTGCCTGGATTCTGTTCTTGCTTCATCCTAGTTCCCACATCTTTCTGGGCTGGAAGATGCTAGGTGTTTCCAATCATAATAAGGAATTCCTTTCTCACTGCTAAAAAAAATGCATGTGTGTAAAGGATTGTCTGCTATTTTAACTCTGAAGTTCCTTAGTCAGTAGCAGCTATTCCTTGCATTTCTTTGTTGTTGACTACCTCAGGGCTCAGCTGTGGGCTTGATTGCATGGCTAGGTAATACTCCAGTGCTCTGGACATCTGATAAATAATTGGAAAACCCTTATTTTATTTAGAAAATTATATATTTAATGCTTTCACGGGATGTTTCCTTTGCTTGGTTAATAAACTGGTTAAGAGAAAAAAACTCTTTGTACATGACCCTTTAGAGGGTAAAATTGATTTATGTTTTATATTTGGGTTTATTTTGATATTATCCAAAGCATAAAAATCAGGATAGCCTAACATATGACAAAATGAAAATGCTTAATTGTATTTTTTATGGATCAAGTATAAGATGTATTTTATTTTAAAATACCCATCACATCCACTAAAATTAAGGTACATTTTAAAATTCAAATGCTCACAAAATGTTCACAAATAGACACAAATGAGTTTAGGAAATAAATTCTTACAGAGGAGTCTTGGCTGACAGTGATCAGAAGAAAAATTGTCCTTTTGTGGTGAAAGTACTGTAAAGTGAAGACAGCAAAACTGTTCATTGATATATATGCATTGTATAAATGCACACTATCAGTACTGCATTGCTCTCCCCTGAAAAAGAATCATAACACCAACTTCTTTAAATAACTCAGAGCCATAGGCACTGTCTTCTCCATTATTTCCAATTTGACTTATTCCATGCTTTGTTTTAGAAAGTCTGCCAATCTCATGTCAAAATGCTCATTCATTTAAAGAGCTTGATGAAAAATAATTTTATTTCTGAGCAGCCTGGCTTTTGGGGTCTCAGTGAATATGATCATGGCTGTCATGCATGCAAGTGTGACATTGGTGGTGCACTGCAGTCGACATGTGACCAAAGTACTGGACAGTGCGAGTGCCGCAGACATATCACGGGAAAGATGTGCAAAGAAGTTGAGCAAGGGTATTACTTTGCGCACCTGGACCACAACATCTACGAGGCTGAGTTTGGAAAAGGCATTGCTGTAAGTATCTGTACTTTTATTATTTTTCTGCTTTCATTTACAGAAAAACAAGTCACTAACCACTACCAGAAACATTTTTAAAGTGTCAGTAGCAGTTAATTATAAAAGAACAGTTACAAGTTAATAACACTTATCTTTTTAAAAAAAAATGAAATGTAGTCACAGTCACTTGATAGCTGATCTGATTGAGATGGCCTCTCATACTTTCTAGTTTTAACTGGTGCTTAAAACTAAAACATAATTCATAGATTTAATTATTCTGTAAATTTTCTTTTTTAAAATATAAAACTCCTGCCAAAGTTCTTGTGATTCATGACTTTCACCCCATTTTTTAAAGATTTTTCCCAAAATATTACTATTTTTTGTAAAACCTAAAAATCTTTAAATTAAAAGCATACCTGCCTACCTTCCGCTTTTAGCGGAAGAATCTCCCGCTTTTACCTCGAATCTCCCGCTCTTCCGCTTCCAAAAGAAATCTTCCGCTTTCATTTTCATTTTCAATTTTTTTTTTCATGATCAATTATGACAGGACGAAAAACTTACCGTGCGTTCAATAGAGCTAACGGCGGCGTAACTCTAACTGCTTCTCTGTCGTCTGCTATGAGCTCTTCAGCATACGAGTCCTTTTCTAACACTTCCGGAATCTTATTCGTCGGCCGTTATTAATTTTAGTTGACAAAACAGAATTTCGCTCGTGAAATAAACATTTTCTTTAAATATTTTTTATGTTGAGAAGTCAGAGCTTAGCGGGATAAGCAAATTCGGTTCATAACGTTTTTTACTGCCCGTTCGACCGATAGACGAAGTTCGATTTTTCAAAATGGCGGCCACGTAGCGATAGTATATGCGTGACAATTACGAAATATTTACTTTAATAAATAACATTCAACTTACATGTAAGACAGTCTATGCAGTTTTCTTCAGAAATTATCCGTCCAAAACGAGCTATTTTGACGAATTATATTGCAATGCTAGGAAAAAGATTGGCGTTTTCAATAACGGTAGGTCTATGTTTGAAACCGCATTGAGGTTCAAATAATCATTTTTCTAGAATCCGTTGTAATTATTCTTATATAATATGTAAGGCTTCAAAATTTATTTTAAAAAAAAAAGTGACAGAAGTTTTAAAACAAAAGATCATCGGCGATAAAGAAATGATCCTGAGTCAAATTTGTTTGAAAATAATTTACGGAATTGTGAACATTTTGATTTAGTCGAAATTTTTATTTTAATCATTTCTGCTAAAAAAAATAATAAAAAATTAGAAATATATATAGGCCTATATATATACATGTATTTGTAAATTAGCCGTTGATATTTTGTGATTACGCAGTACACACATTATTATAATAGAATTTTAGAAGGCATGATAATAAATACACATACATTGAAGACAAAAGAAATGCATAAAAGTTAAAACATTAAAAATAATAATATTAATCATATCCAATTCTTAATTAACAAAGCATGCTTATTGAAGAATAATGTCTTTTTAATAACATTTTAAATGTTACAGGAAGACTTTCACTGTTTTTTCTCTAGTCTAATGGACATGTAAATTTAGAAAAATACAGGTGTTTTATATATTTAAATCATTTATAAATTAAAATCTGAACCAGATATTCTAAAACTAATAACTGGTATTGCTTTCTCATAACAAAGACAACATATATTCCAAATTTTATTAATGTGGATTGATAAATATATTTTTTTAAAAATTTCTTTGCAATATTCTGGTTCTATGTAGTATTACTATTAGAAAATAAAAAGACTGTACACTGAGGATGTAAAGGATAGTAATATATAGATATAGTATTACTATTAGTATATTTAATTCTGAGAGAGCTAAATGACTAAGAGCAGTCCAATGTAGTATGGATAGGGTATATTTATTTTAAAAAAATAAACCACTTGAACACTTTTAAAGTTCTGTAGTCTTTATTTTACTTTAAATGTGTTTTTCTCAAAATGACTTTTTTCCTCTGTTGAACTAAATGCTAAGACCCCTTTTGAATAGTTGTAATTATTCCATGTCCCTGAAATTTGGTATACTAGTTTCTCATACATAAAATTAAAAGGTTGTGGATGGATGAAAGCCTATATGCTTTAGGTTTAAGTAAATTTTATTTTTTTAAATTCTACATGTTCTCCCAAAATATATATTTTAGATGGATACAATAAAAAAAAAATCATAACTTTTTTCTTAAAATTTTTCAATAGGCACATGTTCCTTTTTGTGGCTTGTACATTAGATAATAAAAAGTTAAATATATATTTTAAAAAAAATCCATTTATGAAATATTTAATGAATTTCTGTAAAAGTGAAAATCATGATGCGGTACTTCAATGGCCCATTATTCTGAAATGTGAAGATCCTTCTTCAAATGAAGTCTAAAGAAATATCTAAATAAAACTGCCTAACACTTGGTGTGCTTGACAAAAATTCATCTAAAATAAACAGTGGAATGGAGACTAGACAAAATGTAGACAAATTGTTGTGCTTTGCATTAATCATTACATTATTGGTAAGTTTATTTACAAATATTAACATTATTTTTTTTATTTGGCATTTATTTTATATTATTGGTATATCTATTAAAAAGCCAGACTCCGCATAAAATCTTCTGGTTTCCATTCAAAATCTTCTGGTTTTGGACCAGTGATCTTCTGGTTTCCTAAGGTGGGGGGTAGGCAGGTCTGTAAAAGCGCTATTAATGTAAAATCCAGGTCTGTCACTATGGTAAAATTATTAAAACTATAACCATGTTCTGTTACAAAAAGAATAGAATCTCTTATCTGTGGTAGATTTCACTATCTTCTAACCAGATATTCACAACATGATTTGAATGTGCACGCCGTTTTCATACAATATTTAATATAATATAAACATGAAGATGAATCAACAGGAGTACAGCTGAAGCAGTGTTCTTTCAGAACATTATTGACATAATGTCAGTCGACTAATGTTTTAATTAATTGTAACATACTATTACAAGAGAATAATAAAAAACCAAGCATAAAATATATATATGGTATATACGTTGATTCTGTTAATGTGCAGACACTTAACTGATTCTGATATGTAGACACTATTGTATATAATTATGCAGTGATTCTAATTATATGTTGATTCTAATAATAGGCACATGATGTATAGAGTTTTGGGGTATTGATACTTATCATATGTAAATACGAATCTATACATGTAATTCATTGATTCTAATAATAGACACATGATGTATAGAGTTTTGGGGGTATTGATACTTATCATATGTCATATGAAACACGAATCTCTACATGTAATACATTGATTCTAATAAAATGCAAACATTACTTCTATAGTAATACATTATTTCTTGATTCTAATAGTATACCAGCACTAATGTATATGTTAGATATGTTTAATGTGGAACTTTTTCAACCTGTCTCTCATCCAAAGCTTATGTGCTCTTTGACTGTAGTGAATCAGACTCATGCTTAGTTGGGTTGTTTGTATCCTCTTGATAGATGTGAGAAATTAAATAAAAATGGAAATAACAAACTAACCTTTCAATACTTTAAAAATAGTTGTCACCAAACTTATAAATCAAACCAAGTTAATATATAAAATACAGTTTTTATTATACACTTACCAATCGCAGAATTGAAATGCTTGTAATACATTTTTCAGAATGCCAAGGTTTACGTACGTGAACCTATTCAAGGGGGACTATCCTACTGGACTGGACCTGGATATATGAGAGTGATGGAAGGGGATAGTATTGAATTTAATATCGACAACATTCCCTTCAGCACATTCTATGACTTTGTCATCCGTTATGATCCCAGGGTAAGCCACCAGTTGTGCAAAATTCTATTAATAACACTAAGTGGAAATTATTAAGTTTATCAGTCAGGATGTTGTTCTGTATGTTGATGGCACTGATTAATCTTAGTTCTTAACATATATTGATTTCTATCCTGTTCAGTATTAGATTTTTGGAACTATGTGGGAAAGTGTAATTGCTCATAAATACAGATATCATTTAGAACTCTGCAGACATGTTCAGTTTATAATTCTTGAGTTGTGACACAACCATTTTTATACTCACATTAGTGTTGCGCAAGAGATTAGCAAGAGATGTGCTAGGTGCAGTTATTTGAATATGATAGTCTTGGTAACTAGCTTGTATTATGAAACAGATGAAATGGGTTATCTAAAGATTAGTCTCATCTCAGTTTAACTTGTACTACAAGAAGTGGGTTACGTAAAGACCAGTCTTGGTTAACTAGTTTGTACTGCGAGAAGTGGTTTATGTAAAGAGTAGTCTTAGTTAACTAGCTTATATAACAAGAAGTGGATTATGTAAAGATCAGTCTTGGTTAACTAGTTGGTTAACCCACAAGAAGTGGGTTATATAAAGACCAGTGTTGGTTAACTAGTTTGTACTACAAGAAGTGGTTTATGTAAAGACTAATCTTAGTTAACTAGCTTATACTGCAAGTGGGTTATGTAAAAACCACCCTCAGTTAACTAGCTTAAGAATTGGTTTATAAAGATCCATGTCAGTTAATTAGCTTATGAAGTGGATTATCTGAAGACTTGTCTTGGTTAAGTAGTTGCACAAGCAGGAATTAAATGCAAGTGGACAATCAGGAAGCTTGTATTTTCATTGGTTTGAGGTTTCTCTGATCATTTTGAATCTTAGCTTTGATTATATTTTATAGCTTGTATTGATGCTAAAGATGCAATTTCAGTAGTATTTTGAACTTAAATCAATTTATTTTTGGTGCTTTCTTAGATTAGTGAATTATTTTCACCATCGACAAAAATGGACACTTGGTTGCATTTTTCACAAGATTGACTTCATATCAGAATTATATTGACTTAGTATTAATGGACAGGTAGCAAATGCATTAATTTATGTTATAATATTTCATAAGCAATAATTTTATTTTAAAAAATTGTTTGACATTAACACTAAGTTTAGTGTAAACTGAATTTTTTTTAAAGCATTTGTTTGGATGTGTTTGTATTTTACTGAATTGGCAATAAACAAAAATATATAAATTATAAACAAATATAAATATGAGTGTTATTGTTTTAAACAGTACTAAAATAGTGCTATTTGATGTCATTAAATAGCATAAATGTAAGCCTTCCTTATAAGTTCAAAACAGATATTAGACAACTTCTTTAGAAAATATTATTTGATTTGGAAAACAGACTGTGATCTTCATATCTACGAGCTATTCTGGTTCTTTTAAAATAGCTACTTGGATTCCTTATTAAAGAAAGTCACGAAATAACCTAGTCATTGATAACTCCATAAAAAATTGCATTCTATCACTGCTATAGATTTCTTCCTCCCCCAATCCCAACATATTCCTACAAAGAAAATATAAAACATAACCAAAAAAAGTGTACTATGAAACATGTACTAATAAAAAAATGAAATTAATAAAAAAGATGATTGAACAAATTTCAGGTTGATAAGTAGTTTTTTTTCTCTCTTTGTGAATCTAAGCCATCTGAGGAAATGGGTAAGTGTTTCTCACTTGTGCATTGCAGCTTGCAGTTCTGTTTCTGCTACTTAAAATTTCTTTATCCATTGTCTTTTTGTTGGGTTGGTTTTTCACTTTTGAATGTTTGAGCTTCTTTCTGTTGGGAAGAATGGGTCTTATAAATATGGATTGTGTGTTTATGGGTTTTTTTGTTTGTTTGGAAGAATATGTTTTGGTTATTACAGCAGACCCTTGACATCTGTCTTTGATTTTTTTCTTCTTTTGTTTTTTAATCTGCCATATTTCACAGTCATAGTCCACTGTTTACCATTGTTTAAAATTTTCTCTTTTTCCATCATTGAATGATTATTTTGTCATTATGTTGCCACTTGTATTTGTTACAGTGATCCTGACTGTAAAGTCTAATGTGATGTTGAGAGAAAGAAAAGAATTGTGCTTTCAGAAATTAAATTAAAACCATTAATACACAGTTGATATTGGAGGTGAACATGAGATACTATTTATATCAGAAAACTTGTAATTTAAAGAAGAAACAAAAAGATTTTGGAAAATTAGCCATGCTTGGTGCAATTAAATATTTGAAAACCAGAGAAAATGCTTAGTAGGTGACACAGTGTAAGTTTCAAGTTACTGGAGTCCTAATTGGCAAGGTAAGGGAGATAGTGCAAATTTAACTTTACCACTTGAGTCAGTTAAAAGCTGGTTCTTGATGATCTCAAGTAGGAATGTCACTAATGTTAATAAATATTGTTGATAATACATTTGCACTTGTTATTAAAATCTTTACTGGTATTTGTTTGTACAGCATACATAGCATGAAAACTTTTTAGAGCTCACATTCAATCATGCCTGGAAGTTCCCTGGAACAAATGTTCACATACCGGCCTAATGCTGTGCATCCTTAGTTTCATTATCTTCACTTATATAAGGAACTGAACTGGAAAAGAACAGTTTTGGAGAGGCCTTTTTATTGGTTTTTTTTATAAGAAAGGATTTAATCATTGTATTGACGTCATATTGACTTCCCTCCTGGATATTTTATCTTCATAATTACAATGAAACCTTGCTATAATATGATAATTGGGATCCATAAAATCAGATCATGTTAATAGTGGGGGTCACATTAATGTGGGGTTTTGGCAATAGAATGCATTATTAAGATATATATTTCGGGAGCCATGCCACAACTGCATTATATCCCGAATTTGTGTTATCATGGGGTGTGTTATCACAGGGTTCCACTGTAGTTTATATACTTCTGGCATATAAAAAAACAGAGATTGTTATGGCTACCATTACTTCACACCCACACATACACTCTGTCACTCAAGCTCAAAGAAAACAGCCCACAAAATCAAAGAAGATGATAAATAGAAGACAAAGAAAAATCATCTGATGACTATGCTATTCAGGCAGAGGACAAAAAGGAATACAATATGCAGGCAGAAGATGAATCTGGTGAAAAAAACAGTATGTTTTTGGCACTAAAACCATACATAATACATCAATGCCAAGAGTAACAACCCTTGTTCACAACAAAGAAGTCCAATTCCTGATAGACACACTGATGTGACAGTGAACATAATCATTCATGCTTCATACAAGTCACTGAATTTCACAAAGCTAGAAAAGAAATGTCCCAACATAAATGTGTATGACACAAAGACAACACTCCCTGTAATGGTCATTTCACTGCAGAGATTCAGTGCAAAGGAGAAAGCGTTACTATCAAAATCAGTCATTAGTAACACTGAAGCACAGGGCTCATGTAATCTACTCAGTAATGCAACATCACAAGCTCTGAAATTCATACAGTATATGTTTTCAGCAAGCGTGCTCATCCCTGATGAATTCTCAACTCTTTTTAAAGGAGAAATGGAGAAAATCAGAAACAAGAAAATCACCCTTCATATTGACAAGGGTATCCAACCAATAGCACAGCAACTCAGAAGAATTCCATTTCATGTCAGAAAAGATAAGAGCTCAAGCATCTTGAAGATCTTGACATAATCGAGAAAGTCAATGGCCCTACTCCTCTGGTGAGCCCAATCATAGTTGTACCAAAGAAAGAAGGTGTATGTATTTGCACTGACATGCATGAAGCAAATAAAGAAATCAAGTGTGAAAACATTCAATGCGAATGATTGATGATCTCATTGCAGATCTAAATGTCTCCACAGTTATCAGTAAATTGGATCTGACATGTGCCTATCACCAGCTTGAATTAGATGAGTTAGACAAATACATCACATTTTCAACATATTTTGGGATGAGATGGTACAAGAGATTGTTGTTTGGGGTGAATGCAGCAGAGATCTTTCAGAATTGACATTCCTGGATCCAAGAAATTGTCTTATGGTATCATCATTCATGACAGGAATGAAACAGAGCATGGCAAAGTGCTCAGAGGTACACTGAAAAAGCTGAATGAGTATGGAGTCAAAATCAACAAAGACAAGTGCAAATTTTCTGTAAAGCAACTTAAGTTCTATGACCGTATATCTGGAGAAAAAAAGGTTTTCCAGCCAGACCCAGTCGGAATTTAAACAATTGTCAACACTGAGGCATATAAAACCATAACTGAAGATCATTCCTCAGAATGACACAATACATAGCAAGATTCATTCGTGGATATTCATCAAACCACAGAACCACTCTGAACACTCACCAAGAAAGACACCATGGAAAACGGAAGAATCAGAACAAGCCTTTGACAAACTGAAGCAAGCTCTCACAGGAACACTTGTAATGGCATACTTCAACCCTGCAAAAGAAATCACAATCTTGGTAGATGCAAGTCCAGTTGGACTCAAGGCGATTCTGACACAAAAAGGAAAGCCAGTCTGTTATGCTAAGCAGATCATTGACAGAATCAGAACCACGATACAGTCAAACAGATAGAGAGATGCTCACAGTTGTTTTAGAAGTGGAACACTATCACTTACTTGTTTGGTGCTACATTCACTGTAGTCATAGATCACAAGCCACTACTTGGTATTTTGTCCAGTCGAAAACCAATAATGGCAAGAATTGAGAGAAGGAGACTGAGATTCATGCCATATGAAATTAAACTCGAGTACAGACCTGGCAAAGAAACCCCAGCTGACTACATCAGTCAACATCCAAAAAGAAAACCACCAAACATGAACGTAGCAAAGGAGTTCTTTAAGCTGTCTTACAAACAATGCAATACCAAAGTCACTGACACTTGAAGAAATTAGAGAAGCCACAAGCAAAGTCAGTCAGCTCCATAAATTGATGACAGCAGTACAGTCAGGAAAATGACAAGATCCTGATGTGTCTGAATTCACAAGATTCAAAGATGAGCTTTAAATCACAAATGGAATACTTTTGAGAGATAACAGAATTACTATTGCAGTCACTTTATGCCAGAAAGCAGCACACATTGCTCATTCTATTCACCAAGGCATTGTCAAAACCAAGCAACTTATCAGAGAGAAAATATGGTTCCCAGGCATAGACAAGATAGTTGAAGAGAAATGCATACCCAGGCAACTCCAAATCCAGAGAACCAATCTGTCCTATTCCCCACTACCCAGAGCCCCTTGGACAGAAGTATCTTTTGATTTCGCTGGTCCATTCCCAACAGGTGAATACTTAATGGTCAATGAGATCAAATGCAGAAACATAACAATCATAAGAAATGTTTTAAAATTTAGATTTTGTTTGCAAATGGATTTATTTTTCTGTTTGGAAGAAAGTGCATAAGAAACAAGGTATTTGATTAGAGGAAAATATTTATAATATGGAATTTTATTTATTTATTCATTTAATTTGTTAGGATAAAAAGGGTGTATCAACATGTATTTGTATTTATGAGTGTGGTTTTCTTTTTATTTAATAGGAAGGGTTAATAAAATATTAATTTTGAAACAAGAATTTATGAGTGTGATTGTATTTCTTTCTCTTTGGAAAAGGTTTATGTATTTTTACAGTTTTTGGTTGGTTGTTAAGAAAGTATTTGTATTAATATTAACTGTTTCTGTTTGGAAACAAGGGTTTAGAAATTTAGAATAATTTAATACTAATTAAAAGAAAAAAATTATAAATATGAAATGCTCATTTCAATTTAAGAAGAATGTTTTGAGTATATAGATAAACATGAAGTAATGAAATGGGCATATTTAGCCAAGTTTGGAATAAGTCTTGAATATAACTGCATGTGAATTATACTGTCCAGTGCTAATTTTGATAAATGTAATTTAATTTGATAAATGTACTTTTAGCATTTATGACAGCTATCTAAATATCACAGTCCACTGTTTTGAGAAACCAAAGTTTTTTGAATTATATAAATACAATTTTGGTTAAAATATGTCAAGCAAAACAAAACAAGTTTCTTTTTTTTATTGCCTTTATAGTCAGAATGTCTGCTTTATGTTTATTTGAAATATTTGCATTTCCAGTCTAGTGATAGCAGCTATCACCATTTGACCAATATTCATTGACTTATTTTTTTATGTATATGTTCCTTATGATTTTTTTCTGACAGAGAGAATTGTATTGTATCTGTTTAAAGGTAATTGTAATCTGTTTAAAGTAAATGATTTGTGCTAAGAGTGAAAATCATTCATCTGACAATATTAAATGGTATCTGACTTTGATATATGTTTAACCCAAATTATATGTGGAGACTGAGTTGTTTGTCTGATATAGTAATGTTTGAATATCGTTCGATATCTGCTTAAACCAAGTGATCAGTGCTGAGATATGTTGGAAGACTAGCAACTCGTGATTCTTGAGTTTATGAATAGCAAAAGTAGATGTGTAGAAAGACCTGCAACTCTAGTTAGTCACATTTCTTGAGTTTATGAATAGCAAAAGTAGATGTTTTGAAGACCAGCAACTCTAGTTAGTCACATTTCTTGAGTTTATGAATAGCAAAAGTAGATGTGTAGAAAGACCAGCAATTCTAGTTAATCACATTTCTTGAGTTTATGAATAGCAAAAGTAGATGTTTTGAAGACCAGCAACTCTAGTTAGTCACATTTCTTGAGTTTATGAATAGCAAAAGTAGATGTGTAGAAAATATTATTTTTAAATCATGAGTCTTGATTTTTAAATTTACAATGTACAGATGCCTGAAGTGTTCCAAAATATAAGAGTGACATTAGTGAGACAAGACCGTGTAGATCCAGAGGATCTATGTTCAGAATTCAATCCTCAAGATGACATCAAATCATCGGCTTTGCAGCCAGGTAAGATCTTGTTTTATTTTACCCTGTCTCTGCCCTATATCTCAATGTCTATATTATAACTGTCTGGTCATGACTCAGAAAAGTAAGTATTTATTTAATAATGGGTGTAATTCTGCCAAATGTTCTGTAATAACTTTGTCGATTGACTTCACTCAGAAATGTGACCTTTTCATTGTCTTTACATATATTTCTCATAGTTTGAATACTATGGCATTTAAAAAATCATGCTTGAACACTATACACATTGTACTTCTCTATTTGTCATAGTTTAGATCTGAAACAGGATTCCATCACTGAAGCATAATGAGGTAGCGTGCATGATGCACTATACACATTCTAAGTCTACAGTTATCCATTTGAAACAGAACACAGAAGCATAATATGGAAGCTTCCATGATATACTGTTACAGCATTATACATATTCTAGATCTACAGTTATCCATTTGAAATAGTATTTCATCACTGAAGCATAATAATGGAAGCTTCCATGATACAGTACTATAGTTACCTATTTGAACAGCATTTCACTGAAGCATAATGTGGAAGCTTTCATGATATACTGTTAGTGTTACAGTACTACGCACATTCTAGATCTACAGTTATCGATTTGAAACAGTATTTCATCACTGAAGCATAATGTATTGAAAATAAATTTAATCTTTATTTTGTTACAATTTATTGATTAAAAAAAAACAACACATCATTATGAAGTGAAGTTTATTGTTTTAAAAAATACTTTTGTAGGTGCTAGATATGAAGTTGTAAGGCCACCTTCTTGTTTGGAACAAGGCAAGTCGTACATCCTGCGCATTGACTTCATTAGTTACCGGACAGATCAAAAGACTCCAGAGGCCACTTTGCTTATTGACTCGGTAAGATGCTTGGCAATTTTAGCATTTATAAATCATTGTGGTGGTTGTTGTAACTTGAGGATGTGAGTGTATATTGAGTGTGAAAAATTGTCTACATTAGTTTCTGTATAATTACATTTGCAGATGATATTTATGAGTATGTGTTCTTTGTTCAGAGTTGTTCACTTAGGTTTAACTGTCAACTCAAATGTAGACAAAATCTAACATCTTATTAGCATCACACGAAAACACTGCGATCTATAAATTTAAAACTATTTAAGACAAAATATTAAGACAAAAGTTTTCCAGAGTACACAATGCTAGTAAAGTGTTTACTGCCCAGAGGTTGCACTAACCTTCAAATGAATACTTTGCTACACTTAGCATCAGTCTGCTAATCTTATCTTAAAGCCATTTACTGATCTGAAGTAAGAATACTTCTAATCCTCTTTTAATAGACAGAAATCATTGTTGATTGCATTACACCATATAAACAATGATTCTTTTTTTTCTTGTTTTATTAACTTTACTCATTCTCACAATTGTTTTGTCTTCCTGGTAATCAAACATGTTTGTGTGTGTGTGTGGGTAGGGGTGGATGCATGCATGAATATGTCTTATGTTAAAAGTTCTCTGCATTCACTTTTTGCTTTCATTACCTGTGTTTCTGACACATTTCTGCAAACTTAAAAACCTGCTTATAAATAATTGAGAGTTAACAGAATATATTATTACTGGAGTGTTAAAGGTAAATTATGTGAATATTTTTTCTAGTAATGTCACTGCAAAATAAAAGTTGTGGTTGTGATTTGTGATTCATTTCTCATCATACAAATGTTGTTTCAGATTCTTTTAGTGCCCAATATAGATTAAATTCCCATCTACCAAATGTTGTTTCAGATTCTTTTAGTGCCCAATATAGATTACATTCCCATCTACCAAGGTCCTGGCTTGCCAGAGTATATGCAAAATGAGTTCCTGCGATTCCGCTGTCAACAATCGCAGTATCCATCTATCAAACAACAGCTATCTGAGGAATGTCGGCGACATACCTTCAGTATTTCAGCTGTTTTGCACAATGGGGCTCTACGTAAGTAGATTTATTTTCATGTGTAAGTGTCTATTTGTTAACATTCTTTTCCTTAAAGTGTTGGTATTAAATGCTGATTTCACATTATCAAGTCTTATGTTAAAAAAATTTCTTTATGCACAGAAATTCAACTGCATCAGTATTTGTCAGTTTTACTGATAAAATGTGCCGATGTGCCATTGCACAATGAGCATGTCCTAACATTGCAGGTGTGGTGTAGATTCATGTACATACACAGTGACAGTGGCAGTGTTACAGCAAATGACGACTGACATTTTCAACAAGGGATAACACAATAGCCCAAACGAAGACAACACCAGTGTTTTACACTTTCATTTTTATTTACACGACTGAAAGTTGCCATTGAGTGCACTGTAAATTTTAGCACTTCCTGAAATCATGCAGCCCTGTCCTTCTCACCATCAGTGTGTTAAGACTAGTGAATGGCAAAGAGTGCCTCTGAAGTCAATCACTGGCTTTTAAAATGGTGCTTCAGGTCTTTGGTGTGTTTATTACTTTTTGTAAATTACAGATTACAACTAAATGCCTAAGAATTAATTTTCTACTTAATTATATTTTACACTTCATGAATTGAAAGTTTGAATTAATTCTTTGCTATTGTATAATTTAAGGAAAGAAATACAAAATAAATTAAAACTATATTGACACATTATAGGAAAATCATTCTGACACACACTGATAATGAAATACTTTCTAATACAATAACATTATGTACACATCAAAGACTACAGTATAAATTAGAATCTAATCATTTTCTAACTGTATGTACCTTTTGGGAATTATATCTGCTGACAAACTGCATTTGCTTATAAACACAAAGCACACTAGCATAGCACCATACAAGCACTGTTTGGCACCTTTTAACACCTTTTAAACCCAGCTGGTCATAGCACTTCATGCAGTTTGCCCCTGCCCAATGGGTGAAGGCAGAGAGAAGATACAAAGGTAGGTAGTGATGATGTCCAATACAATTTTCAACACTCATGAACAGAGATTGGGCCAAACCCATCACACTTGGATAGATTTTCAACTGAAGTTCAGATTTTTATTTCTCACTTAATAAATCTCACCAAACTGAAGTCATCATATACTGTCTAGAACTTTATATTGTTGTTTGTTGATTTTTAGTTCAGCCATAAATGTCTCTCACCCAGCTAAGCTTGTAATTTGAGGGTAACAGTAGTTGCTTGGGGTGGGGAGGTGACTTAAGGCAAGAGGATAGCAAGTGAAATACTTTCTGCAGTAATCATCTTTCTATCTGTGTATGTATCACTCTGCAGTAATCATCTTTCTATCTGTGTATGTATCACTCTAGGCTCACTATCTGTTATCTGTGTCTGACTGTCTGCATTATCTAGCTGCATGCACACACATTCACACACACACACACACACACACACACACACACACACACACACACACACACACACACACACACACACACACACAAGTTTACTTAGGTTTATAATTTTAGAGGTTTCTTGTGAAATTTTGAAGGTTACAGATTAAATGAATATAATAGGGTCAAGTTGCACACACACACACACACAACACACACACACACACACACACACACACACACACACACACACAACACACACACACACACACACACACACACACACACACACAACACACACACACACACACACACACACTACACACTATTATGTTCTCATTCAGGTCTTGAAGTTATATTAACTCTTGAAACAGATCATAGCTCATTTGTGTTTTGCTATAATATAAACAGTTCTTATTTCGTGTAAATTTTGTTATGTGTAACAATGAACAAATTAGTACTCTTCATCTGACCTTTATTTATTTATTTGAAATGAGTTTGCATTTGTACAGTTTTAATGCTCTCTGCATAACTTTTAGATGGTTTGAGGTTATGTTGAATATGGAAATTTTAATATTAAATGGAAGTATGAATGAAGAGATTATTTGCTTAGCCCTTGTACAGCAAGGCTTCACCAGCTTTTCATGAAGAGGAATAAACCATGGAAATTCGAGTATCTCAATTCCTTAAATGAAATGTCAATCTAATTAGTCTACAAAAGTCCAAATGATATCAAAATATGCTTCAGCTTTTGCTGTATTGTAATTTAATTTGCTCCTGAAAATTTATCTGATAATATAGGCAAGCCATTTTCCAACATTTTTATCAGTCAGAACACACACAAACAATTTCACATTTCTTAAACTTTTTAAATCTATAATTTTTGTTCTATTATGTTTTCCTATGAAATTTGGTTAATTATATAATGGGCAGCATGTGATTGTGATGCCATGGGCTCCCTCAGCTTGGAATGCGATCGCAGTGGAGGTCAGTGTCAGTGCAAGCCCAATGTGGTTGGCCGCCGCTGTGACAAGTGTGCACCAGGGACATTTGGCTTTGGACCTGAAGGCTGTCAGCGTAAGAATTTGTAAAACTTTGCATCAGACATCAGACTTAAAACTTTAGAGATTTTTTTGCGTCAGATTTAAGACCTTGTATGTTACACTTAAGATTTTGTATGTCATCAAAAACCTCATCAGATTTACTTACAATGTGATTGGTGATGATTGTTGTGTAGTTGAAATACTTGTATATTTCCATCCCTTAGCCAAATGTTTATACGTTAAGAGCGCTGATATTGTCTGATATACAAGTTGCAGCTCAAGGGGCTTTTGATTGCTCATGGAGAAAAAAAGATGACATTACTCCTTGAATAAATTGCATCCTGCTCTGAGAGCTTTAGCACCTTTTCTTTTTTTTTGGTACTCTGATCAAGTTTGTAAGCCAGGTTGTGCAGTTTGCAATTTTTCTTAAAGGTTGTCAGCCACTGGACTATAAGTATATGGATTAGCTATTAAAGCCAATTGGACAGTCAGACAGTGCCATTATAATGATGTGGCTCATCGATACTGATCTGGCTTGTGTTAATATAACTGCAGCTTAATTTCCTTATTTAAAGAAGTAGTCATATGTTTGAAATGTAAAATCAAAACATTTATTATCTTTAAACAAGAAAAAGTTATTGAAAACATGATGATATTGATAATTAAGTTATAATTGAATTTATTGCTGCCAAAGGACATCAGCTCATTGTCACATCTCTTTTAATGTAGTTACTTTGTATAAAAAGTGTGGAAAAGTTATAATTATATTAAAATAAAACTAAAATTACACCTCACTCACATTATATTATTTGTATAATTATTCTTTCTTTCACATACATTATGTGCAGTACTTTGGGATACTATTGTGTCTATTGTAAATGTACTGCAACATTCAGTATTAGCTTAGTTATTTCACATTTCTGTAGATTAAAAAAAAAATTCCTGGTTTGATCAGATCCCCAGAATACAGTGAAGGTAACCAAGTCCCTCTAAGGCCATCAGAGAATGTCTAATCACCAATAAGATTTTGAAGGCCTTGGAGGTGAAACTATGCTAGTGAAATACATGTGAGCGTACACACATAGTGGGTCATTGTCATTCAGTGATAAAAAGAGAAATACATTAACACGTTTAGTACATTTTTATTTCACTTGATAAATAAATAAATTATCATAAAATAAGAATATTAACAATTCTTATTAATGCAAATAATAATTATTACAAAATTAAATACAAATTTCCTAATTCACATTGCTTCGTATTATGTCTCCAGCATGTAATTGTCATGAGATTGGAGCTCGAGACAATTTCTGCAATGAGCAGACAGGCCAGTGTGTCTGCATTCAGAATGTGGGAGGACGAACTTGTGACATGTGTCGCACAGGATATTGGGGGTTCCCTCAGTGCCGACAATGTCAGTGCAATGGAAATGCTGAAGTGTGTGACCCTCTCACTGGCGTGTGCAGGAATTGTCGTGAATTCACCACTGGTGACTTTTGTGAGAGGTGCTGTTCCTCTTAGCAGCCTTAATTACTTAACTTTGTGCTGATTTTAAGTTATCCTCTTGTCTAAGTGTACTTGCAGAAGTCCATTTTTTAGATTAACATTCTGAGTGATTAAATTTCTTTTAAGGTCTCTCCCAGCCAAATAATTGTATTTGTCACCTTTTGTTGAACAACTTTCCAGACAGTTATTTTTTTAAATGCAGAATTATTGCATTTTGTTCACAATTTAAACAAGTTTTGTTGGGCAGATTATATTCCCTTTAAATTACTTTATTATTTATTTATTTTCTATACAGATGTTTAGACGGCTACTATGGAGATCCTCGAATTGGGGTTCGGATTCAATGCCGCCCTTGTCTCTGTCCAAGTGGTCCTGGCAGTGAGACTCAACATGCAGACACCTGCAGCTTTGATCAACGCACACAAGAAGTCTTCTGTGTTTGTCACCCTGGTTACCAAGGCAAGGGAGTACTATTTTCAGTATCAAAGAGTACACAAGGGAGTACTATTTTCAGTATCAAAGAGTACACAAGGGAGTACTATTTTCAGTATCAAAGAGTACACAAGGGAGTACTATTTTCAGTATCAAAGAGTACACAAGGGAGTACTATTTTCAGTATCAAAGAGTACACAAGGGAGTACTATTTTCAGTATCAAAGAGTACACAAGGGAGTACTATTTTCAGTATTAAAGAGCATACAAGGGAGTACTATTTTCAGTATCAAAGAGCACACAAGGGAGTACTATTTTCAGTATTAAAGAGCATACAAGGGAGTACTATTTTCAGTATCAAAGAGCACACAAGGGAGTACTATTTTCAGTATTAAAGAGCATACAAGGGAGTACTATTTTCAGTATCAAAGAACACACAAGAGAGTACTATTTTCAATGTCAAAGAACAAAACAAATGTGAGACGTTTTTTTTTTCAAAAACTGGATAGCTTATTTTCTGTTTTGTAGATGTCATTTTTGCATAGCTAATTATTACAAATTTGATAGCATATCTGTTTTCTTTTCTTTTCTTTTTTTACACCCAGGCTCTTCCTGTGATCAATGTATAGACAACTATTATGGAAATCCTCTTGCACCTGGTGGTACTTGCCAGCCTTGTATCTGTAACAATAACATTGATCCTAATGTCCCTGGTAGCTGCGATTCGCGTACTGGAGAGTGTTTGAAGTGTTTATCAAATACTGAAGGCTTCAGCTGTCAGCACTGTTTGGCAGGATTTTATGGAGATGCTACTCAGCAAAACTGTCGTAGTATGTACTGTAGTTAATTATTTTTACAACTATCACATTAAAAAGAAATAATGTCCCTGATTTTACAATTTCTTTTTAATTGTATAATTTTATAATGAGAAAGGTTTAGATATAAAAGAAAGATCAATTTGTGGTTGTGGGTGGGTGTACACGTGTATAGAGAGATGGTGGGGTGAGGGGAGAGAAAAGACTGCGCTCTTGTATATTTAGAAGTGAAATTTTTATTCATTTGCACTCTTTGATTTTTTTTGTTGTTTTTTTGTAGGGTGCATATGCAACCTCATTGGGACTGACCGTGCCGGTGGAGATTGCAATCGTGTCTCTGGCCAATGTCCATGCCTGCCTAACGTAATTGGGAAAGACTGCGGGCAGTGTGCTCCAGCCCACTGGAACATGGACATTAACAAGGGATGTGATGCATGTCATTGTGATCCAGCTGGCTCCCTCTCACTGGATTGTAATCAGGTGTGTAGTTAAACTAAAGCAGATACAATTAATCTATCTTGATTTTTGGTAATATCTTTTATCTTACTATTGGAGACTTTTGTGAATCTTTGTTGAGAACCAGTTTACTATTACCAGTCTATGCAAACAAAATGATTACTATTGATTTAATTAGGGTGGAAAAATAGAATAATAATTAGTTTTGGGGGCTGTTCATAGATTGACGGGCAGTGTGCTTGCTTGAGTAGACGTGGTGGCAGAACTTGCAGTGACTGTCAAGATTTCTTTTGGGGTGACCCCAACATCAAATGTCAGGGTGAGGCTGTCATCTTTTCATTCTTTGTTTTTGTCCTGCACAGCTATTATTGACCTTTATAATGTGTAGGCATAGCAGAAGAATTGTATTTTTTTTTTTTATAATGTGGTGTGATCATACTTTTACTTACAAAGATAACAGTTCACTTAATTTTGCATTTATTTTTGTCTTCTGGATTGCATCTATATTACTCTGCACCCTTAGGGTACTATTTAAAATAATTTGAGAAAGGCTCAACTACCATTAACTCTTGTATTATTATATTGTTTATAATGAGTTAGGGAAACATGCTCTAGCGATGTCTGAGGGTATTGAATTGCTTATGGTGAGTTAGGGAAACGGGATTCTAGCCAAGACTGAGGGTATTAAATTGTTTATGGTGATTTTGGGAAATGACCCTGGCCATCTGTGAGAGTATTATTTTCTTTTCCAATTCTATAATTTCTCATTATAATATATTTAGCAAGTGGTTCACAGCAATGCTTATTAAACAATCATTTATATCTCTGTTAGCGCTTACTGGCTACAAATGGTTTTAACAAGTGTGAACATAGCAAATACACTTGCTTATGTTATCTCGATCATTTCTACAAAAGTGCTATCAGTCGCTAATGCCACTTAGCTTCTGTGAGAAAAATACATTAATCACACAATCATTTAACAATCACATAAATATTTTACATAGCATTCTACAAATGAGAAAAATCAATAATTTAGAGAAGTCAACTCATAATTACCACTTATCGTAATATTCATGCACGGTCAAAATGGACATGGTAATCTGCCCTTGGTCATGGGTGTGGTGAAGTGTGTGCATCTAAGGAATTTAATTCATATATATGAATGGACTCTGGGTCAGCCAGCAGATTAACACTATGTCATGATATGGAATGCAAGTGACCAAATATGGGGTCTCATATCCGGTTAATGGCCTTTCCTTCACCTTCTGAGCAACCTTGCATCCTACTAACTCATAAACAATGATTGCACCATCAATGCGCAATTCGACTAGCAGAATTATACATTCTCATAGATTAAATATGGATAGTTAATAAAACATTAATAAAATACATAAAAAATGTTTCATAACTCGGCATAATTTGCCTAGACTTCCCTGACAGTGTGTTTAGTTTGAGTTCTGTTTCTCATTAATATGTTATACCTTGTACTTAGTTTGAGTTCTGTGTTTTATTACCTTGTTACAGCATTGTGTTTAGTTTGCATTCTGTGTTTATTGTTACAGTGTTGTGTTTGAGTTCTGTGTCTCATTGTTACAGCATTGTGTTTAGTTTGAGTTCTGCATCTCATTGTTACAGCATTGTGTTTAGTTTGAGTTCTGTGTCTCATTAACTTCTCACAGATTGTGAATGTGATCCACGTGGCTCAGAGACCTTTCAATGTGACAAGCGAACAGGCCAGTGCCAATGTGTAACAGGTGTGACTGGCTACAAATGTGACCACTGTGCAAGAGGCACGACAGGGGAGCTACCTAATTGTGTCCCCTGTGGCGAGTGCTTTGACAACTGGGACCGTGTTATTCGCGATCTAAGAGGTAAGTAGTTTTGTTCTTAGGGTATTTTAAATTTATTTTTGAATCTTGTTTTTTTTTTTATATTCCCACCCTTTTTTACAGTCAACCAGGCATCAGCATCAGTAGGAATTTGCTCACCTTATTCACAGGTCCAAATCAGTAGATGAGCTTTTCTACAGTCCTTCATGCCAGAAAGAAGAACTCTCAAGACACTTTAAAAATGTATAGTCTCCCTTACTGCCTCTACACATTCTGCACTGTCAGTATGTGTTTTAATTGATCAAAAATGTGGAATGTAATATTTTGATGGGTCAGTCTCATTTATCAGAGACTGATCTCTAATGGTCATCAGGTCCCTTTATTGGCTGTGTTGGCACAAAATTGATCTTTTTTTTTTAATCAGTTTATCAGCCTGATTTCATATCTTCATATTAGTGGCAGATGGGTGGAGCCAGCCAGAGGAGGACTGAACTTTCGCCACTTGTACAAAGTGAAAGGATTAATGGATACTCTGGTAGCTACAGCTGTTGCCATATTCATGCCCGGACATCGTTTGACTTTAGATAAATCAGTGATTCATTTTACTGGACACCTTGTTTATCATAAGTATATGCTTTCAAAACCATTCAAATTTAGATGCTTAGTGATAGTGACACAACTTAATGCAAGTTTGAAATACCTCAGCCAGTGCCTAATGGACTTTGTCATTAAGTTGCCACAAAGCTGTCAGCAGAACTAGATCTCATGCACAGAGTTCTTCTTTTTCCAAATTTATTTTTTATATTTCCCAAACTTATGAAAGATTTGTTTGAGAGGGCTGGACTTTAGGACAATGGTGAAAATATTTTCTACAGAGTTGAATTGGATGCCAAATCTACAACAAGGTGAAAAGAAAATTCTGAAAACAGGAAACCACACTAGCCTGCTTTATAAATAACAGTAATCAAATAAAGATTAAATGAAAAATTGGTTTCTATATCTTTCCATTTCCTTTTTCAACATATTTCTCTTGATTTTGTTTTCTTCTCTTAGATCAAACACAGATTTTGGTTGATTCAGCTGAAAGTATCTCAGTGACAGGTGCTATTAAAGCATTTGATGAGGAATTCAAACTAATGCAGAATAATATCGACGAAATTCAACGAATCTTATCTTCAGTCAATTTTACACAAGTTGATGTGCACGATATCAAGACCATGCTGGAATACATCAAGTAAGAAAGCTATCAGTAATTTAAAAGTATAATGTCCCTCTTCATTAAATAATTTATTAATTTTAATTAATCTACAGCAGCTAAGAAAGTTATCAGTAATTTAAAAACATATATTCACTCATGTTTTAAAGTGGGATTTTTGTGTAAAATAAGTTTTTCTAGAATACTTAGCAGATGAGCATTTTGCAGAAAAGTATTGAGTACTGGTTCTGTCTCAACAGTTAGTAGCCCAACCCCACCCTTTAAGGTTAAAGGGAGACAAAACATTAAAGAGATTTCCCAGCAGCATGACCTATAAGTGATGTCTTCTAGGTATCCTCATTTCTTCTAGTGAAGTTTTGAAATGAAACAAATAGTATGAAGCTGAGACAGCCTGTGAGTATGTCTGTCTATTTCCTTTTAGCATCATATAACCAGATGAGCATAATGAATAGAAGGCAGGAATTTCACTGGTAACTTTATGAATTTCAGAATATATGTGCGAAGTGCATGCTATAGCAAATGCTAGGAAATGAAGTTTCTTATTCTTGGACTGGGCAACTAGTACTGCATGCATCCACAGGTTAGAGTTGAAAATAAACATATTCCTTAGATAAAATATTCAAAAATAAGGAGTTTCCTGAGAAGGACAGTGTCTTTATTCCTTTGAGACGGTTTTATAGAAAAGAAGATAGAATATGTGAATTTAGTTGGAAATGTGACAGTTCTGTTCACTAGTAATATATATATATAGTGAAAAGAATGACATTGCCACAGAGAAAGCATCAATAGAACACATGGTAACAGAAGTTAGACTTTTTTCATGGCTTTCAACTCCTTTGCTAAGGCTATGAAAGAATAAAACTTTCTATCTACCTTGTTGTGGTTGATGCTTGAGACTAGCTGTCTGATTACATTTTAGAGGCTTCTGTTACCATGTGTTCTACTGATGCTTTCTCTCTTGTCTGTCAGAAAAGACTGCTCTCTAAAGTAATCAGTATATAATCAGAGCCTGTGTCAGACCCCAGACAGAAGGAAAAGAAGGAAAAATGGACTGTATCACATTTTACTTATTAGGCCATTGTTTGGCATAGAATTCCTGGAGGATGGGTGTATATACCTCCTTCCTCACAAATGCCCAAGGAGAAAATTGTTGATCAAAACTTGGTGAGTAAGTCAATGATCAGATACTTGATGAACTACTTTGAACCACTAAGGCTCAATTTTCAGCTTTGCCATTAATCCCATTAAGATGAATGGCATACCTTTTTTCCCCAGCTTTGCCATTAATCCCATAAAGAGGAATGGCATACCTTTTTTCCCCAGCTTTGCCATTAATCCCATAAAGGAGAATGGTATTGTGTGACACTGGTGTCGCCGCTGTACTCTGGGGTGACTTTGTAGTAATGAATTATATCAAATATTGGTAATTAGTTGTGATACAAGACATCTACAAGTGCCAGTGAAGAGTATGGGTCACTGGTTATATATGCATATCTGCAACTGTTAGGCCGATATACTGGTACGCCGCCAAGTTGACTCATAGCCCCCACTCAGTTAATGGATTTTATGAAATAGATGTACAACAGTTATAAATAGGCAAACAGAGGACAAGACATAATCATTAGATTATCACTTAAGATTACAGTAACAAATGAAAGAAATTACATTTCACTAATAAATATGTGAGATTGAACAGTTAATAACAAGAATTTTAATAAAATTTAACAATATTTAGAAAGAATGAGTAATATACATTATGTCCTAGTTTTCATCATAATGCCAAACGGAGCAAGTTCAAGCCACACTGTAGTCACATTCATGATCATGATTGTCTCAGTGTGCTGGAGTGACATAAAGCACGCTAGTAGACTCTCAATGGGACATGTCATGAAACAGTTATCCAAAGTCCACATTGAAATCAAAGAGAAAAGATCAAGATGAAACCAAAAACTCTGAAACACAAGTAATTGCAGAGTCTAATGTTTATCTCATGTGGGCAAGAGTCATCAACAGAGGTCACTGTCATCTTCCATGTTTTCACCTCCCTTGAAGACTGAAGATTTACAAGTAGTTTTGTGTGTGTTAGTAGACACACATTTTCTTAGAGTCACTTACCTCCTCTAATGCATCAGTAGGCAACATTGAATACACAGGTTTAGAAGTAACCAAAGGCTAAATTCTTAAGCCAATCACTTGCATGTGTACTGTATACTCACGTATATATGCCTTAACATTTGGTAGTAATCTCTGAATGCTATTCCCTTCACCTAGCAAACTATATGGAATAGGCAAGTCACTCTCAGTAGATCAACCCTTCTACCATATGATTGTCCCTCTATGAAGTTAGAATGAAAATTGTTATAAATTATGACCCAGTGCATTTGCTAGTGTTTATGTTGTTAATTTCTGTCAATTGCCTGAACTGTATTGGTTGAACCATTGCACCTATTCTTACTGTTGCTTGTAATTTCCCCTTCACATTCACAGGTCATGTCTGTCCTTTCACTCTTGCAGTTTGATATATCAGTATTTTATTTTTATATATTGTGGTAATTACTATTAATTTTGTGATATATTTTACTTACTACTTATTTATTTGTTTAAACCATTTTAGATACCATATTATTGAAACACTTTTCTTAAACAGCATATTGCAATAAAGTTTGGCTAGGAATATTTTAATATTTTGTAAAACAAGTTATAGATAAAATAATGTGTTATAATATTGCCTCTAAAAGCATGAATTTCAGGTAAGTATATAAGTAAATTATTTTCCTCATACTGTATTTGTTGAATGATTTTGCTCAGTTTACCTTTTTTAATTTTTATTTATTTTTTGGAGGGTACAGTTTTAGTGAAGTGATCTATGTTATGCCCATATTGCCATTGCAGTTAGAGTCTAATGTTTGTGTACAGACAGAATCTGACAGACAACAGCCAAAACTTGATTACCTTGGATGATGAACTCCGACAGACTACAGCACGAGTGCAGAAGGGTAACACTGAGATAGCTTCTTTACGGGAAGGTGTGGAACACTTACGCCGGCTTGCCAAAGAGTTACAGGCCAATGCCACAGACATCCAGGCTCGTGACGTGGAAGGTAAGAAGTCACATTTTCGTGACAGCTTTATTTGAAACAGTGTCTTTCATTTATATTTTCAGTTTTAAAATACCATTTTAAATGTGTCATTGTTTCGTCATTGTTTTCATCATTTTGTTTTAACAAAATAAAGTTGTGGTTTTGTTTGTGGGTTTTTTTTTTGCATCTTGCTAGGGGCTTTCAACATCACCAAGGAAGCCGAGAAAAGGTCTCGGGAGGCTCAGCAAGTGGTGGACAGCTCAGAGCGTCATCTTTCTGAATCTATGCGAATACGTCAGCAAGTGGAGACCCTCATTAGTGAGGGCCAAAATCACTTTGATAAACAATTAAAAGAAAATGAACGCAGCTTGGCCAACTTAGACAGTGATGTTACAGGGCTTAGCCACCGCATGGCTGATATCAATAAAATGGTTTGTGGATTTTTCACCTACTATTCTTAATTTTAAAATTATTGCAATACTAATGAGATAATTGTATTATTCGCATTAATAATTAGTGCTTTTTCCATGTCAGATCTGAGCTTATGACACCTTATGTTGAAGTTTTTTTTAGTGAGCATTGCTTTAGAACATTATTAAAATTGATGTTGAGAATGTGGACAATTATCTTGAGGATGAAGAAAGCAATAGTATTGTGTAATATTTCATCTGAGATGAAGATTTTGTTAATCATTTAATCATTTAACTTTGAAAAGCATTTTTTAATATTTTAAGCATCCTGACATTTGTATTGTCAAACAAATATACACATATTTTTTCTTTCAGAATTTTTTTTTTTTGTTACCAGTATAATATAATAATATAAAACCCCATAAAAAAATAATAAATACATATTTGAACATTTTATCTAATATGAATTTTGAAAAATTGCAACCACTATAAATAGAACTTAAGAATGATTGTACATTTTTAGATGTCAGTCGTGTTCAGTTTATCATTTGGGACTTCATTTCACTTCAGTTCATTTTCTTAGAATGAGAATTTGTACTAAATTTAATAATTTGAATGAGTAAATTAAAAAATATCCCTGTTATCAAAGCAATTCTTTGCTTTATAATAAAACAATGCCTTTGTTTTTTTTTAACCATGCAAAATTCTGTGCTTTAAAGATTTACTTAAATAAAATCTGTTTGCTTTTTAATATAATAATAGTTTATCTATATTGACTATCAGTAAACATTTTTGACAACATCAAACATACTTGTAGCCAATTTATGTGTATATGCTTATTCAAATTCAGTCATCTGTCAAACTGAACAAGATTAGAGCCCTTGCAACCAACTTGGCTTGTCCATCATACAATGAAGAGTGTGTATGGATACACATAAGCAAAAGACAAAGACAAACAGCCTTGTGGGGAGATAAATGAAAGAGAGCTCACAGACAGTTGATCTCATTAGTAGTGTCCACTCCATATCATTTTTACTTTGGTACTGGTTGATTATATTGTTTTGTTGGTTTAAATGCTGGTGTTCCCAGCCTGTAATGTGGTTGTAACACTGGTGTTCCCAGCCTGTAATGTGGTTGTAACACTGGTGTTCCCAGCCTGTAATGTGGTTGTAACACTGGTGTTCCCAGCCTGTAATGTGGTTGTAACACTGGTCTTCCCAGCCTGTAATGTGGTTGTAACACTGGTCTTCCCAGCCTGTAATGTGGTTGCTCAAAGCAGATTTGAAAGAGAGCAGACTGGCATAGATTTACTCAGGAGAATGATCTGTGGGGAAAGTTGAGAACTTCATGCATGATTGTTTTGAAAACAAAATTTATTAAAATTCTTCCATTAAGGTGTGTGGTGGTGCTGGAGACCCGTGTGATGGTCTCTGTGGTGGTGGAGGATGTGGACGGTGCGGAGGAGAGAGCTGCGATGGTGCAGTCACTAAGGCAGATCAGGCACTGAAGTTGGCTCAAGATGCGGAGAAGCTGCTTCTGAGCAAAGAGAATGATGCAAACACTTTGCTGGCTGATGTGAGTTGGTGTGATTTTATGTCAGTCATTGCATTATATTGATGAACTTTTTTGCTTTTGCATTTTTGTGCATATGATTATTTGTTATATTGTTTAGTGCCTGAATTATATCTATTAATCTGTAATTTGTGTACAGTTTTAATTTAGATCTGTACTATTACTATAGAAAAAGTATTTGTTGTGTTGTTTTGTTCCAGCATTATATCAAATTGTATATATTATGTATTTGTTAACTATTTTGTTTCTGAATTATTTCTATATAATGTTTCATTAATTTTCACTATTTTAAAATTTTCTTTTAATGCCTTTATCATGTTCTTTCACTATCATTATCATGTCATATCTTATTTACAGAGATGACAATGTTTTACAGGCTTGTTTATTTCTCTAGATGTATATTTATTTTACCATTTTAGTATCATGTACTTTTCATATTTGCAGAGATTGTATTTTTCCCTGACCTATTTATTTCTATAGATCCAGATATCAAGACAGGTGTCTGCAGAAGCCAAGGTTGATGCTCAGATGGCTTATGAGAAGGCACTTGAGGCCCAAAACATATCTGAGAATGCCCGGGCTAGCATTGAAGAACTTCTGAATCAGATCTCAAATGTCTTAAGCTCTGTGCCAGCCAAACCTGATGATGTTGAGGCTGTGAGTTTATTATGGTATTAATGCATTCTTGTAAAGATGTAAGATAACACTGTTAGTTCTGGTGTAAATTAATAAATGAACCAAAGAAATGAAATTTAATTTATTAATGAAGTTAAAGTTGATATTGCTTATAATTCTCAGAGTTGCTTAAAATGTACAAGAATTTAATGATTAATCATGAACTCATTGCCATTGAGTTAGGAAAAGTTTGTTCTACATATTGATACTCTGTTGACCTTGTGAAGTATAAGACTTACATTGATACTCTCTTGACTTTGTGCAGTATAAGATACTCTCTTGACTTTGTGCAGTATAAGACTTACATTGATACTCTGTTGACATTGTGAAGTATGAGACTTACATTGATACTCTGTTGACATTGTGAAGTATGAGACTTACATTGATACTCTGTTGACATTGTGAAGTATAAGATTTACATTGATACTCTCTTGACTTTGTGCAGTATAAGACTTGCAACAAGACTCATGCAACACTTAACTCTTTTTTCCTGCAAGTATTACCAAAGGAAGAGAATTGTATGAAATTAGTATTCAACAATTTTTTTCTATGCAATTTGAGTTACCATTTCACCCTCTCCCACCCAACCCCCCAAGAAAATAAATTGACGAGAGTTAGTGAAGAGAAACATTTGCGACAGTCCAAGATGAAAAATTGGCTGTATGCAGCAAGTCACCTAGATAAACTTTACTTGAGACAAGAAATAAATTTCACCATTAGTATCTGTTCTTGGAAAGGTAAATGAGAAATTCATGGATTTTAAATATAATATCTTCAAATAGCTAATTTTAATTTGTAAATGGATTGTGATGGTGTGATAACCATCGTTAAGTATTACAGTCTTATATATTTTCAAGTTCTTATCCTTTTAATGTGGACGTATAATAATCTAATTTTGTGTAATTATTTAAAAGATTTAGTCTTATTGTAAACAATTTTAATCCTGTTGTATCTTTACATGACATTTATTTGAAACTGAATGGCTTGACTTTTTACAGATGTTCTTCATGAAAAAAAATCAGATTCATATAAAAAAAAAAGTAAAGCAAATTTATCATATGTTTCAAATAGATTTATATATTCTTGCTTTTATATTTGTCATTTTTGATCATAAAATTACAATATGATTATGAATTCTAGAAAATTATATCAATATATATTCATAATAGTATTAAATACAATATGATTATTTTTTTTGTTTGTTTAATCCAGTAGATTCTTGGTAACTTTGGTAATTGTGCATTAATATCATATATTCATTGAGGGCATATTTGCTTTCTAAATATATATATATATATATATATATATATATATATATTTGTTATTATTAAAAGTTTGGCACTGCTATTTTCATTAAACTACTAAAATTGCTCTAGGGAACTGGCTTTTCAAAAAACATTACAACATTAATGAGTTTCTATTTATTATTATTTTTGCTAAACTAGCAAAATTGCTGTGGTTCTTGGGAGCTGGCTGTCCCTAAATATTACAACAGTAATGAGTTACTATTATTTTTTTTAATTTGCAAAATTGATGTTCTTGGTAGCTGGCTTTTCCAATATATTACATCAGCGAATTAATATTTATTGTTATTTTGTTAAAATACAGCTTTTTATTAGTCTTGGAAAATATAGCACTTTTAGCTTTTATTGTTTTAAACCATAAGTTTGCCCCTGTAATTCTTTAAAAGTATCTATTTTATATTTCCATGAAGTCATTTTGATGTGTACCTAATCGGATTTAAAAAATAAAATGTTTTAGTGAGTTTAAGGTCTTACCAAAGCTTCTGCAGATTGTGAGTCTTGCTTTCTTCAAGTTTAGATTGCTTATTTATTTCTATAGACAGTTTTTGTTTGTCTTGAAGTTGTACCTTAATTCTGTCTTTTATTTTGTGCAAGATTGCCAAAGAAGTTCTGAAAATGAGTATATCACGAACCCCAGAACAGATTCAGGAGCTGGCAGCGAATATCAGTCGCACTGTGCAAGGGCTGGAAAACATTGATACAATCTTGGCTGAGACTGAAAGCAATAGAGCTCTGGCAGAAAGGTTAAACGGCAGTGCACAGAACGCTTCGTAAGTTTCTGTCAGCAAAACAGTTTGATCAGAAGTCTGTCAAAGTTACCTTCAGGATTTTCTTTTATGTCAACATTTCTGAGATAAAGCATTTGGGTTTGCTTTTAATAATTATGTTTTTGATAAATTAAATGTGATACTGCTACTACATTAATTAATGCAGGATGAATATTATTTTCCTGATATTTTACTGTTTCTCACAACCGACATTTTTGCATTGAAGGGCATTATTCATAATCTGCAACTATTAAATGCATGTGTATTTCATACTATTTACTCCTGTCATAATAACCAGCTATGTTATATATTAATTTTGCAAAAGTGATCATTTAAAATAGATGATATATAAAATGGAAAAACTGCCACAAAATCTATTATTACAATACTTTCAGAATTATATTCTGTTTCTCCAACTTTGCATTCTTTTTGGTCATTAGCAGTCTGTTATCAATTTCTGTTAATTAAAACATTTTGCCTTGGCATAGTAAATCACCATTTATATATATGTTAAAGTGCATTCAGTATATGTTAAACTATTCTGCCTTAGAACAGTTAATCAGTGTTTATGTAGATATATTGCTTTCAGTATATTGTTAAATCATTCTGCCCTCTAATAGTTAATCACTGTTTATGTAGAGGTTATATTGCTTCTATTGTATTGTTTATGATTTTGAAGGATGAATGCTAGGAACATTTTGGATACAGCACAAAACGTGCGAAAAGCATTGGAAGATGCCCGCTCGGCCCAGGAAAAGGCAGAAAGGGCAATCAGTCAAGCTCAGAGTGATATCACTGTTGCTGAGACAGATTTATCCACAGTAAGGATTATGCCTTCTTTCATTTATCTTTCCTCGTTTTTCTTTCTGATTACATTTCGTAATGGGTTATTTTTCATGTTATTTACATATATTCATTCTCTCTGGATAAACAGAAAGTAAGAATTTTTAAAGCTAATTCAAATACTTAGATTTCACTATTAAGTTAATCAAATGACTTATTTAGCACATTTACAAAAATAAATGTCAAAACTTTGTAAAGACCTGAGTTTTAAATATACATGTGCCATTATGTACATTGGCGTAAGCAACAACAGAGGCTTTTCTAGAGAACCCACTTCTCATGTATACTTTTCATCCATGCTTTTTATTTCTTACACATATAAAATTACTTCAAGGACTATAATAATCCGGCAGAGGTTCACTGAAATGTCTAATGTTTCTAGATGTGTTGTAGTGGTGGCAACAACAGGAAAATTTCTAATGTGTCTCTGGACAGTTTTACTTATATTCAGATCTTTTGGCAAAGTAGAATTGATTTGTTAAATCTATACGAAATTAATTTTAAATCGTCACAGTGATGCATGTAATTGTGCTTTCTGGCAAAGTAGGAGGGATTTACTAAATCTATAAGAAACGTTGGGTTTTTTTAATGGGCAAAGACACACATCTGATCAAGCCTCCTGGAAAAGTGAGACCAAATTTGTTAAATCTGTAAGAAAATATTTTTTTTTGATAGGCACCAACAAACAGTGTGTGATACAGGCACGCCACTTAGTTAATGAAATGATGATTATTATTATTAATATTAATTCATCTTTCATAACTAATTTCACATGATTAGAATATTAATTTTATTTTATTAATGATCCTCCAACAGACACCACTTATCCTTCATTTGGCGGATATTTTGGCGTTGAAAACGTTAGCTCTATTCCACAACATAAACCAACATTTACAGTCGATAAGGTTTCCATGAGTGGAAAACTTCTTACTAAAGGAGAAGACAAATCCGACTTTTAATCGATATTTAGCGAGTCTCCATCCACCCACTTTTTTCTCTAACATAGATTATCAATATCAATATGCGTAAGAAGATCAATAAAATTTATTAAATTTGTTAAATTTATTATATATCAAATATACATATGACAATTACAATGAAATAGATAACTTGACATCAATATTCCACAAACCCACGTTCGGATAATTATAGTTTACACAGTCTCTCACTATATTTATATATAATAATAAAAGTACAGTTCAACAATAGAGTCAATACAAATCACAGGTTAATCCTATCAGAATAGAAATGGAGTTATTAGAGTTAAATGTGTAAATTTACCTGACCTGGATTAAGCACTGCTTGACAGTCTTTCACTTGCTTTTTCAACAATGTCACAGTGTCAGCTCCCACAGTCTTTCACTCCCTTTGCAACAATGTCAAAATGTCCACGCTCAGCATGTGTTCCCACCATTAAAAACTCGTGACACGCTGCTATATTCTTGAATGTCTCCTCTCATGCCACTCCTTCATGTATGACATGATTTCAGTAATTCTGGTAACTTCACTGCACCAGAATTCTCCAGAATGTACCCAGTTTATTTTGCTCTGATAATGTACAGCGTACTCCCTTACACTTACACATTTGCAACACACTCTGCAAGTTTCCCATGCTTTCCCAGTCACAATCAGTGAACAAATGAAAGGTAGCTGGGAATTTGAAAGTTGAGCTTGAGATTCCACTTGAGACTCACAGCTCAAGATTGAATTCACATTCTCAGGGTGAAATTCAAAACCAACAAAAAAAGAAGGCATTTGATCACTGCAACCTATAATCAAGGAGCAAACTTAACTTTTTTGTATATATCACAATATAACTCCATTCTATCTGACACTCCATTCTCAAATTTACAATTCCTGCAACAGTATTCATTATCCCCATGCACACACATGGTAAAATAAACACAGTGTATCAAACAATGTCACTTTGCACTACGCGGTGCAGCTTAGTTCAAACATTTGTTTGAACTAAGTTAAAAGTTAATTCACATAGTACATTTCTACGAGAATACAAGTATAATATATCATAGTAAATTGCATGAAATGTTTCTAAGTCCATTTTCTCTCAATCAGTCAGTTAAACTTACCACTCAAGCTAATGACTGCCTTCAAGCCGGACTTCTACTTCAAATTCAAAAGTGATTAAGGTGTAACATTCTCTACAGCAAGTAAACTCCATAAAAACTCAGCTCATTGGCTAGTCTCATTCTCATAAATAATAATCATTGGATAATAAGAGACTGCTCACTCAGTTTCCATTAAGTCAGCGAATCTAAAATATTCTTGCCTTAGGCTGTTTACTTCAAACTCAGACACTTTCAAAATAACACCATAAGGAGAGCCCAAGATCGGGTCAGTCTGACAATTTAGCAGTTTATATAACAATTATATCTAAAAATAAGGAGGAGCAAATTTACTCTGTCACACAGTGGTGTGTTCCAAACATTTCTTAATTGAAGATTGTACAAGTAATATGAGAATCCAAATATGGGTTTAGTAAAATGCATTAGAAACTGCAGTAACATCAGTATGACCAGTCTGTAATAAGCATATTGAATTATTCAATCTCCTGCATCATGACATTGTCACCATGCCATCCTGCAGTATTAAAACTTGACATTGCTTGAGATATATGAATTGTGTAATATTTGTCCTCTCTCAAATAGTTTCACGCACTTATACTTTAAAGGGAATGGAGATGTGATCGGAAGTAGAGCTATTCAGAAACAGAAAAAGTATATTGTATTTTAATCCATTTGTGTGAGTGAGTGAGTGCGTGCGTGTGTGTCATGTTGATAGGTATATGTCTACTCTTGTTATTCTCTGGGTCTCATGTTGATAGATATATGGCTACTCTTGTTATTCTCTGGGTCTCATGTTGATAGATATATGGCTACTCTTGTTATTCTTTGGGTCTAGCATTGATATATATGTGTCTACTCTTGTTATTCTCTGGGTCTAGCAATGATAGATATACGGCTACTCTTGTTATTCTTTGGGTCTAGCATTGATAGATATATGGCTACTCTTGTTATTCTTTGGGTCTAGCATTGATAGATATATGTCTACTCTTGTTATTCTCTGGGTCTAGCATTGATAGATATATGGCTACTCTTGTTATTCTTTGGGTCTCATGTTGATAGATATATGTCTACTCTTGTTATTCTTTGGGTCTAGCATTGATAGATATATGGCTACTCTTGTTATTCTTTGGGTCTAGCATTGATAGATATATGGCTACTCTTGTTATTCTCTGGGTCTAGCATTGATAGATATATGGCTATTCTTGTTATTCTCTGGGTCTCATGTTGATAGATATATGGCTCGACTTGCTATTTTTTGGGTCTCATGTTGATATATGTAACATAAGTGTGGTGGATGCCTCACTTGTGCAGGCTGTATAAAAATGTAAACAATCTCGATGTGTGGAAAAAGAATTATATATACGATGGTTATTTTAGTAGTTAGTTCCATTTCATGATATTATGGTCTTAATGAAGAATAACTTTATACAGGTACAGATATTAATCTTTGTTTTCATATCAACTTCATTTATTAATTTAAACAGTTGCTAACAAATGTAAATTTATTTGCTAATAAGTTTAACTCTTATGTACAGTTTGTTCTATGCACACGGAGTGAAAGTATGACATTTTCACTATAAAAACAAAGTTAAAATAGAGTTTGTTGTTTAAAACATGGAATGTCTCCTATATTTCATACCTTTTTGTATTACATATTTGCACTTTATACTGTTAAAAAATGTGTGTGTTTTTAGTTTTTAAATGATATTAATAGGTGACTATTTTTTACAGATTTTTAAATATTTCTCTGTAGAGAATTTAAAAGAAAAACTTTACAAAATTGCTTTGCTGTCTGGATATATTAATGATGTCATGTTTTTATTTATATGATGATATCATCATTTATACTATATTTAGGTTATATTTATTTATAATATCATAAAATTAATGTCATGAATACAAAGACAAGGTCATTAAATAATTTCATAACTTTATTATATCGGCATTAATGACTTTCAGGGAAGCTGTCTGCTTACTACTGTTACAAAAATTGTATTTCTGCAGATTTGTATTAAACATTTCATGGGAAAATCTTTGTCTCTTTTTGTCTTTTTAATTTGTGTTTTGATGTGCTTTTCTTCTAGATTAGCACTGAAACATCATCAGCCAAAGATCTTTCTGAAAGAAATGTTAATTTATTGGACGTACTGAAAGATCGACTGGAGAAACTACGGGCTCGCTATTTTGCCAATGAAGTTGCTATCAAGAATGCTGAAGATACTATCACTAAAGCAGAGAAGACTGCTGAAGATGCTGAAGCTGTAAGTTAAGAATTATTCATTTTACAGTGATTAGGATCTGACTTGTATTTGTAGTTCTTATACAATGATCTGGATCTGATTTGTATTATACTTCTTTCTAGGGTGATCAGGATCTGATATGTCTGTAGTACATTTATAGTGATTAGGATCTGATTTAAGTTTTTAGTACTTTTTACAGTGATCAAGATCTGATTTATGTTTGTAGTGCTTTTTACAGTTTTGATCTAATATATAATATATGTTTATAGTTCTTTCTACAATGATCTAATATATGTTTGTAGTGCTTTTTACAGTTTTGATTTCTAATATATATATGTTTGTAGTTCTTTCTACAATGATCTATGTTTATAGCGCTTTTTACAGTGAACACTTGTTTCATGCACCACATTGACAAGCAGTTCTAGTGTGGATAAATGTTTTGTTTGTACCACTGAAATATTTTGTTCTCCTTTTACAGAAAGCAAACATTTTGAAAGCCAGCTATGATGAAGCATCCACTATCCTCAACAGAAAATATGCAGACACTTCTGATGCACGTGCACGAGCCATCAAGATAGCTGCTAGGGCCAATGACATTCTCAACAGAACGACCCAGCAAAAGAAAGAATTAGAAAGTAGGAAAAAAAAAAAAAATAATCTTTTTTTCTTTTCAAAATTGAATGCAGCAACTTCACTAGCAATCATGTTGAAGATCAAAATTCTTCTCTCTTTTTCTTTTATTCTAGGTTTCAGATAAGTTTGGTTCACTTTATTTATAGAGCAAAAGATGCAACTTGCAATTGAGTCATATGAAAAGTGACCATTTTGTTTAACCTGAGTGAGACTTTTCAGTCATTGGATGGAATCTTATTAGTTTGCAAATGATGTAGAAAATCTGTTTTTTCTGAATTATTAATTTTTGTTTATTTTTCATATTCATTGTAAAAAATTTGTGTTTTCTTTCCATTGTGATATTTGATCCATATTGGCTAGGTCAAGGAAAGTCATTTTCAAACTTTTGAACCACTTGATTGATATGGGTGTGTCTGCTTCAAATGTGTTATTTTCCATTTGCAGTGTATAGTTTCATATTTTATAGATGCTCAAAGTAAACACTATGCAAGCCCTCCAATATGGACAGATGCTCAAAATAAACAATATGCTGGCCCTCTAATACAGAGATGCTCAAAGTAAGCACTATGTAGGTTCTAGAATACAGACAGATGCTCAAAGTAAGCACTATGTAGGTTCTAGAATACAGACAGATGCTCAAAATAAACAATATGCTGGCCCTCGAATACAGAGATTCTCAAAGTAAGCACTATGCCAGCTCTCCAATATGGACAGATGCTCAAAGTAAACAATATGCAGACCCTCTTATACAGAGGTCACCAACCTTTTTGATACTGAGAGCTACTTCATGGGTACTGAGTCATATGAAGGGCTACCATCTTCTGAAATATAACAAATTTACTTAGTTTGCAGCTGAATTGTGCTATTTTTAGAAAGGCCTGTGGGCGACTCATGTGGTCTTTGTGGGCGACCATGGTGCCCGCGGACACCATGTTGGTGATCCCTGCTCTAATAAGACAGATGCTCAAAGTAAACAATATGCAGACCCTCTAATAAGACAGAAGCTCAAGGTAAACAATATGCAGACCCTCTGTTAAAACAGATACTCAAAGTAAACACTATACAGGCTCTCTAAAACAGGCAGATACTCAAAATAAACACTATGCAGGTACCCTATTACAGAGATGTCAAAAATACAGTGCAGTCTGCCATGACAAAATAATTTTCTATTGAGACACATATTCCTGTGAAGATCAAATTGGTTTATGACTCAACAGCTGCATTAAAATATGATATATATGTGCATGATAACTGCCTTAAAATATAGTACACACATGCTCGCACAATAACTGCATTAAAATATAGTACACAAATACATGATAACTGCAGTAAATATAGTACACAAATGCATGATAACTGCATTAAAATATAGTACACAAATACATGATAACTGCATTAAAATGATATATGCATGCTTGCATAGCTACATTAAAATATAGTACACATATGCTTGCACAATAACTGCATTGTGCATGCCTTTGCTATGGAAACAACCACACTGTTATAATGTGCTCATTGCATACCTCTCACTTTCTTAGAAGTCATACTATGTGTCAGTTTTAGTCAGTTAATTTTTATATATGTTAAATAGTGCAGTATAAGTGTGTATTATACACAATGCAAATAATTTTATTTTCTCTGTTAACAAGTGAATGAGAGGATTGTCCAGTCTATTTGTCAGTGATCCAGTTGAATGCAGACTTTACTAAAATCAAGATTTATATGATTATCATAGATTGAGCTGCACTGGTTATATAGTCTACTTATATGCAACTGTTTCTAATTATAACCAGTTTGCATTGTAAAAGTTGGCATATATTTCTGCTCCTCAGCTAGGTTTATTTTAAGTCAAGAAAGAGTTTATGAAAGATCAGATGTTGCTTACTTAATTGAAGACAATTTTCTTGCTTCAGAATCAAAAGTCAGTTTTTATGATAACCCAATAGGTCTGTAGGTTGGTTCAAACTACTTATCTGTAATATTCTTTTGACTCATTGACATGTAAGTCAGAAATGTTCTTATATCTTACAATAATCATGCATAAATATTTTTAGTATTTTTCTGGAAAATTTTATTTTGATACTATTAAGCTAAATTTCATCAGCTTGTGAGCTGTATTTTAGTCTTTTGTCAGGTTTCATCCATGTTCTCATTCTCCTATTAAATGCTAAGCATCCAGTCTTGTCAGTTTTGCAAAGTTTCATTCATGTACCCATTCTCTTTTACATGCCTATATCAGTTTTGCCAAGTTTTATCCATGTTCTCATTCTCCTATTAAAAGCCTAGGTGCCCAGTCTTGTCAGTTTTACCAAGTTTTATCCGTGTTCTCATTCTCCTATTAAAGCCTAGGTGCCCAGTCTTGTCAGTTTTGCCAAGTTTTATCCATGTTCTCATTCTCCTATTAAAGGCCTAGGTATTTTATTTAGCGCAGAAAGTCACGTGAACAACAGAGTGTGAAGAAGGCATAAGTTATAACTTTCTCTAGATGTATAAGGTGACTGTTTAGGGGGGAAAAAAATTCCATACTCCATATAGAAATGGGACAGGTTTGATGAGTCGTGATTTTTTATATTGAGATGTGCATCAAGTAAGAGTTGGTCATCATACAGAGGCCATAAGTACACATGATAGTATGAGTCCATTTGGGTACATATGAACTGCCTACCAGCATACGACAGTAAGAGTCCACTTGACTGCAGATGAATTGTCTATGAGCATACATGACTAAGAGTCTACTTGAGTACAGGTGAATTGCCTATGTGTATACATGATGTATGTCCATATGAGTACAGATGCCTGCTCTTGGACTAGGCAAGCTGCAAGAAAGGACTGTGTATTCATTTTAGAAAATAATGTTTCATGATTTAAACACCATGTTTTATAAATATTTGTTTGTACTTTCTGCCAATAAATGTTTTACATTTTTATTGATTTGTTTTTTACAGCAATCCAGCTGAACATAGGCAACAATGAAAAAGCTCTGGTAGAGTTGTCTCTCAATTTTGATGAACTCAACAAACGGATGGACCAGTACTTGTTGGATATAAAAAACAAAAGCGATCATTATCGAACCTGTTGAAATAAGCTATAAGCTGTAAATGGGATATGCCTTTAGGCCATTTTCTTCACAATTTTTTTTGTATTTACTGGTATATTTACTATGCAGTTGGTTAAGTTTTAATTTCAGATGCATTATCCTTAATGGCAAGTTTGGTTTATTCCATTCTCATCATTCTATATCACATAAATACATAGATTTGATTTGTTGGGTTTTTCATGTCTACTATTTGTATCTTCAGTTTGGTTAACCATCTTAAATTTTAAAAATGGATATCTTCATTTTTAAATTACATAGTAAAATTTATTTGTTTTTTTTTAGAAACGTTGAGTCTCGGCATAAATCACTTTATTTAAACAAATTAAAAAATGAGTATTTATAAAATGAAAAAAACTTTAAATAATTTAATTTTGAGATCTGACAACTTACAGTTAAGAGTTATATGGTTTTAGACCTCGGGGATTTTTATCTCCTATTTTACTCATTTTATTTTTAAATGGGTGAAAGTAATTTTTTTAAAATTTGAACATATTTGGTGACTTTTACATTGCAGTTTTTACTTCTTAGCCATTACAATTCACATTTCCTTAAAAAGGTAAACTTTGAATATAAAGTCTACAAATAATTGCTCTGAATTTAAGTTTTTCTATCACAACATTTAAAAGTTTTAATTTTACAATGACTTTTAATATTAAATGTATCTCCTTTTTAATAATAGTGAATGCTTATTCAAAGGGTACTGTTACAGCATTTAAAAGAAAATTCATTTCTGTTATTAATCAAGCCTTGCTACTGTCTTATGAAAGAAAATGTGTTAAAGAGTGGTTGAGTAATTTTGATCTCGGTAAAAACTGATATATTTATTTGTTTTAAAATGCAAAACTGTTTTAACTTTTGATGCTGTCTGCATCCACCCATGAACACTGAACCAAATATGGTGCTACATCCATTTGCTTGTTGACATAATACTCAGTGGCTCCTAGCATTTGACAAGATAAAAGCTGAATCAAATTGAAGTTTGAAATTGGTAGGAGCTGACTTCTCAGGGCAGTGCTAAGCAATTTAAAAGAAACTTTTAAAAAAGTCAATCCAGAAAAATGTTGTGTATTTTGAATATTAGACACACTTGTACAAGTGTTTATTGTTTATGTATTTTTTTTTTTAATGTGCACCTCTTATTTCACTGGTAGATGAGATTTTAAAGTACTATCTTAGCTGAGAGAAGATTTGAGATAGTGATAGTGAGACTGCTTAAACATTAGTGTAGGTTGATTCTCAGTTAATTTGTGTCTTTTTGTGGGTGCCACTTATGTTTCCATATAAACAGTCCCAAACTAATAGATAAAAATTAAATAAAAACCCAACTTTGTATATTTTCCTCAATTGCCTGATGAACAATTTATCTGTTGCCAGTATATTTCCAGATTTATAAACAGCAGAAATGTACATTAAAAAAATATAATTCTGGTGTCATCCTTAATAAGATATTTTCCTTAGAATTAGTTGATGTGATATCCTGGACTTTTCTGTATTAAATTTTAGTGATTATATATATATATATACTTTATCAGTAATTGTTGTAATGTATAGAAAGAAACAACAATTTCTTGCAAAGACTAAAGGGAGAATAGACTTATTTTTGTATGTAAATATATAGAAACAAAAATATTTTATTGTAAACATTATAGACTATAGATTTACAAGTTTCTGAATTAGATACTCCAGGTCAAATACATATGAAATCATGGCAGAGGTTGACATTTTATGCTTCAGTCAGCTGAACAAAAAATGCAATCATTTCAAGTGACATGAACGGCCTAATCTTTCACATGCTGGCTGCAGAAAGTATCCCTCCCACATACTCTTCCCGTTCTTTGTTGTTTAGTTTATTTTATTTAGAGTTTTCATTATAGGAACATTTATCTGTAGAAAATATTGCCAAAATGTTGCCTTCTATAAGCGGTGAATTAATGCCAACTATATTTTATGTATCCTCAATATTTTTTTTTATATTACTTTTTAAATACTTATTTATGCTCAAATTATTCGCTCAGACATACACACACTTCCATCACTTGTGTCTTGTTTTGTACACCACTTAGTGTATAATTATTTACTATATGTATATTATTCATTTGTATGTACACATAACCTCAAGTGTTTTGTATGAATTTGTATATGTTAAATAAATGATATAAAAATTGTAATATTAATGGATATATTTGTATTACTTTAATTTGTGATTCTTATTAAATTTGTCTGTTGAATACTAAATTTTTTTTATAACCCTATGAATTCTCCCAGCATTCCAGACATTTTTTTGCATTTGTATTCAGTGTATGTATGAAATTATTTTATTAGCAGAGAGCATTCATGGATCTTTATATTCATGAATGTAGAAAGAGTATATAGAATATATCATAAAATGGTGCAACTCTGCATGTCTAACTACAAGCAAACTTGGAAAATTAATTGGCTTGTAGGTTTGTTCTTTAGCGACTGGTACATCTTTTAGTAGTTACACACTTTCATTTTTTAATTTATGAATTCTTTTCTTTTTGATTTGTAACTTTCACATCTGAAACTTTTGCTCCTAAAGTAATAAATCTTTTGCACATTAATTTTAAATTAAGTTTCTTTCATCTCTTGTAATTAAATTTCTTTCATTTCGTAATGTGCTTTCTGCTAGAAATTTCCACAGATAACACCCTTGCATTTACTAGAAATTTCTGTCATTATTAGGAGTAATACCATTGCACAATAAATACATTGTAGAGCTAGTCTTTGAGTGGTTGTATAGTTTCCATATTTAGGCATGCTGGACCTCTTTAACAGACCGATACCTTAATGTTAAAGAGGAAAGGTTACTAAAGTAGTATTAAAACACAAACATTATGTAGCAAAATATGTATTTGACCAGTCAGATTTTCAATTAACCCCATTTAGTCTGATTATTTTACCTGAGAATTCAATGTGATATCAATTGTTCTCCTTAAGCTAATTTATACTTAATATAGTAATGTAAAATTACATTTATCAGTTCTTTTCAATTAATTCATTTAAATTTGTTTTAGGGTTGACTGAAAAAAGAAGGAAAAAGCAAACAAAAAACCCCCTTTATTGTGTTACTAACTTGGCATGCTAAGTGGCATTCTCAACACTCAAATTGTCTACATATGAGATATTACATGTAAGATGTTCCAAACATAGTACAACACCACCAGTTTTTAAAGAAACTCTGCCATTTATTCATAATGAAAGCATTATGTTTAATGTTAAAATAATTTAAATGTTTTATGTTCAAGAAAATAATTTTTAAGTTCAGTAATGTGTAGTCAACAGCATTGATTTGGTTGTTAAGATGTATACAACACTCATTTTCAGAACTCTGAAATTGTACTACTGTAGTATCTGCTATCTCTTTTCCCCCCCCCCCCCCCCCCCCCCCCAATGGATCGGATAAATTTGGAACTGAAAATTAGAATTAATCAAATGAGTTTTATGCCAAGAGAACAAACTACTAACAAAAATGAATAATGATAATCTTTACTAATAAAACTTTGTGTAAATTAGAATTAATCAAATGTGTTTTAAGCCAAGAGAACAAACTACTAACAAAAATGAATAATGATAATCTTTACTAATAAAACTTTGTGTAATCTCATATGACTGTAATATAAGAAAACATTTCTTTTAAAAGAAAAAAGCATTGAAATGATAAAGTTTAGCAGAACAGAGGCAGTTGCATACAGTTAATTTATTTTCTGTATGTGCACCCATAACAAATATGTGTTAACTGTATGCTGTAGGTTTTGTTCATTAAGAGATGTATAATGGACCCCACTTTACAATTGGTTCAGCATACATATCACATCACTTTAGACTCCTTATGGGTATGTAGAATTGGATCTTGATATAAATGGACACATATATATTTAAACAAGTAAACAGTAAAAAGAATTAAAAGCATCACCTTTTTATACCTCTCTACTTATATAAAAGCGTGCAAAACCAGAATAGACAAAATAAATTAATACTCAGCAAGTTTGACATAGTCAACTTGATTCCTACACACTGGGAACATGCACTCTTATAAGCATGAATGGATTAATCGTAATTTATGGCATCCAGATAACCCTGGCTACTATAAAGCACAAGATATGCAGAAAATAAATTTCCCCAAAAAAGAGCCCTTTTGTCAATCCTTACAAATTTATAATCCCTTTAAATAATAGAGAATGAACATGAAGAGTTTTAGTGAGTGTAACAAAGTGAGTTCGTGTAATTTAAAAAAAACAAACTACTTCCATTAGACAATGAACATGAAGGTAGTTTGAGTGAGTGTGGCTAGATGAGTTCATGTCAAATTATTTTTAAAATGAACTACTTCCATTTCCATGGTGTTTAAGTTTCTTTTTACCGGATTGCTTACTACTGTCAGAATTCTCTATACACCAGCATTAGGCCTTAATGTGTGTCACGTGTCCAGTTTAGGTTTAACGACTCTGTCCTAGTATAGATTTTTAGGTATCAATATTGGTTATTCTCTAACAATAGTGACAGCTGGATGGCCTGACCCATCTACTACGAAAATGCCAGATTATTCAGGCTATTACTCACTGACACATCACTAGATAAATCAGTTGACTTGCCAAGCTAGCACTAGCAGTGTTATCTTCCCCTTTAATTATAAATTAAGAATTATGATTCTTTCCTTCGGCTCGGCCCCCAGCTAGCTTACAGTTGTGCTACAATTATGTAACAATGGGTAAAATAACAAATAAATTTAATAACAATTCATAATAATAGAAAAGTGAACATATAATGATACGTGGATTATTAGAGTCAATCTATCCTGTTTAGCCTGAATTCTGAATGGCTATATATATATGCTTTAATACAGTCCTGTTTATAACCAGGTTTATAAAGTAGTTGAAATGTTGCTGTCATCTATTTTGACCAGCGCGGTTCTGATGTCATACGGCAGTTATCTCTGTATGGTCACTCCAATGTCGGACTCGACACCTGGCATAGTCCTCAAAACATTTGGCATCAGATTCTGAAGATTCCAAGCTTAAGACTCCAAGTCTAAGCTCCAAGTTCCAAGTCTAAACTCCCAAGTTTACCACTCCAGGACCGGCTGTAAATGAATAACATCATTCTACAGTATCATGTTACAATAAGCAATTATATGGGTTTTGTGGCGACAGCGATAGATTACTCTTTACAATCTCCACTAATTAGCTACAGCTAATTCACAATTCCAAATCAATAAAAATATCTAAATGAACAAATGATTTAGCTTTACAAATGTATAGCTTCTCAATACAATATATTTTAGCCTGTGGTTCACATGATGCTTATTAATGATCATCTATTCACTGTTAGCACTTTCCCGTAAATGATTTTAACAGCGGAAATATAGCAATACACACTTGGTTATTCTATCTTGATCATTTCTACAAAATGTATCAATTGTTAACTCCACTTAGCTTCTGTGAAAAAAATACATCAATCATTTAACAATTTAGAGAAGTCAACTATATTTACCACTATGTAAAGTCGTACACGGTCTAATGGACATGATGGCTTCCCCTGGATATGGGCACACTGTGAATGAACCTGAGCGTCTAAGGAATTTCAATTCATTCACATGTATAAATGAATGACTCTAGGACAGCTGGCGGATTAACACTATGTCACGATATGGACCAAATATGGACGTTTCGTATCCAGTTAACGGCCCTTCCCTCATCTCTAGAGCGACCTACATATTCTGAACTTGTAAACAGGTTATTGCATCATCTGAATGCAAGTTGCCTAGTGGAAGTGTCTTCTCATAAATTAAATAAATACGATTAATAAAATGAAAATAATATCTTCATAACTCGGCACAATTTGCCTAAAATTCCCTGACAATGTGTAAATACTGCTTTCTGAAAACTCTTGTCAATCATTTTATCAAAAACCCTGTAACCAATTAGAAACAAATAAACCTCACTTAAAGGTGACTTTGAGCGGTGAGTCTGCAAGGCGGATGTCTGGTCTCAGTGATGGTAGGGGTCAATTTAGGAGTGTTCAGCGCATCATTGTCTCTGGTCTTGCTCTTTACTGAGGGGGTTTCCTTCTCTGTCTTTAACAAGTTTGTCCACGTTCATCTTAGTTGAGAGAGTCCTGGTGACCCTTGTACAGAATGCCTATGTCCCTCTTTTCTGCTGCCTGCTTCGCCTATGTCGCTAACACATCATAAAAGAGCCTCTTGTCCTTTTTGGCATTATTTTTAACTTTCTTGTTCATTTGGGTAAATTTATCTCGAAGAACTTTCTTTTCCTATTCGTTCTTGTTACTGTTGATCTGTTGCTTGATTTCTTTTCTGTTCTTTATCAGCTGCCATGTGTTACTGGAGAGCCATTCCTTGGTTGTCCATTCTCTTGCCCAGCACTTCTTGGCATGTGTCTGTCAATGTGTCACTTAGGGAACTCCAGTGTTCTTCCAGGGGTGTTTCTTCGGTCACCAAGTTCAAGGCTTCAAATCTGTTCTTCAGGGAGGTTGAAAGTGCAAGTTCCTTGTATGACAATAATATGCCTGGTCTATGAGAACCTTATTTACCAGCTCTATGGCTTGTATCATGAGTTCCTTGTATGACAATAATATGCTTGGTCTATGAGATCCTTATTTACTAGTACTAGGGCTTGTATCTTGACAATAATGTCTTGTGTATGAGATACATTTTTACCTTTAGTAGGGCTTGTATCTCAAGTTCCTTATGACAATAATATGCCTACAAGATCCTTATTTACCAGCACTAGGGCTTGTATCTATGTGGCAATAATATGCCTTGACTATGAGATTCATATTTACTACCACTAGAGTTTGTATATCTAGTTCCTTATATGCCCCTAATGTGCCTTGTCTGAGATCCTTTTTTTTTTTTTTAAAACCAGCATTAGTGCTTGTTGTCTTGAGTTCCTTGTAAACATGTTTTGGGGCTTGTGTTGGAGAAAGCAGTTTTAGATTTAAGACTGAATTCCCTTTCTTGTGTAGAAAGCTTGATGTCCTGAATTCCATATCAGAATTTGGCCTTATATCTTGAGCACCATACATACCAGCACTGGCATAGTAGGCTTTATTTTGTATTTGAGCAACATAAGGTGGAAAAGGAAGTGATAATACACAAAACACTGTGCCAGAACAGGTGCATGGAAGTAACTTTCACTACTCCATTAAAATCAAGTATATGTTTAAAAATGCCCCAAATGTGTGTGTAATAGAAGTGTTCTGTGCAGCATAATAGGAGTAAACATTTACTAGTAGTCTGTCTTGTGTTCTTCAACAATGTATTGTATACAAGTCTTTATGATTGGTTTCACATCAAACAAGCAGCTTCTATGATTTTTTTGACACTTCTGTTAACACATCTGCAGTCAACATGTTGTAGCCAAGAATGGTTTATTATGAGCAAACTACAGTTTAAAGGTTATCTTGTGATAATACCGGTATACAATTCAATAAAAGAAAGATCACTCATATACAGTCTGCAAGCATAAATGTATTTCTTCATAAAATTGAAAAAACTGAAAACAACAAACAACCCAATAAGAATCGTGTCTTTAAAATAATGTTAACCCTTGCAATTTAATACATTAGAACAAGGTTACACATCATCAGATGATAAAAGTCTCATTAAATATTCTGAAAAACAAATAGGGCACAAACTATTTTATTGTTTTATAAACTGTTAAACCAGTGGTAAACATTAAAAAAATATGAAAAAAGTCTAGGTGTGTCCACTAAGCACAGAATCAAAAGCAAAAGTGAAAAAATATAATTAGCATATACTGCGATTAGGGTGAGGGTCCATAATTATCAATTTAAAAAAAATTCTGCCATAATCTGGTTATCAAAAGTCTGAAAGCATGCAGCGATTTAATGAATCTTGACAAGTCCAAATGACAACAAAGAACTATAAAGGTAATGATAAATTTCATTAGTTCGCAATCTCGAAACTGATCATTGATCAATTTAATATTTTGTAGCAAGGTAATTTTGACTGAGGGATGATAATTTCCCCCTTATTCTTTCCCCAAAATGTCTGTTTACTTCTCAAGGACTAAACATTATATTCTGCACTTTATATTCATCAAAATTATTAAAAAATGTTTTTATCCCATATCAAATATTTGTCATTACATCAAGCAGCATATTAAATTATATAAATGCATATAATCCCACAATTTATGGTTATTACCCAAGTAGAATTCCACCAGTTGTGGTTAATTACCAGAACAGTCCCATAAGTTAATGTAAATGAGTACAAACCCATAAATTTGGAGTAAATAAAAAGCTTAAAGATTCAATAGGTAATTTAAAATAGCTATGTAGTATTAAAAGCAACTGGTAAATGATACTGATTTTCACGTGCTCAAAGCTGTTCATTATAAAATGGTTACTAATTTTCTGTAAAAAGAGACTTTTGTTGTGACTCACATGAAGTGAAATATAGTTGAACTATATCTTTTTCAGGGTTTGTTATAAAGATGGCATGCAGTCCTGAATCAGCACATTTCAGAGTTGAAGCAAGTTCTTGCTGTTTTTTTTTTTAGTTAAGCACTATAGAGATGTACTCAGAATAGCAAGCTGTAAACACCGTGAGAGACAAGTGAGCAACTATTGTTTGAATACACATACAACAGGATTCCACTGGACTATTATCAATTCAAATTAATTTACTTGTTTTCTGACTGACTTTTGAATTGATACTAGAATATTTGTGAACTTTACTTGTTAATGACATTTTCACTTTACACGTTTCCTTAACTCATAAATGATCAATGTGCTCAGCTCATAAAAGTGTGGTTGGTAGTTATGTCTACTGATTTAACAGTTTTACTTTCTGGAATTTTCATGGTTTTGCTGTGGGTTTTTTGGTTGTGCGCATCCTGCGAGAAATTTTGCTAATGTCACAATGTGCAACAGAATTTGTTATTTGTGCTTAATAATTTGTTTTTTTGATTTGGAGGTATTTCAGTAATTAATTTTCCCTAGATATTTTAAATTAAAATATAAAAAATAATTACTATATAAGTTTTAAAGATCTCAGCACAATTTAACTTAATACTGGAGCTTTTCTTGTTATCTATGTATGCTGAAATCACTCAATACATATGTAGGACACTCCTATTTAATACTATAACTATAAGGCAAAAGACAATGCAAAACCCAAAACAAATATTGCTTATAATATAATATATAATATCTTGTCAGATAAAGTAGTTTGGTCTGGCAAATGTTTCACAACACTTAAAAGTCCAAAACCTCAAATGATTTTAATTCTGGATAGTTAATTAACTTTGCATTTGTCTAATTTTTTTAATGGGAATATTTCCCTACACCCCATTGCTACATAGATCATGAAAAATAGGCAAATTCACTTCAGATAAAGTGAATGCCTCCAACAGTAATCCATCCTGCAAATTTCTTTTTAAAAATGCCTTAGACTGCATTTGAAAGTAAACATTTTAATTTTTAAAACCAGGCCTTATATCTACACATTTGTTACTTTAGTTGGGTCATTGCAGCAAATGGGTGAATCATTGTAGGAAACATTCAGTCTGTATTGCTGCTGAAAACATTTGGTGGACTATTGCTGCAAACTGCTGGTGTGGATTGTTGTTGCAAGTTTCTGTTGCTTCTAATTCTATTGCTTATGGAGTTTCCTTCTGCTGGAGTATTCATTATCTAATAGTGACAGTTTTGTTAAAATGACTTTAATTATTTCAATATGATTTTACTAAGAAAGTTAGGGACTGAATTTATTAAGATTTGAATGTACACTGCTAAAACTAGTTTCATCTGATCGCTTAAATGTTTTTTTTTTTTAAAGCCTACATCAGTATATGTTTCATACAATTTGTTATGAATTAACCAAAAGTCATAAATGACTAACAACATAATGCAACAACCCCACCCACCCCAAATCAATAAAAAAATTAAATTAAGTATAAAACTAGACTCTAACCTTGGTTTTATTGTCAACAGTCACTGTGCCATTATTTAGAGATCACACCTTTAGAAATGACACTCTTTTTTTTAAGCAAACAATATTTTGCTAGGTTCTAAGCCTGCAATCTGAAGGTGAATCTGTAAGTTTGTCCAACAATCTCTTATTAAACTCCCTATAGTTAAAACTTATTCAAACTTCTACCCTTCGATAAAACAAATTCAGCAATTAGTTCATATTAATTTTATAAGTACCAGTCCTGTAACATACTTAAAATCAGAGGCTTGCATAAACAAAATAGATTTTTTGAGTATTTCTTTGTTTAAAAAAATATGTTTACACACAGTTAATAAAATTTAATTAATTCAAACAAATTAAATCCCATTAAAATGTGTTACTGTTAGCCTAGTCACATGTGTAGAAAAAATGACAAACTTGAATGAGCATAAAGCAGGATTATGAGAAACTTTATTTAAAAAGTACTTAGTTTGGCAGAAAGCTTATTTTATCTGTGAGTGTTTAACTGTTACTTAACCAGTTAAATCTGTTTTTCCTCTACCTTAACAGTTTTATTAATAAGTTTTATTGTTATTATTTTGATAAATTCCAACAATTTTGCTTTTTTGTGAGCATTTTAAATTAGAACATTGAATAGTTAACAATGTCAAACATAGAAAATATATATTATCAAGACCTTTTTATAACAAAACACTGTGAAATCGATGTTACCGTGGAGACAAAAAAAAAAAATCTATCGAAAACATAAACTGAAGCTAAAAGAATAAAAGATAAAAACCAAAGTGTTATTTTACATTCACTGGTTCATTTTCAATAATTATTATCTTGTAAAATATGTAGAACAATAAATATAAAAACTGACCACATCTATCAACAAAATTTAATCTCCAATTTACATGTTAAAAGTTTTTTGGTTGTTGGTAAAACTAAAGTAATACAATTAAAAGTTTAATACATAAAACAATACAAATATACATAACATTACTTGCAAAACTGGACATATTTAAGACTGGGTGTACATTTATTTTGTTTTACAGAAGCAAATTTGATAAAACTGACTACATAAATTACTGTATCAATTACTGTAGTTGTGTAGTGTTATTTAAAAAATAATACAAATGAAGCATTACATTTGCTTTTACCAAATTTAAGATTATAGTGCAAATGGAAAAAAAAAAAAAAAAAAAAAGGCCTACAATCCATGATTGAAATTCTACAAGAAAGAAAGCTTTAAACTTCTCTTTATCAGTTCTAAGATTTTATTGAAAAGGAATGCTTTCTGCTATGTGTGTACTCATCTAGTCCAGGCTAGATGAAGGTTTCAATCATAATGCCAAGAATGCATATTGACAAAGTCTATAAAGCATTCAACACAAGTAGCCAAGAAGAATCAACTGCAAAAGCAGGAACCTACTCCTTTCTGACATTTGCTCCAGAAAGTACATTCATTTATTGTGAATGCTCAAAATCAAATGTTGCAAATGTCACAGAAATTTTGCCCAAATGTGACAATATAGTGATTCTTATACAGAATTATAAATTTTGAAATATTTAGGATTACACCATTAAGCATTTAATTCAATGCCATCCTGCAACAGACCAAACATAACCATCAGACTGCTTTAAAATGCAGCCAAGTCTCGAGTTATGAACAAATTTCATTCAGAAGGATGATTTCATATGCGTGTCAGAATTTTTATGTAAATGTTCACAAATGAAACATTGGCAAAGTTATGCCTTATAACTTTTATTTTACTGCAAAAACCTCAAGCTCATAAATAATGGCAATGTGGTAAAATACTGTGAACTGTAAAACATAAACAATTCAAACTATGTAGTAAATAAGAGCATGAGTTAATGACACATTCCTATGCCTTAGCATCAGTGATTAGAGACTCTTATGTCTTTGCTATTCATCTATGTCTAAAGTATTTTGCCTCATTCATAAGTAGTAATGAACGGATGTAACTACCATTATATATATGTACATATAACTGAAATTTAATTTGAAATTGAAAATTAATAGGTCTTAGAATCAGAAAGTTGTGGCAATTCAAGACGCCATTATCTAAAATCCTACTATACCTATTTTTGAGGATTCAATATTACTGCAAGTTAAATCCTTATGTGATACTATTATATAAAAAAACTTAAGGTGCAGTATGAAACATATTGCAATTAAGTCAGACTGTTGTACATTCATCAATTAGCACACCAAATATCATTTTCATCTGGTAATTTTGTTTACTTTGAAATTATTAACTTTTATGAATTTACAACTTTTAAATTTATGTTTAAGGAGGACTCCATTTGTTCAACTAAAAGATCTATAAAGTAAAGAGTTGTCCTACTATATATAAGGATGGATATTGTGCTCAGATCTCGACATTCATCAGAACAATGTATATATATATGCAGTGTACATCTGAGTAGTTCTCTTGATATATATATAAAAGAGAAGTACTTAAATGTATACTACATCACAACCTTACAGTATACAACCTTGAATGTCAGTTTCAATGGAGTTCACAATACTTTCAGTGATAATAAAAAATTTTGGTTAGTTCAAACAAAAGATATATATAACTCTTCATTAAAAAGTATAATATTAAAAAAATAATCTTTTCTTTCAGAATAGTGCTAATTCAAATATTTGCTTAAATCAAACTATTTGTTGGGAGATCCAAAGGTCTGAAACAGCATTAATCAGAAGGGTTTTAAAAAAGAATCCCTCCTGGGAAAAAAGTTATTAAAATTAAAACTGATCTGTTAAATATACAGGTAATAATAAATTATAGAAAGGATTAAAATTAAATCTGATCTCTTAAATAAACAGTTAATAATAAATTATATGTTAAACTGTTACATAGCTTGTATCAAAGCCATAAGCTCTGGTTTTAAATAAGGACCTTTATGTGAGTGTGATCCCTTCTGTGCAGCTATGTCTGCAATGACCTCTGGGTCCCAGGCAAAATTGACAACAGCAGCTGGAGCCAAGTTAAGTTCTGCCAAAGTTGCATTGTTTTCTGTAAGACGTTGGCCTGTTGCCGTAGACAAGAAGAAAGGAAGCCAAGTAATTAAATTCTCTCCAACAAACTCTTTCAGTGATGTCAGTTTTTCGTGAGCACGGAAAACACCTTGCAGCATTACCCCATCAGGGAAACGTACCCGAATGAGAGTGAAACGATATTTTCGAAGCTCCCGCTGTTCATCGCGCTCCCGCATGGCTTTAGTGCGTAACAATCCAAGCTTTTCTGTAGCTTCTTCACGACGCTGCTGCTCCTTCTTAAGCTCAGCTGGGGATACAGAATAAAATTCATCTGGAATCTCAAATTTTGCAGCATTATTCGATGGGTAAAAGACTTTTATCACTCGGTCTAGCTGAGGTTTGATGGGTTCAGCAGTTAACAGAACATCTTTGATATTTTGAAGGCGTTCAACATCTTTAGCCATCTCATCATCCAGAATCCAGAAAGATTCTTCATGACCTTCATGAGGTATGGATCGAAGAGAAAAGCCAGCAGCTTGCAAAAACTCCTCCGTGCCATGAAGTCCAGCTATACGCTCTTGGAAAACCTTGTTGCCGATACGGATCTTGCGGTACTTGTCATCATTTGGGTTGCTAATGATGTTGTCCAGATACTTTACAAGAGTATCGATGCATACTTTAACCTTTTCTTGATTTTTATTTAAGGTGTGAATCATCAGGGCTGATGTCATCTCAGGATCATCTGCAAGACTAAAAAGAAAAAGAAAATAGAAACACTATCAAATCTGAGTTTGGTTTCTATTTAAAATCTGCTTACATTCTGACAATGTTATATTTGCTGAAATTTTTCATTTTAATATGAAAAGCTGTTCTTTATACTTGTGAAAAACAAGATCTGAAGAGCAATATATATATAATCAAGATTATGATGATACAATTAATATTTAAATTTGAAAGACATTTCAAAGTAATTTAAAAACAAAAAACAAAAATAACTGAAAAATCTGAACATAAACTTTCTTCAGACGGATAGCACCCAAATTAAAAATAAATCTATTCACATCTGATTTTGTTTAAAAATGTATACAAATTTAAATGAAACTAAGATCAAACAAAAATACACCATATACAAATACAAAAGTCAATGAAAATGAAAATGAATCAGTTGACAAGCACAGAAGGTTGTATATTCTAGTAGAGTCTGAAAGCTGAACTTAAAAATAATTAATATTTTTCTAAATTGTGCTCAGCACAAATGATTATAATTTATTTGTTCAATGGGCCAGTGTAATACTTCCGTGATTTAAAAAGTTTGACTTTAATTTTTGCATTTTGGGGCAAAAAATGTGGAAATTGGTGACTTTGATTAACCTCATCCAGTACATACAATCTGAAAGTTACAAGTTTGCTTTTACTATTAGAAGATCGGCAATTGATTTTTCTTTCAAAAATATTGGGGAATGACAGTACAATAAACAATATTAAGGGAGTGATGTCACTGAAAGGTCATGAAAAATGAGCGATTTTTGTGCTAATGGCACTAATTATCTTTGGAAGATCAAATAATTCAAATTTGTTGAGGATGTGTATGCCTATTATATACCCAAATTTAACTATAATCGGACAATCGGTTCCTGAATTATGACACTGTACAACTTTGAAAATGTTCAAATCCTGATTTTGAGTGGGGAAGGGCTAAAACAAATATCTCCAGAAGTAACAAGACATTTAAAATCTGTTTTTTATTTCTGGTTTAGAATACATTTAGTCTGATGCAGGCCAATGTAAATTGCTTCCTGATGTGTAGATATTTAAATACAAATTAAATGGTAGGAAATTTCCCAAAAATAGTGTATTTCCTTCATTGTTATGATTTTTGGTAATAAGACTTTTCCTTGTTTTCCAAGCTATCCTAAAATTATTCTAGACAGGTGTGTACGGCATTGGTGTACATAAATTTCTCAACTTACAGAATTAAATTTTGGCAATTGGTGGAGTTATTAATTTTGAAATTAGTGTTTATTTTTCATAAATATGCAAATATTTCCTAAAGTATTGTAAAGTTTTAAAAGTAACTTCAGAATCGTGCTCAGTGCACATTATTATCATATATTCGCTCATAGTCCCACGTGTAATATTTTTGAGATTTAAAAAATTCAACTTCATATTTTTGGGCATTGTGGGCAAAAATGGCTGACCTTGATTAATTTCATGCAGTATGCAAACTTTTGAATGTACAAGTTTGCAAATGATGTCCAGCAATTGGAAAATTATGTCTATTTTGAATATCATCAAGAGAATGTTAGCACAATATACAAAAGTACGCAAGGAACATCATGCATGACAGCAGAAATAGAAAATGTGCCATTTCTAGCACTAATTCAGGCTTGTGATGTCATTCATGCTTAGAACACATTCAAATTTGGTTAGAATAAGACAAACAGTTTCCAAGGTACAAAGTTGTACATGTGCAAAAATTGTGGAACCCTGATTCTGGGGGTGGGGGCTCTAAATATCTCATGAAGTACTGTAAGATATTTGAATTTTGTTTTTTATTTCTGATTCAAGATGGATTTTTCTTGCGCCCTGCAAACTTTGGTGAATTTCTGACAAGCAGTTTAAAAAAACTTTCCTTTGTGAAATCTGGCTCTTCTCGAGGGAAGAGGGTTGGTTTTGAGTTATGAAGTTGACTCAATTTTTAAAATATCAAAATCAATGTTTCTTTAAAAAAAAAAAAATCAATATGAAAATATTTGAATATCGAAATGAAACAAACATTAATCGAAAGGATGCCACACACTTATTTTCAAAGAAAAAGACTTGTAAATTTTGGGGGTTAATCAAATAAAGATGTACAGATTACATTATTTCATAACCAAACCAATACAAGTCCAAAGTTGTTGAGGTATATGCACCAAACTTTTTCTATCGATTACAATTAGTTTCAGATTGATATCTCTGATTGTTTTTTTAATTAATATTTTCCCATCTAATTTGACCTCTCGAATTAAGATCACTGGAAATTGAAAAGTCACAATGGCTGCACTCTCCCGCGTTTTCTTATTATGCAAACATTATCCGAAAGGAGCAATTACTCCGAATGTAAAAAGGCAAGTTTGTTATTCTGGTTTTCGATTTTTAGTCTGCGGATGACAGAAGTATTAAAACAATTTACAATTTTTTATCTGCTGACTACCCCAAAATTAATATGTTAAAAAAATCAAAATAAAAAAAATCAAATTGATATTTCCGCACTATTTTGACATTTTACTGATTTTCTGGACCTTTTCCAGGCCCAGAAAAGCTAAAATCAAATTCCAAACTTTTCCTAGAATTCCAGACCTGCATGGGAACCCTGATCATGATTTTGTTTCTCAATATTTATCAACTGATTTTATGGCCTGATGCAAGCAAGGTGTGTCATAGATAAGGTTAAAGAAAAAGATGAAGATAAAAGAACAGTGCGGAAAAGACAAAAAAATAAAGACAGGGTGATGATTTTCTCTGTTGCTGGTGTACTTTTGTCTGGGTGGTGGCAAAGATAAGTAATTTGGTGATCAGTGGATCATTCATCTCTTGGATGACCAGTGCAATTTTAAATATACATGTACCTATTTGGTTCCCAGTTCTATTTTTTCTTGATGTTGCTGATGCTCTTTTCATTTTTGTATCCTTGATATTTCTAATGGACTTTTCCCTTGCAGAGATGAGCAAAAGGCCAGTGCTGATGGTATAAAATTAGTAGAATTGTATCCACAATGGGTTGAGAGAAATATCCCCATGTCAGATACTGCTGCTCTCTATTTTTCTGCTGGTAGAAATGTTTTTGTTGTTGCTGTTTCTGTGGCCTTCTTTGGTTTTTCCATTGTCAATCTTCTGATGATTGCTGTCAGTTCTGTTGTTGGCTCTTTGTGATTTCCTGATATGTGGAGGTGATCTTCTTTCATGTTTTTGGCTTTCAATTTTTGTTGTATTGAGCTTTTGGTGCATCTACTTTTAGTGTTGAGTTTGATAATGCTGTCCAGCTGGTTCCAAATGCCATTTTAACTATTATAACTTCACCTAATGGCAGCTCAGGTAAAGATGAGAATTTGTGAAAAACTTGTGAATAATGCTGTTTCATCTTAAATGTGTGATGTTGCTCTACATGTACAAGTACTGCTAGTATAACAATGAGAAAAAGCTATCAACAATGACTCTCTAAAATGCCACCACAAAATAGGTTAGAAGTCACTTTTAGGACATTAAGACAATAAGAGATATTGACATCGGCATCATCTAGAGGAAAAATACATTTTAATAGTGCAAGTTGTAAGAAAATCAGACAATTAGCCGCAGAGCAATGGTCAAGACAGACGTCCTTGAGAGAAAGATAAAGATGGTAACCACACTCACAGAAACTCCATGTCTTGTTTAGCACGGACAATATAACGAGTTTTTGCTATGAAGGTTTGAAAATAAGAGAAATGGAAAAAGGGTGCTAAAAATTGTGAGTAAATCTATTACAGATAGAAACAACACAAAGGATCAAAATTTGCAACATACCCCTAGGAAAATGACAGTAAAGAATGAATAACATGTAGAACTGATGACTAATTTAATTTTGATAGTGATAAATCAATGGCAGGTATAGAAGTATCAACTATAATCTCATCTTCTTTGTTGTCAGTCTTTACTGGCATTGTATCCATTAACAGTGGATACATCATTGCTCCTCTTCTCTTCATCTTTTTCATCCTCATGTCCTGATTCGGACACTAAATAGTCAAGATTCATCTCTATCAATACAAATTGTGAAACAAAATCAACATATATAATGTTCAAATGTCACTGAAACAAAGCATCAGTCTGCAGTGGTATATACTGAAGAGAAAAAAGTAACTATAGGTCATATATATAGTTAGCATTTTAAATCTTTAAATTTCTATTTTAAAGACCTGAGGCAATGACTATCAAATGCATGCTTACTGATAAATGCTGACCTGTTTAGCAAAAATGTATAAATGTGGTTCTCCATTTCCTCTTTGGGCAGCACTTCATGGCCGATTTCAGGGCAATTATAGAGAATGCTTGTTAGCATGGGAGATCCATCCAGCACCACTTCCTTTGGACCTTCTCTTGTAGCCTGTCCAACAGCTTCAGCTTGCTCAATCCTCTTCTTTTCACTTTCCATCTCTATGCGCATGCGAGAACGCACTATATGGACATCACCTGTGGAAATAATGCAGTCTAGTAGATTCATGACTGATGGGTGTTAGAAGCCCATAATGGAATGCTATGAATTGTACTGTTTGTTATTTTTAATTACTTTATATTTATTAGTTACTGGAGATTAAATTATTAAAAAGATCTGAGATACACTTATGATGCTTGTGTATACATTGCTGGCATTGCATGTCTGGTTAAATCCATTTCAAATGTGAGGTTAAGATCCATTTCAAACCCATTAACCATTTCAAATGAGTGGTGTCTGCTGGAGAATTATTAAATAACATAAATTAAGATTCTCATCACTTGTAATTAGTTATGAATGATTAATTAATTAATATATAATCATAACCATCAACTAGGTATATATATATATATATCATTATATGTATGTACAAATATACATCACAATGTTGAAACATGAGATATTTAGTTCAATGTCTGCACATGTAACTAACCATTAAGGGATTGAAAATATGGGAACCAGCAATAGTGGGATGTTGGATCATCAACTTATTCTCAGGTCTATATCTTGAGTTTTGGCACACAAATAAAATAAAAATGCCTAAACGTTAGGTTTGGTAAATGAAATTCATAAAACAGAATTCACTGTACATCCATCTCAAATGTTAGTGACTAAGACCCATTCTCAACCCAAATCCATCTCAAAACATTAGGCCAAGGTTTATTTCAAACCCTCATCTATCTCAAGTATTTGGCTAAGATTCTTCTCAAATCTATATCCATCTTAAATTTTAGATTAAGATCCACTTAAAACCCTCATTCATCTCAAATGCTAAGATCTATTTCAAACCTAATTTGATCCTCAATGAAGTTTAAGATTCATAAACAATAAAATCAGTATTCAGTAGTAAAGACATAAAAATCTAATTAACTTTCTGAGGTTTTGCATCTGTTGAAATCTGTATTTACAGAGTACATGTATATAATATAGTAATCTCTAATCATACACAAAAATATAAAAGAAAATAAATTTTAAAAATGTTGAAATATCAACATTATTAAAAAAAAATACTACTTAAGAAGAGGACACAATTTTAATTTTAATAATCTCATATTTGTGTATACTAATTTCTATAATAACTCAGGGTTTCTTTTTCATTGGAGGGGCTGTGATATTTAAAACCCCAACTAAAGTCAGTTAATTTACATGTTAGATTGACTTACAAACTATATTTATAACTTTGGGAAAAAGCAGAAATTAAAATTACTATGTTTGTAATTAAAAAAGGAAGACAAAAGAAACTGTTAAAAATGATAACATTAAAGTGCCAGAAACTTTTCTTTTACTGATGACATATATTTTGACCAATTTTAATACTATTTGGTGTAGCATTAGCAACAATAAATTAACTCCAATTTGCAATAACATTAATAATCATAATGTAACCCAACCTACTTTTATTCTGCTTGGAGTTTAGCCTTGCTAAAGCAGCATCAGCAGCTCTGCGAACTGCCTCTTGATCAACAGGCTGAGGTCTTGGAGACTCTTTAGCCATGCCTGTTGTTGGTCGAGATGTCTGAGGTCTGCCTGAGGGCTCATCAAGACGATGTCCTGATCCTGCTTTTTTAAATTTGACATTCAATTTCCTTTTCTCAAAAAACTTTTTAATTGCAGACATTTTCCAAGCTCTTTGAAACAGAATTCAAATGCTTTATGTTACAGCTTGAATGCTGCAAAGGGAAATAATTAAAATTACATTAAGGTAAGTCATCTAAAGTTGCTTCATAAATTAAAATATGTTTTTTTAGTTATATTTCAAAATTAGCTCTAAGAAGTAATTCAAATTAACACATTTATAAGTAATAAGTAATATTTTGGGAGTATGAGCCTTGTTGTACTTTTTAAATGGTAAATTTATAATTATAGTAGGATTAGTAGTAGTCTACCCTCTTCAAAAAACCAAAAATGGTTGCATTTTGATTTATATATAAATAAAAATCACAAGTGCTAACAACAACAAAAAAATCTGGTCAACATTCACATAAAAATTAAAGATGTGGCAATAAGCAGCAATAAAATTTTACAAGTCTAATAGTAATAGTACTTTAATACTAATACTAAATAGGCACTTGCAACTCAATGAGTAATAAATAGTAATATTTAAATACTTCTAACAAAATTCTAAGTAAATAAATAAGCTGTGCATTTTATAAGCATGCACATATATATCTCCACAAAAAAGAAAAGTCAAAAAGGATTGCTCAAACTTACCGAAGATGGACTTTTCAGAAAATTACTCTATATCAGTATATGATGCAATAAATACCTAGATATATTTACTAATTTAGCCTACATATAGCAGTTCATTACGATTTGGTGAGGTTTTTTCTTATTATTTATGTTCAGAGTTCTGAATATAATTTTTTTCTGAAATTTAGGAATGTGACTTGTAAAGTTTATAACTGGCATCTAAATAAAACATTTCTACTAATTCTAGCTAATGTGTGAAGGCTGTTAAATGATAAGCAACCAGATTTGGTTGCTAAGAGTACCAATGTCAGATTGTTTGCACTATAAAATGCAATTAAATTACAAACACTTTTCCTCTTATGATAAATAACTCAAACCTAAGCAATGACTAGCTTACCATTTGGAGTTAGCATCTTCAAAACTTTTTGGCCCAGAAAGGTCCAAGCCATCTTGATAAGCACAATGTTAATAAAAAGCCACCCCAGTAAAACGTACAGAATTTTCAACTGTACGTCGGTTTCTTGGATTTCTTTAGATGTCTTGTCCAAAGCTTGCATAAAAATGTCAGTGATCAGAATGCAAACATGTGAAAAGAAATTCCAGAATGAATCAAATAATGATGTATCGTCTGTCATTTCAAGTAGAACATACGTTTATCACAATATTACAAAGGCGGACGACAAAAATCGTAATTTCCGGGATTGTGTGTATCGGGGTTAAAATAGAACAAAACGCCATCAGATTATTAAAATGTACCACACGTTATGTCAGTTTAAAAATATTCTAAAATATAAAACAAGTTGTTCATTTAGACATTTATTTGGTTTTTTTTTTCTTTTTTTTCTTTTTGCTAGCCATCACTAATTTCTGCTGATCTACAAATGTGTCTGCGCCCATTGGAGGTTGGCGCTGAATTGTCCTGCGTAACCTAAATTAGAACTATTTTGAGCTGATTTTTACTTGGATTCAATCGAAGAATTCACATTATAAATAATATAACGAATAAAGTAATGAAACAATGAATAATTCTTTATAAAAGACAGTTTTATGCTCTCAAATTAGAAAATCTATTAACATGCTGATTATTGTAGCAGACGATGCACATTTTTTTAGTACACTATTGCTTGCGATAGTGAACGCAATTTACTGTGTTGTTTTCTGCTTAAGCAATGTGTTATGCAATCAGAATATGTAAATGGTACTAAACGACACATTATTTATTGTATAGTTTAGTCATTAAACTATTTCAAGAACTTTAAGCTGGAACTTTCAGGTATAATATAGAGGCTATTTTTTCTAAAAATGTTTAAGAATAAGATACATTTAAACAAAGTGAAGCTGTTTTTCTTTATTTTTTTGTTATATGCCTTAAGAAATATTTGTTGCATATTTTCACTTGAAGATAGCAGTTTTCGTCAAAGATTAGTTAGAGCGACACAGTTAGAACAGATTCATCTTTCTTTTGGAGACAAGGCCCAGGACATAGTTGTTATGTGGGCAACAAGAAGGAATGAGGTATTTCAAATTGAATTGGCAGAATCTGCAGAATCAATAAAAAAAATAGACTGTGAGAGGACAATGTTGGACATTGAATCTAGCAATCATGCAGCAAAATATTTACATCGAGCATATCTTGCTGACTTAAAGCCAGGTGAAAATTATGTGTATAGAATTGTTGGAAAATCTGGAATAATTTCCAATGCTTTTACCTTCAGAGTTCCTAACAACACTACTGGGAAAGTTCATATATTTATGATTCTTGCAGACATGGGACTGAAATCAAAGAATCTGAAGTTCTTGACATATGAAGCAGCAATTGGTATGTATGAAGCTGTGTTTCATATTGGAGATATTGCCTACAGTTTGCATTATGAAGATGGCAACATTGGTGATCAATTTCTGAGACATATGGAAAACTTTGCTGCACATGTTCCATATATGACTGTACCCGGTGACAATGATAAATATTCTGATTTTGCACACTACAGGTAAGATAATTAATATTCCATTACATTATAAGTATCTTATTTATACTTTTTATAGAATTACATGTACTGATTATTCACAGATGCCAATTAAAATGTTAAGAAAAAGAATGATCCTATACATGCTGCACAGTTTGTATAATGATATAGTTTTTGTATTTATTATATAATATTTAATAGCATATTAATTCTTTTTAATATGTCCACCTATTCATACACATGCTAGATTTTCAGAGTTTAGGGACCATTTATTATTTAATATACTATTATATCATCCAGACTGCCACATGTGCCTGTATAGTGTAATATATAAAATACTTTTTTTGTTTGGCGGCTGCTTGTGCTTGCTACAAAAACTTTTGCGTGGAATTTTGAAACTGCTGCGCAGCATTTTCTAATGGGCTACACAGCCGCGCACCTTGGAGGGAACATTGCCCCCATCCCACCCTCCACAATACTACTTTTAGTGAAATTTTCTCAGGAATCTAAAATTGAAAATTTTTTAAAGAAAGAAAAATCAAATTTATTTTTAATAAAAATAGTATTATTCAGCAATCTCAGTATACACTAATAGTATACAGACATCATCCAAAAACAGTCACACTATTTAATCATATCAAAATACAGTTAATAAAAATATACTTACAAGAATCATCAGTCAGTAATCATTAAAGTCAGTAATCATGATTACCTAGCACTATTTTCAAAGAATCCCAATTAAATCATGCTTTCATGATATATAACAACCTTCAATCAAACCTAATGTAAATCAGTTGTGTATTGGTCTGTACTAGACATTATTGTCAAAATTATAGTAGTGAAATAAAGTTCAAATTTAGTTTCTAAAGTAAAACAGTAGACACTGTTTATTACTTATTATATAAAGTTCAAATTCAATGAATAAATTCATATAAAAAATAAAACATATTCCTTTTGCATGGATTCAATTATTTTAATTCTTATTCTCATTTCTACATAACAATATGTCAACATGTTTCTAAATCTAAATGGGATAAAAATGTATGTGATTCACAAATTTTCAACTATTCCACTGCCATTATTAGCAATAAAATAAAATCATACACTGAACATTTATTATACTAATAGTAATATAGAATAAGTACATGTAATTAAATATGGAATAGACATTGTAAGCAAAAAAATGAAAAATATAATGTGGCTTAAGATTTTAATAGTTAAGTTTTCAGAATAATTTCTAATATAGATTATGGTATTATCTATGATTAGTATGAATGATAAAATGTATTTTCTCAGATATACTATTTGTTGTATGGATAATGGAGTATGCTACCACATCGATTATTTCTTGAAGATTCAATCATTTAATTAAAGATAAATTTTAAAAAATAACTCAGCAGAGAGGAGTGACTTTGGGAGACACTGCTAATTTCCTTTGTCATACTCACCTCCATTATATTGTACTCTTTTTTTTGTGTGTTGTTAACAGCAGTGAGGGTTTGGAGATATAATATTAATAAGGATAATTTAGAAGAAAAATGATTGAGATTTAAAAAAAACTTTTAAAAAGTTTATTTAGCCTTTTAGGTCTTTTTTTGCGGGAGGAGGTTGGTTTTATTTTAATGGGGAGTTGGGGTAAAGATTATTTCATTGGGAGGAATTTTATAAATGTAATTTTCTAGGTTTTGTAGCATAGCCTTTTGAGGCTATCTGATTTATGAATCTCATTTAATAAATTCCTAAACTCATGCAGATCCTGACAGCTAGTAGAAAGCAGGTCTTTTTACTCTTAGTGTTTTTTTTTTTTTAAAACTTATTCATTGTCTATTAATAGTATTATTTACTATTTAATTGTCTATTTTTATTATTTCAATCTCAATTTTATTCCATTTATTCTTTTAAAAAATAATTCAATCTTTATTTTCCTACTGTTTCAGTGTCTGTTATTTTACTATTTCAGAGTCAATTTTTTCCTATTTTAATGTTTATTTTAGACTCTTTCAGTGTTTTTTGTAAAATTATTATAGTATCTATATTGGTAATATTTCATTATCTGTTTTTGTACTATTTCAGTGTGTATAGTTTACAATTTAAATGTCTATTTTATATTATTTCAATTTATTATTTACTAATAGTAATACTATTTCAGAATCTATTTTTTCAACATTTTAATAAACTAATAAACTGTTATAAACTATTTAAGTGTCTAGTTTTTCTAATTTGCTGTCTATTTAAAAAACTATTTTAATGGCTATTTAAAGAACAAATAATTCAGTGTCTGTTTTTTAAAACTATTTCAATTTCCTTTTTCTCTGTTTCAGTGTCTCTGTTTTTACTATTTTATTTTTAATACTTATTTTTAATTTCCAGATACAGATTTTCCATGCCAAAATCCTCGTGGCCAATGCCAGCAGAAGAACTTTGGTACTGCTTAGACATTGGACCTGTACATTTCATTATGCTGAACACAGAGGCCTTCTATTCAGATCAAGCTGATAAAATGATGACCTGGCTTCAACGGGATTTGCAAGAAGTCAACAAAAACCGTGATAGGCATCCATGGGTCATTGTTTTTGGTCACAAACCAATGTATTGCTCACGTAGTAGCCCTGATAAAGCAGAAAACTTGGAGTGTGCCAGTAAAAAAATGATCTCAATCAGACATGCTTTGGAGGATTTATTTTATGAGGAGGGAGTAGATTTATACATCAGTGGTCACCAGCATAACTACGAAAGGACATGGCCAATGTACAAGCATAAAGCATTTCAGCAGGGTTACAGAAACCCTAAAGCTCCAATCCATATTATTAATGGTGCCATGGGTTACGAGTATCACATCAACAACATTACAGAGAAAAATCCATGGTCAGCTTTCTGTCTTTCAGATCCCAGAAAAGAGCTGTACGGCAAGCTGGAAGTACTGAACAGTTCTCACCTCATGTGGGACGTTTATGCTGCAAACAACAATGAGGAAGTGGACTCTATTCTCATCATACAGCAGAAACATGGGTCATTTGGTCAGGCTGGTGATGAGGCTTATGAGCGGATGATCCAGCTGGAAGAACTTCCTGAGGCTCCCTTTCTCTGGGAGCCACCTGCAGTCAATGAAGGTGTTGGAATATTTCACTTTCAGGCATTGCATAATCTCCCTGCATCTTCACGTAGAGTGTACCTATATTCCATCTGCTTTTCTCTTACTTCTATTCTTGCTTGCTTGCTTGGTACTCCTCGCTTTCGACGGCATATTTGTAGAAGCAGATGATGATATATATGGATGAATGTTTATGTTTTTATGAACGATGCTATTAATAGTATTATTGATAAATTAATTGATTAATGGTACCATATAAAGTTAAATAAATTATGAAGTTAATGCTTTTTATTTTCCTTTTTATCATAAGAATTTAAGTCACTACTTTTAAAGTCCTTTTTATTAACTGAATTATTTTCAGACTGTTTTTCAAATAATTTGTTTGACTTTATCCCCTCTTAAGTCTCCTTTTCAAGAAACAGAATTACTTTTAATGCAACCCTTTGATGCCATCACCCTATGAAAAGCACCAATAATTTGCATTGTACATAACAAAGGGACTGAAAGATACATTTTTGAAATGCAGTTAGTAAGTGATTATTTATGACTAGGATATTTTTAAGTATTATTTGAAGAGAATAATTTCTTTAGAACACTATCATGATCATCACTCAAGTGATCTGGTCTTTTTTTTTGCGTGTTTAGTTTCAAGGACATGGCAGTACAATTTGACTTAAATATCTGTCTAAACTGTTGAAATGAAAATTTAAGAAGTTGATCCTTACAAAGTAATTTTTGTCATTGATAAAAACAATTGCAAACCAGATGCAGTTGCAGTTGAAAATGCTTCAACATATCCATATGTTTAATAGATCTCCTGCTATGGCTATTGTCAGTTTACAACACTTCATTTCTTGTTAATAGTTATGGTGAAATTAAAAAAATTGTAACTGACAACAGACACATATTCTGTTAGTCTCTGACTATGGTGAACTTCATGTACAAGTACACTACTGGCAGAAAGCAGGTATTATCTTTCCCTCTCTTTAGCTGCCTGCACTTATGAAATGATAAGCAACGCTTAAAGATTTTCTTCCATGGGTTTATTTTGTTGAAAGATCTGGCATTTTTTATTGTAAACTTTTCTCTTTTTTATTTTAAATTGCCAACACTCAGAAATATAAAATGAAGAGTATGTGCTTAAACCTTAAGAAGGAGTGTATGTGTGTGTCTATCTGTCTATCTTGATAAACTTTTGACACTCTAAAAGTTCATTGATTTTTGTGTTAAGTAGCTTATTTTGCTCTTGCAGATTTATAAGGTTGCATTATGTAATATAATAATTATGTTCTCAGCATTAACAGAAGTCTTTCTATTTATCTGTCTTTCTATCTATTTTTTAGACAAAGATATTGTGCATTCCCATTTGTCCATGTCTATCTTGAGCTGGTTGGAGTCAGAAAATAATATAGGAATTTAACCATTTGTTGATTGAAAAGCACTATTTTTTTATAGTATGACTTTATCCTTATGATAGTGTAATCAGTGTTGTCATGACTGCTAGTGCTAATCTTTCATGGCAGATAAGTTCTCACCATTATCAGACTAGTTCAGACAGAGAAGATGCATTTAGTAGTGTTATAAATGTGCATTGTACACACTTAAAAAAAAAATAAAAAACTTCATACTCATAAAATTTGACATTGAGCACACACTATACTATGAATCAAAGCAGCATTTTAGCAAGCAGTTGATGGGAAGGCATTGGAACATTTGTATGTTTGACTGGGAAAATGTATGACAGGTGAAATCCAAGCTTTCGGGTCTTGATTACTGTACCAGGTTAGATGTCTTGAAATAATCTTACAGCTGTAGGTAAAATAACTGAAATGAATTAAGATTCCTGCCAGTAAAACTTGCAAGATGGGGGCTGAGTGGGAGAGATAGTAACCCTACTTACCCTAAACTGCTGTTTAGGTTATTGAATTATTATTATATTAATCAAATAGCATCCCATTTGTATATAATGAATTATTAATCAAATAGCATTCCATTTGTATATAATGAATTATTAATCAAGTAGCATTCCATTTGTATATAGATTTGAAAAGGTTTTGATTATTTGTATAATGTATTTCTAGCATACAATTTTTGGACATATCAAAATTCCACTAATCTATATTGGTTGTGAATCATTAATAGAATTCATTCCTGAAGTAAATAATTTCATTTTTTTTTTAATAGGTGTCAGTTACAATAGTTTCTATCATCTAATTCTTGGAAAGATCAGCATTTTAATATCTTTAAACATTTCTCATTTTAAGCAAATGTAAACATTTGAGTCTTGCAAAATGTAGTTATGACCGCATGCTCTGATCATTACCCTTTGCAAAAAGCTGTGACAAAGATTTTATGAGCAGAATTCCTAAGATTTTTGGGATGACAGTGGTTTAATTAACAATCTGATATATTATGAAAATAGTACTTTTCTAGGGTTATGTTTTGGTTACTTATATGGTGTACATACCTGTGCTTGTTAACTGGATAGCAATTGAGAAATCCAAGACTTGCATGCATTGTGCCTATCACTAGTATCAGTAACATTTTGTTTCTCTTTTTGCAAAGAGAGTATCTAACTGTGGTGGAGAAAATTTGCCTATCTATGTTTCTAAACTTAATTGTTATATAAATTATTAAGTGTCAAAGTTAACCTGACATTGGGCACTGCTTGTACTGATATTTTTAAGTGTCAAAGCTGGAAGTAAACAACTCAGATAATGAATGCGCTAGACTTGCTTATGTAATCTAAACTGGTTTTCGATGAATGAGTAGTTTTTATTATCCAGTGATTAAGATTTACAAGAACAAAACAAGCCAATGGGCTGAGGTAAAAAGTTTACTTGCTGTAAAGAATTCTATTGTCTAATCACTTTGAATTTGGAGTGGCAAAAAGTCCGGTCATGAAAGACGGCCGTTAGCTTAATGGTGATTTAACTGACTGATTGAGAGAGAATGGACTCCCAGTTCATAATATATGGAAACTGTCTTCTTTGATCCTATTAATATTGTTATGAAAGCAATAAGACATTTCTAGCTTCCTGCTATTCTTGATAAATAAAATAAAATTATTCTAAAATCATTAATTACTAGTGAGCAGTTATAGAAGATTTCTTTGCTTGCTTGGTCATTTTAAGATTGAAATTTAGCTTTTCTGTTAATGACACAGCTTTGCAAAATTACAGGTTTGATTTTGAATGAACAGTGTCATGCACAAACAAAACAGCTGTAGCAAAGAACTGATGAAATCTAATAAGCAATACAGATTAGGGTGAATAGTATATTCACTATATTGTGTTTCAAAATTGTGAAGTGTTATAGTTTGACATGATGTCACAACTTAGGATTATTAAAACCAAAGTGAATTTAAGAATAAATGTCAAATTCTGAAATAAACAACAAATGCTTTGTTGCTAAATTTTCAGCAAGTGTTTAGTTTTGTGACTATTTCGTGATATTTTTTTGACTGTTTTAAAAGCTGAAAGAATCAATAATTTTGTGACTGTTTCAAAAGCCATAAGTGATATTGTGACTGTTTCAGAATCCGAAAAAAAGCGATATTTTTGTTACAAAGGTTGTATTTTCAGTTTAAAGATTTGTTTTTTTAACTTTATGTGAACAGAGCCATGTTTCTGGAGAATAATGTTTTTCTTTTCTTTTCTTTTCTTCTGATTATTGTATTTGTATATTGCATTTTTCATAAAATATATCTTGTATTATTAAAATGACATATTTATACTTTTATGAGATTTTGCAAATTAAAAACAAGCTAAAATGAACTTCTGTGGATCATCTGTTTGTTGTGTGTATGGGAGAGAGTATGGTGTGTGTGTGTGTGTGTGTGGGTGGGTGCGTGCCTGTTCATGTATAATTAATGTATGATGATTTATATGAAAATATACTTTTTAGCACTTTCTTTAGAATTGTCATTTAATATATAACAAGTCAAAATTATATTGATTTTTTACATTACACAGATATTTAGTCTGTGTAAAATCTGTCAATTTTAGCTACTGTTTTATATACTAAAATTGGATAAATAAAATACCAAAATACTACAGAGTGTATTTATACAGTTAAGTCTATGTACATTTAACATTAAAGTTAAAAGTCTAACTATGAACAGATGTCAGAGCTTTCATTAGCTATAGGCTATTTAAAAAAATATACACAAAATTATAAGGCTGCCAGACAAAAAGTCACATGCTGTGTCATTAAACTTGGATATGCTTTAGAGAGGATGTGTTATTTATTTTGTCCAAGACCACAGTCAAAAAGATGTAGTTTATAAATGTAAATTTGCAAAGAGCATATCTTAGTTTTTACCCCTCTAAAGGCTACACAAATCAGGACCTAAACGGTCAGGTTGTTGGCAAATGGGAGAGGTGCTTAGGGGATTTGCTCTGGTGGAAAAAGTTCACAGTCAAAGAATGCCAGGTTTCAATAGTGAGGAATATTTTTGACCTTCATTGCAAGAGAAATAACTCTCCTAATACAAGTGTTAATATCTGAAATCACTAAATTAGTTAGAATGCATCTCAGTGAAATTGTTTCAATATTTTCTTAAATGTATACAAAGTCCAAATATACTTTGTATCATATTTTTGTATAGTGAACAAAAATCTAAGCTCTAAAACTTTCATTTATATCATATTTTTATGTAGCGAAGGAAAGATCTAAACACTAAAACTTGCATTTATGTCATATTTTTCTTTAGTGGAGCAAAGATCTAAGGTTTAAAGCTTGCATTTGTATCATATTTTTGCTTAGTGAAAAGAATATCTAACCTCTATAACTTGCATTTGTTTCATTGTTCTATAGTGAAAAGAATATCTAACCTCTATAACTTGCATTTGTTTCGTTGTTCTATAGTGAAAGGAATATCTAAGCTCTATAACTTGCATTTGTTTCATTGATCTATAGTGAAAGGAATATCTAAGCTCTAAAACTTGCATTTGTATCGTTGTTCTATAGTGAAAGGAATATCTAAGCTCTATAACTTGCATTTGTTTCGTTGTTCTATAGTGAAAGGAATATCTAAGCTCTATAACTTGCATTTGTTTCGTTGTTCTATAGTGAAAGGAATAACTAAGCTCTGAAACTTACATTTAAGTGACATCTGTGATTTTCTGCTGGATGACACATGACACACATAGGTAACACAGAACTAGTGTTATTCATTAGATTCATGTGCACATTGACTATTCTCTATATAAATAGAATGATGTCAATAAAACTTTCTTAGAAGTGTAAATATGTCATGCAATTCTAAAAAGTACAACCATGCAGGAGTTAACTTTTCTTAAATCATAAGACAGACTGAATTCCAGATACTGTCTAATGGTTAAGATATGGAATGTATATTTATTTTTTAAAATTGACCAAACAGAAAGAAACTACAGACGTAATATCTATCAAAACAGAAATTTTAACAAAAGCTATGAATGTCACAAGTGACTACAGTCAGTATACATAAGTATTTCATCTATTCATAAATAATAAACTTGGTAGATATTTTACAAAAGTTTATTACCATTTTTTATACATTTATAATTTGCATGTGCTGTTTTTAATTACACTACTTCTGATTTGAAGAAATCATACTGTTTGGAACATAGGGCAAATTTTAAACATGTGACAATGAAATATATATATACATTTTGTGGGGTATTTTGTTTTTATAATGGGAGCACATTTTAAAGGGTTGATATACAAACAAAAATACACAAAGCAAAAATGTACAAAAGCTCTTAGCCAAAAACATCTGTAGTAGTAAAGTACTATGTAGTGAGGAAAACAACAGATGTTTAACAGAATGTCAGAGGTGTTGATGCCACTTAGCACAAGCTAGTCGCATCAGCAGACTAGTCACTCACAATACACAGTTTTCCTAACACCACATTCAACAAACTTTTCATTTCCTATCTCTCAGGAAATTAGTCATTCTATAGCAAAACATGATAACAGATATCATTTACAACAAAACCCAAAACACTGTCATCAAAAATATAGTAAGGGTACTCCATGATTATGGAATATGATGATTTAGTCACTTTTATTTTGAATTAAGACAGACTCCCCCCACCTGCTCCCATTTCTTCTGTATGCTGAGCTAAACATTAGCATACAAAATCCAAAGCCAGAAATGAAATTAAGTTTATGGAGAAAACTGTAAATATATCAACAGTCACAGATAAACACTATTAGTTTTTATCTTTGACAAACACACTACAGTATATTCAAACACTGATAAAATAAATTATTACATAAGAGAGTAATGTTATCATTAGATCATGTGTAAGAAAGTACATAAAAACTGAAACCATTTCAAGTAAATACAACTTTAAAAATGTTCTTCTGTTTCTACAGTTCTGCAATTAACTTGGAAAGAGGAAGCCAAAACTGTAATAACATTTCATCTCTTTGCTATCAAATTTGTTGAAAAGGTGGAACTATCTTAAGGAAAAGGAATATTTCAATGATGAAACAAGGAAGATTAAGTTTCTTGTTCTTGTTCAACAAAAATTCCTAGAAAGGAATCCCATGGTGAATTAAAGTTCTTGACAGTATGTGTCTTGACAGGAAGAATAATGAATAGAGAAAGATGTAAAAATTTGAAGTGATCAATATTTAAATGCATCAGCTCTGTACATGCAAGCCAAAGAAGGTACACATGAAAAATATATCACATTTGAGATCTATATATCAAAGAAATAATTTCACATAAAGGATTATCTGGCTGGAATGACAACTGAAAATTGCAAGGATACATTCTTTAAATAGAATGATGTCGATAAAACTTTCTTCTAAGAAAGTGTAAATAAGTCATGCAATCCTAAAATAAAGTAAAACTTAAAAGACTTATGGACAGACAAACAATAGTGCTTAATATATGTAAACAACATTAGACATCTTTAAAACATGTTCTTAACAAAAATAAAGTACAACTGGAATTTAAAGCAACAGGAACACAAAAACTGGATATATCATGTGGAGAGCAAATACAGATCTGAATCTTGGTCTCAGTGCTGTTTAATTTAATCTATTTTAACTGCTGTTTAATCAATCTATTTTAACTGCTATTTAATCAATCTATTTTAACTGCTATTTAATCAATCTATTTCAACTGCTGTTTAGTTACTCTATTTTAAATGCTGTTTAATTAATCTATTTTAACTGCTGTTCAAGAATGTTTTGTGTCCTAAGTTTCAATACTTATGATTTGTAACTGTAAATATAAAAGCATAAACAAGGTGGTAATGACATGAAATTAATAGCCAATATGAATCAGGCAAAATCATGTGCAAATACAGAGTTCAAGCCGAATTAGAGAAATTGCAATTAGAGACCCACTTCAATCCAACTATGAAATTACCACCATCACATGAATGCAATGGGTTAGATTTTACATTTGATAACTTTAAGGCTTAGTTCGTGTAATGGAAAGACCTGTTTTTTTTGCCCTAAAGAATTTCAGTACTGATATTATGTAGTCTTGTACAATAAAGATGTGTCACTACTGATATTATGTAGTCTTGTACAATAAAGAGTGTCACTACTGATATTATATAGTCTTGTACAATAAAGAGTGTGTCAGCTACTAGCTGATACATCTCTATCTTCCCAATTGAAAAAAACAGAATAATCTGCCATGATGAGAAATTCAAAAGTCAGATGAAGTAACAACAACACAATCATGAAATAATGATTTCTTTTTTAAAGGACCAGTCCCTAATGTGATCATAACTTCAACACACATCACACATACCATCATAGATAATTTTAACGCATAACTATGGGTGTAATTAGTCAAGCAAATCAAACAGCACATAATATTTTGACATTAACTTTAAAATACACATTTCATTGGCAATATGCATTTTTAATTTACAGAAAAATCTGTCAAAATGGCAATATAATGAATTATATCCCTTTAGAGATATTCTGATTACACAAATTGTTTTGAACTTTGTCAGAATAAATAGATTTCCATAATCATGAAAAAAATTAGAAGAAGAAGAATAAAATAAAAGAGGTAGTGATGTATTTAAGTCACCATTCCCAGTTTTCTTCTATACCCAACCAACATAAAAAAAAAATAATGACTTGATACAGACACAATCTCATAAAAATTAATCTTAATCTTTAGCTATTAATAAAATATGGATATTAGAAATAATCAGAATATGCACACAATGTGGAGTAGTGATATAAAATTATTACATAAACATTATTTGAATGCAACATTTTATTAAAATTCTCACTCATTGTTGCTTGAATTATCCTAAAATTAAATTAATAATCTTTTATATTAATATAGAATTTAATTAATAAAAAAATTATCAGTTGAATTTTTAAAGAAAATGCAGTCAACAAGTATTAATTATTGCTTGCTTCCTTATATTGTTTTTAACAGACACTTTAAGAAACATTTTTTATTAATTAGTGCTTCATATAAATTAAATTTAAAGCAATTTACAAGTGGGATGCAAGCTAATGGTGAGTGGGGTGAGAAAACTCCAAATACCACAAATGTGCTTTACAAAGACAATGACTGCAATCAAATACAGTACATATAGAATTTAATTTTCAGTGATCCTCTGCATCTTATATTCATTCCAGATTAAAATTATATACATGTAATTTCAGTGTGAGAAACCATTCAGTATTAACTCCATAGATATGAATCAGAATATTCACACAAGCATACACAATTACATTTAAGGGAGACAAACTATACATTCAGATAAAGTTTGTTGTGTTTGTAAGGGCTGATGTGATGAATTTGGAGCTGAAAATTGCATAGCTAGCTTTGCAAGTGGCCCACAAAGCTTTTATATATCTGAGCTTGTTGTTATGTTGACTGTTTCCAGAAACGAAGGTTGATCACTATGGTTGAATGGTATGTGCATATTTCTTCTTTTCTTTAGTTGTGTAACTGAATGTAAAGCTTAGTGCAAGATATGTCTATGTTAAGTATTAGATAAGGTAATTAGGAGCATTTGGAACTCATTTAAAATGCACATATTTTATTAATATGTACTGACCTCCTGAGATAATTTTAAAACTAAATTGGTTAATCTGATTTTCTGGTTAATTCAAACAATTCTTCTGCTACTGTGCATTCTGAAATAAGTAGTTTTCACTCTATATTATTTCAGTAAAGACAATCAACAACAAAATCTTGAAATTTTTTCTTATTAACTAAATTCATTAATGTGGATTTTAAAATGTGTCAACACTAACAAATGCTGATCAAGAGAAAGAAAAGATTGTACGCATGCATGTAAATATTACACACAAATTGCCAAATCAACAATTACAAATGTGGTGAAGGGTAATGTATTAGAGAGTGATACAAAGGTCATTATATACTTGAATTAGAGTGCTCAGTTTATTTTAAGAGGTGCTTCCCCAGTTTGATAAGATGGTTTATTTATACAACTCATTCATTTTTACCTTGTTTATAATTTACTGCCTTTCATTTCTTCAACAGGTTTTGATTTCATGCTGAATAAAGATTTTAAACTACAATTTAGTTTAAAATGATATAATATATAATTTAATATATTTCAAGGAATTCCCTACAAACAATCATTCTAAGAATTCCTGTTTAATGAATTTCTCCCTAAAATAGTATTTAATGAAATTCTAAGAATTGCTCCATACAACAGTATTTAATAAATTTCTAAGAATTCCTACATAAAACAGTATTTAATTAATTACACACAATAGCTTTTCACCTGTGAAGAAGTATCTTTGCACAGCAACACAATGTCCATGTTTCCACCATTCAAAACTGTGCTAAAATCCTGGAATTTTTTCAAGTGTGCCTCTTAATATCAATTATCAGCATTGATTGTAAATCTGTGGTCTCTCATCTAAATGGCCTTCAGTAATGGGAAGAGTCAAAAGTTATACAAGATCAAATAAAAACTGAATATAGTGGAGTGTCCAATTTTGTTGTAATGTTTTTTCTCCCAACTCCTGGGCAATAAATAATCTGCACTACTGAGACCAATCAAGGTACCCATGTCAGAAGCCCAAGTAAAGATTATATTGATTATTTTTTCTGGTCATGAAGGCACTGATCACTTTCAGATTTCAAACATTGAACCAGCTTTGTTGCTTTTAAATATTACATATGGCTGTTCATCATCAATGACTTGAAACATTTGCCAAATCAACTCCCATTCCCCCCCACATTAACGTGCTCACTGTCTTGGAGTTTGGGGCTAAAAGATAAAATATAAATTTAAATTTTGGTAGCAAAATTGGATCTTTTACCATATTCACCATTTGTGGCCCCATACAAATTATGGCTACTCCCAGATGTGGCCACATGCAATTTATGGCTACCCCTGAAGCCAAAGGCCAATGAAATTCTTTATAGGTTTATAAAAGCTGAGATTAAAATCTTCAATACAAACAGTGACAATGAATATTTTGCAGATAATGCAGTTACTATCTGCTCAAAGCTAATGTGTACATTAGATTTCTTAAAAAAAAAGAAAGCAGAAAATTGTAATTTTAGCCCTGCAAATACAGTTACTTTTTATATTTCTCATGCATCTAACATTTGATGTGTATATACAAGTGAATATTCCTTTTTCTTTTTTTAATGGTTAAATATTAACAGATGTTATAAGGACTTTATTTATTTCAGCACTATACCAGTGAAGAAAAAATCTTACAGAATGTAAATGGATGCTAATTATGGTTTGAAAAATGCTACGGCCTATAGTTTCCAAGTTTATTTGCCAGCTTCCATTATGTCACAAAAAATGATTGCTATGACAACACTTAAAAAAATATATTATACACTTAGTGTCTACATGTCTTCATATTCATCATTGTATAATAAATTGAGATTAAATTTTAGATTACAAGTACTATTTTAAAAAAAATACTCAATTGCTTCATTCATAAAACATATTTTTGGCTAATTGAATTTTTAAAAATTAAAACATCTGTTGGTCCCAAGCATTATGAATTAATTGAATTCCACGGTATTGTACCAAGCATTATGAATTAATTTAATTTCACGGTATTGTACCAAGCATTAGTGAAGATAACCTTTTGCAAATGAAATCAGTCATTAACCAAAATGCTGGTTAACAAAACTTTTATTGCATATAAAGACATTTGAAAATTTTATCTGAAATGTTGCATTTTTGAAATTAATTTAAGTAAATCTTAAGAAATCTATTGGAGTTTTTACAGGTTGATGTGAACAATAACTTCTGAGTGTTAAAAAAGGCATACATTGTTAAATTACTTGTTACGCATCTTACAATGTTCAGCATTGTAAATTAACATTGTTTAATGCACTACTTGAGACATAACAAAGTTTATTCCCTCCATAATCCCTGACAAGTATATCAATACTATTACTATTTCAGACAAGATTAGCTATACTAATAAAAAAGTCAAACTCTGTTACCTTGTAAGTAACTAACTAACTATTCAACTATAAAGCACTAAACATGAACAAAAATGTACACACAAACACAGGAAACAAATTTATCTCATCATAAAACATCAATTTTTATTTAGTAAAAATCTAAATGGCCAACGAATTATTTTCTGATTTGTATCTAAAGCTCTTCCTAAGCTACCATTTCTGCTGTAGCATATACAAAATTTATTCATAATTTATAATTATTGTGGGATTTGTTGGCTTCCTGCCTTTCACAAGTAAAAATACAAATCTGCAAAAAACAGAAAAGGCAGACTAGATGACCACATCCCTGAGAAGGCTAGTTGCAAATAATAAAACAAGCCAAACAGTTCTCTCCACAAATATTTTCATCATATTGCACAAGATAAACTTGAAGTCTTTCAGGTACACGATGTCCAATATTTTGTTTGAGTGGTTTGCTGATCTCAACAGAATGATTTCTATACATATACATATATATAAATAATTCTTGTAAATGCTTAAGGATTAAAACACATGAATGAAGTTTATAAAATAAAACATTTTAAACAAGATTCAATAAATATAAAATCAAGTAAATAAAATGAATTGATTAAATAAAAAAATAAAATCACCTAAGTATCTAAGTATACTGTACACTGTATGGGGAAAAATAGGTGTACAAGTTTACTGAAATACATGGAAATAAATACCAGTCTAGTTATTTATATAAATAATTCAGTCATTTCGATCAGTAATTAGTTACAAAATTACACATCCACATGATCATGAAACCAATGTGAAGGAAATCATTCTGACCAACACACACAAGCTGTTCTTTGCTCAACAAACAGGCACTAAATGCAACCAAATCAGGCAGTGTTAAGTAATCAACTCAGGTAGTGTTAGGTAACCTAATCAGGCAGTATTACATTATTAACAATAACTCACAACTAATACAGTCTGCCTGTCGCTCTAGAATAATCGGATGGACTTTGGTGAAAGTCCAATGGCTCGCTCTTTATCTGAAGAAACTGTGCCCCTGAGTTTGCCTCAGCATTTTGCTGGTGGTGGAGCTGAAACAGCTGACTGTTTGACAGGCCAGTATAATTAGCTTGCTCAGGAACAAAACTGAAGCTGCGTGGAGATGAAACCATTTGACTGCTGGAAGTTAAAGATGGCTGGAGGGCAGTGTAAGCATTCTGGAATGTTTGAGCTGAGGACACCATCATTGGTCCAAAGGCAGTGGTCACTGGGAAAGCATAGGGCATACCAAGCATACCTTGCTGTTGATGCTGATAATGCATCATTCCCATCATGCCTTGCTGCTGTTGCAGAGCATCCATGATGCCTTGCTGCTGCTGATGCTGTTGCAAAGCTTCCATAAACCCTTGATGTTGTTGTTGTTGCTGGTGTTGTTGCATAGCTTCCATGATGTCTTGCTGCTGGCGATGCTGCATTGCCTCCATCATACCTTGCTGTTGGTGTTGTTGCTGCATGGCTTCCATCATATCCTGCTGTTGCTGTATGCGTCCCATAATTTCTTGATGGTTATACTGTTGCTGCACCATGCTGGAGCCCTGATTTTGTGTCCAGTTCCTTTCAGCATTGGCTGTCAAATTGTCATCTTGCTCATCATCGTGAAATCTTTCTTGTTTCACACGAGGCGCCTGCATATTTTTAACAGCTATTGTCTGCTGTCTCTCTGACTCCTGTCTACCCACTGACTCTACTAATGAGTTAGTGCCAAGTGCAAAACTGTCACTGCCACTAGCTTGCCAATTTTCTTGGGAATCATCCTCAAAATCTGGCTCTTCCTTCTTGCATTTGAGTTCCAAGTTTGGAAAAGTGATTTCTGCATCATTCAGGTGAGGCAAGCGCCCATTGAGATGGTCCCGCAGTTTACGCAGAGCCTCATAAAATGGAACTTTGTCTAAAGCACGAGGCAGCTGGGCGCATCGTGCACTTGATGACGGCATCACATATACAATCTAAATATGACACAAATGAAAAATAATTTAAATTAGGAATGACAATTTAATTTAGAATTGACAATTTCAAAACAAAACTGCAAAATTAAGGAAATGATTTATAATTTGGTAAACACTATCAGTACCAAAGAACAACAACACAACGGTACAAGATGTGATCAAAATGATCTTTAATGAAATGCAAAACAACAAGAAACTGTAGTTCTAGGTTAAATTGTTTTTATGAGTGAACTTGCTCACCGTATCTGTTCCTTCAATGAGATCAGCTTGCTTGCCAAAAAACATCTTTTTGTTACCAGAAAATATTTCATAAATTCCTACAAGAAAAAGAAAGTGAGTAATTATTGGAATTTTTGTGAATGATTTAACTTAACTTTTGAAATAACTTTTAAAGATTTAATGAAACAGTTTATTATTTTACCATAATTAAAAATGTACTACAAAAAGTAATTTCTCTGAACTTAAAATTAATAAAAATAATAATAATAATATAATAATAGAAAACCATTCATGTGCAGAATATTGCTATTCTGTGATATTTACAATTTATATATTCTTTCATATTTACAATTTATGATAAGTCCAATATAACTATCAACCTAACAAACCTTTTCCATTAAAAGCAGCAATTTTTGGTTTATACTGTCTTAGTTTTTCTTTAAGAATTTCAGCTCCTTCTTTGATTTCTGGTCTGGAAAATATTAAAATGATATATCAATATAATATCAATGTCAATCTATATAAAAATTCAAAACACCTTTGAATTATAGAATTAAATATTTTTTTAAAGTAATTTCTTGCATAAAAATCTATACTTTATAATATATGTTTTAAATGTTTTAAACAAAATAATATGATTAAGTCAGTGGACAAATAAATTAACAAATACTGAGACTGGTTATAGAAACCATACTGATAAACTAAAGATACTAGAGATAGTTAACAAACAACATATAGATAAACTTAATACAGGGACTTGTAACAACATACTGATAAACTAAAGAAAATGGTGATAGGCAATGAACAACATATTGTCAAACTTAAAAAAAACCCACAAAGACAGGTAACAAATAACATACTGATAAACTAATACTGAGACTGGTAACAAACAATGTATTGATAAAGTAAACAATACAGATTATGACAAAATGATGACTACAGAGGCTGATAACATACCGTTTTAAATCAGCACTTCCTCGAGTTGCACGCGCACAGATATTGGTAAAGCCAATGCCAAATTCTTTTAGTTTAAAGTCATCATAGCAGTTCATTGGCTCTGGCACCAATCCTGAAAGATAAAGACACTTCCCTGGGAGAAAAAAAATAAAAATATAATGCTCAAACTGTACAAGAAAATAATGTTATCTATAAGAAGAGAGTCACTGTGACCAGAGTTTCACTATTTCCAGAAAAATGAAAAAAAAAGCTAATTACTGAAAATGAAAATGACCCCAATAACAGATGTTTGATAACTGTGTTAAAAGTGACTTTCCCTAGTCAGTGTCTGAATGCTATAATCTTGAATTCTCATGTTGAACATATTCTATAGTAGAAATGTTTGTGCATTATTTTCTTTACTCAAAATATTCTTATTTGAAAACACAGAAATAAAATCTTAAAAACTATCAAGTGTGCTTTATATTCATCATTGTATAATAATGTTAGGCTCATTTGAAACTCAAAACTGTAATATAAAATCATTTATTGGAGTGACATTATAAACACCATAAACATGCTACAAAATAGCAGAATATTACTGGTGCAGATTCTAAGAAGGATAGCAATTAGATTGACATCAGCATATCCATCTGACCTTACATTCAAACCATAAAAAGGATCATCAAAATATGACAATGACTGACATATATGATATCAAACATTAAGTTAGGAAAATGTGTTTGAAATGATAAAAATGGGTTCTTAGAAGTTATATAAACTCAAAAACATAAGATAATGCCAAATTAGGAGTAAGTGCTTCCCTTAGTTTGTATAGTGGAGAGTGGGATAAAAGGGGAAGTCCCTACTTATTTATTACATTTCTCATCTCCCTGTTAGATTTAACCGAGTATCCTGATCAGGTCTGTGGTGTATTAGTCTTAAGGTTGGTTGTGCTTATTTTATTTATTATAAATTATTCCATTTAAATTGCTGACCCATGCTTATTATTGAAAACTTTTTAATATTCATAATGTATAAATTTGTATTAATTCTTTATTGGACTCTGTACATTTTATTATTAAGAACAGATGGAGTATTTTAAACTGTTGGTTATTATTTCCTATGACCATTTAGTTGTTATAAACAAAATCCCAAAATGTTGTCAGTCTTCCATTAACTTTTAATCAGGGTTGCTTATTTGGTTGTTTTAAATGAAGCCCAAACATGAATCATAACTTCCTTGCTCAAGCTAGTGAACAGTGGCTTCTTCATCAGATCAAAAATACGTAATATAATAATCACCATCTAGAATACAATAATATTAATAATGAAACTTTATGTATTTATTTTCTGCTGACATGGATTTTATTTCACTTTTACTCATTATACACACTTCTGTGTTAGCACAAATTCCTTCTATTAATAAAGCCAGTTTTGTTATGTTAAAATAAATATCTGATATAATCAGATGATTTTATAAAAGCCTATTATAAAAAAAGTATTTTGCTCAAAATACAGAGTGCAGAAATGTTTAAGCACTCCAGGCATAATATTCTGATAAAAGGTATTTTTCTAAGTAAAAATAATGCTTGTGTGTTTATCAGATGTGCAATCATAGAATATATATAATCAACGTTAAAGAGGCCCCCTTAAACTCTCAGAGAAGAAAAACAATTAACATACTCAATAGATAGCTTGCCCTTTGTTGAAAGTAATGCCCTTTAGGGCTGGATGACAATAAGAAGACTGGAAGGGCCTACAAGTATGCACATCTGATAATATACTTAATATGATTTTACTTAGAAATACTACTTTTCATCATACATCAGAGATATATACCTTAGAAGACTAACAAATTATAGGAATGTATTTCTCCAATAAAACAAATAATCAAAGAATATTTGTGAAATGTATACAGGTGACAAATGAAGGGAAAACTTTGAAATGTAAAAAAATAAAAGAGCAGATTGAGCAACTGATAATGGGCCTACAGAAGGTCCAAAGATAATAGACACAACAGATAATGGGCCTACAGAAGGTCCAAAGATAAATAGACACAACTGATAATGGGCCTACAGAAGGTCCAAAGATAAAGAGACACAGCTCTACAATGAAATCTAGGGAAGGCAGAAATGGCCTTCCAATCTACCAATACACTATCAGTGATGTGACATCATTTCTGTTTGTTTGCCACATACTTCATTTTACCAGGGCAGTCATTACACTCAGAGCTCGCATCATAACAGGACTTTTATGAAAGCAAGCTAAGCAAGCTAAGGTATGTATGAACCAAGGGTAACACAGGAATCCCAGATGTCAAGGGTATAACATTGCCTGAGGGGAGCAGATGATTAATATCTAGCAAGTATATGCATATCAAACACTGGTTGATATCACCCCCTTGTAGGAAAGCTCCTTCTATTAGATGTAAAAATTATCATCCCCTTAGACGTAGGAAAGCTAAGCTCTTTCCATTAGAGGTAGGAAAGCTAAGCTCATTCCCTTAGAGGTAGGAAAGCTAAGCTCATTCCCTTAGAGGTAGGAAAGCTAAGCTCATTCCCTTAGAGGTAGGAAAGCTAAGCTCATTCCCTTAGAGGTAGGAAAGCTAAGCTCATTCCCTTAGAGGTAGGAAAGCTAAGCTCATTCCCTTAGAGGTAGGAAAGCTCATTCCCTTAGAAGTAGAAAGCTAAACTCATTCCCTTAGATGAGGAAAGCAAATTTCCTTTTATGTAGGAACTATTCTATTGTACACCTAGATAACAAGATGTGTAAAATTTTAATAAGAATCAGTATGTTGTCTGTTTTGTTATTTGTCTCTTAGTCTTACTTCCAACTGCAAAAGATCAGAGGTCTGACTGTCACAATCAGCTATGGTAAACCAATTTTACAGATACTAAGACAGGAGTAGGTACAATTTAGATCTACTTTCCTAAAACATAAATTCAACCAGCACTCATAACAAAAGTATACCCTTTTACTCTTGCAATCAGTTCAAAGCCAAATACAGTCGAACCCACTTATCTTGGCATCGGTTAACTTGCCAACCCTAGTAAGTCGATGTTTTTGAAATGGAACTGCCAAATTCCCTCTTTGTCTTATCAATTTCTCATAGGTTACATTGATTCTTTTATGTCGCCAAACCCGGGCACAAAAGAGGACCAAATATCTCGACCCCTGTGACAACTTATCGCTGGCTTTTGAAAATGTTAGTTACCAATGCCACTTCACTAACAATAAATGGTCATGGCTTGTTAACCTGCAGCTTAAACTTAGAAGGGCATTGTTTTCTTCATGGGCGCGATGTTTGCCACAGGCAAAATAGGCACACTGTTGCCCTTCAATTGGTTCACACCTCTTTTATGTTACTTAGCCCACTTTTGAAGTAACTGCTTGTACGATACTTGAATATATACTGTAATTTAATTGATATTAATGTATGTTTAAAGTTTGTAATCTACAAATTTCAATTCAAACCAATATGAGTTTTGTGAAGCAGATGAAAGAAACAATAACATTTGTGTATAAAAAATATATACATATTAACACCAGCCCTACCCAAAATCATTTACCAACTATATAATAAATCAATATATTCTGACATAAAAAGATAACCATCATGTAATTTTGTCATATCAACACAACTATCATCTAATTCATAGTTAAAATTAGTCATAACAAGTTGACTATCATGTAATTCATGATGAAAAATATAAAAACTTACAAAAATGATTGCCTGGACCTGCATAATGGTGTCCAATGTAAGCTGCCATTAGCCCAGGGTTAATGCCAATCTGTAAACAAAATAACAAGTTTAACTGAAATGCAAACCTATGCCAACGTGCAGATTACACAGACCTAAACAGAGCATACATGCTTAAAAACCAACCTTATATCGACCCACAGACCCAAGCAGAGCAAACATGCTTAAAAACCAACCTTATGTCGACCCACAGACCCAAGCAGAGCAAACATGCTTAAAAAACAGCCTTATGTTGACCCACAGACCTAAGCAGAGCAAACATGCTTATAAACCAACCTTATGTCGACCCACAGACCCAAGCAGAGCAAACATGCTTAAAAAACAGCCTTATGTCGGCCCACAGCATTAGGCAGACAAATATGTGATCTGCCTAAGTATTGTATTATTTATTTGTATAAATAAAACCTCATTTTACCATTGTTCTCTCTTACTATTATCTTTATTGTACATACCTTTGCCATATTTCATATTTCAATAGTTTTTCCTGTGAATTCAAGTGTGGTTTTGAAGGTTGTATATATACACTGAGGTCCACCTAATGCTGGTTTTTAAAGCATTGTCTACCTAAAGCTGGAATTAGGGTTATATATATATATAACTTATGTAAGTATAAGTTAAACACAAAGATTGCAGTTATACAAAGAAGAAATGGGCATATGCAGAAAATGATGATCGAAGAGCGTTTTCTTATCTGGTATATATGTATACCATAAATCTTTGTGCTGTGATCTAAATGCTGAGAGTGGTTGACCAGTAAAGCAAAATTACACAAACATTACTTTAGACAATGTTAACTTCTTTCACTCAAACAGAAGTATGATGGCAGATAGCAATTTTATGCCTGAATAGTTTTGTTTAAATGAAAGGTAAATGTTAAGGATAATCCTCATGTATTTTACTTGCTAATTATTATGGAGTAAGTCATTTCTCATATCTTTTAAGATAAATTAAAATAATCACTATTTGATTTCCACTATGGTTGTTTCTTCAAAATGCACAAATCCTCACTATAGGAAGACATGTATATGCTGTGCAATAGTGATAACATTAAGCCTTGAAAGGTCACTATCAGACCCACTATGCAAGTGTATTAGTATTGGTTTGATTTTCAATGATTGTAATACTAATGTCATAATATTGTGATTCTATAAATTTATGTTTTCTCTTTAGTACTGGAAAGAGATCAAACTTTAAAACTTGTTTGACCTTACTACTCATACATTCATAAAAATTATCGTCTCTAAGACTATTCTCACTTTCTTATATTCACAATATAATTAACTAATATTCACAACATAATGAATGACAGTAAGGTACAAGCCAGTACTAGGGTATTACTTCAAAACATTTGAAAGTGAAAAGAAGCAGATGTTTATTTTGCAAATGAAAAAAATCAGCAAAAATAATATTTAGGTTTTTATTCACTTTTATAATTATGTACAGTGATTACTGTAATGTTTTTCTCGTAAGAAATACTGTTTGCAAGGATTAAAAAACCCACAAAAAAACTGTCTTTTCTATAAATAACTAACACAGTGTAGACTCATTATCTATTTGATGCAATTCTATTGTCTCAATAGGCATCTTATGTGAATTTTTACACACTCCACCTATATGCAGTGACTTAGATGTATGTTTATTTTCTGTTTTCTTTATCAGCTTAATAATTTTATTAAATCAGCATATTGATTTTTTTAAAATATCAAAACAACAAAATGTATTATCCTGTTCAATATTTTCATGTTAAATCATTTTGCTCAACTACGCACCTTTCATATATTCTGATTTATAGCTTACTTTTCAATATTGTCAAAAAATTACAATGTAGATTATTTCAGTACAAAATTATAACCCTCATTTGCATATTTAGAGCAATACTGTATTTATGCATGGATTTTAATGGTGTGATCCCCATTCAAATATATGTAAAGATACTATGAGTGATGCCAAACTGACTGCATATTTTGTCTGATATTCATAGTTTGTAATGTCAGGATATATATTATATAATATATTTTATTAGTTTCTACATAATTTATATTTATCAGCCAAACCCATACTGCAAAAAAATTCCATTTAATTATGTCCTATTATTATTAGTTTTTCACATTTTAAATGGTCAGCCAAACCCTTACTTCAGTACGTTTCCATTTTATTATAACCTATCTTTATTGTTTCCTTCACAATTCATGCTGTCAGCCAACTTATATTATAATTCCATTTTATTTTCTCTTATTGTTATTACAATTTACATTGTCTGCCATATCCAAGAGATTATTTTGTGCACAATAATTAAAATGAATTTTTAAATACTTTAAAAAAAAATTCTTAACAGTCTTTCTGTAAAATAATATAACTTTAAATTTATTTTTCTTACCACCAGATGATAACAAACTAGTGTGATTGAAATTCATATTCCGAACAATAAAAATGCTTCAAAACTATGACCAAAACGATTAAAAAAAATATGACTGCTGCTTGACAAATTGTATATTAATTACACCCTAACCAAAAGCTTAAAAAATATTATTTGCTTTTTGACAAAGATTGTAAATTAATTACTTCACATGACCTTCACTACTCTTAAATTACAAGCTTCATAACCACAATTATTTTTGACAGATTGAAAAATCAACTGCTACCTTGCCTCAATCAACTGTACCACACACACACAAACATGAATGCATGCACACATACACACGTGCATGCGGGCGTGGCTGCTGGTGATATAACTTCTGGCTGAAATATTTTGTAGGTTGGAGACTGATTAAGACACATATTATTAATAAGTCAAAAATATGACAAGAGAATAAGAGTAAGTTTTCATAAAAACACAACTAAGTCTGACTGCATATGCAGCAATCTATTTAATAACATAATCCACTGATTTTTTACTATGTTTGTCACTCACTATGACAATGTCAAGATTAGGCGCAAGGTGATCTGGTAATGTTCTCAGAAGAACTTCTTCTTCTGCCATGCCATTGAAGCGGTTAACTTTTCGTTTCTTTTTTTCAACTGGCATGTGATCAGTAATCATCCCCTGTTTTACACCTGGATTTGGGTCTTTTTTGTCACTGAAATTTATAGGACAAAGTGAGTAAATATTTTTAAATTACAAATAATTTTGATGTATTATTTTAAAATATGTCACAGAAGAAAAAAGAAAATTAACAATAACATACACTCTATTTCTCCAACACAAACACATATATCACTTGAGTAACAAAGCAATAAAACTATTATTTCTTAAACTTTAAAAAGTAAAGTTTGTCTTTTAGTTTTACTTACTTTTTTGTACGCTTTTCTCCACTCTTCTTTTTCTTGTTTGCATCTTTTGAAACAAATTTATTATCTGTATAAGACTCAGTCTCTTCCCATTTGATGATTCCATTTGCGTTCATTCTATGTTTTCTATAACTTAAAAACATAAAGTATAAACAAGCAAAAAAAACCCAAACAAACCCACTCAATAAAAGTCATCAATTCAATTATATATTTTTTAAAGAAAAATAACACAAATGACAAAAGCCATAAATTTATCACAACTTATATACCTTATCATGAACAGTTCTGGCACCAAAATATAATATGTGCATTAGTTAAATTTTAAGAAAATGACAGCCTCTATCAATAAAACAACCCCAAAGTCATAGTAAACAAATTTGCTAAAGAACAGATGAGAATAGTATTTCATAATAATAATAACAAAAATGGCTATATATACTATATCAAGAGGATATAAAATTGAAAACATGTGACACATTATTTCAATGATAATAAATGTACAACTTATAATTAATAAATAACATGGTAACTTAATGTTTTATTTTGAATAAACTTATTTTAAAAAACAAAACAGTTATTTTGTTAAGCAAAGATCTGATAATTCTGCTGTTTTCAGTAAAACTGCTATGTAACAAATATGACACAGCAAAAATAAAGCAAATATAAAGGATAATTTCCTGTCAACTGAAAAATACTGCCAGTTATTACTTTGTGCTCAATGCCTGGGTAGTGAGTATTGTTTTGCTCCTTCTTCTGATTTCTTCTTCTTTAGCTCTCAATGCTTGTCACGCAGATCAAGGATGTCAGCTGTAACCCAAGGTTTCTTTGCTCATCTATGTTTGCCAAGGATATCATTGGCTGTTTGGATCACTGATGTATTAAATATGTCAATCAATGTGTCTATGTTCTCTGCACTAAGAAGTAACAGTGTGCAAATTTTCCTCCCATCTTTGCTTGAAAGGCTTCCCATATCTCTGGGTCTTTTAGCTTGTCAAGGTGAACTTGATTCTTGTGGGGCCCTGCTTGTTGACTTTCTTTAGACGTAGTCAGAGGGTCATCATCACTAAGTCATGGTTACTTCCAATGTCGGCTCTTGGGAAACTTCTTGTCTTGGCAATGTTTACACTGGTATAGAAATGCCTCTTCACCATGATATAATCAATCTGGTTATGGTCTTCTCCATTCGGGCTATGCCATGTCCATCTTCTGGATGTTTTATGTGGACCAAACATGTTCATCAGCTTCAGATCATTAGAGCTGGCAAATTCCAGGAGCCTTACGCCTCTCTCATTTGTCTCTGTATTGCAGTATCATCCACATGTGCCTTTCCAATTCTCAACGGCATCCTCTCCTATTTTAGCATTCCAGTCTCCTTGCACCACAAGAATGTCTTTCTTTGGTCTGGTCCAGGGACTTCTTGCAGCTGGTCATAGAAGTCCTCTATTTCTTCATCATCATGGTCTGTGCTGGAGACTGGCCGACAACTCATGACAGTGTTCACAATGTCTTTGTAGACAAGAAATCTGATACCATGTTCATGTCTATCATCTCTGCCAGAGTAGTACAGTTTACTTTATGGCCATTCTGTGTTGATGTTTCCCCAAAGTTCTTCCATCGTACTTCACATTTTCCAGTATGGTCTAATGGTATCTGTTCATTTCACATGTGAGTTCCTTTACCTTTCCATGCATTCTTAATGTTCTGATGTTCTACATATCAATGCTGACTTTGTTTCCGGCACGGAGTTTTGATGGTGATGACTAATAGTAATACTATAGTCAAAATATGATCAAGTCTGTTTAAAATTGGTTATTATCATGCCCCTATATTAAAAAAAAAAAAAATCATTCAAAGCTTTTCCTGACTGTTTGAGACACTTACTGTGCTCAAGTCAGATCAGCAATATTGGTGGTGGTGGTGGTAGTGAGTTAACAAAAACCAACAAAATATAAATATAAACTAATAAAGACAACAAAAGTATATCCACAACCATCTGTGAATTCTGTACTCTTTAGATTAATTTTAAAATGTAAGACATACATATGACAAAAGAGAGCTAAAGGTGAATCACTTGTTGGGCAAAAGTTTACATATTAACTCAAGCATAGCATAGCCATCATTAATATATCACATATATATTAAATTAATGCTTTGGGGATTTATAAGGACAGTGAAGTGAATAAACTTCAAGTGAGCAAATATCCTCAAGTTGTAGTAAGCCTGATTCAATCACTCTGGTTAAAAAAATATCAAAAGAATTTACAATGTTAACAATATTAATAACAGAAAAAAATAATCTTGGACACAGTTAACATGCCAAAACAATACAATCATCTCTCATAACCATTCTAATAAATTAAAAAAAATATATCTTTACAATCTAACCATTAAAAAGAGTTTTATATAAATTTAAAATGTGATAGGTATCTTTTGCCCATTCTATTCTGATAATCAATTATGCTTTAATTTTTTAAACTGATTTTTACTTTTGCCAAAATAAGACATGCATTTTTTTTCTCCAGCTGCTTCTGAATTTTCTGGACATTCTGTAAAACAATCAGCTGTACGCTACAGCAGTGTTGCTAAAAAGTAAGGGTGAAGTCAGTAAAAGTCTCTCCACTAGACACCATTTGATTTGTATTAATTATAACTAAAACTATAAGATATAATTGTAAACACAAGGTTATGATCTGAAAGTTATAACTGCATGAATAAATCGTCTAAAAATTTTGTTAAACCATTACATCAGAAATTTGTAAAGAATGTCAGTTATTTATTAGAATGATCACTGTTTTAATGAGTCAATGTAAACAAGTTGTTGAATATAAAGGCATGTCTTTATATTTTTAATTAAAACCATTCTATTTCATTGAATGAGTAGGCATATTTGGCTATTATCACTATATATCAGAAAGAAATCGAACAATAATAATTATACTAATAAAACAATTAACACTTTTTTGGAAATAACTAAGATTAATTATATAGCCTAAAGATGTTAGTTTTGGTTTATGAGACATTATCAATATCAGCAAATGCAATACGTAATAGAACTACTGTAAAGACAAATGACCAAGTCAAATTAAACCATATTTATACCTTACGTTTGACTTGATGTTTGACTAATAAACGCGGAAAGGCATCTTACCTTCTTAAATTTTAGCAACAGCCTTTTTTTTTTTGTGCTGTAGAAATTATTAGAATAACATAATTTTATTTCACTTTTCTACAAAATTCTACCCTGGTCATATTCATGAACTCGATCTCTCATCAGCAGCATTTCCAAGGCAGAAAACAAATGAAGTGTGGACCCTTATAACTGAGTGATATCTTTTAATTATTTTAAAAACTACTACCTAGTATATTTATATCAATTTCGCATACGAAATTTATACATATAGCAAATTGTACAAAGAAAACCAAATGTTTACACTCACTAATGGAAGACACAAAGCAGTCTGCTTTGTGTGTCCGACGTGATTTCACTGTAACAATTATTTTCATTGGCCCATGACTTGGGCAGCCAACCAATATAGCAACGCTTTCCAAACTTAAGAAACGCTTCCGGGTCAGTTGTCAGACAGCATGGCGGCGCCCTTTGTTACCATGCGAAATAAAATAGTAGGACAATGGCATTCTACAGCAAAAAAATAAAACGGCTAATGCAAATTTGGCCAGGAAAGAAGTATTTTGGAATATATAGATTTTTACCTTTATTCTTTGTTCTTGGAGCTGGTCTTGAATTTTCAATGATTAATTGGCACGTCGGGCAAGTGAACTTTTGTAAGTGAAAAATGCCAAGGGCATATATATATATATATGAGAATCTGACTCCCTACAGATCCTGATTATCCTTAAAATACCAAAATTGCTAATATTTCATCAGTACATATAATAGCATTATCAAACTCACATTGCTTTTATAGTCAAACTATTTTGCTGATTAAAGGAACGAGCAGAAAACTTTTTATGATTATGCAATTACTATCTAGGCATAAACATTAAAACAATTGCTAATTTGAAAAATTGTTTATATCAGTATCAGTAACTTTACTTCGTTACTAGTAATAATTAGTAAACGGATAGTTCTTTTACATTTGAATTTTAGTTGTAAAAATTAATTAAATGCTTATATCATGCAGGTACTGAGTCTTATCAGATGTGCAATATACTAGTATTTCCTTTCCTTGTGAGCCCATCACTATGAGATTCGACCTAGTGCCTTCATAGTGAGAGGTCACATTTACCCTTCACTCCAACAGATTACCGAGGTGAAGATGGAAAGAATAGAACAGCTGAATAACTACCACCACCCTTCCTGTGTCCTTTTCAGGGCTGGAAAAGCAAGAGGAGATTTTACACCATGATCTTGCTAGAAAAGCTGACTTTAATATAGATTTTAAATTACGAAAATTATAGCTCACAGAAAGCCTGAAAATATAAACAACAATGAAATGCTACAGAGAACATGGAATGTAATACTCCTCACTATTCCTAGGCAAAGATGAGTCATCTTTAATGCATATAACAATTCCTTTGTGCTACACCCTCCAAGAACACTTACGAGGTTCAGAAAAACCTCAGCTACAGAACAAGGCACCCAATCAAACTCTAACAGCACCTGAAAAAAAAGAAATTAATACACAAATGATGTGGAAAATTCCACCCAGAACAAGTCAACTCTAAACAGATGACAAGAACTAATCTGGAAGAAGTCTTCTCACAGATGCCTACAACAACTTCAAAAGCTGAAATTGAAGTTAAAGCAACACAGAAAACAGAAATGAAATACACACACATGGAGAGGATAAAGCTACAAATTGCCAACACTCAAACAAACAAGACTACCACCATAGAAAAACAAACCAAATAAATGTTAACAGCTATAACTCAATTACTGAAAATAAACAAAAAGAATCAAAGATGCAGAGAGCAAACCCAGCTGAGAAAGGAACAGCAGAGGGATGGACACATTTTTGGATAGTTTTTCAATGGCTCATACTGTCACGCTTCTCCCCTCTTCCCAATCCGCAGTAGACTTAACACCACAACAACCAAGTAGGGAGAAAAGAAAAGAAGCCACCCACCATCACAAGTTTGAAAACAACAGTGTAATCAACAGCAGCCACAACAATGCTGAAGAGACCAGAAACAATCAGAGAATAAAGAACTATAATATGAAAAACAAGAAGGAAAAATCACCACCAGCACTAACAACATCAACACTGAAGACAACAACAAACTAGACAGCCGCACTAATTGCAGTAGGGATTTTTTAACCACTCCATTGTGGACATGATTCAATCTCTGCTTGACCACCTGTACTTGCTGCCAACCCCTCTATGCTTATCCCAATGCACACCGGGGACATGACTACAACGACAACTTCAGTAAGGAAGTTGTGGAGTTGAACATCCAGGGCGTGTACTCACCAGGTATAGACTTGGTGAGCTACTAGCCTGGGCTCTGTAAGATACCCTCAACCATCCTCTCCCCTCCAACATCAGGGACTGACCATGCCATCAACACCACCAATCAACTTGACCTTAGCCCACTTATTACCAAACTACTGTATGTCTCGACAGGTCAGACATGAGTGCCACAGACAGAATTAAAAAAACAATGGGCAAAGTCGACTTAGCCATCAGGCCCCCCCCTCCACTACCTCCCCAACCTCTTCCTCCCCAGCGTGAAATTGGCTGGAAGTGCTTCTCCAAATTCAGTTGTCCAACCCATTATTATATAGGAATGCACTGATGCATTTTTTTATGTTGTGCAGAAATAGGATCACTACAATTTTTACTTTCTGTAACTATAAGTAGCTTTTATTCTGTAATTTAAAAACTCAATCATATATTAATTTTTAATCTAATTATATTGATATCTATGTGTACATTTTTATGAATGTACAAAGTGAAATTATCAAATGCAAACAAACAAGAATTAATTTAAAATGTAGAATTAGAATATGAAAAGGGGAGATATCTTTAGCATATAAATTATATTTTCTTTATCATTGTTTGACAAGTTCTCTTATAGTTATACTAATAAAAACAACACCAATCAGTCATAAACATCATCTCTATATTAGTTATTGAGTTCACGCAAGGCACCTGTACTTTTCTATTTCTAAATTAATTAATTAAATAATGAACAAATTACTGCTAGTGTGATCCATATCACCAGAAATACCTGTTGACACCATGGTCATAAAGCCACCTTCACCTGATAGGTCAGCAAAATGAATAATGAAAATGAGCTGATAGGTCAGAAGAATGATTAATGACATCAGCTCAGCACACTTAACAACAAATTTCTTGAAGTATAATGAAAGAAAATGACTTAAAAAAAATATAATAAGAAATTAATGCTGCTATCCATTGTATAAAGAAATGTATTTCCATTGTTTATGATAAAACATTGCAAGTTTTAGCTGAAAACAACAACCACACTACTTACTTTAAAGGAGACGATCCCTATTCTCTTCCACAGTCTTTTAACAGTAGTGGTATTCTAATTAGATATTGAGTATTTGACAGCTCTCTCTCATTGCAGTGTTATGTAATACATAGCATAGTACTAACTGATGAAAGCTTGTCTCCTCACTCTTTTATTTCACTGCCTGCCTGTGATCTCCCAAGTGAACACTCTTTCTCAACATTTAGAATCTTCTGACTTGCATCTGGAGTTTATCATCATAAAAATCAAGATCTATGATCATTTTTCTGTTCTAATGTCACTATCACTCACCCTGTCACTAGTATTACTGTCAGGGGCCTGTCACTAGTACTGTCAGGGACCTGTAACTAGTATTACTGTCAGGACCTGTCACTAGTATTACTGTAAGGGACCTGTCACTAAGAAAGGACTACCATATGAAGTCATTCATGAAACAATAACCCCTTATTATTCAGAATTCCTAAATACACAGTGTGCCATCAGCAAAATCACATTGCTAAAACATGTTGCTCCTCTATTAAAAAAAAAAATGTTGTGTATGCATGCTCTCCCCATTGTCTCATTCAGCTGAGCTTGTCTGTCAGTATCATTTATTAGGCTACTTAATATAGGCAAATTAGCTTGTACTTGTACTGCAGTTTTTGAGCAAATAGACACCATAGAATGCCTTGCTGAACTTGTATTGGTATTCATTAAAAATGCTCCATTAAGAATGTGCCATGGGAGTGCTCAATGCTTCATCAGAAATTCTCATAATATATGGTCCTAAACTCCTATTTACTTATGTTGGTCAGTGGTGCCAGACTTTTAAATTACACTACTGACCTATATTTTTATCATAGCTAACTCAGTCTCATGTACATGCATATACTTTTTTATTTTATAAATCTCATAGTTAATTTTGCTTACCTCACCAAATAATGAGTTTTGTGTCATTGTTGCTGTTTTCAAATAGATTAAAAGGAATGCACACTTCCAAGTGATGCTAAAAGAGTACATATACATATTTTTTAACATATTTTGTGGTATTTGCTATAGAAATATACTTGTATTTTTTGTTGTTGATGATACATTTTGTTTATTACAGAGTGTTTATAAATGTTATTTCCTTGATGCATTTTGTTTATTATAGATAGAGTTTATAAACAAAAACAAGCACATAAAGCTGCCTTGGATCAATTACACAAATCTGAAATTGAAGGAAATACATCATCTACAGCCCAGTGAAAGCAAATTGCACATTTCTCAGCTGAAATTTTATTCATTTTGAAAGGAAGTCATCCAGTGAGCAAATAATGCCAGCTGGTGTGACGTGGCCACGCTATTTAAAATTCTTTGTTGCATCCATGCTGACTATGTTTGCAGGAGCCCAGACAGTTCACCACTTCTATAAACCTCTTGAGGTATATCTCTTCTATTTGTTCCATTTCCTTTAATTACAGTGTTGTATTTTTTAGAGATACTTTGGTTAATTATAACTTGAATTCTGAATGTTAATATTTTTTAATGACCTCTTACTTATAAAAGCAAGTTGTTAATCATTTGCTCTAAGGGAAATTTTCTTCGGATGAGATTGGATTCCACCAAAATTGGCAAGAAAAATCTTTCAGTACTGTTTAGGGCAAAATTGTCATATATGCAGATGTATTTTCATCCGATGCTTATTTATTTAAAAAATTTTATTATCCGATAACTTCCTTGAGACATTTTATTCACACATACATGCACAACTCTAAAAGATGGTGTGTGTGTATATATATATATATATATACATATTTGCATTCATGTTTAGAGAGTATTATGTATTGGCATAAATTCCCTCCCCCCCAAAAAATTTGCATGTATATAGCTCATTCTCTGGGCACGTGTACCATTTTGTGGCACGAAGTGCAAAAATAAAGTGGATTAAATCTTATTATTTTACCTGTTAATCTAATTATTTTACACCAATGCCAAATGTACACGTAAATATATAAGAAAAGATGGAAATTATTAAAAAGTTGATGTTATAGTTATAGGAGTTTGAAATACATAAAGAAAAACATGTTTCTGTTGAAAACTTAGAAAGTAAGGTTGAGATGTTTAAGCAATATAATTATCTCATTACAGTGTGTAGCGAAGTAAATTTGCCTTCCCTATTTCTAGACTTAATTGTTTTATAAATTGTTAAATTGTCAAAGTGACCTGACATTGACCACTCCTTATGATGGTATTTTGTAAGTGTGTGTCAGAGTTAGAGTTATACTCGAGAATAATCTAGAAATTGCGATACAATGCAAACCAGTCCCAAGTGGATGAGTGTTTTTTTTATTATCCAATGGTTAAGATTTATGAGAATGAGACCAGCCAATGGGCTGGGATCAAATGTTTACCAGCTGTAGAGAATTCTTTTGTCTAATCACTTGAATTTGGTGTGGCAAGAACTGAGAAGTCTGGTCATGAAAAGCAGCTGTTAGCTTAATGGTGAGTTAACTGATTGATTGAGAGAGAATGGACTTAGAAATATTTCATGCATTTTGCTATTGATATATTATACATGTACTTGCACTTTACATAGAGATGTATTATGTGAGTAGACTATTATTTCTACAAATTTTGAACTATAATGCTTATATGTAGTATGCTAAACATTGTTTCTAGTGAATCTGTTTGTAAACTATTAAGCTTTATGCGTATACCGGGCTAATAAGTACTGTTATCTGTATTTTGACTAATTTGATTATAAATTACTAAACTAAAAAAAATAAATTGAAATTTTAAAAGTTTCATACACAAAATATCTTTCATAATTCTTATACATGTTTAATCCCATTCATTTATTGTTAACTGGTAAAAAAATGAAGAATGTTGCATCACTGATGTTCTCTGTCAATAAAAGTGATCTTTAAAAACAATTTTATAGATTATAAAATAAAGTTTAAGTGGAATAAAAATTAATCATACTTTATGAATAGAAATGAAATATTATTTTTAAGTATATAATGACATAATTTTAAGTTTGACTCATGACCTCAGGTATGGGAGAGTACTTTATGTGGTGCACATGAAAAGGCGTTCATTTAAAACATTCCAAGTGGCAATCTCACTTTGAAAGACAGAAGCAAACATGATTTGCCCAAGTATTAATAGAACTATATTTATTATTCAAGTACATGCATACATGCACAAACTCTTATACACAATGTCACTTTATTTTCTCTTTTTATGGCAATATTCTGTACCCAGCCATGAGGCTTAAAAGAAAGTGATCATTCATTGATTTTAATTTTATTTTTCAGGATATGAGTGAACTTATTGAAAAAGAAAAAGCCAGCCTCAAAGCCAAGGAACTTGTCAAGTGAATACTAGTATTATTTTATGTTATTAGACTGCATGTTGTACATGCATTAAAGTATAAACATAATTACATTTAGACTTTGTTTTACTTTGTACCCCTCATCATGAATGAAAATTAAATGACTTTAAGAAGAAGAAAAAAATAGGTGTTGAAGAATGTTATGATTTTTGTAAAAAAAAAAAAAAGTTTATGAAATAAAGATTTTGAAATTTATAATCTTTATATGGTTTTTAATATTTAGGTTACAAATGCAACAGATAAGTTCATTGCATGTTCTTGTGAAGAGGAATGTTTATGAAAACAGCTTGCATTGCATTACATACAGTACTAATCAGCTAACCTATTCATCAGATTTAAGTGGTTTCAAATTGTTTGGTTATAAAATATAAACAAGTTAATTGCAGGTTCTTGGGAGGAGAAAAATGCATGAAATAGTCTGATTTGCATTACAGTATTAATCAGGTGAGATGAAATACAGGGGACCATTATTGCAGTTTGCATGAATATTTTTGTTGTCTATATTATATACAAATACTGTTCAGCATTTATAATGTCATAATAAGTTTTGTTTTAAGTCATTAATATCATCATATGTTCATACAGAAAACTTAATTCGAACAAGTGTGCAATTTCAAGGTGTTCTTTATACATCACACAGAATATGTGTATATGAGAAAATGCATTTGAAAAAATGTGTGTGAGTTCTTTATACATCACACAGAATATGTGCATATGACTATGAGAAAAAGCATTTGACTAAATGTGTGTGTTTGCATGTGTGTGACAGAAATTGTGTGGCCATCTGAGTGCATGTTAAGACAAATTAGCTGAAAAACCAATAATATGCAATTAATATCTCTAATTACGGTACATTTTAAAAATATTCTAAAATTTATAAACATTTCAAAGTTAACATAAAAATAGAGCTTATTCTGTAGGTAAATGCATCATCTGCAAAATCTTTGAACACTGAAGTGTACATTACAAGCTGGATTAAATAAATCATAAATGCACTAATAATTTTTCTGTGACCTTTTCATGTGTTTATTTTCATTTTCTCAAGATATAATGAACTTGTTGCAAATCAGTTTTCTGTCCCTTACATATATGTTTATTTTCACTGTCCCAAGGTATAATGAACTTGTAAATTATTTTTCCATGTCCCATATGTATATATCCGTTCACATGGTCTCAATGGCATATGACAAAAAAGTCCAAAATAAAAAAATATACCTTAAAATTCAGTGCTAGAACTATAAAAGATAATATAAATCAAACTATTTCTTGCATGTTACAGGATTTGTTACTTTCTCAGAGAAAACAATGTGATAGTTTAAACAATGTGTACCTATATATATATATATATTAAAACAAGTATACAGAGACACATTGTATACATATATACATTAAACATTGAACAAATACACCATTGTGTACAATTCAATTTAAACACACATTAAACATTGTATATAAATGCACAATAATGGTGTACAAATACTCAAATCCCAACTTTTCCAGGTAAGAGAATGGTCCAATCACAATATGTAGATTTACACTGTCAACAAGGTGTAAGGGTTAGCTATTTTCTTTGCCCCTTATCTCTATGTCTAATTATAGTGTCTCCATGGTGTAATTGGCAGGCTAAGACTCCCCCCCCCTCCCCTGCATGTATATCCATTTAAAGTGTCTCTATGTAAAGGGTTAGCTAAAACTCAGTTTTCTTTGTCCCTTACAAATGTGTTTAGTTACTCTGTCTTCATGGTGTAATGGACTAGATAGGTCTGTATTTTCTTCATCCCTTGTAAATTTTATGTCCAGTTACATTGTCTCAATGGTGTAATGGGCTGGCTGTGACTCCGTTTTATTTTGCTTTCCTTTCTTTTGCTGCTGTTTAGCTGGCCAAGAGTGCTGGAGATCTGTAGCAACTTCTCCATCCATCTTTTGTGTGATTTTCTTTTTTGATGTTTTCTTTTCCTTGAAAAAAGTGAAATAAAAACCTTGTCGAAATACAAATAAAATCAATGATATTTTATGGTATTGGAAAGCAAACATCTTCAAATTTGTGAGATTTTTACCTGTTCACCTTGAGATGCACAAACACAGCAATAAATTTTTAAGTCACATTGTATATGACATATAGTTGGCTTAAACACATTCTAGACTCTATTCTATATTCACACCTTTTAATTTTTGTTTGTTTTATTTTTGCAACTACATCCACATCTTTAAATTATTTCAAGGGCAATTAAATGTTACAGAAAATTATGTTCCTGCTTTAGCTGATTTATGATGACATAAGAATATATAAAGGCAGTTTATGAGTATTTAATATTCAATAAAGATTTTTTCCTTTATCTGACTGGAAATTTTGAGGATCAATTCAATTCAAGTACTCTCATGAGAAAACAATACATGCATATTTCATTTATATTTAGTTTCATTTGCTACATTAATGACAAATATTTTATTTATATTTAGTCTGATTTGCTACATTAATGACACATATATTTTATTTATATTTAGTTTCATTTGCTACATTAATGACATATATATTTTATTTATTTTTAGAATCATTTGCTATATTAATGACATAAATATTTTATTTATATTTAGTTTCATTTGTTACATTAATAAAATATATTATTAAATGCAGTTTCATTTGCTACCCTACTGACACTATGCATCAGATAAAAATGTTAGATTTTCCACATCTGGTGCTATTTTTTTTTGTGCATAATTATGATTCTGTTTTTGTACATGAAATTTTAATAAGACTGAACATAATTTATTATAATGAATTCTTTATGATTATTTTAACAGGTAGATTTTTTATAGACCACTTTTATAGATGGTCTTTCGAACTTGTAACAAAAAAAGCTTAAAATTTCTAAGTAAATTACCTCCAAGTTGAATTTCTTTTTCAATTTTTCTTTTATCAGCAAACCATGTGTCAGAGTTGTCCAGTTGTTCAAGACACGTTTTTTCCGTTTCTAACAAAATAAAATAATAGTTACTAATAAAAAGATTTTTTAGGCCAAACAAATAAACTAAAATTTTAATAATTATCTGAAAACTGTAAACCATGAAGTAAAGATGTCCTAAAATAATGAACCATAAAATAGGAGTACTGAGTGAAAGAAATCAAAGGTTACCTAAAATCACTTCAAACCTCTTGCTAACCCTAAACAGATCTTAGGGGAGATAACCAAATAAAAAAAAAATCAGTTTTGAACTTGGAGCTAATATTATTTTTGCTAAAAATAATGCAAATATTTCCATGAAACTGGAGTTTAAAATGTTAGACAGGTAAGAGTTTAGTAACAACCCTCTACCTCAGCCTCCCTCTGACGCTGAATCTCTTGATCTTGTTGCCATGCCGTCATCAGGACATCCTCATGCTCCTTGCACACCACCCATCCATCCAGACTGAAAAAGCAAACAGATAAAGTTCTTTTGGAGATGCCTTGTCATCAGGGCTCTGGCAGTTTTACCATCAATGCAGAAATTATCAAATCTCTGCTAAATCCTTCAACTACATCTAAAATACCTTTTATGAGGATAACAATTAAACTCGATTAATTATAAACATCAAAATAATAAACTATTAAATTAAGAAAAAGGATGATTTACTCAAAACATGCTCCCTCTTTAGGTTATTTTAAAAATTAATGAAGTATATTTCATCATATGACCTACATAGGTTTTATATTATTAAAATATGTATACCATTGTCAAATTTGAAAGCATGGGGTATGAACACATTTAGTGAATATATGCAATTTTCAATTCAACCTACACTGGATGTGAGTAGCCACAGTGATGATCCCAGCCCACCATTGCAGCAGCAATGTCAATATTTAGCTTCTTGGCTACACGATTCAATGCTGGTACTATAAAACAGAACTGAATTTCAGAATAGCAAATTGACATTGCTTAAGCAAGAAATATATTTTAATGAATAAATAAAATATATATACAGGTACAATCTTTCTCTTTATGCATAGTACCATCCTTTCTGCCCCTCTGTCTCTCCTCTATCTATCCATCTGCCTGCTTGTTTTTCTATCTACCCATCCATTTGACTGCCTGCTTGTTTTTCTATCTACCCATCCATTTAACTGCCTGCTTGTTTTTCTATCTACCCATCCATTTGACTGCCTGTTTGTTTTTCTATCTACCCATCCATTTGACTGTCTGCTTGTTTTTCTATCTACCCATCCATTTGACTGCTTGTTTTTCTATCTACCCATCCATTTGACTGCCTGCTTGTTTTTCTATCTACCCATCCATTTGACTGTCTGCTTGTTTTTCTATCTACCCATCCATTTGACTGTCTGCTTGTTTTTCTATCTACCCGTCCATTGAACTGCCTGTTTGTTTTTCTATCTACCCATCCATTTGACTGTCTGCTTGTTGGGAGAATAGCACAGATAATCCCAAAACACTTATATTGATAATGCAAACCAGTAAAGAAAAAAACTTGTGTCTATAAATGAAATTCACAGCATTAGGCTGTACTATATGGAATCAAACAATTTTTTTCAAAGTATATAATGTAATAAAGTGTTAACATTTCAGAAGCCAAATTAATCCTGATAAATTACATGATTGGTTTTTAGTGTTTTATATGCAGAATGTTGAAATTCTTTAGTAGATACAATGGAAGACTATACATAGATTTAAAATATGACCAATATAGAACAGTTATTAAAAATATATTTTTCACCTGCAAAACAAGTGTACATTCTTAATGCCTTCTTTCATTCCTAATGCCTTCTTTGTTTTATATCAGGTTAACTTTCAAGCATGTTCTCCATTATGTTTGTCAATATGTACCTTTGTTATCCACATGGACTTCTATAATACTATATAATACTTAGAATTTCTGCATAAAGATCAGACATTCTAATACATTCTCATTATTAGTAGTATATGTATATAGTTAAAGGCAAAGATTTTAAATAGTACATACTTGTCACTCTCTGCAATGTATTAAAACAGAAAAATAAATCATAGTTATAGCACTCATATTTTTTGCTACCATCCAATAAAATAGTTCCATGAATCAAAAGAGTGCTTATTAAAATATGTTTTGAAAATGATCTACCCTGCCCCTTGGCAATACAGTATTTAATTAAACTGAACTAGTCATGGTCACATTATCAAATTTATGTCTGAGGGTATAACTGTTTGCTCATGTGTGCATATGAATTTCATTTAGTGATCACAAGGACATTTTTATGATGCAAACATGCACAATGTGCTATCTGATACAGATTTCATATTTACTTGTGTTACTTTGTACAATCTTCAAAAAGAAAACCTTTACCTCGCAGATGTACGGTGCCAGCAGGCAGCATAGATGGCTGGAATAATTCAATATTACCGTACTCATTCTTAGGAACCTTACCCTGTATATGTAAAAAAAAAAAAAAAAGTAGCTGTGAAATGAAAAAATAAATTACATTTGAAGTAGGATATTTACAACATAATTTATTTGCAATTATTTTTTAAACTGTTTATCACTATTATTGAATAACATGGATTGCCATCAAAAGTTTCATAATAAATAAAAAATTAAATTAATTGCAAAGATGACATAATTTGTCTGTGATTATATGCCCCTGTGTAGAAACCCCCCACCAATGTAATGTGTATCTTACTTAAAAATAAAGTTGCATCAACATTTATTTGCATCTCGTTTAATGTAATTTCTGCTACAAATTCTTTACATAATGAAAAGTGTCCACTTATATAAAGCAATCAATTGAACTGTGACCTGACAAATGTGCGAAAGACAATTGCACGCCCCGACAAATGCATGATAGGATTAGGGTTAGGGTTAGTTTTAGGGGTAGGGAGAAGAGATTTCATCATTGCGTTTTTGTCAGGGTGCGCATTTGTTGGTGAACCTATTTGAACAATGATAATTAATAAATGACGAATAATACTTGAAATATGTTACTGAGCCTTTCAAACTGTTTTATTCAGTAGAGTCTAGATTAAGACTGCACTGCTGCCAACATCAGCAGTACAGATGGACAGTTTTTTTTAAACTTGACAACCACTTTAAAAATAAACAGAACAAATCCAGAGTAACAAAACTATCACTGATGCATGTCATTTCATCACAATAAAATAACTGAAATCAAATGTCTTCTATTATTACTATTTAAACTGGTAAGACGAGATATATTAAAAAGGAGTGAAGTCCTACTTAACCAATTTGAAGCACTTAAAATTAATTACATGTGGTCTATTTACAGATCTAGATAAGCTGCCATAATGAAGATGTGGTGTTTAAAGGAGAGAGAGAGATCTCAGATCTAGATAAGCTGCCATACATATAATGAAGATGTGGTGTTTTAAGGGAGAGATATCTCAGATCTAGATAAGCTGCCATATACATAATGAGGATAAACTGCTATACATATAATGAAGATGTTGTGTGTTGTATATTTAAGGGAGAGAGATCTGTCAAAAATGTATACCCAGATTTCTAAGTGAATAGCTAACTATTCAAAAACTTTGGCAGAGGTAAAGATTAAGATACTTTTTTTTTAAAGGAGTAATAAGCATGACTTCAGTTGTATAATCATTTGTCTGCAATCTATTAATCATCATACAAGACTGAGCATGATAATGATAGTTTTTTGATTGTAAAAAGGTACAAAATTAAAATTTTTGGCCAAGGTGAAATAGTAAAATACTGCTCTTATATTCACAGCATGGCAAAAGAGCAAAGTAAAGCCCTTACATTTCATAGCATGGTGAAAGGGTAATGCCCTTACATTCACAGCATGGTGAAAAGGTAAAGTAATGTCCTTACATTCACAGCAGGAGGTGGTATGTATTCTTCTGTCTGCCAATGTCCAAACAGTTCCAAGTCCAACTCATCTGTATCATCTCGTGGCCTTTTCTAAACAGATTAGTAAGATGCTTTCAATTCTTTAATATTACTCCTAACTTTTCAATTTCTACTTTAATTAGTTCCATAAAATAAATCAGCACCTCTGTATTCTTTAAAAAGAAAAAAGAAAAGAAGAAGAAATTGCATATAATATCCAAAAATTGTAAGGAATATGAAAGACATCGAGCAAAGTCCCACTTCTGTATCATTGTTCATTGAAAATGCATTAAGATCTGCTATCATTGTAAGATGTTTCTTAGACATATAAAACCCATATAACTTCAATGGGTTTCATTTCATAGACCTACAAAATTTCAATGGTTTTGTTTCATAGACTTTAAAACACCCATCTAATTTCAATGGTTTTGTTTCATAGACTTCAAAAAACCCATCTAATTTCAATTTCCATTTCATACACCTACAAAACCATGATTTTAATGTTTTCTTAAGTGTTTCTTAAAAGCAAAATCTTAGGCAATGATCTTAATAACACACAGATTTGGCTATCCTGACTTGCGACGTAGTCAGAAATTAACCATTGTTGTGAGGTCTACTATTAATTGAATACTTTTGAGTATTTTCTGCTTATTCTGCTTACTAATGAAGGGCTTATGAATAACCCAAACTTCCAACAATTTTACATTCAGAACGTTGCAACTGATGAAAACAAAGCATTCAAACTATTTAATTCAATAATGCATCTGGTATTTTCTTCCTCTGGAATGGTGTCAACAGCAGCTACCTTTGGTTTAAGCAAATTTAATAACAGATAATAGGGTGGAGTCAAGGTTTCTCAAGCCATATGCACATGAAGGGCATATGAAGTCTTTGACGCTGATCATGATTTTCTAGTAGGGGAGATAATTCTCTCTCTATACATATGCCATGTGTACTATTTTTAGTGACAGTAATGGTGCCAATCGGTGAGGAAATGTGCATTTTGGCAAAGTTTAGACTTTGGAAATACTTTTTGAACATAAGTAGGTTAGAAAAACTACTTTACTAATATAAAATTTCAACATTTTCACTTCTAAACTATAAAATCCTAAAAAAAGAACATATTTAAGTATGTAAATATGAAATAATATCAAAAATAAATATTGTTTGCTTTTTTGACTTTTCCCCATATATGCCCATGCCTTTCATGGCCTTATATACCTTAAAGGTATATAACCAGGGAAAAATTAAAGAGATGTGACGTATCAGTTTGGATGCTGCATTTGAAACACTCACACCCAATCAACACGCCATTCACACTTCGCATACCCATCATCATGGCATTAATCACTGTCATTCGTCTGAAAACAATATACGAACAATACACACACAGAGCCACCTGCACCTAAACATAGCATTAAACAGGGCTACATTGTATAAAGTCTACCTACCCATCTCTTCCTTGATTTAACTTTCTTATAAGCAGATTCTCCAATCTGAAATTAATTGTTTATAAATTCATGATTTTATAACCAACAAACTAGCATTTAAGAATAATATTAATATTTAAAAATAAAAATTTGTACAGATGAATGTTCATGATTGCATCAAGTATCTTTTTGTTACTGGTTCTCTTGAAACAGAATATTATAAATATATACATTTAATATAATCTAATATTTAATATAAGACAACTGTCAATGATTAATATCAATTCTTAAAGAGGATACTTTAAAGGATTAATATCAATATTTTATCTACAACACTAGGTAAAGGATTAATATAAATATTATAGAGGTGCTGTCGTAAATACAAATACACTCAGATTTCTTACAAAAGATGACAGACACCTTATATGTTACTTAGACACAATGAAGAGAACAAGATCATTTATAGTCCCATGAGAAGTACATTTTTAATTTCATCATTTTGCAAGATGTGTTAATTAATGGACCAGGAGAATTTCCTTGGGGCTATTAATCAACGCACTCTTGTAAAATGATGAAAAATTAAAAATGTGCTTCTCATGATTTTTTCAAGATCATTGTTAATCTCTCTGATCTCTAAGAAAGACTTACTCTAACAGTGCGTCCCTCTTTCAACCAGTTGTCTCTGGAATGAAGCTATTAAAACAAAGTAGGAAATAAATGTTTTCAAAATTGAAATCAATAAACAGAAGTAAAATAAGTGAGTTAATCTCAAAGAGTAATATGGCTCACATTAGAAAATAAATGTTCTCAAAATTGAAATCAAGAAACAGAAGTAAAAGAAGTGAGTTAATCTATCAAAGGCAATATGGCTCACATTAATTATGCTTAAATTATTGCACCTAAATACACATCCACTAGCAGTTAATGAAATGCATGAATAGCATTAGATAGACAGAAAAAATTCTAAAGTAAAAGATAATGCATTCAGGATTTTTCTGACTCTTTCAGAACTTCATTTAACACCACTGTCTATTTTTATTACCTGGCTTTCAAATGAAAGTTCAGATTTAAAACTTTCTGTACTCTTGCAGAATCTTTTCTAGCACCATGTATTTTTATTATCTGGCTTTCAAGTGATAACGTTTAAGATTTTCTTGACTCCTGAACATTTTTAACATCAGTGTCTATTTCTTTAACGCCAGTGTCTATTTCTTTAACATCAGTGTCTATTTCTTTAACATCAGTGTCTATTTCTTTAACATCAGTTTCTATTTCTTTAACATCTGTCTATTTCTTTAACACCAGTGTCTATTTCTTTAACATCAGTGTCTATTTCTTTAACATCTGTCTATTTCTTTAACATCAGTGTCTATTTCTTTAACACCAGTGTTTATTTCTTTAACATCAGTGTCTATTTCTTTAACATCAGTGTCTATTTCTTTAACACCAGTGTCTATTTTTTTAACATCTGTCTATTTCTTTAACACCAGTGTCGATTTCTTTAACATCAGTGTCTATTTCTTTAACATCTGTCTATTTCTTTAACACAAGTGTCTATTTCTTTAAAGGACTCAAATCAGTATGTTCAGAATTATTCTATTGAATGCTGTCTAGTCTGGTTGCTGCTTAACAGCCTCTATCTAGCTTTTTGAGGGCCTGGCAAGAAATATTTCATTTCATTTTGTGTTTTGCTTATTTGCTTTTATTTATAAATAAAATGCAACATATGCTACATTATATTTACATGTCATTTCTCATTAAGTTTTCCATTTATCTAAGTTATAGCAAAAATAAAAAGACAACATTTATGTCTAAACAGATAAAAAATATATCCAAATGAAACTTGTCTGAAAGAGTTAAACAAAACCCACTAAATAATAGTGCTTCTTACCACATGAACACTTTCTCTAGCGTAGACAGGTTCTTGTCGGAAAAACCCAACTGGAATGGATGTTTCTGGATAGATTGCTTCAAACTTCAAAAGGTGACGAGAAAGCGCATACCTGCACACAGAAACTTTCAATTCTGCACCTGGATTTCATCCTGCAGCACTAATGAGAAATATTTATTTCAACTTAGGGAGTGAAGGAAATGCCAGACCCAAAAGTGAATTCTAATCATAATTATTTATTTCAACTTAGGGGAATGAAGGAAATGCAAGACTCATTCCTGCAGTTCTAATGAGAACCGCTTTTTTTGCAACTTAGGACAGTAGAGAAATGAGTTTTCTTTCTGATAAAAATTCTCTTAATACTGCCTAGATGTTGTAAACACATGTAAGTGTAGTAATCTGAAATCTCTTAATGCTGCCTAGATGATAACACATGAAATTGTAGTAATCAGAATTCTCTTTAATAATGCATAGATGTTAAGACACACATGAAACTGTAGTAATCAGAATTCTCTTTAATAATGCATAGATGTTAAGACACACATGAAACTGTAGTAATCAGAATTCTCTTTAATAATGCATAGATGTTAAGACACACATGAAACTGTAGTAATCAGAATTCTCTTTAATAATGCATAGATGTTAAGACACACATGAAACTGTAGTAATCAGAATTCTTCTCTAAATAATGCTTAGGTGCTAAGACATAAGAAATTGTAGTAACAAATCTATTAGGATCTCTGCAACAAAGGTGGATAAACTTTATTTAATAGATCTAATTTACATTATATATATAAATTTCCCAATTTTTGGAAGTGTTAGTTGCTTGTGTATGTTTTAACTGTGTACTTGCCGAGAATTGTCTTGATTAGTGAAAGATAAGAAAATATTTTTAAAATATGTCAAATAAATTAAATGATTCTTACAGTGGATGGTTTTTGAACTCTGACACACTTGTTGGAAGGGGTCTTTGCATTAGTTGTACTGGAAAAAAAATTCAATTATAAAACCTATAGTTATTATTCCCCCAATTTTAAATGTATTTTACTTTGAAAAGAAAAACAAAATGCACATTAAATGTTAATTTAAACTGCTCTTGATAAAAATAAATGACTGTAAAATTACCAACAAATTCATCTCTTTCCAAGGTAAGATCATTCACTGACAGATAAACTTAGCTCCAGTTGACGTATGTTTTAATGTACACTCAGATGTATTCCTTTTAATAAGTTTCAAAACAGTAGATGAGATGTTATTTAAAAAAAAAATACAAATGATGATGCCATATCCCAAGGGTAAAAGAGTTAATTCTAGTATTGATTTGAAACTGATTAATGCCATTTCCTAAGGACGAAGAGCTAATTCTAGTGCTGATTTCAAAATGATGAAATATTCTATAGAAAGAGTTTATTCTAGTATTAATTTCAAACTAATAAAGTAAAGTTTACATACCACTTAGCTGTTTTAAGCTAAATTGTAGAAACAAAGAGTAAAATGTCAAAAGTTCTGAAATAATCTTTCAAAAATGTGGCCTCACATACTATAATGAAGAAGGGTCCCTATCCTTAAGCACTTGGTAAATTTGTATGTAACTGTAAGCCCAAGCTAGTAAACAAGTTTAGATCTATTGTCTCATTTTTATCGAAACAACCATTTATTTACTTTCTCAATATCTAGAGCAGAGGTGGGCAAAATTTTAAGAGCACGGGCTGGATAAAACTGTTGGAACAGTTCGTGGACCAGATAGATGACCAAAGTCCAGAATATATGACAACATAAGTAATTTTAAAAGGTGTATTTTATGTAAAAAAAAATAACTCAGTTTCAACGAAAAGTTAATGAGACGGATGGTGTTGCTTACAATAAATCAGTGATTCAATGACAGGCTTAATTGATGTGATAGACAAACGGCAATGTTAACTGTGATAGCCTGGCGGGCCAGACAAAATACATTCTTGGGCTAGATTTGGCCCGTGGGCTGGAGTTTGCCTGCCCCTGATCTAGAGTCTTCATTTTTTTTAAATTAGAAAATTCAAACCACAATAATCAAATTTTATAAAAATTCAATGAAAATAAAGTAAAATGCATAATCTATCATTTCAGATTGATTGCATTCATAATACATGCATTATCTAGGGTTAATTTCCATGTCAAGATGACAACTAATAGTCAACCTCTGATTTCTTCATTTTCAAGATTATCGAGCTTTATATTCTGAGATGCATATGCCTCTAGGGTATCATTCCACCAAGATGTATCAACTCTTTGCTTGCGAGTATGTGACATCCAATTGACAGCATATTTGGGTGTGACATCCTTAATGCAACCATCTATTCAAAAATGTGAATAAAAGCCAGAAAAATCTAAATAAGCGATATATTACTGTGATTATCATCATATCAAAATAAAATGCAACAAAACTTGTCAACTCTACTTTACTGACCGATTTATATTATGTAAAATTATTTAAATTCTTCTTATGCTATTCAAGTTCTGTAACATACATTATTGAAAAATATATTTAAGTACTAAGAAAGTATTATAGCAAAAGTCAATATAATAATTAAATGTGCAAAATAAAATAAATAGCATGGCTATAAAAAAAAAATTAAAAGAAATCATCATGAGACTTTATTGCATAAGCATATAGTTTCCATATTCATTAGTTACAGTACACTATGAATACTTTTAAAAAATATTTTCAGTATCTTTCATATAGTCTGAGAAGTAAAACTGAAAGATATAAAAAACATAGGTATTTACTTCATTCCACACTAAAATCTATAATATATAGTTCTTAAATTATTATTATCTTTTCTATAAGAATAGAGATTTTTTTAAAAACTTAATTTCCACACTAAAATCTTAATATAATGTGCCTAATTATTGTTATCTTTTCTATAAGAATATAGTTTTCTTAAAAACTTAATTTCCACACTAAAATCTTAATATAATATGCTTAATTATTATTAACTTTTCTAAAAGAATATAGTTTTTTAAACTTAATTTCCACACTAAAATCTATAATATATAGTTCTTAAATTAATATTATCTTTTCCAAAAGAATATAGTTTTTAAAACTTAATTTCCACACTAAAATCTTAATTAAGCACATTATCTTTTCTATAAGTATTTAATTTACTTAATTTCCACTCTAAAATCTATAATATACTGTTCTTATAATTATTATCTTTTCTATGGTGCTTAAAATAAATATCCAATGTGAATTTTCTGTAGGTAAGTAGGTATGTTTGTGTTCTATATGAGTATTTTATGACCTTATGGAGATCATTTTCAGCCAAAGCTGATTTTGTGTGTAAGTTCAATTCAGTCTTCATTCTTTCTCAAAGTTATATCAGATACTGTAAGAACTACAGAACAATGAATATAATCACTTAATATTAGAACTGCATCAAAAGTACATAAGGCACTGCATACCTAATTCTCAGATTAAAGAACAAGGCCATTTTCTAAAAATGAACAAAATAATTTGTTAAAAGGAACAAGGTCACATGCTAAATGTTATCAAATTCTACAACTGATATACATAATGTACTACAAACTGTAAGATCACATATAAATGGACAAAATCAATTTTAAATATTATCAAAGCTGTAATATGCACATCATACTGCAAAAATTACACATTAACCACATGAATAAACTATTTTTTAAAAAATCATTTAAAAACTGAATCTGTTACTTAAAATATCTCAAACTGTAAATTCAAAAATTAGAAGTTTAACACTTACTATTGTCAAAACTAAGCACATAGAGTAAAGGTTGAGAAGCTGCAGCAGCAATTTCATATGGTTTTCCTAACAAACATTTTGTATAGTCCACACCTGAAACATGTAAATTGGGAAAAAAAAAGTATTTAGTAAAATAAGCTTACCTTATTAGTGCAAATCCACTGCATGAACAAACTAAATTTAGCATGCCAAACCCACTGCATGAACAAACTAAACTTAGCATGACACAACACAGTGAATGAACAAACTAAACTTAGCATGACACAACACAGTGAATGAACAAACTAAACTTAGCATGACACAACACAGTGAATGAACAAACTAAACTTAGCATGACAAACACATTAGTTACATAGTGCCGATGCATAGCATGTTTACTTATTTCACAGCCTGTTAAATAACATAATCACTTTACTAAAATATGTTGCCATTCAAGAGTAGTCATTTGCACCACTGAGTCTAAAGCTTACTATCATGTGTTTTTATTCAACATTTACTTGAAATTGTAAAAGAACAGACGTGCTGATAACTATAAATGAATGTGTTTGTGTTCAACATTTACTTGAAATTATAAAAGAACAGACGTGCTGATAATAAAAAAATCTGTTCAGTAAAACTTAGTTAAAAGGCTACAGTTTTAAAGTGTTTGTCATGTTTAATTTGTTCATGTAATGTATTTGTCAGGTTAAGTTTAATTTGTTCATGCAATGTGTTTTATCATGTTAAGTTTAATTTGTTCATGCAATGTGTTTATCAAGTTAAGTTTAATCTGTTTAGGTGTTTGTCATTGTCACAACCCCCTTCTCAATCGCTGGTGAGAGAGAAGGTGGAAGATGACATCTGTTAGCAACAACTTCGGACAATACAGAGACACCAATGATGTTTGACTGGCTAATCAACGTTATTCTGTATGCAAGGGAACATTTTTGCTGACGTGTTTGCTTGTGAGAATGTGAGTGGAAATGCTGGTGAATATTATGTGGACAATACTACACAGACAAACGCAAAATGACAGAACAAAACAAAATTCCACTTTAACCCTTTCAAAACAATAGTAAATTAGTTTTGAAAAAGATATGATTTAGGTTTATTAACCTGTGGGCGTTTCTGTTTCATGCAATGGTTAGATCAAACACATAAGTCTTTCAAAAGAACATACTCCTGGAAAGTGGGGAAAATGAAATATATCAAAAGAAGATAAATATTAATTTCACTTATCAGCGGTACTCCTGCAATGACATCAATTAATGACAACAATAAATTATCAGATTCATGATTGAGCTAACCAATAAAAAGTTCAAATATTTCAAATGTTCAAAATGCATATAAATATAAATATATAAAGATTCTTTTAAGTCAAGTTCAAGGTATTTTTAATAACCTAAAATAAATAATTTTCTCACACACAGTAGTGAATAGATTGCATTTATACAATAAATACATCTCTACTTTTCACAAGATATACTTTACAAGATAGGCTTTGAGATTGTCAGACTTGAGCGCTAATGAAACACAGGTAAACTCTTTTCTAATTAGTGTCCTTTATAAAATAAATACCAATGACAAACAAAAATACTGGCTGTGTTTACGAGCGATTGTGATCTTTACAAGTCAAAATTTATAAGAAATGAATATTGGGAGAGTGTTACCTCCCCTTGACTGAGGCAACTGATGTAAACAATGAATTAAAAAACATTAGTTTTGGCACTAGGCCCCTTTCTCGTGACAGTCATGTTTAATTTGTTCAAGTAATGTGTTTGTCATGCTAAGTTTAATTGTTCCATGCAGTGTGTTTGTCATGCTAAGTTTAATTGTTCCATGCAGTGTGTTTGTCAAGGTATACGTTCATGCAGTGTCCTGTTTTAGTTAAGAGTAATATTAGTTCATTAAGAGTAATAATTCAGTTTTGTTTCAGTTCATTAAGAGTAATAATTCAGTTTTGTCGTAGTTATAAAGAGTATTAATTCAGTTTTGTCTTAGTTCATTAAGAGTAATAATTCAGTTTTGTCTTAGTTCATTAAGAGTAATAATTCTGTTAAAGTGTGCTAAGTATATGTATAGAATATGAGAGAAGAAGTGTGATACTTGAGGAATGAGTAAATGAATTCTTTTAAAATGAACCTTGCTTTGTTTCTGTTCTTTTTTCTGGTAAAAGAATGTTGATCTGATTGATTACTCAGCAAAGTAAAACCTAGACAATTTAAAAAAAAAATTAAAAAATTTGTACAATATGCACACACATTCAACAGTCTTACAATACAGGAACAGAAAATACAGATTTATTCACTCACATATCCACTTTTGGTTACTTTCAAGGAGAACCTCTAACCAACAGTCTTGACCTGTGAGAAGTAAATATAAAGTATAACAGACCAGATTGCTAAAGTATATTGAATAATGGATCAGTTTGCTAAAGAATAAAGTGAAACAGGCCAACTTGCTGCATTCATTGTACAGGTTATCTTGTTAAATCATATATATAGTTTAATGGGCTAGTTTACTAAGTATAAAATGCATTACAATGGAACAGTTTGCTAGAGCATACAGTGTAACAGATCATCTTGCTAAAATATACAACACAATGGGCCAGCTTGCCAAAATATACAGTGTAATGGGCCAGTGTACTCTTGTATACAGCTTAACATTCAGCTTATTTAAACATGTGTAGAAGGTGAGCTTGCATAAAATGCAATGACCAGTTTACTAAAGCATGCAGCATTATGGCTAGCTTATAAAAGCATACAGCAGAATGACCAACTTATAGAAGCATATATGCAACAAGTACAATGGAAAAAGTACACAGTGCAATGGGCCAGACCGATGAAGATGTTAAAATATAACAGAACAAAACAGAATTGTCAAAGGGGGTCTTATTTATAACATTATAGACTAGAATTTGAATGCAATTTTATAAAAAAAGTAATTAAATTAAAACTATAAAAATTCATATATTAATATTTTAAGAAGAAATAACTCTTTAAAAGATCAATTTAAAAGTAAATCACGAAAAATTCCTTACCTGCTTTTGTGTTGCGCCAACTTTCATTCAGACTGGTATCTGAAGATGATGATGAGAGAATCTTTTTATTCTTTGGCTTGGGCTTCTTATATTTTCTAAGAGGGCGGCAAACACTGACAGACTGCTCAAATTCATCCTCCGAGCTTGAAGAGAGTCAAAATATCTTACAACATGCTGGAAAATGCAAAACTATTGAAACCTCATATGAAAGTAAATTAATAATAAAGAAAATACAAAACTGCATTATTTGAAGCTAAAGGGTGTGTATAATGAAAAAAATGGACTTTACATAATGGAAAGCAGATTTTTGTTTGTCAGTTTTTATGTAGGATGTTTAGCCTCATGAAGGGGCACCAATGCACCTTGTTAAAGCTTAATTATGTTACTCTTCTAATAAAAAAGATGCATTATTTTTTGTAGATAGTCTTATCTTAATATTCATTTGAGGCAAGCCAGTCCAAATATTATGTTCACTATGTCAAATTATACTGAATGTATACAAGTAAAGTTAGGTGTCAGTTCAAATCACTGGCAGGTCACTAGTACACAACTATGAGCTATGTAAACATCATCATACAATTCAACATAGCTATTATAACTCCCACCCACCATCCTTTTTTCATTTATAAAATCAAAGAATTCTTCATGCAAATTTCAGAACTGTATTTGGTTCAATATCCCACCCCAGCATCCTGTTTTATTATAAAATCAAAGAATTGTTCATGCAAATTTCAGAACTGTTTTTGTTTCAATATTTGTTCAGACAAATGAATAAGGAATATAACTCTCCAATGTTTTCAAGTGAATTTTAATGATAAAAGATTTTAAAGTGACAATTTTAAAGAATATGAGCAGAATACATGAATTATGGACATGACATTTTTAACTCTTCTACTTCTAACTGGATTGTTTATTAGTTGATAATGGAAATTTCAATAACTTTATTTATTTATGTACAAGTACCTGCATAGTTTAGTAAAGGTGATCTGCATAACTTTATTTATGTACAAGTATCTGCATAGTTCAGTAAAAGATATGCATAATTGTTTATTTCTATTGTACTATGCACAGTTTACTAGAGAAGATATGTCTAACTTTTATTTATTTATTTATGTACAAGTATATGCAGAGTTCAATAAAGATTTGCATAACTTTTATTGGTTAATCACAATTAATCACACAACTAACTGAACCAATAAAACAATTTATATCTATATGAAGAAAGGTAGGCCTTATGAGAAATATAAATAAAATTGCAACAAAAGCAACAAACCCCCATGAAAAAACCCAACCAACCAAATAAAAAACTAACAAACCCAAGGCAGAAAAAAAATTGTTAATGTAATTTATGATATGTTATGACTAGAAATGAAAGTAGTTTTCACAGGACATTTACAATGTCTAACCCTTCCCATATCCATAAAAGTACAAAGTTTATTATCTTACTTTTCATTTTTATCTTGCTCTTGACTACACTTATGAGGCAGCAGCCTTTTACCCTTGTTGCGTTCATTTTTAACCAAACTGTCATCCGAGAAATTGCTGCCTTCATCGCTACAACTAGTCAACCTTAGCTCGCCTTCTAAATCATCGTCAGGAAATAATGAAGTCTTTAAAGCACGTTTTCTCCTGGATGAACGACGTTTTGCAGGCAAATGGTCATCATCATCATCATCCTTCACATCATCACCACCACTAGAAGAAAAGACTGGATCAGAGAGCTTGGGCTTCTTTGATTGTTGGTTTTTCTTTGCTATGATTACATTCTTCTTTGTTGGTTCTGTTGACTGCTTTGAAGACTGAACCAGTTTTGTTTTCTTTCTGACTAGCTTGGGTGCTTTCTGTTTCGAAGATGTAACTGCTGTAGTGGATGCCTTCTTGGTACTTTTAGTGTTTGCGTCTTTTGTAAATAAATCATCCTCAACCCCATGTTCACTTATTTTGTTGGATTTTTTAGGCACTGACTGCAATTAAAATGAAATGTTTAATACATTAATTGGTATTCATATTTTCCTTGACATGATTTTATATTTATCTGACCTAATTCATATCTAAGAAGTAGTAATGATTTTGTATTTATCTGACCTAATTCTCATCTAAGAAGTAGTAATTTTCTATGTGAAATAAGTCAGGGCCATTCATCACTAGACAATCCCTCTAGCCCTGTGAACTACCTTAGAGTAGATATATACAAAATATTCTGATCCAACTCAGAACTGTGTCTAAATTTACTGACACAATTATCATCTTAATGCATAAGAGCAGATGTGCCAGAGGAGCAAAATCTCAAGGACACATGTAGAGTAGCTACACTAAGTATTGTAAGTCATACTTAAAGTATCCAGTACTTTGGGGTATACAGTAACAATAGTTTGTATACATGTTGTAAGTCATAGTGAATGGCAACTTAAAATGTCCAGTAGTTTGGGGTATACAACAACAATAAGTTGTATACATATTAAGTCATAATGAAAGTCAACTTAAAGTTTCCAATACTTTGGGTATACAACAGTAGTTTGCTAACTTGGGATTTCAAAGTAGTTGTTTTAACTAGTTTTAGCATAGCAACCCAAATCACCCAGACTTTCATTTCATTAGATTTATTAAACATTTGTTTTCATTGATTATGAGTCAGAACATCTTATCATTTTTGTCTTTAGCTAATTTTAATTTATTTGAATTACCTGTATTAATTCATAACTCCTTTCCTTGTAATAAATCCTTTTTTGTAGTACTACCCATTAAATTAATAAATACTTTATTTGTAATATGCACTTCCTATTAAATTAATTAATAAATACCTATTTATAGTATCCACATACAACAAAAAAAATGTGTTCATTCTTTTAAGAACAACTTCTTAGGCAATTACATGAATGTTGATTTGTCAAATCCTTACCTCAGTTTTTTTGCTTTTAGTGAGGCAGAACAGCACTTTTTATTAGTTTTAACAGCATGTATACAAATATTGTTACTGTAAACCCAAAGTACTGGATACTTTAAGTATGACTTACTACTCACTATGACTTACAACTTAGTGTTGCTGTTATACATGGAAAATACTGATGCATAACAGCAAATAAAAAAGAATAGGCAAAATAGGATTAAGTTAAAATTAATTAATAAATTAGGTTTTCTAATGAAAGTTTTTCGGGTAATGCACATTTTATTACATCTGTTAACATAACATTTGGTGAAATGGGAATTAATGAGTTACAATAAGACCTGGTGAATTTTCTTTGGAGCAATTTGGGCAATGGAGTACTTTAAAAGCAGATTGTAACACAAGCCCATGATAATTGGACTGAAACAAATTAAGTACTGCTGATAGCATAAGCAAATGAATCAACAAAAAATGGATTAATCTAATATTAGTAACATCAACATGGTAGCAATTACTGCAACATGAAAGAAATGCCATAACATGGAAACAAGTGCTGAAACAAGGAAGCAAATGCTGTAACGTGGCAACAAATGCCCTAACATGCAACAAATATCATAACATGGTAACAAATGCCCTAATAAGGCAATAAAAACACTAACATGGCAATAAATGCCCTAACATGGCAATAAATACCCTAACATTGCAATAAATGCCCTAACATGGCAATAAATACCTTAACATTGCAATAAATGCCCTAACATGGCAATAAATACCCTAACATGGCAATAAATACCTTAACATGGCAATAAATACCTTAACATGGCAATAAATGCCCTAACATGGCAATAAATGCCCTAACATGGCAATAAATACCTTAACATGGCAATAAATACACTAACATGGCAATAAATACCTTAACATGGCAATAAATACACTAACATGGCAATAAATGCAATAACATGGCAATAAATACTCTAACATGGCAATAAATGCCCTAACAAGGCAATAAATACCCTAACATGGCAATAAATACCCTAACAAGGCAATAAATACCCTAACAAGGCAATAAATACCCTAACATGCAATAAAGTAATATGGCAACAAATGCCTAACATGGTTACAACTACACTAACAAGGCAATAAATTCCCTAACATGCAATAAAGTAATATGGCAACAAATGCCCTATCATGGCAATAAATGCCCTAACATGCAACAAATATCATACTTTGCCATATTAGTTCCCTCAAAGAGGACAATGTAGCAATTTCCAGTCTTCCTTGTACCAGAAATACTATGATGTAGTAGAGCATACTTTGCCACCACACATAAAAAGAGTACAGAGTATCCTTACACTTACACCCTGGGGGTAGAGATTTCTCAAGTCTACCACAGTCATATAGATTTATAAATCAGTAAATCGGGAGATCTAGTAAGACCAGAAGAGGCTGTTTCTTCCCTGTAAAATATAATCAGGGAACAAATGCTAAGTTTCCAGTTTATTCATCTCTAATACCATTCTTTCTTACATTCAAGTCTCAACTTACAGTTTCCTGCAACAGTATTTATTAGCCTGATACATGCACATATCATAATAAATACAACATAACAATTTTATGAATGCATTCACTAGAAATAATGTCAAGTGTTTAGCATTCTACATACAAGCATCATAGTTTCACAATTTATAGAAATAATAGTCTACTCACATAATACATCTCTATGTAAAACACAAGTATAACATATCAAAAGCAAAATGTACGAAATATTTCAAAGTCCATTCTCTCTCAAACAGTCAACTCACCATTAAGTTAACGGCCACCTTTCATGACCAGATTTCTTCCATTCCAAACTCAAAGTGATCAAAGAATACAATTCTTTTCAATAGGTAAACTTTGATCTCAGCCCATTGGCTGGTTCTTGTAAATCTTAACCATTGGATAATAATAACTACTCAGCCAACTAAAACCAGTTTAGATTACATCAGCAAGACTAGCACATTCTTTACCTGAGTTGTTTACTTCCAACCTTGACACTTACAAATATAAGCACAAGCAGTGCCCAAGGTCAGGTCACTTTATTTAACAATTTATATAACAATTAAGTTTAGAAATATGGATAGGCAAATTTACTCTGCAACACTTACCTTTCTAGCAGATGTTTGTGACATCTTGAGTGGCAAGACCTGGAGAGACATTACAAAGCGGACACGGAATCCCATGGCTCGCAATATAATAACTAAGATCTGTATAGAAAACAATTAAACAACTTATATAAGGTCAGCATTGAGAAAATTTTTTTGTTGGTCTTAAAACATCTGTTGCCAGTAATACAACTCTTATGTCATTCAATAATGTCATAGGGTAGCCAAAAAAGTCAGACACAACATATTTAATCAGAAATTAACCTTCTTAAATGGTCTGTGAATTTCCAAAAGGAAGTTAGATAAAAATAACTTGTCAGTTACAACTTACCAGGATATTCTACACCTGTTACTACATATATCTGTTAAAAAATAAATTAAAAGAAAATCTGTTTGCTAGAAAATATTTTTGATTCTTGAGGGAAAAGAAACTGCTCACATAAAATGTATCAATCAGTGCTTTGTCAAAAAGTACATATAAACGTTTAAAAATAAAGTGCTCAAACAAGTGTACATAAAATAAATGAACGTGTTCAAAACTATTTCCAAATTATTGTACTGCATTCAAAAACAATAGAAAATATTATTCCAAATAATGTAGTTTGGGTTATATTTTTTTTGTTGAACAAAACATACTCTTTGTGTTATAATGAATGCTGTTTGCTAGTGAGGGTAGACAATTCTAGAAACAACATGTTCCCTAAAAAAAAAATTATACAACTTATAAAACATTTTCTCAGGGAAAAATTATGCACTAATATTTAAACAACAACAAAAAAAAAGGATTAACATGTAACTATTTTTAACATTTATAAGTCAATGTAAGAAATTATTATCTTTGAGAGTAATAGCAGAAATAAGGAAGTAACTCTGTAACAGGCAAGAAAATCACTGTTTCTTACTCTCACAGTCCTCTACTTTTTAAATAAAAATTTGTTTAGTCAAAGGGATTTATAACAAGTAAAGTTAAATGCATATACAGTGTGTTATTAATCACATTAAATAAGTAGCAGTTTATAAATATTAAGCTTTAGCTTTTGTGCTGCTGAAATATTAACCTACTTCACCCAGTGGCTGTCTGCTGAGCTATTTTTGAAATAATTTAACTGCAGAGTTTTCTGTGTAGTGAGGCTGGGTACATCTGAACACCACCAGTAAACTTACATGTGGTGCACAATAGGTAAAATATACAGGTTTATTTCAATATTTCTGCTAATGCAGAAATAATATACCTTATTTCAATTTTCTGAAAATTAAAGATTGTTAATTAAGCTCACCATAACCAAATGTCTCCACTCATCTGAAGTTTTCTTTTCAAGGACTTCAAACAGTTTGTCAGCTCTAACCTAACAGACAATAAACTGGTAAGTAGACAACAAATACATAATGCAGAATGTAGTTGTAGACTATAGTCTAATAAAAAGCAAACAAATGTATAAATACACACATTCTATATACTTGAACATCAGACTAATTATTTTAAAGTGACATGAAAAAGTCTACAGCTCTGGAAATAGCTATGCTGAAGTAGGTCAATCTTATCATTATATATTAATAGGCTAGCAAATGGATTTTAAAACTATTAAAAATAAATTTTAGTAAATAACCACAGCACAATTAGGTTCAATATTTAGCTCTGAGAAAGACAGTCACTCTGTGCCATGTTTAGAATAAGCTTAATCTTCAATATGCCATTGTAGAGAATAAAGTCACTGCAATGTAAAGAAAGAGCTTAACCTAATTTAAACTGTTTCACTGATGTACACAAGGACTTGATATAGGGAATTTTTTTGCTATATAATGTAGGAAAGGACCTGAAATGAGGAAATACTTGTTACATAATGTAGGAAAGAACCTGATATAAGTGGACACTTGTTAAATAATGTAGCAGACCTGCCTACCCTCCTCCTCAGCAGACCATAAGCTCAATGATCCAAAACCAGAAGATTTTTATGAAAAGTGGAAGATTCTATGCAGAATCTGGCATTTTGATAGAAATATCAATAATATAAAATAAATTCAATATAATAACAAATAATTTTAATTTTTGTAAATGAACTTACCAATAAATGCCATTTTTTATGATAATATCTTTTGAAAATAACACTAGGTGAAATAATATTTCAAAACTTTTCTAGCTTCAGTTTTAAAAAAGTGATATACAATAAATTAAAATAGAAGTAAAATGCAAAATTATTGTTAGAACCACAAACATACATAGCAAAAGCAATTTTGATTGGTGTTTTTCTTTCAGAAATCATATTAGATACGATATATAAATATATAAAGTGAACTATAAGTATTATTTATGAATGTTTTAAAGAAAATATGAACACTGGCTGATATCAGGAACTTAGATTAAACAATACATAATCTCTCAATAATCTACTGACTGACGATTCACTTAGCTGTAAAATTTGAAAGCTTATGTAGCCAGAGAAAAAATGTATATACTAGCGAGAGATTCTGCAATTTTGGTGTGCTGGAGAGAGAAAATTTCTCCTGAAACCATCTAACAATGGAGAGAAGTGATTGTGAATCTTGCTTCGCAATACTTCTCTTGAAGTGTTCTGCTGGAATGTGTGATAGAGCCACGGCTCCAAGAGTCATGTCATTGAAAATCTGGTTTTGCAGCATGCCCAGTGAAAGTAGACAAAGCAGGTGCACCTGGGGAAGCATAAATGAGATCAGTTAAATGGTTGCCAAGTTACCCTCGATTTCATAAAGTGGGCAGAATAATTCAATTTGACTGTAATATATTCTGGAAATAAATCACAAAAATTATTAACATCATTTCATTGATACTTCACCAAAAAGATTTTTTTAAAAATAAAATAACACAGCATGAAAATGTAAATAAATGATAAGGAAAATGTGACTAATAATGAAACAGATTATTTTTACTTTGTGCATATCCACTTGGATTTCCCTCGCTAATCGATTTATTCGTCTTTGAATATAAGCTTTCCAGTCAAATTCCTTTTTTCTCCTGTAAATTATAAAATTAACAAATTTTAAAATTTAATCAGTCAACAAATTATACTATACTTTCTGGTAAGAGCAAAAAAAAAAAAAAAAGAAAAGAAATTCTAGATGTTGGCAATTTGTGAGTTAAGAACTAACCTAATAAGCAGTTTTTCCAACTATTCTTTATTCAACTGTTATTTAAATTAAAATGAATTTTAAATATGGGAAAAGCTAGATACTTTAGAATTAAAATTGATTAGAATTAAAGTTACAACTTTGTGTGTTACTCTGTGTTGTCAAACCCACAACTAGTATACAATTTAATGAGCTTCACTTGATGTGTATACATATGGTCTCTTTTAAATCAAAGGAACTATCTCAGTGCATGTGCACTCTTTCAAAATCAAAGGCACTAATGATCTTAGAGCATGTGCACTCTTTCAAATCAAAGAATCTAACAATCTCAGTGCATATGCACTCTTGCAAATCAAAGGATCTAACAATCTCAGTGCAAAAGCACTTTTTCAAATATAAGGATCTAATAATCTTAGTGTATGTGCACTCTATTAAATCAAAAGAACTATCTCAGTGCATGTTCACACTTTCAAATCAAAGGAACTAACGATCTCAGTGCATGTACAGCAATATATTGTCAAGCTTGATCACTTACAAATCAAGGGAGGTAAATGCCTTTGTGCACATAAGTGGTCAAGCTCACCAACTTTCTATTAAAAGAGGTAGTTCATTTTCTGCATACAAAAATGACATGACAGCTCAGGGATCTAATTAGTCTGCAGCACTGCTTTCAACTTTCATGCCTGTTCATTTTTCAAATCAATAAATCCCTGTTCATAAGTGCACTCCTTATATACAGACACACATGTAGATTGGTAGGCAGATACTGAGATAGCCAATATAGATGAAAAATTACTAAAGACTAAATAATAAAATAGATAAAAACAGTGTTTTCATGCACACATTTGAACCTGAACTTGAAAGAACAAAATAATTTTTGTATAATTTGAAGTGGGTGAATCTTGGTGTGCAAAACAAGCGAGAGGCTCCACTTTAACATTAAAAAAAATATATATTAAAAATTGTTTGCATGTCAAGCAATTATTCACTTAATCTTGGATCTTGGAAGATGTTTACAGTACAGTCACACATCCCTGCTGACAAGATAGTGACAGATCCTAATGGCAACAAGTGTGATAAATAAATGGACCCCCCCCACTTTTTATTTGTTTGTTGTTTTAAAATACATAATGTATGTGCAATTTAGTCAACTATCCATTTTTATTTTGAACACCAAGTTTGACTCAAATCTGGATAAAGAATATTTTTTTTTTCAAATATTAAGCATACTGTTAAATAAAAGTGCTTGCATAAGAAATCTTGTTATTTGATCAATTTTATGTATGATGTACTGTACCGTTTCCTGTGTAGGAGGCTTGGATCATCAATAATAATCTCCACGGGACCAATTGGGATCTGTGACTTCATAGGGCTGTGCTTGAGGTCTGAAGAGCATTGTATTAATAATTAGCATTAAAAGTGATAGGTTTGAAAATTCAGTTATCTAAATTAATATATTGTGCCACCCTTGTATGTCTAGGTAGACGTGCATTGAGTTGTGATGACTTACATCGTAAAGACTATTGCAATCAAAATTAGGCCCAGAACAACGAAAGGTTTAAACAAACTGCTTGTTTACTGCTAAACTATACAACAGATTTGTTTACTGCTAAATATTCTATTGTTTATTACTGAAATATATAACAATGCTGTTTACAGCTAAAATTTATAACAGATTTACTAAAATATTTAACACAGTTTTAGATTTTGAATTTGAGTTTTGGAAATGACGCTTTCACTCTAAATTTTTGGAAGTGGTTTATTCTATTATAATATTCTTTCAATTACTTTAACAAATTTTTAGTTTTGACATTAGACATAAAAAATCTACTGAGTTATAGAACAATAAAAGTTGTGATTTAAACACTAATTATAAATATTAAACAGTTTAAACAGTATACATTGCAATAATATTATATAAGAACTTTCTCAATGCTGGGATGTTTAAGGTACAGAGAAATAATAGAGAAATGTGGAGCATAGTGTTTTATCCAAACCTGCAGAACAGCCAACATCATTCCAAATGGAGAATGCTGAATATACTTTATAAACTATTATTTTAGGAGTGGAAGTAAATTATATTAAATTACATTCTGGTTCATACCTTCAACTTCCTCCCAATCTGAATCTTCTTCACTTTCTGAATGATGTGCACTGTCTATGGCAGAAATATTATTTTTAGAAACGGAGGTATAGGCTGTAGGAGCTCCATTTGCATCTGATTTCACCCTGCCTTCCATTTTCATCAGTAATGTCATGACATCCATGTCACTGTGAATGGGCATGTCACCCTCAGTTTTGACTGTCATTGTCTGAAAATGCTTATGGTTTTCCTTCTTCCCAAGAGTATTTTTTTCTTTAACTGCAACCTCAGTGCCTTGTCTTTTTCCTTTTTTTTTAATCATGGGTTCTTTGGAAGTTTGTTTGCTGCTTGTGGTTTCCTTATCTGACTTAGTAATATTCGTTTTGTGACCGTAGGATTGCTTCACCTTACCAATGTTAGAAATCATGGTTCTGTTGGGATGATGTTGAGTATCATCAAAATCTGTAAAGCTATCTGCAAGTTTTTGATTAGCAACATAGTCTGAGACACTTTTGCATATTTCAGTTGTACATGTGACATTGTGTGTCGTACAGGATGTGTGCACCTCCTCAAAATCTGAGTCAGATGATGAGTCAAAAGTTACAAGACTGGTGCTGTCACTTTCATTGCTTGTTTTGATTGTAACAGAACCTGAATGTTGAGGACGAAGAATACTGGCTTGCGTCTGCTCTGGAATCAAATAATTACTTGGTCCTGTCTTGGGTATATTTGTTTTTTGATGCAATGAACGTGACTTTTTCTCTTTCTCTTTAATCATGTTTCTATTTTTATTCATAAATGGCTCTTTCAAATTTGTTTTATCAACTGGTAAACAAGATGTATTGCTCTGAGTTGTTCCAACCTTTGTGACATCAAGCCTTGGCTGTTTACTTCTTGTAGTTATCAATGTTTCAGATTTTCGTTTCTTTGGGTCTGTGACTTTTACAATCTTTCCTTTCAGTTTTTGAAGGTGTGTAGACTTGTTAGTGGATTTTAACAGCATGTCTGAAAGTACTGGCATCTTAGACATTCCACAACTCTGGTCAAGAACTTTTGCTTCTTTACTTCCATTTTTCGTTCTACATCTTGATAAGGATTTCTTGACCTGTATGGTGTTAATGGCTTGACTACATCCTTCATATGTCTTATCTGGAATAGTAATACAGTCTGGAGATACTCCCGCATGTGTTGTGTCTGCTTTATATAATGGTGCTGAATCATTTGTGTTGACAATAACATCATCAGAAGTCTTGTTCAAGAATGGCCTTGAGGCTTTCCTCACTCTCAGCTGACGTAAATTAGGCATTCTGAAAAAAATTAAAGAAAGAAAACCTCTATTTAGGCAGTAAAGATGTCTCTCAAGAGTAACTGCAATTCTGAAAAAAACATAATTCTACACAAAATTGACTAATCAGAATTTAATTATCATATCACTATTATATTAAGATCTTTGTGGGAAGGGGTTAGAGGTAGCATTTGTTATCTCTCTAAAATAGTACAATTATTTAATGTATCACAAGTGACAATGAATTATCTATGATTTGCTATCTTTTTAAAACAGTACAATTATTTAATGAATCACAAATGACAATGAATTCTCTATTATTTGTTATCTCTCTAAAACAGTACAATTATTTAATGTATCACAAACGACACTGAATTCTCTATAATGAGTTTTGGGTGGGTGGAGTGGGGAAGGACACAACAAATATATAAATAGCAATATTAAACTGAGGTAATGCACTGAAACTATACATAATACAAAAGTAAATTAGTGAACAAAGTGACTGTAAATGTAACACTTGAACTGATGATTGTTAAGACAAAGAGTAAAAGTAATAAAAATTTAAAAATTAATAACAACAGGCGGGGGAGGGGGGGGGGAGAGAAAACACAGGCTGAGAAACTTAATTTACTGCAAGTCCAGCAGCAATATGTGTAAAGAAATCATACAGGAGTACTTCCACAGCACAGTGCAAAGAATCAATCAATCACACAGCACTTTGCAAGCAATCAAAAGGCACTGTGAAACCTCTCCAATACAAAAATAAAATCTTCAACTAACAAACTTGCTGTCCACAACAATTGGCTAACCAGTAATGCTGATTCCTACATAAAAGGGATTCTACTGTCAAACACCATTACTCTGGTTTTGTTTAATGAACTTAATCATGAGCTTCGTCAATACAATTAAGTACTAGTAATCAGTCTTAGTATGTCCCATTTCACAGAAAAAATAAAGTTAAAGGCACTTTCAGAGCCTTTTAAATCTGTTTATCTTTTATCTGTGATAAATGTGTTTAATAATTAATTATTCTTATTTGGCCCCTTCAGTCCATGAAGCATAAAAACTTTTAGAACCATTCTGCAGGAATGAAATAAGATCTGGGGTCCTAGGAAGAGTTCAAGTCAGGAGCCACAGAGTGACTGTCCTAGAAATGGACTGTTTTCTTTAAATGTTTCATTTTCTAATTGCAACAATACAGTTATATCATGGTAAGTAGATTTAATTAAGAAATAAAAATTCAAATCTAATATAGAAAGCACACTATACTGTGTTAAACAATCATTTTTCTATTTCTAAAATATGCAAAAAAGAAACCCTTATAGTTTAAAAAATGAAGTGATTAGGCACATTAAGAAACATTTATTCTATGATATGATTCTATGATCTAAAGATCTATCTGACTCGACAATGTCATCAAAGATTGCAGTAAAAAAGGACTTCATCACTACTGCAAAGTGCAGTTATAAGCACTGTTACTTCTGAACTACTGTTGTCCACAGATCTTTTATAATATACTTTTACTTCTGGACTACTGTTGTCCACATGTCTTTTGTAATATACTTTTACTTCAAATAAGTTGTCCACAGATCTTGTATGATATACTTTTACTTCTGAACCACTGCTGTCCACAGGTCATTTGTGATTTTTTACTTTTATTTCCAATATTCACAGGTCTTTAGTAATATATTTTTACTGCTGAACCATTGTTGTTCTCAGATATTTTGTTATATACTTTTACTTCTGTTGTCTGCAGGTCTTGTGAAATATACTTTACCTTCTGTTGTCTGCAGATCTTTTGTAATGTACTTTTACTTCAGTATCACTGTTTTGTTTGTAGGTTGTTTTTAACACTTTAAAGCTAAAAACGATTGTTCACCAAAACAGTTGATAGTCATAAGCTATAGAAACAAATTCAATGCAACTTTTACTTTCAGAAAAACATACTAAATGTTTTCTTTAAAGCTGATAAACTAATAAGTACAGAGATTGATGGTCATTCCTTGAAGTACTAAAGTTGGTACTTGCAATATCTCTTCTGGCAGTAATATAAGATTAATACAGTTCAAGCATTTGGAGTAACTTTTTATCAGCATCTTTAGGATATGCTTCATCCACTTTTAATATATTTAGCTTATAATCAGCTAATCAGCTAGTAATTGTTGACCATTGTCAGGAAAGAAAAGTCTGCTGTCTTCTTGTAGATGGTGGATCTCCTGGAATTATCAGACAGCATGGCATCCATGATAAGGGATTTTTAACATAAAGAAATTTGAAATATGGGAAACAGAATCTTGATATGACAAGCATGAGTTTTTTTGTTATGTTTTTGTTCTTTTATAACTGTTTCATTTTCATCACTTTACAGTAAGAAATTTAAGAAAAACAAATTGTAATAACTACACAAGTCATTAAATAATTGAAAGATGTTATTATCAGTGTTCGACTGTCAGTTCTGCTACATTGTTAAAAAGAAAAGTTAAATATTAGGTCTAAATTAATAAATAAAGACAAGGTTAAATATTAGGTCTAAATTAATAAACACAAGGTTAAATATTAAATCTAAATGTATGAGTAAAGTCAAAGATAAATATTAAGTCTAAATGAGTGAAGAAAAACAAAGGTAGATATTAGGTCTAAAGTGAAGCAGTATATTTGTTTAGTTTCTCTAGCTGTTGGCAGCAGTGATTTAATATATTATTATTTATATACTTTTGTAAATAGGGCTGGGTGTGGAGGTAGGCAGCTATCTATTTTGAATAATGAATAATTTGGTTCTGTTTTTTAATACTATGCATCATGTTTAAATTATAAATTACAATAAATCAAATGTAATATAGACCTTGAACAATTTATTTTATCATCTGTTCAAACAAAATAAAAAAAATTACAAACCACAACAGTATAATTTTAAATCTGAGTAATAGTAGTTAGATTATACACTGTATAACCCCCCCACAACTTCTTCAATGGGGTACCTATAAAATGTATTACGATACTTCGCTACCTAGTTATACTTTTAGTTTTACAGTTATTTGCATTTAATTATACATTTGCCTTCTGTGTGTTTTTGTGTAACTGTGAGGTTCAAAATAATTAGCACTTTTAGCAGTTATAAATATAAACTTAAAGTGGCATCTTTCTTAAATGTTAGAGTTAAATAACTAATGGACGGGTTAAAATGCTAATATACTGAATTAATATAAAAAGGTGTGTACAGTATTACAATGCACAGTACATATACTGATATTGTACTTAGTAGAAAGCAAATGATGTAGTACCTTACTGCAGCACTACAGTAATAAGATGCATCGCTCTGCGTTGAATATTTCTGTAATTTGTCCTAAAAAGCAAATTCTATAATAGACATCGTACATACGTAATTGCGGCTTGATGAAAATGCTTTACCTTGTGTATATTTTAACTTTAGCATAGTAGTATCTTTCTTAGTGTTCGACAGCGACTCCCGCCGTATCGATAGTGCTTATGTAAACCTAACCTCACAATAAAACAAATTCTTTCGTTAAACTGCCTTCTGTTCTTTACTTTTTAGACTTTTCTTCATTTTCTATCATAAAAATTAAATGACAGTTATTGTAAACTTAACATAGTCTTTAAAATCCCTATGCTCATTAAAAAAAATAAATATATTTTTATCTGAACTTGAGATTAGTTAAATAGCAATCTTCATCTTGAGTAGCATCCCTTCCTTGCAGACGACAAAATATCGCCAGAAAGTCAAATCACTGCCCCAAACAACCCTCTCCACGACATCAAAGCCCAACGACGTTATTAAGTTAATTTATATATATATCTGTTTAGTGAGTATACTCCTATATCTTATGCTAGGGTTAAAAAATAAATATAAAAGGAAACAAACACGAAACGTGAATAAATAACTGTACATGTGCCTCGCTGTATTACGACCAGATGAATTATCGCATTCACAATGCCATTTTGATCTAAACCAAGTCACTTTGCGGTGTCAATATTAATTTTTCAAATTTAACTAGAAAATGTACTAGAACTGTTTACATCTAATGTCTCTAAGTCCATTGCCACTGAAATTGAAGAAGTTTATGTTTTCGGTTTCTCTAAATAATGTTTTTTCTGTAAATAGGCCCAGTGCCACTCTGAAATACTTTCACTACAATTTGCAAGAAATAGCTAAAATGTTTAGTATGTACTGAGTTCACTTTGTCCCCCATTAGTTTCCTCTTTGGACAAATTCAATATATTGCCGAGATCGTGGATTACTATAAAACTAGGCTTGATTACTATAAAACTAATGAAGTAAAGTGTGAGTGAAGATACAATGTATTTATAACAAAGGTCAGTGTCGGCATCTTAGGATCATTTGTGGCTGTAAAGTCATGAACTTCAAATTAAACTTTGACCTTTCAATATTTTTTTATTGGATGTGCATCCTTATTTTAAAATCGCAACTAGTAAACCGCAGCATAGTCTATTATAATTATGTATATTAAAGCTGACCTTATGTGAACAACCATTTCAGTGTCTGAATTTTGAAAGATTAAAAATATAATAATCGCGCACTTGTGATATACTGCCACCATCTAAGGTTATTTGTTTGTCAGGTTCACTGATGTGTAACCGTATGTCATTGTTAAAAAATGGTATTGTACGAACCCACTTTATCTTTTATAGCAGTGTCGACCAGTGTTGTCAGTAATATGTATCATATGCCATACTGTATTTCTTTGTAAACATGTTTAGTTATTTATTTTTACTAATTCCGATTTTATCCTGAATTTACCCTGGATAAATATCAATAAATCCATAATGTAGGCCTATATCCCCCTTCTCTCTTCATGAACAGCATTACACCGACGTAACTTTGAATGATGACTCTCGCGATCACCCCTTCCCTCCCCCCCCCCCCCCCGCGAAAATCTAAAGTATTCCCCCCAAAAAAATTTTCCGCATGCACACACAGTTGTTATAATACTGGTAAAATAGAAATTATTGCTAAAATTATATTAATAAATTAGGTCCAATGACAATGTATTGTTATGTATTGCATACGTGATCAAAATATCTTGACTCGTTATCGTTTCAAAAGTATAGTTATTAATTTAAAATCTACTCACATTCAAACTGCTTGCATTCATTAATTAACTCATTAATTAAATTCATTAATTAACTTCTCCACGACCATTTTCTTTGCTTCTATGCTCCATAAATACAGATTTTGCAATCGATTCTGGCACATAGTATTTTTAGATAACTCTTGATTATTTTCAGATTTGAAAAAAATAATTGTGTGCTTGCCATTGTAACAGGTAAAATTAGAAAGAGTAGAAGAGCCGTGAATCAGCAAATCCTGAAGATGTTAGAGAGTTGTCCACAATCAATAGATGGGCAAGCCCTTTCACTGTAGACTATGTCGCTTTGAAGATCACTTGCTTGGTTGCTTTGAGAAATGCCAAATGTAAGAGAAATGCTTTGGTAAAGTCACTTAGTATTCATCTTTGAGAGTCTAAGCAATTCTTGGTAGTTCTTGATCGTCCACTGTACACACTATATTAGGCTGAAATACTGAGAATTTGTCTTCAACAAGTTTCATGTCTTTAAATCTACTGTTTAGTTGTGAAATAACAATATTAGGTAAAAAGTAACATTGAAGACAATAATTCAAATATGATTCCCCAGTGTTGGCTATCAATATGTATTCAGTTAGTTCTTTAAACTGTTGTGACGCTCAGAAGTCACTCTTGCATAACGTAAAGAGGATTAACGCAGAGGTGTAGATGACCATTTATTTTTTCACACTTGTTCGTGATTTAAGTCCTACGGAAAGGATGATTTCCGGCTCGGACTGTTAAATATGTCGTTGCTAACGCAGGTGAATACCGAACAATGGCTAGAGGGGACACGGGTAGCATCTGATTAAAGAGATTTTCCGGTTGGAAGCGTAAGTGCATAATTGCGAATGATGAACGTGGTAGATGAGAAGGTGTATGAGTGATTCCAGTTAGCTGATGTGAAATTAATATAAATAGCCAGTCAAACCCTTTTCCAGTACTTGCGATCGATATTCGAAGGCCGGTTCTAAAGGCAAACCATGAGCCATGGTGAGATGTCGGAACAATAATGTGAGAATGAATTCAGAATAATGTTTGTGTTAGAATTATTGTTTCATGTATTGATTGAGATATACTGTATATTTCTGATTGATTCATTCGATATGTATATGTTAGATTGATTATGTATTATTGAATATGTGATTTTGTTATAGTTCAATTGGACTTATAACTAGGTGTATCGAGTGAACACAGTTTCTACATTGCACTTAAATTAATCCCAATGGCGCGACGGATGAAAACAGATGGTCTATTCACTAAATCAGATGATGGTGATTTATTTAATTTGTCTGTTTTCCTGCTCAACTATTGTTATCTAAACTGTTTATATTTTAATTTTATGAGAAAACTTACCAGTTTACAGAATAGCTGATTTGGGGGCATTTGCTGAAACTGACAACATCTTTACCGAAGAGAATTTTATTAACAGAACATTTTAGAATATGTCGAAGCCAGTGTATTTGAGAGAGAGAGAGAGAGAGAGAGAGAGAGAGAGAGAGAGAGAGAGAGAGAGAGAGAGAGAGAGAGAGAGAGAGAGAGAGACCGGCAGTATAAATCTTAACATGTTTTTTAATTAATAGTTGTCACATTAAGAAAAAAGAGAGAAAAACCAGGACATCAAGTCGATTTCATTGGCTTGGTCTGAGTTTGAACTGTCTTGAAGCAGACTGGCATGGAGAGAAATAGCAATTTGAAACAAATATTAAATTAAAACATATTTCTTAACTGATTGATTCATGTCCAAATCCTAACTATACACAAACAAAAAAAGACTGCATACAAAAACTGACAATTATTAATTATTATTATTTTTCATGAAGTAAAATGTAAACTCATTACATTAATCTAAAACATAAAATAAAAATGTGCGTTCTATGATTCATACGAAGAGAGCAGTGAGAGAGCTAGGAGAGAGCAATGAGAGAGCAAGAAGAGAGCTAGGAGAGAGCAAGGAGAGAGCAAGGAGAGAGCAAGGAGAGAGCAAGAAGAGAGCTAGGAGAGAGCTAGGAGAGAGCAAGGAGAGAGCAAAGAAAGAGCAAGAAGAGAGCTAGGAGAGAGCAAGGAGAGAGGAAGGAGAGAGCAAGGAGAGAGTTAGGAGAGAGCAATGAGAGGAAGGAGAGAGCAAGGAGAGAGCAAGGAGAGAGCAAGGAAACAATAGGCGTGCTTTACGTACGGACATTGAGGGTGGTGATTCTGGGCCCGCCCCCCTCCCCTCCTGGGGTGCCTCGTCCACCCACAAGAATAAAGTGGGCTATTAATAGGATTAACTGCAGGAAGACAGTTTGGAAGTTGGCTGCATTGTGGCCGTGTTTTACCCCTTGATGCGGATATGGGGGAAGGGGTTTAGGATCTCCTCTCCCCGACCCCAGGCATTTACAGTATTACATTATCCGTGTTATTCATTTAATATCACTTGCTCTCTTCACCCGGACAACGCCGAGCTATTCTGCTAGTATTATAATACTAAGAACCGATATATCTTTTCCGTTTGGATCTGGCACAGTTTATGCAGTGTATGACAGCAACTACAATAATTATGAGCCTTTGTGTGTATGCAGTGTATGACAGCAACTACAATAATTATGAGCCTCTGTGTGTATGCAGTGTATGACAGCAACTACAATAATTATGAGCCTTTGTGTGTATGCAGTGTATGACAGCAACTACAATAATTATGAGCCTTTGTGTGTATGCAGTGTATGACAGCAACTACAATAATTATGAGCCTTTGTGTGTATGCAGTGTATGACAGCAACTACAATAATTATGAGCCTCTGTGTGTATGCAGTGTATGACAGCAACTACAATAATTATGAGCCTCTGTGTGTATGCAGTGTATGACAGCAACTACAATAATTATGAGCCTTTGTGTGTATGCAGTGTATGACAGCAACTACAATAATTATGAGCCTTTGTGTGTATGCAGTGTATGACAGCAACTACAATAATTATGAGCCTTTGTGTGTATGCAGTGTATGACAGCAACTACAATAATTATGAGCCTCTGTTTGTATGCAGTGTATGACAGCAACTACAATAATTATTAGCTTCTGTGTGTATGCAGTGTATGACAGCAACTACAATAATTATTAGCTTCTGTGTGTATGCAGTGTATGACAGCAACTACAATAATTATGAGCCTCTGTGTGTATGCAGTGTATGACAGCAACTACAATAATTATGAGCCTCTGTGTGTATGCAGTGTATGACAGCAACTACAATAATTATGAGCCTCTTTTTGTATGCAGTGTATGACAGCAACTACAATAATTATTAGCTTCTGTGTGTATGCAGTGTATGACAGCAACTAAAATAATTATGAGTCTCTGTGTGTGTATGTGTGATTGCATATTATTTATACCAGATTAAATGCAATCTTCTGATAGTCTCTGGTGGCAAAATACACGCACGCACGCACGCACACACACATATACACACACACATATGAATAAAGACTGATAATTGTTAGGAGAGAGATTACTGGGTCAGTGAAGTTAAGGTGAATGTTACTGTGGTGAAATAAAGTTACACGTTTCACGACAGTTTGGACACCGATGAAACAGTTTTCATACAAATTTATTATTTATATTTAAAGTTGCTTGACATTGCACGCGTATGATGAAAAAATGCTGAATTACCAATAGAAAATGCTGATATTGAAAGTTCATGATGAATAAAAATACTGAATTACCAATAGAAAATGCTGAAATTGAAAGTTCATGATGAATAAAAATACTGAATTACCAATAGAAAATGCTGATATTGAAAGTTCATGATGATTAAAAATACTGAATTACCAATAGAAAAATGGTGACATTAAGTTTATGATGATTAAAAGGGCTGGCATTGCAAGTTTACGATGATTAAAAGTGCTGTATTACTATTAGAGAATGCAGTTCTAATTAGGTCATCATTTGTTGTCGTCGTTTATTCAGTGATTAAAAAAAAAAATTGAACATCCTCTTCCTCTGTGCAAGGGCACTCTGTCACTTAGAGAAGAACTTCATAGCAAAAGAGTTTCGTCACGGGGAAGTAAATTACCTTCCCCCGCTTTAAATCATCTATAACCTTCTTTCCATCTCTGGAAACACCTGTGTTGAAACAGTTCTAAGATGTTAACCTTTCCAACTCTGGAAACACCTGTCTAAACAGTTCCAAGACGTTAACCTTCTTTCCAACTCTGGAAACATCTGTTTCTAAACAGTTCCATGATTCTAATCTTCAGTTCTTATTCTCATAAATGAAATCTTCAGTACGAATACATATGCTTAAAACACTGAAATTTGGCCTCAGTACAAACTCTTACTTCATGAATTACTGCTCCATCACTGTAAATATTTAGTACGAACTCTCACCAAACGTATTTATAATCCACCATTGAGAATTACTGAAACAGAGATCTCATGGGAGGTAATCATCTCTTGACAAGAGTGATGGGACTTTAAATCACACGTTCGTTGATTGTGCTCAGCACGGAAACGACAACTGGCCCTTTAATTCAGTTTATTCGATGAACCAAAGTAAGATCAAGTCGGACTGGCAGCATTTGCAGCAGCTATATGTTGAAGGCTGGCAGCGCTACCAACGGCTATATGTTGAAGTCTGGCAGCGCTACCAACGGCTATATGTTGAAGGCTGGCAGCGCTACCAACGGCTATATGTTGAAGACTGGCAGCACTAGAATTAGCAGAGGCTGCAGAACTCGGACATGGCGGATTCTCCAAGCAAAAATATGCGTCACTCTTTGCTAAGGCCGTACGTTTTTCTATCGATGGTTCTAAATCCCCGTCACTCTTTGCTAAGGCCGTACGTTCTATCGATGGTTGTAAATACCCGTCCCCCGGCACTATTTCGGAACGTCTTGCTTGAAGTTCTGCCAACAGTTCTAAATACTCGACACCATTTCCTAGAACTGAAGGTCTTTCTTGAAGCTCTATTGATGGTTCTGTCTTAGCGACTTTGCGGTTACTGCCCTCGGAGTGTCTATATGGCACACTGAGATCTGGCGTCCTTGGATGACCACTAGCGACTGGCTTCTTTTTGGACAAAAGGGGACGCAATTCTCGACGCATGGGTATTGGAGTTAAGTCCTCGCTCATCTTATGCATGGCCATGACGACTTTTCGCATAATGCTACGATCACTTCGCACGCGACGACACTCAGGAAACTTGATTCCAGTGGCCAAGCAGACGGCATTAGTGGCAGCCGGAGTTGTCAGACCCTGAATGATGTTTTTAAGGTCGCTCTCTAGGTCTCGAAAAAATGGTCTTTCACCTGGATTGTCATTCCAACATCGCTCCATTAAGGCATATCTGAAACAAGAAGGCTAGAATTTAGTTCTACGTTCTTCTTACATGTTCATCATCTGTTTACACGAGCAAGTGGTCTGTTTACTTATACATCTGATCGATACACATCGGATGGTTTAAATTTTAGAAGTAAAATAAATATATAGAGAATAGGAATGAAAGTTCTACTGTACAGGACACAGCTGAAAATATTTATATGATTTAACGTTGCGGAAACAAAGTATGATTTTATCTCACATTAAGAAACAGCTGACTATGTCCTGATTTATGCTTTGGTATTGAATCTTGGAATATGGTTTAAAATCAGACTATAAGTATACTGAAATGAACAATATAGAATAATGAAAAGTTATTTATCATTATTTTCATAATAACAATGAATGATTGGAACAGAATCCACATGGATACCTGCTTTATGATATAATTTATATGTGTGATATATTTTGATATACTTTATATGTATGATATTGTTTTGATAAATATATAATTTATATGTGTGATATATTTATATACCATTTATATATATATATATGAAATAATTTATATGTGGGACATGTTTTTGATATATATATATATATGATATATTTTGATATATATAATTCATATATGTGATATAATTTTGAATATAATTTATATGTGATAACATTTTGATATAATTTTTCTTTCATAAAATTATGAAAACATGTCAGCGGCCATTTTGCTTGAAGAAAATAAAACTTACAAAGCATCCGGACATAGAACAGGTTGTTCCAGACGACGGCCAGTTTGCAGATACCGAAGAATGTCCCAGCCTTCTACACCGGGGTATGGAGTAATGCCCCTTGTGCACAACTCCCATATTACCACAGCAAATGACCACTGAAAGCAGAACAAGATTTTGATACGATTCGCGAACACGAGATGACTTAAGCATTATATAAATCCTATCTATCTATCTATCTATCTATCTATCTATCTATCTATCTATCTGCTGTCTGTCTATATATTTCTCTCTTATCTATCTATCTATCTATCTGCTGTCTGTCTATCTGTCTGTCTCTCTCTCTTATCTATCTATCTATCTATCTATCTGCTGTCTGTCTATCTGTCTGTCTATCTCTCTCTTATCTATCAATCTATCTATCTGCTGTCTATCTGTCTGTCTGTCTCTTATCTATCTATCTATTTATCTATCTATCTGCTGTCTGTCTATATATTTCTCTCTCTCTCTCTCTCTCTCTATCTATCTGCTGTCTGTCTATCTGTCTGTCTCTCTCTCTCTTATCTATCTATCTATCTATTTGCTGTCTATCTGTCTGTCTGTCTCTCTCTTATCTATCTATCTATTTATCTATCTACACACACATACACAGGCATGCACAGAGATGATCACCTTTTCATTAATAGTAACATTTCATCTGCTTAACAGTCTATCAATACTCTAATTTTATTTTTGTCCAGTATCATAGCCTGAAAGGTTTCCTTACTACATCGGATTTTGTAGTGTATGTGCCTTTCTCAATGGATTCAATGGACATCCAGCGTATGGGGAGCTTCTTTTTATTGTCGCTGTGGTAATATCCCTTCTCGTATATATCCCGACACAGGCCGAAGTCGGCGACTTTCACTCTAAGCTGCTCATCCAACCTGCAAAAGGAGCAAGAAAATTCAATTAGTTTAATCTTTCTCTACAAGTGAAATCAATGCGGAATGTTCGAATGCAGAACGAGTGCATAACTGCTTTCATTACTTCCCTTCAGACAGTTAACTTCTTTTTAAAATTATTTTAAAAAAATATGTCTTTTTACCAAGTTGTAAAATCATCTTACAATTAAAATTACTTCAATAGGCAAAGATGTTCAGGAGGAAACATTTGCCTCAGGTGAATAGTTGCAGGCACTCTTGAATAAGTTCTGTTAACAAATTATTTAACTCTAAAAGAGAACAAGTCCAAAAGTTAAGAGGCCATGAAATAATCAAAGGAGTGCAGATCTCCATTCTAATATACATCAAGTCTCTTTCAAACAAAGAGCTTGGATCTCCATGCTAACATACATCAAGTCTCTTTCAAACAAAGAGCTTGGATCTCCATGCTAATATACATCAAGTCTCTTTCAAACAAGCAGCTAAGATCTTGATAAATCGAGAAGCTTTTATTAATACCGCGCTGCAAGAGCGTAATAGAAAAATACGCAGCACGCATAATGAAATCTTAGAACAAGACATTTAAACCTCAAGACTACGTGGCATATTTATAGAAAAACACGATAGACAACATAATGAAATCTTAGAACAAGACATTTAAACCTCAAGACTACGTGGCATATTTATAGAAAAACGCAATAGACAACATAATGAAATCAAAATGGAATGAACACTTGTCCGTCCAGTGCTGTGGTCACGCGGGCTTGTTACTTAGACCAGTCCTGTGGTCCCATGGGCTTGTTACTTAGACCAGTCCTGTGGTCATGAAGGCTTGTTACTTAGACCAGTCCTGTGGTCAAGCAGGCTTGTTACGTAGACCAGTAAAGCAATTAGTAGGCTGACAGTGCAAGGTCAAATGCGTCGCTATCTGGCCTAACAAGCTGGGTAATATTCATGTCAGTTGTCCCACACTACAGAGACTTCATTATCTGTTAAGATCTAACCCGTACTTACATGTCAGTTGTCCCACACTACAGAGATTTCATTATCTGTTAAGATCTAACCCGTACTTACATGTCAGTTGTCCCACACTACAGAGATGTCATTACCTGTTAAGATATAACCCATACTTACATGCAGTTTCTGGCTGCTAGATCTCTGTGTACGAATTTCAGACTGGACAGGTATTCCATTCCACTAGAGATGTCGCAGGAAAAGCGGAGAACGTCACCAACAGTCATGTCCTAAATAATAATAATAATAATAATAATTATGATGATGATAATATTATAACTTATTCTGATATAAAGTCTAAATTCCGAATAATTTTGTGTTATCTAAATTAAAATTAAAATATTGGTTAATAGTGGTTTAGAATTGGAGGTGATGTTGGAATTGTATAATATAATCATGCAAATGCTTTTTAAATCTACCATTATTTTAATTGGAACTTTACCTTTACCAATCTTCTGTAACTTACAGAAAGTCATAAGAGACCGATTATACTAATTTCATCTGCAGAAAGTGTCCTTAAGATCAGACTGTATAAAGTGTCCTTAAGATTAGACTGTATAAAGTGTTCTTAAGATGAGACTGTATAAAGTGTCCTTAAGATCAGACTGTATAAAGTGCTTTTAAAATCAGAGTGTACTAACTGGAATACTGGAAGTGTCTTTAAGAGACAGACTGTAGTAATATGGATGCAGGAAGTGTCTTTAAGAGATAGACTGTAGTAATATGGATACTGGAAGTGTCTTTAAGAAATAGGCTGTAGTAATATTGATACTTGAAGTGTCTTTAACAGACAGATTGTAGTAATATGGATAAAGTACCTTTAAGAGACAGTACTAACACGGATACAGAAAGTTGCTGAAAGAAATGGGCTGTTCTAATTTCTTCTAGCATTTTTCTAAGAGACGGATTACTAATTCCGTCTAGCATTTATAAGTAATGTTAAGTAAATGTAAAAATCCTGTTACTGACAAACTGCGGCTTGAAGTTTAGGAGTCGAGATACATTCACTGATCTACGACCAGAAACTACCTCAACAGTCAGCATCACTGAACATCAACAGAACAACAACATCCCTCTTTCCCCACCAAAATAAAAGACAAATCATTAAAACACATCAGCCAGCAATATATACACACAAAAAATAAAATTAATATTTTTTTTAAAAAAAATTATTAACTGACCCTCTTTTCGTCCTTGACATAGGTCAAGAGGTCGCCTCGGTTCATATAGGGGAGAACAACGAGAGGCATACCCCGATCACCCTCCGATAACCCGATCAAACCAAGCACGTGGTCGTGGTGGAATTTTTGCATCAAGAAGGCCTCATCGATGAAGCCTTGCAAGTCGATGGTGTGTGTGACTGGATCCAGAAGTGTCTTGACAGCTACCAGTTCCGGTGGATTCGTGCTGGAAGTCTGCAGATACCCTTCCATCACACAGCCAAAGTTACCTGCAATAACGAAGACTTTCTTTTAGCCTTGCATTTATCGTCTTTGTGTCGTCAACATCTAATGGTCGCTTGGAATATTTCCGTCATGACTGTACGGTTAAGTCTGTAGCGATCGATTACTTTGGGCACAGGTCAAGAGTCCTACAATTCAGTAGTAAAGTTAACAGGTCAAGAGTCCTACAATTCAGTAGTAAAGTTCATTTCAAGAGTCCCTCAATTCAGTAGTAAAGTTCATTTCAAGAGTCCTACAATTCAGTAGTAAAGTTCATTTCAAGAGTCCTACAATTCAGTAGTAAAGTTCATTTCAAGAGTCCTACAATTCAGTAGTAAAGTTCATTTCAAGAGTCCTACAATTCAGTAGTAAAGTTCATTTCAAGAGCACTGAATTAAGAGAATAATGATTTTGAATATAATATTGCTTATATAAGGTCTCCTACTCTTACAGGGCAGAGGTTTACTGTTGGTGTCAATTGTCATAATACTCACAAAAAATAATTTATCTCGAAAGTCTACGGGAAGGGGAGGGAATGGAGGGATCCACTAGTCAAATAATGAGATGGAGAGATCACCTAGTTAAATAATGAGATGGAGAGATCACCTAGTCAAATGAGATGGAGAGATCGCCTAGTTAAGTAATGAGATGGAGAGATCGCCTAGTTAAGTGATGAGATGGAGAGATCGCCTAGTTAAGTAATGAGATGGAGAGATCGCCTAGTTAAGTAATGAGATGGAGAGATCGCCTAGTTAAGTAATGAGATGGAAAGATCATCTAGTTAAATAATGAGATGGAGGGCCACCTAGTCAAATAATGTTTGACTACTAGTAAAAGTAACGAGACTGAGATTGACCACAAAAGTTGTAATGCTGGAATCGCCTATTTTTAAATAGCCAATGTTTTAAATACTAGATCAATGAACATTTTAATGCTAGCATCGTTATGTTTAAATACTAATATGATCAACGTTTAATTCTACCATCATTGCGTTTTGAATACTAGAATAATAAATCTTTTAATCCTATCATTACGTTTTAAATACTAGTATGGTCAACGTTCTAGCATCGTTAGGTTTTAAATACTAGTAAGATCAACGTTCAATTCTGGCATCGCTACATAAATACTAATATGCTCAACCTATTAATTTTAGCATCATTACGTTTTAAATGCAAGTATAATCAACGTTTTAAATACTAGTATGATCAACGTTTAATTCTAGCATCGTTACGTTTTAAATACTAGAGTAATCAACGTTTAATTCGAGCATCGTTACGTTTTAAATACTAGAGTAATCAACGTTTAATTCGAGCATCGTTACGTTTTAAATACTAGAGTAATCAACGTTTAATTCGAGCATCGTTACGTTTTAAATACTAGAGTAATTAACGTTTAATTCGAGCATCGTTACGTTTTAAATACTACTATGATCAACGTTTTAAATACTAGTATGATCGCTGTTTTAATTCTAGCATCGTTACGCTTTAAACACTTGTACGATCAACGTTTTAATGCGTCCATTGACTACTTTGTTACTGCTGACAGGCAATATTCTTTATGATTTAATAACCCACATATTAATGATAGTTTTGCTCACGTTTGACCAATGATTTAATAACCCACATATTAATGATAGTTTTGCTCACTTTTGACCAATGATTTAATAACCCACATATTAATGATAGTTTTGCTCACTTTTGACCAATGATTTAATAACCCACATAATAATGATAGTTTTGCCCACTTTTGACCGATGGTATTTCATCGTTTGTGTAAATTCGACTATTGCCACCATATTTTATCTTTCGCAAGAATTGCCTTCTAAGACTAGTTTTGCCTCTCCCCACTTCTATTTTAATGCTAGTATATTTTAATATAAAATAAAATAATATTAAAAATATATTTTGTATATATCATATTTTAATGCCCATCTCTCTCTCTCTCTCTCTCTCTCTCTCTCTCTCTCTCTCTCTCTCTCTCTCCGCACACATTTGTTTACATTTTAAAACTATTACTGTCAACTTGTTATAAATACAATTACCCATATATTAACTCTAGTATTCACTCGTTTGGAAGTGTCCCTATTTTATTTAATACTAGTACTATCTGGTGTGGATAGAAGTGCCCCTATTTTATTTAACACTATACTATTTGGTGTTGATAGAAGTGACCCTATTTTATTTAATATTATACTATTTGGTGTGGATAGAATAGCCCCTAATTTATTTAATACTATACTATTTGGTGTTGATAGAAGTGCCCCTATTTTAATACTACTACTGTTAAAATATCTTTTGAAAAATGATCTTTGTGGTTTGTTTCGTATAAGATTAACTCCCAAATATCATCTGTCGGTAGCTTGCGTTTAATGACGTCATATAAGGCTAGTGTTGCGTCAAGCACCTAGAGTCATAGACCATTTTTTCTAATAAGTCATTCAATTATTAATATTTTGTAAATAGTATTGTCTATTGTTTAATTATAGACTGTCCACATTTCATTGGTAATAATACTTATTTTCATTTCTACGATGTTTAATTTTATTGTTGATACTGCGCATGTCCAGTTCTAATATATATATATATATATATATATATATATATATATATATATATATATATATATATATATAATGAATGGACTATCTACTTTAAAATAGCAAACACGTATCTATGCACCACACCCAAAACACAAGTTACATTAGCAATAAATTAAGAGAGCTGTAACATTTCAGTCAAACTAAATATTTCTTCTGCAGACACAGTTTGAACTTATGGAGTCGGCCAGCCACAGCTGACGTAAAAATACGTCCACGTTATAGGTGTTGGAGCTCTCACTGGAGCAAAACTGGAGACGCGGAGCAGAGGACTGTCTTGTCTCTTGGCATAACAGTTCCATACATCACCTGTCAAGTGGAGTCACTGTAACTCCTGGTCGACAAAGAGCCAAGGGAGGAAAATCCATTGTCTGTTGTCAGTAGTTTTGTGCTCTTGGCAAAGATAGTCTGAGGGTTTGAGTATGAAACGTCATATCGTACTCATCCCTGAGGCGGATTTTTTATGTTTAGAAATGAATCTCTGCTTTGATTACAAAATTAATATTATGAAATACACATATACACACACACATACACACACATACAAGCAAACACACACGTATATATATATACCGACCTTTACCAATCACGTTTCCAAGGGTCAGATCCTTTCGGTCGATGATAAGTCCGGAAGCTTGTATGTCACTCTCTCTCTTCTGGTCCATTTTTAGTTTCAGCAGCTGGGTCAATGACACATAAGTATTTTCACCACTTCCTGCAGAAGATTGGAATAACAGAAATAAAAATAAGACAGCTAGAAATAATACAAGCACTAATAGAATTAATAGTAAAATGTGACAAAGATGATGAAGTACCTTATGCTAATGAAATCAATAGTGAAAATGTAATGACGATTGTAAGAATGACATTTATATTAATCTTAATAATGTTTAAAAGTGAACATGTATTTCAGACTTAAGTCAGCAGCAAATTCATCACTAAAGATCAAAACTCTCATTAATCGTAAATAGAAAAGCACTGTGAATTGGTATTCTTTTTTGTAAGAATTTACATCACGTGAGGGCAAATTATGGTTCATGCTTATTTTAAAAAAATATATATATCATTTTCATTTTCTTAATAACTGCTATTAATATTGTGTTGCACAAAACTGTTGTTGACTGCTAGTGCGAACTATTATTTGGTTAGATGTGTAGTCAACCACATGAAATGCATCACACCTTACATGCAGGATTAGGTTAAGCTATTTAAGGACTGTTATGCTTGAAGAGGGATGGAGGCATGGATTTTAGAGGGATGGGTGAAATTGACTGGACACACCATAAACGTATATGGGCATTTGAGTTCCGCCCATGACGTAGGCAAATTTGGGGTCGAATCTAAATTGTTAAAATTTACCACTAGGATAACTCATTCATACTATACCGAGCATTTAGAGAGGTCACATCTGTGAATGCAAGAATGGAGGATGCACTGTGATACAGAAAACAATCAGAATATTTATGTTTTACTTTATTGAGAATGACTGAAATGTTTTATTAATTCGATATAAAATTGTTAGAGATTTATTTTTTTCAATGATGATTATTTGTATGCATGAATGCGAATGTATATTCTTTTTTCAGAGATGTATTGTGTGGCATTAGCAATGGTTCTCTTATTTAAGTATTATGGTGAAATTGTAGGGTATATGTGTCGTGAGGTACCATTTTTTTTATACAGGGCAAAGTCTTATGTTTAACTAAATTGTAGCCTGGAAATAATGTACTTTGTCTGGGTGCCAGTCATAATCCCAACAGCCAAAATCATGATCCCCCCCCAAGCCATAATCCTGACAAGCTATAATCCTGATTTGGATTATTTTCAACTGTGTTGTTGACATCGTTTGATTATGTACTGTTTGGGTCATCATTCAAGTAGAGAAGACAATGAGTATTATTGTAATGTACTGTTTGGGTCATCATTCAAGTAGGGAAGACAATGAGTATTATGGTAATGTACTGATTATAACGTGTCTGTCTTATACCTAATAAAACGTTTATGATAAAGTTTTTTCCACATGCTGGATGGTGTAACGGTAAGAGGAGTAGCCTACCGACAATTTAATTCATCTTTAAGTGATTGAGGCTTTAGAATTCTAGGGGCATTTTTAGCAGCCTGCGTTCATGATATATTATTAGTGTTAGAGTGTCTGTCATATGCGTGTGAAGAAAAAGAGAACTATATAGTACAAAGGGGAGAGTGAATTGGCAGGTCAATATGTGGCTGCATCACCATTAAATAAAGCCTCTCATATAAAATGGTATTGCATGTTGTCTGTCATCTCTTGCTGCAGCTGTCGTCTAGCATACGTGCTGTCTATCATCATTGTCATGCATTCTGTGGTGACCCACTATAGTACATTACACCCACCACCCCATCACATATGACAATAATAATTTCAAGAATTTACACACTCCCAGTTTGTCACCATGGACACCAATAATAATTAGTGTCCCATAACTAATTATTGATATTTAGCCATTATATCACTTTATAATTTGGCCCAACTCAACTGAGTTTTACAATGAACAAAGGACATGTCACAACAGAACATGTGCACATTACAATTTTATCATTCTACTTGTACAATTAAACCACTGCTAAAGCCACATTATACCTCTCTGAAAAGAAGTACACATTAGCTTCATACATACAAATAATCATCAATGAGAAATAAGAAATCTCCAACATTATAATTAATAATACATATCAATAATTATTGTGAAGTCAACACATATATGCATATGCTTAACAATCTGTAAATTGCACAAACCCTCATTCTAGCATTCACAGATCGATTTTAGACAGCAGATATATACCTACTTGGGTTTGATCACAGGTTCGCATACGCCATGAGCGGAACTTAAATATCCATATATGACTACGGTGCATCTGTAAATTCACCACCTCAAATCATCTGCACCCCCCACCCGTCTGCTATACTCCACGCAGGGGCTAATGGTTCACCTTAGGCTACCTAACGTACATCCCTGTTGCCATACGTGAGGCATAAGCCAATCATAGTTGACTACCCAGTGATCACACAATAAATCACTCAAGACCAATGATAAATTAAAGGCTACATAATATCCATATCAATTATAGAAAGAAAAAAAAGAAACAACTTAGAAGATAAAAAGCAAGGAGTGTAATTTTGCCCTCACGGGTGCAACCCTACACAAACTCTTGTAGGGAAGACATCCTGTGGAAATTAATGCATGTGTGCATATATATGTGTGTGTGTGTGTGTGTGTGTGTGTGTGTGTATGATGTAAATGTAGCATGCATGTGTATAATGTATATGATATAAACAAGGCATGCTTGTGTGTAAGACTAAATGAAGCATGATTGTGTGTATGACGTAAACGAGGCATGTGACTGTGTATGATGGTAAACTAGACATGCATGAGTGTAGGGCAGTTAATAAGGCATGCACTGACGTTGATAAGTGTAGGGCAGTAAATAAGGCATGCACTGACGTTGATAAGTGTAGGACAGTAAATAAGGCATGCCCTGACGTTGATAAGGCCAGGACAGTAAATAAGGCATGCACTGACGTTGATGAGGCCAGGACAGTAAATAAGGCATGCACTGACGTTGATAAGTGTAGGACAGTAAATAAGGCATGCCCTGACGTTGATAAGGCCAGGACAGTAAATAAGGCATGCACTGACGTTGATAAGTGTAGGGCAGTAAATAAGGCATGCACTGACGTTGATGAGGCCAGGACAGTAAATAAGGCATGCACTGACGTTGATGAGGCCAGGACAGTAAATAAGGCATGCACTGACGTTGATGAGGCCAGGACAGTAAATAAGGCATGCACTGACGTTGATAAGTGTAGGACAGTAAATAAGGCATGCACTGACGTTGATGAGGCCAGGCCGATGAACTCACCTGGGGGAGAAGGATACAAGATAGTGACGGACGAAACACTCTGCTGTGCCAGTAACTTTTTCTGGAACTTTTTCTTTTGAAGGCGCACGTACAGCACACAGCACATCACGAGCAAGAACAAGAACACAGTGCCACCAACGCCAGCCGCAGCGTACATAATAATGGAATTATTTGAGCTGGAACTGCTTACCAGCTCGATACAGCCCACATCAAATGTTCGCTGACGTATGTTTATCTGAAGATTTTAGCAAAAAAGTATTTTACCATTTCTTTTATTTGATTTTGTATGATTTCTATTTATGAAATGTTTTATTATAAAATGTGGTGCATTTTATTTGTGATGTTAACATTAATGTCGTATAGTTTTATAGTAGACATTTTATTTGTGATGTTAACATTAGTGTCGTATAGTTTTATAGTAGACATTTTATTTGTGATGTTAACATTAGTGTCGTATAGTTTTATAGTTTTATCGTTGCACTGCACATTTAGAAAAACGTACAGGAATTTCCCTAATGGTAACTAGGAGATATCACGTTAAGAATAACAAGTAGCAAAACGTATAGGAATTTCCCTAATGGTAACTAGGAGATATCACGTTAAGAATAACAAGTAGCAAAACGTACAGGAATTTCCCTAACGGTAACTAGGAGATATCCTGAGGTAACAATCTAAGTTAAATTCTATGCTACTCTTTGTAAGAGTGACCAAGGTCGGGTCACTTTGACACTTAACTATTTATTTATATAATAATTAAATCTAGAAATAGGGATAGACAAATTTACTCCGCCATGTCCAGTCATAATCCTAGCTATTATATGAGAGATTCCAAAAGAAGACTGTAAAATATTTTCTATCCACTCTGCCCTAGTCTCAGTCCAAAAAGAGCAAAACACAAGAGAAAGAGAAAGGAAACATTAAAAGGAGTAAAATGTTTCTAGTACAATAATGTATACTTAAAAGTCCTGTTGAATTACACATAGAATCATGTTTATTATTTAATTTTTAGCGTATGGTGTTTAAAATAATTAATTAAACAATATAATTATAATAAACAATCGTCTTAAAAATAATCTCGAATAATAACACTGTCATTTAGCATGCATCTTTCAATTACATATCTTGTCTAAGAATTTTAACATAAATTAAATATACTGATAAAAAAATTAACACAAACAATAATAACAACTAACTACAAACTATATTTTCAGCAAAAGGAATAGAAAAATAAATAAATACAGCAAAAAGCTCTTCTAACAAACTATAACTTACTGTTATGTTAATCTTTCGGACTGCGTTTGTTTTGTCACTGTGAAAATTACGAATTATTGTCTCCAGGTCAAGGGTCAAAGATGTCCGACTGGAGTTGATTAATGAAAATTTTCTTTGGTTAAGAAATACGTGCATCCACGAAAGATTCGGAAAATTCTCGCCCTAAACAAAAATAATCGTATTTAGTAGAGAATCTTCATTTCTAATGGCAGCACTAACAACATACAGAGACACACTTAAACAAATTTCGTTTGGAAAACTATTGCAAGATTTCATGTTTATGGTATCGAAACAAAAACATCTAGTCCTAAAAGTAAAATCACGAACATAACATCTGAATTGGAAGGTTACCTAAATAAACTCCCTGGAAACCACAGACTCGCTCCACTAATCAAAGCAGCACTCCTCGGAAGTGCCTATATCCTCCGTAAAACCTTGGATCTCCCAGAATCTTGGTAAGATTCCGAGACCTTGGATCATAACCGACACTCAAACAGAAGTCGTAGAAAGAGGCATAATAATAATAATAATAATGTCTCGATAGTCCAGTGGAGAAAAAAACCTCACCCAGAAAGTTAGGTAGCCTGAGCTGTGTCGACAAACATGGATGGGTGACAGCTTCAAATCCCAACTCTGGGCTATCGAGGGAGGGAAAAGCGGCTCCCTCCAAACTACACGCTTGCCCATCCCATTCATGATGGAGAAAACAAACTTTGATTCCATACCGGATCAGACTTCACCCGGGTTAACAAGGTCTGCGCTAGGCACTGATGTTTCGGGGTGTTCTAGTGAAAAATGGGCTACTGAAACGCAAGCAAAATCTCGGAGGAAATGGACCAGAGAGGAAAAAATACAAATCATTGTCTCTTACTATCAAAGCCAACCAACAACAAGAGGATATAGAAAACGAATGTATGAACACTGGCTCAAACACCATACAGATGATATAATCAGTGAACAGCGGCTCCTGGACCAGAAGAGAGCGATACTACAAAATAGGCTTCTTACAGTCCTAGAAATACAAGAGATAGAATAGCAACAAGCGAACACTACATCCCGATACACTGACACTGAAGACAATGAAAAATTCACAGCCTCACAACAGTCAATTCCAGTTGACAACCTCGCTGGGGAAATTCTATGCAACTTCACTGAAGAACAGCAACGCTTGTTTGAAGACATAAAATGCTTCATGGACAAAAATAAGTCACATGAAGGTAGAACCCCAACAAGAAGGCTGCAAAACAACAAAGCTCTAATTGAGAATGCAAATGAAGTACTAAAACGTATCCCCACAGAAGATATCACAGAAACCAACAGTCTAATATACGCCACCGCAAAGGTAATTGAAAGATATATAAGGCCAGACACAGTGCAAACACAGAAACCTTCAGTACCACCATGGAAGAAGAGAATAGAAAAGAAAATAGAGTGTACTAGAAGAGAAATAAGCCAAATGACAGCAACAGAACAAAATAAGGGAAAACTGAAGGCAATATTGGTCACCAAATACCATCTCAACTGCAGAAGCTGTTAGATGATCATAAAGAGACACCTGAACAATGCGCCGTCACAATCAGTGAGAAAGACATTAAGAAGAAGGTACGAAAGATAGCAAACTGGAAAGCCTCAGGCCTAGATCAAGTACAAATATTCTGGCTGAAACATCTTACCTCCTTACATGGCAGACTTACAAAAAACAAATAAGACCATGCACAATTATAACATACGAATAAAACCACTCATACACAAGTTACTAATAAGATAACGCGGAAACACACCTGTATTACTAAGATAATGTTTCGTTATGCTGCAAAACCACACTCGTATTTGCAAGACTATACGCAATCACTCACGGACAAATAGTTGCACAGTTAGTGTTCAGTTTTGAAAATTTCCAGTAAACACGGAACTAGGATATAGTGAAATGTTTAACTTACTGTCAGTACCAGCTCGGGACGACTATCATAAATCGTTCGACAATTCCCGACTGAAGCAGATCCAAGGACATCAAAGACAGGATCTGGTTCTAAATTCACAGAAATAAATCTTTGATTTGTTATGGAATAAAAGTTGGGCTGCTTGGTTGATGCTGACATATTGAGCCAAACAAAAGCACTGGTATTGGTCAAAGTACTGCTGGTTATGTTTGTGATATTTGGGGCGTAACAGACCAAGCACGTGCCATTAGAAGTAGTATTGTTGCAGGTTGTACAAGTCTGCAATGATAAAAGAAACAAAAGAAAGTAAATAAACATTGAAATTAACGGATGAGAGTGGATTATACAGTGATTATCATGTATGAATAGATGTGGGTGTGCGCGTGCGTACGCGTGCTTGTGTGTGTGTGTGTGTGGGTGTCTGTGTGTGTGTGTGTGTGTGTGTGTGTGTGTGTGTGTGTGTGTGTATGTGTTCAGTTTACAAGAAGAGATACATAAAGAGGGTGCTGTTTAAAGTCGACAAGAAGAGATACATACAGAAGGGCGCTGTTGGAAGTCGACAAGAAGAGATACATACAGAAGGGCGCTGTTGGAAGTCAACAAGAAGAGATACATAAAGAAGGGCGCTGTTGGAAGTCGACAAGAAGAGATACATGCAGGAGGGCGCTGTTGGAAGTCGACAAGAAGAGATACATAAAGAAGGGCGCTGTTAGAAGTCGACAAGAAGAAATACATACAGAAGGGCGCAGTTGGAAGTCGACAAGAAGAGATACATAAAGAAGGGCGCTGTTTAAGGTCGACAAGAAGAGATATATGAAGAGCGCTTTCGAGCACTTTTCAAAATAGAAGCTGGACACTTTGAGAGCATTCTTGAAAAGTAAGAGAAAAACAGAATGGTTTTGTTTCCTCTCTATATGCTATTTTGTACCTCGTTTTCTTTCACATGGCACCCAGAGATGTTGTTCAAGGTCAAGCAAAGGGACGGGAAATTCAGCGTGGCCAGGTTCGTTCCTCGCACCGTCATTACAACTCCACCTCTGTCACAAACAAATAAATCATGTTCCAGCTAGCACCATCATTACAACTGTCACAAACAAATAAATCATATTCCAGCGAGCACCGTCATTACAACTCTACCTCTGTCACAAAGAAATAAAATCATATAATATAATAATCAAATAAACAAATGAAAGCTGACCATGCGATTTGTACTTTGCTTTCGGAATATTGAAAATGTTCGTGTCTGATGAAGAGTGCAAGCTTCTAGCAGGAGAGTACACGTGTGAGATCAAACAGGCATTGAATTCTGGAAACAGTTATGCAGAATAGAGAGAAGAGATGTATTTTGCCGCGAGCAGGAAGCCACTAGACGCCATGAAGAGGCAGCCGGTTGGGGCTGTGAACAGTCAGCCAGTTGGGGCCGTGAACAGTCAGCAAATGGAGGCCGTGAATAGTCGGCCAGTGGAGGCCGTGAACAGTCAGCCAGTGGAGGCCGTGAACAATCAGCAAGTGGAGGCCGTGAACAGTCAGCAAGTGGAGGCCTGAATAGTCGGCCAGTGGAGGTCGTGAATAGTCAGCCAGTAGAGGTCGTGAATAGTCAGTCAGTGGAGATGTGGAATGACGTGGTCAATTCTTGGTACTCTAGCTGCATTATTTCGAAGTTCCTTCAGAAGTTACATTAGTGGAGAAGAGAGTTCCATGTTCAAGTCATGAGAATACCAGTGAACACGCGACATTTGAGGAAAAGTGCTTGGTTTGCACAATCACTACTGAATACTACTGCTAATATACTAACGTAGCAAGTATTGCAGTTAGTTTCATAATATTATCTGAACAAGAGTTAGCGTTGCCTTTTAAAATGGATGTGCCCTGCACTAGCAAATGTGAACAATCCATTAATGTTATTAGAAACAAACCAAAGATACTAATTTCCTCTAGATATAGAATCTAATCGTATCTTTGTTAGACTGTAAATCTCTTTAACTTGTAATCTGTCAGCATATCTGATAAAGTCCTTATGCTGTAAACATTGCATATAATAGAGTGAAGATCGTTTAAACTAATTCATAGCCTAGTCCTGCACTAGTTATAAGATAAATCATATTAACGTCAGCTAGAGTCTTTAAAGACTTTGTCTAAGAAACCAAGTGACCAATAGTCTTTAAACACTTTATCCAAGAAACCAAGTGACCAATAGTCTTTAAACACTTTATCCAAGAAACCAAGCGACCAATATTCCTTAAACACTTTGTCTAAGAAACCAAGTGACCATAGTATTAGTCAAGAGAGTAAACGGGTATCAATAGTCTTTAAACACTTTAAACCAAGTGACCATAGTATTAGTCAAGAGAGTAAACGGGTATCAATAGTCTTTAAACACTTTAAACCAAGTGACCATAGTATTAGTCAAGAGAGTAAACGGGTATCAATAGTCTTTAAACACTTTAAACCAAGTGACCATAGTATTAGTCAAGAGAGTAAACGGGTATCAATAGTCTTTAAACACTTTAAACCAAGTGACCATAGTATTAGTCAAGAGAGTAAACGGGTATCAATACTAGAAACAAATTCTGAAACTGTCTTGCTCAGGGCCCACAACATCCATAAAGAGCAGTGCCTCAGTAAATTGAGTGAACAACAGCAATGAACAGATCCAATCGACATTCTTTTGCCGTAAAGGACGGGAATAAACCATTTGTACTACTCTCCCTGGAATGTTTGAACTGCTTAGAGCAGCAAAGTTGAGAGACTTTAGATTACTGTCACATGACAATACTTATTGATATAAATCTTATATCAGAATTGTACTACTTAGAGCATCAAAGTTGAGAAACGTTAGATTACTGTTACACGACAATACTTATTGATATAAATCGTATATCAGAGTTGTACTGATTAACATTGTCATATTCTAACTACCATATTATGTATAATTAAATGTTAAATTAACGAAAACTGCTTGCATTAAAAATCCATCACCACCTTCCTGTGAAACCGAAATTAAACTCACGTTTTGACCAGTTATAGACTAGACCAGTGTCGATGTGGTGAAACTTGACAGTAGGGATGTTTAGCAATTAACCTTTAGATTAGAACGGGTATAACTCTTTTTTATTTCCATACATTATTGGTAAGCTGAGAACTATGGTTTTAGGAAGTAAATCCTTTCGAGCTTTGCCCTGAGTGATTTAAAAAGGGTGCACACACTTACAATACTTTCAACATTTTCTATTGCTCTTAAGCTTAGTATAGAAATGAATCTCAGAAGTTCAGAAGACAGATAGATAAAAAAGAACTTTGATAAGGGCACAAGACGCCCCAAATCTCTATTAAAATAGAATTAAAGCAATCTAGTGTTATATAAATGAAAAATTAAATACAATAAGTGAGGTTATTGATATGGGTTTTATTTTCAACAGCATATATTAATTTAATATTTCATATCCTGAGTAATAAGACAGAATACACTATGTGTAAGTAGTGTGTAAAGATAATTAAAAGAAAATATAAACTGACGCATGCGTAACATTGCTTTTAGTTTATTGCAGTGTATTTCTAACGAGTGACCTTGCTTTCGATATGCCGAAATATATTGCTAACAAGTGACCTTGCTTTCGATATGCCGAAAAATATTGCTAACAAGTGACCTTGCTTTCGATATGCCGAAATATATTGCTAACAAGTGACCTTGCTTTCAATATGCCGAAATATATTGCTTACAATTGACCTTGTTTTCCAAATGTTGCAATACATTGCTAACAAGTAATATTGCTTGAGTAATGTGGGTTTTTATATGCTGAAATATATTGCTAACAAGTGACCTTGCTTTCGGTATACTGCAATATATTGCTAGAGTAATGTTGTTTTCGTTTTCCTGCAATATATTGCTAATGCGTTACCTTTTTTTGCAACAGTTTATTTCCAGAAAAAGTAACCACATTTATAACTGTTCAATTTTTCTTCAGAGTAACATGAAAAGTTAAAATGGAGTTCTGAATATTATTACCCGTAGAAGGTCCAGTTGGGGTAAATGCTGGTAATATTAGGCTCTGGGTAGAGGAAGAAATCGCTCAGGTTAGAGGTCGAGAGGACGTAGTTGTCAATGGTAATGTTCACTTTATACTTTTTCTCCTTCACAAAGTGTTCACTCTCTATTGTCGGTGAGAGGTTTAACTGGCATTCAATGGAATCCCTGCAAACGTGACACATTTGTCATAAAACATTGTTTTGTACAACTTCATGCACAAAGCGTGTACATTTGTCATAAAACAATGTTTTTTACAACTTCATGCACAAAGCGTGGTACTATTATCATAAGACAGTGTTGTTTATAGCTACATTAGCAACGTTATTTGACAGTATTTTTCTCATAACTCTACATTATGACTACCTGTGATGCTAACGCCCTGTTAATTAATAGTTATGACTATTAATTTAAAGTTGGGCAAATGTTTTAAGAGAATCAGTTTAGCTAGAAAGATGTTTATTAATATGTGGTCAAATATACTTAAGGAACCAGTTTATCTAGGAAGATTTATATTGACAGGCGGATACAAATTGTACTTAGGGGAACCAGTTTACTAAGAGAGATATCTAAAAATAGGTGGACACTACTTAAGAAAAATCTCGTTTAACAAGGTGGTAACGCTGTTCAGTGACCGTTCAGGAATTCGTAATCAATACAAAATTTTAAATGTTGTTCAATGATCAATTCTTGCAGATTATATTTATACAAATTATTAACTTATTTAGAGTTGCTACAAATATAACAAAACAAAAGAGGCGCTTTATGGACCCCCCCCCCCAATCAAATAATACTGAATGAAGAAACTGGAATAACAAGCAACCACAGCTCCCGACAAATATGCAGAGATAGGATTATTTCAGAAGAAAAGTGTTTCACATTTCACAATAAAATATAAATTTTAAAGTACAGTTAACTAATAAAATAATGAATAAGTCGATATCCATACTGTCGCCTGTGACGAACTTGGCAGGATATGCCGTTACCCAGAGCGATGTTCACATGAGATCCAGTGTTTAAATGTTCACCTCGAAATGTGATGGTGCCATGGTCAGACTTCAGCATCCTATTTGGTTCCATCTTCCAAACTTTTGGAATCTATTAGGTAGAATATATATATATATATTATGTGTGTGTGTGTTTGTGTGTGTGTGCGTGTGCAAATAAAGGCACACAAATCAAGTAAATATTTTATGGTCAGCTATTCGATTACTAATATATTGAAACGACTGTACAAAGAAAAACAAAACAAAATATTTTTTAAACCTAAAAATAACATTTCATAATGTCCAAATAGCTTTTAATAGAAAAATAGATAAATTAAACAAGAAATTGTAAGACTCTATTGCTTTATTATCGCTGTAGTCATAGTGATTTCTCTTTGTGATAATCGACAGTATTCAAACAATTCTCATTATATTGGTATGTCAGATATTTCAGTCTCAAAATATTTGCGCTGTCATCGACTGTGATGTTTTGCACTTCATTTACTGTTTATACAATCAAACACACATACGCACACATGCACACACGTAATATATATATAATCTTAGTGTTTGGACGTGTTATCACTCAAGCACGGAGAGAAAAGCTAAATAAATAGCGTGTTCCAAATGATTCATAACAAATGCAGAGTTTCAAATCTTCTTAAGTGTGTTTCAATCTCTAGAATCAAATATCAGCCGCTGACAGCCATTTACTGAATTATGCTTTAACATCTCTTATGGTTTGAGACATATCTATCAACATATTAAATCTGATATTAACATGGGTTCACATAGCTTAAAACTTATAAGTATAGTCTATAAGGGTATTTTGGAAATTCCTTCCTGTTAGGTGCCAAAATATTATCTTTATATCAATCTTTCTCAGAGAAAGACACTATCTAAATGTGTAAATCAGAATGGGAGTAATTATTATTACCAAACTGAAAATTACACTGCAGAAAAAGGAATATATTCTCATTAAAAGTAAGTGTCTAAATATTACGACTATTCTGATGGTTATCCAATGAATATACTTTCAATAAACTACATTGTGGCTCTAAAGGTGAATAAACAAGTCCCCCGAATGATTAACATTCATGCACCATACTTTTCTCAACACTCAACTAGTGTTTAAGTAAGGAATATATTTTCTCTCAAATCCAGTGAAGTGAGAAAAAAATCTACTGGACTTCATTCATTAACAAAACAACCATAGCAAATTGCTGCAATTTTAATTGTATACTCAATCGACTCTTGAGAGAGGCAGAAAAATCCTAATGTTCACCAAAATTATAACTGTTTATTAGGCATATCATTGTTACACAACGTTATGTGTCTATTGAGAGAGGCAAAATATCCCACTGTTCACCAAAATTAGGACTGTTTATTAGGCGTAATTGTTGCACAACATTATGTGTCTATTGAGAGAGGCAAAATATCCCACTATTCACCAAAATTAGGACTGTTTATTAAGCGTAATTGTTACACAACGTTATGTATCTAGAAGCTTTGCAAGAAGTGTTTTCAAATGTACACAGAATGAGAATCGCTATACTCTTGAACGTGCTAAAATGGGGTAACAAACGTAACTTTTCTCACCTTTATTTCTTCCACGGACATCATGAAACGCGTAACAATTTTAGAAAATGTTGTGGAAAACTACATGCAACTTTAATGTCAGCTAAGGGATCAAAACTATAAACAGAAAAAAAATCACCCCCTTCCACAAATATGTATATCTACGCTAATGATATGCAAAAATATGACGATCGTTGCAGTTATATCATACAATGGTTTATTATGCGAGTGAAAGTTATTATTGTTTTTACACGTAGGGAAAAATCGTCTTTTCTTTTTATATAAAATTACCACATAGGAAAAATTTCGTACCCACCTTCTATTGAGTTATGTCTGTATTATGTAAGAAAAGATTTCATTAGAAGTACAAAATTATATTATTACAAAGATTTCTTTGATTCATAGTATAATTCTTTCCTCATCATATAAAAGCCATCTGCATTAAAGCACACTCAACATACGAAGAGCAGAAACACAAGTCCTTTAACTTTGAATTTATAATGTTTAACGTAGACTAATAATAAATATATCGTGAAACTGGAGAGATAAGCTGAACACGTAAAACTAAGAACCAAACGAGCGATTTTTTTGTGGAATAATTGACGAATAGGTATATTTATTTCTTAAGAGTAAACGTTAACTTTAGCTGGCTAATGTCACCAAGCACTACTGCTTTTGATTTTAAAAGTAATTTATTGAGAATCACTTTAGATAAAATGAGAACAGACTCCAATTCAATGTTAATTTATTTATAATGCTCACAGTGATAATGACATGTCATCATAAAAACAAATGCATAAACAGAATATATCAACAACAAAAATAGCAACAGCAACAAATAATAACAACTTTTAATATTTTCAAGAGACAGCAACAAATAATAACAACTTTCAACATTTTCAAGAGACAGCAAACACATGAAGCGTACCGTGTACGTGAATAAAAGCGTTTTATTGTCCGCGAATGACGTCCACAAGACGCGGTCTTTGGACGAAACGCTGATGGCGCACTCTGTCCAGTTGTTTGTACTTGGAGGGACGGTACAACTCATTACGTCTGACCTTGACATTGCAATTTATAATTACACATTTCATTCATAAATGTTCAAGATGATTTTGACATCGATCCATCTATGTACACACAAATATGTATGCACACACATACAAACAAACATACACATAGATGTATACTAATCACTATTTCTGCATAAATTAAAACTGAAATTAACCAAATATATTTAATAGTAAACTTGATTTGAACCAAATCGATATTTAAAATTTTTTAGCATTTACACCATTTGAAGAATTGTCTTCCTAGTATTTCGTAATCTGAAAGTCTATAGCAAGAGCAAGAGCAAACAATTTGCATGTTAACTCTGCTGACGTCACAGCCATCCGATCACTGGTGAATGCAATGAATTCTTGCAGACAAGACTGGCATTTACTTTTGTATCCAAGTCAGTGTCCTAAATATCTTAAGTAAGAAAAAATAGAAATAGGGTTCTGAATGTTTAAAGTTTGTACTGGGCACGTTTTATTTTTCTCGTTAGCAAGAGTTAGCAATTAATTGCTTCATTAATATAATAACTTAGTTGTGTCAGTCTAAATTTGTAACATATTCGAGAGAACAGCTTGTGTCTTTACTCCCAGTGCATTATATTGTCACTCTTTAGGTCACCACTGGACTGTGTTAGACATATATTATATTCCCCCACTCACATTATGTCTTCATTTATATTTGGCTGTGTGAGAGTCAAATGATGTCTTATTTCTCTTTGGCTGTATGTCTGGAAGAAATATTGTCATCAATCTTCTTTTGGCTGTGTGTCTGGAAGACACAGGTTGTCTTTAATCTCTTTTTGGCTGGATGTCTGGAAGACCACGTTGTCATCATTCTCTATTTGGCTTGTATGTCTGGAAGATCATGTTGTTGGTTCCCAATCTTCTTATGGCCAAGAGCACACTCACATTTTCAGAAGAATTTTTCAAAGCTTAGTTTGTAGTGAACATTAAATTATAAAGAAAACATCATATTTAGTAATACATAAAATAGGAAGCTATAACATTAAATTTTGCAAGTAAACAGTTTTCATTTAAATTATTCGGCAATTAACCAGTAGCGAAGGGTTCAAATCGCTGACACATACCATTGTCTTCATGCTTGTGAAAAGTGCAAGAAACTACGGTTTCATAAGTGACACCACAAGATCGGTATTGCTCTGAATGTTATAGAGGACCTTCATAAGTGACACCCACAAGATCGGTTTTGCTCTGAATGTTTTTAGAGGATCTAAAGTGAATGACGAGAGGTTGCGTGAATTAGTCATATACACTACTTTTCACACATCGTTGTGGGCGCAGATAAATGCCTCGGCGGGCATCATGGCGCCCGCGTGCACCGGATTGGGGACCACTGAACTGGAGTATTTCAAAGAATACGATCTGGGTTTTCTAATCTTTCCTTTTTCTGGCAGTTAGTTTGCTTTTGCAGTATTGTTCTCTTAAAAAAGGAACGCCCTATTAGAAGTGAGCGGTATTGTATCAATTTAAGGCAAACCTATTACGTAAATACGTAAAGATAAATAATTGTGCACGCTTTGTCAGGCAAACGTATTACGTAAAGATAAATAATTGTGCACGCTTTGTCAGGCAAACTTATTACGTAAAGATAAATAATTGTGCACGCTTTGTCAGGCAAACTTATTACGTAAAGATAAATAATTGTGCACGCTTTGTCAGGCAAACTTATTACGTAAAGATAAATAATTGTGCACGCTTTGTCAGGCAAACTTATTACGTAAAGATAAATAATTGTGCACGCTTTGTCAGGCAAACTTATTACGTAAAGATAAATAATTGTGCACACTTTGTCAGGCAAACGTATTACGTAAAGATAAATAACTGTGCACCCTTTGTGAAGCTCTTTAAACTCTACAGTGGTTATTTCATTTACTACTCAGCAAACGTGATGGAAATGACGTCAGCTGTTGTTTTTACGCTGAAGAATTATGATATGACTGACCTTTCTTTGCGTAAAGAGGGCACATAGCATGTATATTAGTTATTGAGTTGTATCCCTTTACTTTTAATATTAAGAGTTTAAAGTCTTGACAATTAATACTACTATATAGTTAGTCATCTTCTGTTACGATGAACATGTTTTAATTTGTATGAATCAATATTTAATATTTGTTAAATAACACTTAGTCGTATCTATTATATAATATTTTATATAACATTGTAGGTCAGGCATGAAGATGATGTTCGAAATAGGCAACTATAACAACACGATCTGACTTAAAAAACAAATTCTTGAAACTGAGAATATCGCTAAACTGTAGGTATCGCCTTAGTCAATTTACTAAATTGGGAAGTTACAAATAACAATAAAGGACCCCGTCTGATAACTAACAATTTACTTTGGACATTAACTACGAAATGTCAGTGAGGAATCCATTGAGAATTTCACACTGAAATTCCTGGAACTAAGTTTATTATGAGATTTTTACATCTGTTGAAATTAAAATATAAAGACAAAGAAAATGTAATCAAGAAGTGGATTAACATAGGCATTATTATTAACATTGTCATTATTATATTCTATTGTTTTTCTTTGTTGTCTAAAGCACTGCTTTTCCATTCTATGTACTGCGATTCTATAGCAACAATAACTGACTGTGCAATGGACATAATAATATCAAGTACCTGGGGCAACCACAGTTATTCTCATTTATATTTCTTGTTACGCACACAAACACACACACACACACAAACATACACACTCAATATATATATATATATATATATATACGTGCAAATATATACACACACCTCAGATATACATACATACAATTACACATACAAATATAGCTCTAAAATAAGTATACACATTTAAATAATCACTGTTTTGTAAACTGTAATGAAACATATGGATGCTAATGTATATTTTAATTTGGCCAAAAGAAACGAATAATCACATTGTTTACCTTCAACAGTAATATTTTGTTTAGAAATTCTTGCTACAAAATGTTTGCTATCAATGGTAATACCCTATTTTAGACTTCGTATTTCAAACTGCTAAGTTACTTTTAAAAGCGGATGTTTCATTATTGCATCATTATTCCATTTGCATTTGTTGCTGCGTCATGACATATAATTGCCATTACGTAAGTGTCCTGTCCCATCAAAACAAAGACACATTTCTTTCTTCAATTAATTCTTATACGATTAGAATGTAAATTAACTTTGAGATATCCTGCGCATAAATATAGATTTTATATTTAATAAAACAATATTTTCACAATTAATATAAGCTGGATTTAATTACATCATTAAGTCTATTTTTTAACATACATTAACTTATGTTATTAAATTATTATTCGAAAAGAGCCTAAGAGGAACTAGATAACAATTTCATGATCCTTTACAACGGGCGGTAACTCTCCTAACAAAACTTACTGAAAGTACACAGGTGATGAACAATTTTCTCCGCAAATCTTCACACTTATATCTTCACGACTTAGGGCAGAACCTTGCAGTGTTATCCGGGTACCGCCATTCCGGGGACCAGATCTGGGTTCAAACTGTTTACACAAAATACTGGCAGTGAAAGTGCTCGTAAAATAATGATTCATGCAATTGTTAACTTATTGTCCTATCATGGTATTTATAATTTGTTTTAAAATAAATTTTACTGAATTACTTCAAGAGTAGCACACAGTGTAGTTTTTCATTTTAATAAAACAATTCTATAAGAGACTTAGAGTGCGCTTCCATAAATAAAGGTTGAAACATGTTTTCTTACAGTCCACACTTAAGAGTACATTTCTTGATATTGATGTAGAAATGAAATGACACACTTAAATGTGCAATTCTTGGTATTGAAGTAGAAATAAAGTGAGACACGTATGGGTGTATTTCTTATATTTATGTAGAAACATGTTTTCTTACAGTCCACACTTAAGAGTACATTTCTTGATATTGAAGTAGAAATGAATGACACACTTACAAATGTAATTCTTGTTATTCATGTAAAAACATGTTTTCTTGCAGTCCACAATTATGATTGCAAATCTTTATATTGATGTAATATTAAGTGACACGCTTAAGAATGTAATTCTTGTTATTCATGTAGAAATGAAGTGACACATTTAAGAGAGCGATTTTTTATATTGATGTAGAAATATGTTTTCTTACAGTCCACACTTGAGAATGTAATTCTTGATATTGATGTAGAAATGACATGACACGTTAAGAGTGTAAAATTCTCGATACTCATAAAGAAATAAAGTTACACACTTAAAAGTGCAATTTTTGATATTGATATGTTCCTTTACAGTACACCCTTAAGAATACAATTCTTGATGTTAATACTGAAATGATGTGACACACTTAAGAGTGCAATTCTCGATATTCATATAGAAAATGTTTTCTTACAGTCCACACTCAAGAGTGCAATTCTCGATATTCATATAGAAAATGTTTTCTTACAGTCCACACTTAAGAGTGCAATTCTCGATATTCATATAGAAAATGTTTTCTTACAGTCCACACTTCAGAGTACAATTCTTGATATTAATGAAGTAACATTTTGTTGCGAAAGGACACACTTAAAAATGTAATTCTTGATATTAATGTAGAAACATGTTGTTGTGAAGTGACACAAAGAATGTAGTTTTAGGCACAAGTGTTATAACAGTGAGGAATTAGAAGTATTGATTTTATTTCTTAAAGTACGCACTAATACTAATAGTTTATTTTCTGGCAATCACTGTGTAGAAATATAATGATGGCGTGAGTATTTTTTAGATACATGTATGCTTTTAGTGTCCTACTGTTTAAAACGGTTTACACGCACACAACAAAACAGTGAATAAAGCTGATTGAATTCATAAACAGTAATATAATTACAAGTTTACTCCTAGCCTAAGAGCACGAATTTGAAAGATTTTCTGATCACGATTAATAATACAGTATTCTTTTTATGCTAAAAGGTAAATAAAATGTTGAAGTAGCTTATTTTGTTTTCAATCAATTACTTTTTGAGGGTCACTCCGCCTTAATTAAATAATTATCTGTACTATTTATTAATTATGAATGATAATTAATGTTGGAAATTACTAATCATACTAGAGGAGTGGACCTTCGGCCGACCCGTTATTTGTACTACAACTTAATGGTGTTGCCAGATCAGTATCTGACTATTAATCATAAACCGACGTCAGATAGTGGCCATTGCACTAGACCCCTACACTAAGTCCAAAATACGAACATCAAAAACACATCTCTGATTGCAATATTAATAGGGTATTACTGATTGCAATTAATACCTATTATTAACAATCAATGAGGAATAAAAATAGATTGAAATACATTTCCAAAGTTTGATTTATTATTCTTAAAATTAATTTAAATCTTAAAGAGTTAAGTTCAAGATTTTTAATTAAAAAATAAAAATAATACAATCGTTAAAATTTACAAAAGCAAAAATTAACTGATAAAACATATTGACCCTATTGGAACAGCTTAAAATCTTAGTCCAGGCATCTTTGTAAAAATAAATCATTAAGTCGCGTGTTTGAGATAATACATGATTCTTAAAGAATTAAATGATCGTAATTTGAATAGGAAATACGTTTTTGTTTGGTTTGGAAAGGAAGTGAGAGAAAAGTATCTCTTCTTGGTCTTCAGTAAATACAGTGAAAATATGTGTTGTGCTTTAGATTATGCATTTCTGTAGTGAAGAGCCAGTATGTAATGCATTTTCGTTTGTGCAATAATGTGCTTTTGTATTGATCATACTGATTGCTCAATGAAATAATTTATCAGCCGAAATTATTTATAGCTAAGAACAAGCACAATAATGCTTTCAAAACTATAGCTGAAATAAGTTACAGTATACATATATTTTTTCTTTCTCTACAAATAAATGTCAAACGGTAACGCTATAAGATGCAAGGAAAGCCAAAGAAAAAATAAACAGCAATTAAAGTGAAATCCAGATAAATTCCTATTCTAAAGAACATACTGAGTTTATGGTAAATGGACAATCCTCATCTTCCTGGCATTTTGCCTTTAGCAGACATTGCTTGTTCTTGAGGCACCAGGCACACCCAGGTATTTGTGTGCACTCAGAACACGTTCTAGTGCCGCCATTTTGACAATAGTCCAAAGGTTTTCGCAGGACCTGAAAAGAACAAACATGATTTTTAGTTAAACTAATATGCGGGGCAGTTCAAGGAAAGTTTACAGAATTATATAGGAATGAACAATTTTGTTCAATACGTTAATGAAGTATTTGTGCTGTTTGTTAGAATGCAATAGCATCTCTCTCTCTCTCTCTCTCTCTCTCTCTCTCTCTCTCTCTCTCTCTCTCTCTCTCTCTCTCTCTCTCATGTTTTCCAGTGTATGAAGACCCAACATTACACATGTGTGCAGTTTTTAAGAAGGAATGACACTTTTTCTTACCTGGCCAGCAGTTGTCAGAATGAGGTCACATCGAATCATTATGTACAGGGATTTCTACTCACATTTTAGAAGGAACTTTCCATAAATTAATTGTTGTTTTAAAGAAAGTGTCAGCAAGATATTTTTCTCACTGAAATAAACTATATTAGACTGTTGGAAAACACGTCACGTTTTACTATACATATCGAACCTACACAAAGGTCAATGGACATTTGTGTAACGCAATCACTCCTGCCTACTTGCATCTCATTGTAGGGGAGAGCATCCTTTCTTTCTTGTGCTATAAAACACACTGTTATTTGTATGTTTATCATACAACTGCGATGCAGAATGGCGTAAAAAGTCAATTAACACAATGAGTGCACATTTGCCCATGACTAGATATTTGTCTATTCATTTATATGCAGATATATTCGTTCTTTCGTGAGTAGATGTTCATGTATGCAAACAGGCTGCTGCCAGTCATCCAGCCTGCCAATAACGTTTATCAGTGTCATTTCACAGACCGACGGAGGGCGGTTGAGGGTGTACGCCAAATAGATGCGACCTGTTTTACCCCCCCTTCCGCCAGCCCTCCTGCCCTCCACCTCAGACGCACCGCGAGGCTGTGGGGATCCCCCAGAGCTAGATCAAGACAGAGAACGTCGTAAAGATGAAAGGTCTATTGCGGCTTCTGGGTTGAGTGTGAGCGGAACAACAACCGCAACGACCACGCTGCCTGACTGTTATCAAGACTGTTTTACCAATCCACTGCCTGCATGCTATTTACGCCCTGTATCTCATCACCCCACAGCCTGCCTGTTCTCTATGATCTGTGTCTCACCAACCCACTGCCTGTTTGCTATCTACGCGTCAATGTCTCAACCAACTCTGTGCCTGCATGATTATTATCTACGCATCTGTTAGAGTACTAATTGTTGCGCTGCTCACTTTACTGTCTTTATAGTTTTCCAATAGGCAACACTATGTACAACCTTGTACCTGATGTGTACACGTATTTCACTATATTTTTATGAATAGTTAGTGTGTGGCCACTAAATCATTCATAGATATGTTTTCAAATATATATTTATAGCCACATAATTTATTAAACACTCGTTGTGACATTGCATTATTTTTAGACTGTTAAATTTACCTTGACTAAAACACTACAGGATACATGATCTTTTATTAAAGGTAAAGAACATAATGGTTTATTTAAGTATATGCATCGTGACAGTCAAAGCCATTTAATCTATTTAAGTTATTAATACGTGTTATAACCTCTACATTGCATTAGTAAACAGATATTATTGCTTGTAGTTGTGCAGAATGCTACCTTAGAACTATACAAAATATGACCTTAAAACGAGAGAGTTTATTTTTATTATTTTAGGGAGTTATGTAAAATGTTACTTAGATGACTAGGAACAACACAGATCATTACCTTGGAGCCATACAGAATGTAATAGTCCTCTTCACTAGTGACATCATTACTCTTGACAACCGGTCTCTTGATGTGTGTGTCGCCTTCATCCAGCAGAGTGAAATTAACAAAGTATATAGTGGCGTGTGAACTAGTAATCCATTTGCAGTAAAACTGGAAAGATAAATTATATGAAGTCCACTTGTAATTTAAAGTTACGTTGCGCTAATCATTATTTTGCGATCGAACATCTAAAAGAGATTACTTACTTAATTGTGATTAATTACTGTGTCTCAAATCTAAAAAATATTATATTGTTATTACCTGATAAATCAGTAAAATTAATATAATACATAATATAAAATTAATATACTTAGGTCCCGAAGTACTGATTACAGTAAAGCAAAACATTGCATGTAAATAGCTCTATTTGGTATTTATCCACTTTCGCATTATTAACAATGGTTCATCATTCTCAAAGATTAAAAATTAATTGGAATCGTGAGCTTCGTGGCTAGGATTGGCACTTCTGGTATTAAAATAGTGAAATCTTCATTTATTTTCTATAAATTTTCTATCAAAATTTCATCTCAAACAGCAAAACGACTATTTACTGTATATTAACAACAACGCACTACAAATACCGTAGGCAGTAAAATAAAATCCCAGAAGTGTTAGTTTTTCCAGAACAAATGCCAACTTTTCAGTGACGACGAATTCAAATTCATATTATATAAAATATCTTTGACAACTTTGTTGTATTATTACATTTACTGATATCGTTTTCTGTGGTTTAGTGAAGTCTGTTTATCACACATTTCATATAGTTTAATTCAGCAAATATGTTTAAGTTTGTTGCCGTCGAAATTATAGCTCAGGGCTAAATAATTTGTAATAAGCATAAGGGATATATGAATAGCAGAACAAATCATATGTAAAATATCCTTTTAATTTTATTCCTTCCAAACCTATTACATGTTCGTATTAAGATTCTTTAAAGTTTCCCCTTCCAGAATTATATTGCTTGAAATAAACTTCATTAAACTATAGAAAGACGTCTCGATATATTTAATAATAAAATAATTAAAATTTAATAATAGAGCTCTCGATGATATTATGCATTCGCCCTAATATGTATATAAATTCTAACATGAAAAATAAAGAACTATCTATGTTGTGGGTTGCCACAATGAAAAAAAATAATTATTGCTAGTTTATTTAAACAATGAAAATAAACATTCCTAGTTTGTATAACTTACGATAGAACCCATCTCATAGTTTACTCTTTGTATGATTGCTTGGGTCAGGGTTAAGGGTTAAGGCCAGGTTCAACTTCAGTTTAAAGAAAAATAAAGCTAATAATTTAGTCTTAGTTTTAAGATGAATAAAGCTAAAATTTAGTTTCATTTTAAGGATGAATAAAGCTAAAATTTTAATATCAGTTTGAAGATGAATAATGCTAAAAAAATTAGTTTCGGATTTAAGATGGATAGATGCATGGGCACAGCATTCAATATCGGAGTTAAGGACAATGTAAGTCTTTCCTGAACACTACCATAACCATTGTCCATGAAAGCATGACTTCGCATATTAAATCTGTAGGTCTTCAAACACATATCACTCTATACGTGAGAAATAGTCATTTAAGGCTTCATACATTAGTCATTTAAGACTTCATACATTAGTCATTTAAGACTTCTTACATTAGTCATTTTAGACTTCATACATTAGTCATTTAAGACTTCTTACATTAGTCATTTTAGACTTCATACATTAGTCATTTAAGACTTCTTACATTAGTCATTTTAGACTTCACACATTAGTCATTTAAGACTTCATACATTAGTCATTTAAGACTTCATACATTAGTTATTTAAGACTTCTTACATTAGTCATTTTAGACTTCATACATTAGTCATTTAAGACTTCTTACATTAATAATTTAAGACTTCCTACATTAGTCATTTAAGACTTCTTACAGTAGTCACTTAAGACTCAATAATCTAGTCATTTAAGACTTCATACATTAGTCACTTAAAGACTCAATAATCTAGTCATTTCATTCCCATATACATATTTCAATGACATCACTAGAAACTTCATATGCTAGTCACTTTAGATCACACACTAGTCACTTAAGATTTCACACTACTCACTGAAGACTTCACATAATTCACGATTCCACATTCGTTAATAAAGACATCACTCGCTAACCACTTAAGATTTCACACAAGTCAATGAAAATTTAATACACATGTAAATTTAAGACGCCACAAAACAATACTTCTCATTTAATTTACTTACACGTAGAGTCGTAGACGATGTGTTGAGTAAATATATGTGTTTATTTAATTCCCTTTTATCTTACTGTCTGAAGTCATCTACATGTTGATTAATATTTCTTTTTACAGTGCAGAGTGAACATTGTATTGTGTTCTGTAAATATATGTCATACTGAAAATAAATGGCTGACATCTTTTATTACTCGATGGGATTATATTTTCTGACTGAATCAGTTTTATTTGTTGACTTAAAGAGCAGTAACATTAATGTGTCAGCGCATAAGACCACACGAGTAATTGCTTCATACTTGCCCAGTAAACAATAAGTCGTCTGTGTGGTGCTGATGGAAGACACTGGACCGGGATGGGGGGGGGAGGAGGGAGTAAATAAACAGGGACAGGTAGCAGATACTGGTATATATATATATATATTGACCCAAAACAACTATCATCATCTGCCATACCCGGCACTGTCCCAGTAAAAAGGTATAACTGATCTTTTAATAGCTTTTGTCAGCTGAACAAGAAAAAGGAATTGTTTAATTAGTTCTGTATAAATATACATAATAAATCCATTGATAAAGCCAACATCGAGGCTGTTCCATTGATATATATGTTCGCGTTAAATGCAGTCTACAATTCTCCTCATTTAGTTGTCTGACATGTAGATGATGTGTTAAGTAAATGTATTGTGTCTATTTGATTCCCTTTTATTTTACTGTCTGAAGTAATCTCATAGATGACGTATTGAGTCAATATTTCGTTTTTACAGTCTGCAGCGCACATGGCAGTTTATTGTGTTTCATTTACATGTCGAACTAAGGGTGAAATGTCCTTTATGAAAAGTCCACGTATAAAATGTCTGGCAATTCAACACCTATCCCCTTCACATCCATAAACATGTTGTGCTGTGGTCAGAGCTCTTTCGTCATTGAACAAAGGCTTTACGGTAAAATGTCCTTTACAAAACATCAACGTGCGAAATGTCCGGCAGTCACCTGTTTCTTTAGGCTGAGCATCAGGCCTTCCAAAGGGGGTACCATCGTGGTAAATAAAATACATTTTTCTTGAGTAAAAAATTCGTTATTTTGGGAGTTTCCGAGCCTAATATCCCAGTTCAGGCTTCTGAGCATGAGTCTAAAAGCTTTGTCATCAGAACGAATCCAGTGATAATGATATATGATATGTTGGGCTTAAAATGAGAATTCTGAGGTTTTATAGCAGAAAAACAAACGTTCAATTTTATATGTATATATAAACAGATATATAGATAGACAGACAGATAATTATTAGATAGATAGACAGACAGATAGATTAAAAAAACAACGTAGTGAGTCCTGAAACCTAAAAACGGTTCATTGTCAATACCCGAGTTTCTGGTTTGGAGTTATATAAAATATTATTTAAATGGCTTAGAACAACAGAGATAATTTTTTACCTTGGAAACCTACAGAATGTATTCCTCTTCACTAGTGACGTCATCACACCTGACACACGTATTTTATATTTTATTGGTTGTTTTCTTTTCTCTCATTAAAATATCGTTTGGTCTAATACAGATTTGAACAATTTTGACACACAACGGGAGAAAAGTTATTATATTTGTTCTAAGAAAATAAAGAAAGCACTATTCGTGTAGAATGCAAGACATTATGAGAAAGTTAAAATATATATAACATGATACGCTGATGAAAGTCAATATTACGTACGTAGTAGATACGTCCTGACGACATGGTGACGTAAATTGTCATGTCCCCTGGCAGCTTTATTTGTGGATCTCCATTAAGGAAAGGCTGAGTGTGAGTAAACACTGACGTCACATTGCTCATTTCACTTGCATTGCCTGGAATGACCAGAGAAGCGGAACAACTGATATCCCCCTTCGTAGCTTGAATAACTCTGGGCTGTGACACGTTCCACTGGAATAAATTAAAGTTTATTTTGATACTTTCATCCGGAATTGTTTTAAGTTTATCTTGAAACGTTCAAATGAAATAGTTTAAGTTTATTTCGATATGTTCTACTGGAACAGTTAAGTTTATTTTGATATGACCCACTGAAATATTTTAAATTAAATATATTTTTAATATCGTTAAGTTCCAAGAGAATAGTTTAAAAATTATTTTGATAAGTTACAACGTAATAGTTAAAGCTGATTTGATAAGTTTCGATTAAATATATTTAAATTTATTTAGAAATGTTCCACTAGAAGCGTTTTATATGTATTCTCTATAAATGTTACATCATAAATAGTGATAAATTCTCATCGCATTCGTTTATGTCTAACAATCATTTAGTAATGTCCTCTACCTTAGTAAGGTCATGTATTTTGTTACCTATCTAGCTATTTATCTGTCTGCCTGTCATTCTATCTATCTATCTATCTATCTATCTATCTATCTATCTATCTATCTATCTATCTATCTATCTATCTATCTATCTATCTATCTATCTATCTATCTATCTATCTATCTATCTATCTAGATGTATTCGGGAGCAAACGAAGATAAACATATATCTCAGTAATCTCTAGTAAGCAACGAAATACCAGATCTCCATGGTGATAATTGTACTCGGTGCCAATAACTTTCCCCTGTAAATAAATGACAGGTTTTTTTTATTTTTTATATAAAACTGTTAAAACCCACAGACTCATCCCATTATACTCAATACTCACAACAGAACTGATAGCAATAGAAAAAGTGCTAACAGTAGCAATTGACACCCCCCCCCCAAATATACCCACACTCAACTCATAGACTCACTAACATTACTACTAAGGTTTGCAAATCCTTTCCACCCCACAAGAACAAAGATCACAACCCAAATAATAAACACATAATTGCTATTGAAAGAAAGGGACCTAGCCACATAAACATTACAGGAAACAAGACAGTAGACAAAGGAGCAAAGTATGGCGCCAAACACGACCAACGTTCAACACACCAATCAGCACATTACAATCATTAATCAAAATCATACACAAAGACTCCTCCCCCATCTCCCCCAGCTCCCCATCATATCTCGTAACAGAGCTATCTAGAGACTACATCCCAACTCCACAAGATACACCCACAAACCAAAATATGAACGTACAATAGGACTGACAACACAACACATTGTACTGCAATGCAACCAATATTCCGAAGAAAGAAACTCTCTCAAAGCAATCACAAACCTACTCCACTACACACACTCTACCCACAAGAACATAATCAATACCTCATCTATTTAGCACTACACACACTCTACCCACAAGAACTCAATCAAAACCTCATCAATTTAGCACTACACACACTACTCTATCCACAAGAACTCAATCAAAACCTCATCAATTTAACACTCATTCCTCATGCAAACGAGCGCACCACCTCCTCTAAAACCACAAACAATGGCAAAGGCAAAAAACCTCAAAAATAAAACTAAAATCCACCAGCCAAAACGTTGAAGTGCAAGCACCTCAACAAGAATGCAGCACCTACCCCAAGCACCCTCCCTGAAAAGTATAGAAAGCTATAGAAAGGAGGAAGCCCCACAACGGGAACATCCCCAAAACTGAGAACGAGAACTTCAAAAAGGAGTCAACGACACAGCAGCGACAAGTGTGTGTGAGAAAAACAAAGAGAGAAATATTTGGCACAAGCGAGAATTTAAAACGTTGCTGCGCGTCGCCTTGAAATAAAGTCTCACATGTAAACGCGCTTTGACGACAGCCACAGCAAGAGATAACAATGCGCACCACCTACACCATCATCATCGTTGTCGTGCATTGTGTCGTGACCTACTACACTACTACACCCACCACCCCATTACATTACTGATTCCATACGTCCATGTACGCATTTCAACTCAATGCATCATTCGCTTCGTGCTTGGCGGGAAAGTAAGTCTAAAAATAGATCGAACTCTAGAGGACTACAATGAATAGTTATTGAGAAACAATTCTTAGTAAGAATTATCTGCTTACCTGGACGTGCGCGCAGTCACTTGAGACGTCGTAATACCAGTCAGGCAATTTAACGAAAGAAACATGGTAACGACACAACCCGATGACAGTATCAATGCCCTCCGTTATTTTTTTTAACGGTGTAACGCAGATGGCATAACCTCTCGCAACATCGATGTCTTTGCTGGTGACGTCAGCAGCAACACCGTACACGAACACCACCACTGGTGTCTCGCTGCCAACATCCACTTTCCCCAGCGTCATCGCCACTACACGGTTGTACGTCTGTTGCTTGTCTGTATACTCTCCCACAGGAATGTCAGCGTATGGAAACAGAGAACTGCTGTGGATCCGGACAATGCGATTGACAAGAGTTTTGCTAGTGATGTTTTCTTGCTGCAAGGTCAGGTAAAAACAAGTATCGTTGTTACAAAACCCGTTGATAAAGTCATAATAGAAAGAATTCTTCCTTTTGCTGATTTGAAGAACGTCGAAATGAGGACCTAACGAGGTTTTGTACGTCATGAAAAACTCATCTCTTATTTTGGAAATCGCTCGCACTGACAAGATAGGTTTTGACATTTCGGACGGCCTTTCGTAAGTCTGTATTGTGAAATCGTTAGGTGACGCGACCACGACATGACTTGTATTATCCTTGGACAAAAAATGCACAATGGGACGGTAGTTCTCACTCACCTCGACCTTTGATCCCTTTGAGTCATTTGAAAGAATCCGAAGTCGTGTAGTGATGTTTCTCAAGGACAAAAATTCACACTGGCCTCCGCCAGCTGAAGTGCACACAAGCAAATACTTATAGATGTTGTCTATTTCTAAAATGCTGACATTTTGTTTTGTAACATTCGATCCTGACCCCACACCCAAAGACATTTGTTCCAAGAGCGAGAGGTTTTTGTCCAGATGGTAAACGTGACCATTGCTAGCCACGTAAAGGTCACCGGAGTTTTGATCAATGGCGATCTGAAAGACATCTTCACCAAAGTCATAATCTTTTCCAAGGTCACTAAAAGCATACATACCCACCAGCACTGAAACAACGACAAATCTTAATATTTCCATCTCCGATTATCACTTCCGAAAGCTGTCACTGGTATAGTGGTCCACGTTTTGAAATTAATTTCTTTTTAAATACTTTTTCACAAAGCCTACCGCTTTACTTAATTAAATCTTTCAATTTTATCTGCTGCTACTATGGATTTTATTTCTTAAGATTTCAGTTTTCATGAAATGGCCACCTTTGATCTTCTTCCTTCACTCTTCATATCGGATTTATTATTTCCCCGATTAAATCTAAAGTAACAGTCATAAAATCATTTAAGTAAAATCAAAATCTAAAGTAATAGTCATAAAATCGTTTAAGTAAAATCAAAATCTAAAGTAATAGTCATAAAATCGTTTAAGTAAAATCAAGCCGTAATCATTCACAATAAAATACTGAATTATTTCTCCCTTCAACAATTTCATTGTAGGAATTCTAAAGCACACATGTTCACAATTGGTGGCACAGAACCCAACAGTATCTCCTGCATAAATTTACATGTTCACTGGTGGTGATAAAGATTCTAACAGTATTTCAGAGCAAGTTCACCGTTCTTGGTTAAGAACCCAAAGCATTTCAGGACACACATGTATACGCACGTGTAGCGCCATGCACGTTAATTGACTAAACTGCATATTGACGTATGAACATGATATAGTGTTCAAGTGTAAAGGATTCAAAGTACATATGCTAGCACACACAAAGAATACAGGTAGCAGATTCAAGAAATTTTCAGAGCTTGTATTTTCACAAGTAAACGTGTCTTAAGATTCTAGAGGTATTTGAGATTCTAGGGTTTGTTGTCATGCAAATATGACAAATTCTAGAGTACATCAAGGAATATGTTCAAACAACTATGATATTTAAATGAAGAGCATTTTAAAATGTATAAGTTCAGTTGCAAATATGACATAATATCCTAGTACACATAAAAGAATGTATTTGTTTGCTCACTTACAACTGCAACATAAGATATTAAAACATATCAGAGTCTACATGATTACATAATTTTGACATACGATTAAAGAACACTTCAGTATTTATTCACTCACAACTGTGACGAAAGACTGAAAAGCATTTAGATTATATTTAATCGGCACAATATATTAAAGTAGCACGATGTAACACTAGATATTATAGTTAACATACTAGTATTATTTTAAAATCCATTACAGAATATTTTGCTTGTCTAATTCTGTACATCTCTTATATAATGAATACACATTCAGGTCAGAATCCAGGACATCAAACAGTGATGAACTTATGACGTTAAGATACTGTCGGCTTGCGAGACATGAGAACAACTGATACTCTTAGAGAACCTTACAGTACACAAGTATGCTGTTGTAGATCTTGTCGTTCAGAACGATAATTCTTAGCACGTAGTTCTTGAATGAACGAGCTAAGTCTTCAACTCTTTTCTATGTTGAATTTCCATGTGACATTTCAGTCTATTCTATGTCAAATTTCCAATTGAAGTGACATTTCAGTTCTGCACTATGTTAAATTTCCAAGTGACATTTCAGCTCTATTGTATGTTGAATTTCCATGTGACATTTCAGCTCTATTCTATGTCAAATTTCCAATTGAAGTGACATTTAAGTTCTGCACTATGTTAAATTTCCAAGTGACATTTCAGCTCTATTGTATGTTGAATTTCCATGTGACATTTCAGCTCTATTCTATGTCAAATTTCCAATTGAAGTGACATTTAAGTTCTGTACTATGTTAAATTTCCAAGTGACATTTCAGCTCAGAATCTTGAATTTCCATGTGACATTTCAGCTCTTTTCTATGTTGAATTTCCATGTGACATTTCAGCTCTTTTACTTGTTGAAATGACAAGTTACTTTTCGGCTCCACAGCTAAATAAAATCGACCTTATCGTCAGGTGCATAGTGTTGACCTAGTTCAGTCGGACACCGATAACTATCAAACTCATCCGACATTAATGTCCAGCACAAATCTTTTGAAAACCTGCAACAAGGAATATTTGCACGAACAAGTTTTAGAGTAGTCAAATACCTAATGAAACAGCCGTTTTATATTTATTTATGTTGCAGTTAAATACTAATGAAACGACCATTAATGTTTAATTAAATAAAATAACTATTCATTGTGTCAATTTCTCTTGGAGTTTTCTTATGAATTTTGTAAGTGGAATGGTTCTGCGACATATCAGTATCAAACAATGTAATCGGAGCCAAAGCAGATAGTGTTTTATAACACATTCATAAATGTAAATTTTGTTTTCAGTTAAATATGAGGCAGCAAATATTCACAAATATTTTTAAAAGTGGCTTTTTAAACAGAAGACATTTTCAGCATCATAATTAAAGTTATCAGAATCATGGTATTTTCAGTATCATATCTAAAGTTATTAGAATCATGGTATTTTGTCTCTTTAACAAAACTAACATATACATGCACCACCTATTTGAAGCAGTGTGGTAGAAATTTGAAAATTGAAGTATAGAGGTTTCTTTACTTGCTTAAATTAACAACAACTATTGGAAGTTTCTTAAAGTATTACTATAATAAATTCCACAGTAATGTATAATAATCTCCATAACGTATACAGTTTTGTAATTTCTAATATGATCTTATCTACACAAAAAAATAAATGGAAGTTTTCTAACGTTAGTAAGTTTCATAAAGTATAATAGCATTTAAATAAACCAATGATTATAATAACTTGTGAAAAAACTAAAACAAAGGCTGATGTTCATGTTTAGAATAATTATTTGGTTTTCTTAACTTGTTGCTGTACACAGCAGAGAAAATAAATTATCCTGAGCATGATGAATTCCTATAGAATAGCATAGACTTTCCTTAACATGATAAAATTCAACAATAGACTATATGTCTAACTTAAAAGGTTGATGCCCACAACAAAGTACGGACTTTTAAAACCATGTCTATGTCTACACTATAGATGGGAATTTACGTAATATGTTTAAGTTTATAGAGCTTAGATTCTAAACTAACATGCGGTTGTGCACACTACTTTATTCAAGTTCACTAACAATGCATATGTCTACACTGGTGTTCAGAAGTCTGCTAAATGTATAATGCTTACAGTAAGGTCTCGGAGCTCCGTTATAAATTGATTTTTAAAGTCAAATATTACTCCTCAAAGCTCCTTTATAGATCCCAGTACATTGTAAGCGGCGTGGTAGTTGCTGTCAGTACAATGCACAAAAATGAAGGCCGAAGTACAAGCCCGGTGACGTCATATTCCGCTAGTATCGCAACAATCCACAGTATTCTAAAAATACTTCTAACTGCACTGTTTTAACTTACAGAATTACACATCTTAAAAATAAACGCTGTTTCGTGATAACGACAGTCTCTTTCACAAATCTTCCTGACAAACGGACGGCTAAATGACTCCAAGCAGACGCCTATGCTAAGTAATTTCAATCGCTGGCTGCCTTCAATTGGAACAAACCAACACAGGCCAATTTGTCATTATATCCGGGTTTGTATCCACTTATAGGGTAAGTTTGTAAATGTCCATGTGTTAAAAAAAAAGGATCTAAGAATCCACAAACCGAGAAGTACTTGATCATTTGTCCAATTTAGTGTTACAATCCGAATGAGCTGTACGAACTACAACTGGTGGCCGTTGTCTAAAGACGAACGAACGAACACGGGCGAAAATGTCTTTAGCGCCACACATAGTCATGTTTATGTGGTCTCTGGATATTGTTTATCTGCCGCCCTGCGGATGTACATGAGCGTCTTCAAAGGAGTGTTCACAATGTTGGACACGTTAAATACAATATACAGTAGCTCAGCGCTATTGTACCGGCAACAGGAGTGAGCAGCTACTTACGGAAGTTCATCAGTAACGAACTATGTGCGTTGTATTTAACTATGCTCTCCTGTCTGACTTCCTGTTTTGAATATACTTGTATGTATATACGTAATCGTGTTTGCGTGTGAAAGTGACAGTACTATCAGTAAGCCGTATACCTTTGTCAGTTACGTCCTGCATGTGAAATGCACATAGGCCTACATCTCGTACAACAACAGGGAGAGGAGTCTAACCTGTGGCATAGCAAGATTTAAAAACTTTTTTTTGGCCCTTTTGCAGAGGTTTGATGTTAGGCCCCTTCTATTTCAAACGAAAAAGCAAACGCTGTTGCATATACAACATAGCGCTCCTAGGGGCGTCCCTGACCACCGGGGCCCTTGTGCATTGCATATTCTGCTTACGCCACTGAGTAGAACCGTAGTTTATCTGTCATTCCACAGTATCCACAGTAACTGTCTGATTTCTGCTATACTTAAAGCGGGAAGGACTGACGCCTGCTACGTAACGCTTCGCCTATCCCAAAACAAAAACAGACCTCTGTTGCTTTCAAGAGGCGGAAGTTAAGACTGAGGCAAGGGAAACAACTGTGGACCGCACTAAATATTTTCTTTCTGTCTGCGAGCTTAATAAGCGCTCTGACTGGAAGAGAAGTGACGCTCAAGAGCCACTATGATTCATTCTCTGCTATGGACAGTGATGTTCACGTCGCTGTGACAGTAGGTTTTATATGGCTGTTTGTGGTTAACTCGGATTCCGCCTTTCTTCAATTGTAGTACACAAGCAATGAAAGAAATCGTTTTATATTTTTGTAACTGCTATGTTAAAAAAAAAGTATTGGTACTGATGCCCTATAAACTCAGAGAACACATTCATTTATTATTGAAATTAAAAGGCTACAATAAGGTCACACTGCCTAATATCATGGTCCAACAGAGCTATTAGTGGACACTCACGTGTCCAGTGATAAATGTAAATCAAAGTTCAGAGGTCATGGGACAGGCATCTTTGCTTTTGGAGCTGACATGGATTCTTCACACTTGAAAGCCAAATGACTTCAAAGATGGAATCAACCGACTTCGCACATACGTTAAAAAATGTAAAGAAATCGAAATAAATAAAACAAACTTAACAGTAACAGCAATGAATAGTTGTCATCACTGAAAGCTAAACGAATCAGCGCTGAAACTATAGCTGAACTTCAAGGTTCAACGCCTAACGAGGATGAACTAAGTGTTAGTATGACACTATCCTCCAAGTATTCACATAAGAAAATTTCTCCTTAAGCTGCTCTATTTGTAAGAGATTTTGTATTGAATATAGCAGGAAATGGTATTTCATGTTCGTTAAACTTACAACTGGGCTCTCTGGTTCGCGTAATACATGAATCGAGGCAGAGTGACTTACAACTGGGTTCTCTGGCTCTTCGCGTAATACATTAATCGAGCCAGAGAGACTTAAAACTGGGTTCTCTGGCTCTTCGCGTAATACATTAATCGAGCCAGAGAGACTTAAAACTGGGTTCTCTGGCTCTTCGCGTAATACATTAATCGAGGCAGAGTGACTTACAACTGGGTTCTCTGGCTCTTCGCGCAATCCATGAATCGAATCAGTGACAAAAGCAGGTTCTCCGATTCTTAATTCACTTTTCGTTGCTAAGCAGATTTTAAAATGTGTGATTGTTTTACACATTAAACCTACTCTAAGCTGCTCACTTAGAAATTAATAGAGTTATTGTTTCTTTTTAAAATTTATTTCACGTCATTGGCGATTAACATTTATGGTATTATGTCTTAAGTTACCAGCACCATGCCGGATAACAGTTCTATAGCTTATGCCCTACTTACTATCAATTTGCCTGATAACTGTTTCGCTGTTTATGCCCTATAGTATTGATAACTGTTTCGCTATTTACGCCCTATATTATTGATAACTGTTTCGCTGTTTATGCTCTATAGTATTGATAACTGTTTCGCTATTTACGCCCTATATTATTGATAACTGTTTCGCTGTTTATGCCCTTATTGATAACTATTTCGCTATTTATGCCCTATATTATTGATAACTGTTTCGCTGTTTATGCTCTATATTATTGATAACTGTTTCGCTGTTTATGCTCTATAGTATTGATAACTGTTTCGCTATTTACGCCCTATATTATTGATAACTGTTTCGCTGTTTATGCCCTTATTGATAACTATTTCGCTATTTATGCCCTATATTATTGATAACTGTTTCGCTATTTATGCCCTATATTATTGATAACTGTTTCGCTGTTTATGCCCTATATTATTACCAGCTTGCCGAATAACAGTTACCACAAGCTTGCCCAAAATTAATAGCTAGACTGTTTGTGCTCTGCGTTTAACAGCTTGCCGGATATGTTGCTTATTTCCTGATCCATCATCAAGTTGTCAGATAACAATTACACTGCTTTTGCCCAGCATTACTTCCAGCATGCTGGATAACAGTTACACTGCCAATGCTCTAAATTACAACAACTTTAAGCATCCCAACAGCTCAAGTGATGCAAAACGTAAATATTCAAAAATAAATAAAATACACATATTAACAAAATAAATACACATGCACTTCACACTTAAGCCGTTATTTTGGTTCTAATGCACTAAACTGTAGAGGATCACACAGATGGCATGAGTTCTTTCATTCTTTCTAGCGGCACAGCATCTTACTGGTTATACTATTCCTTCATCTGGCGGTCTGTCATGTATGGCTTTATTTTTTATTTGGCAGAGAATGATATATATTGCATCAGTCCTTCCTTCTACACAGCTCCCAACTGATTGGATTCCTTCATCCGACACAGCATCGAACAGACTGCAGCCACTCCTAAATCTGGCACATAAAAGATAGTTTTAAGCCATTTCTTTGTTTAGAAAAGTATCATACATATTGCTCCTTTTCTGTTATATGGCAGAACATTATACATCTATATCTGTATCGAGCACATTATCATTTATATTGAGTCTACTCCCTCATCCGGCAGAGCACCATAGGCATGACATCTGTTCTTTAATACGGCAAACATGCATCTACTAAAAAAAAAAAAAATCAAAATATATTTCTCATTTGTTCTTTATTCAATTCATTAAGCACTTGTTATGCCTATCCACACTTCTGTAACATGAATGTCTGTTGATTCGATCTATCAATTTAATAAGTATACCTCGACTCTACATAACTCTACCGCGTCCCTGCTTTACATAACTCTACCGCGTCCCTACATAACTATACCTGGTCTCTATATTACTATATCTTGTCTCTTATATCTTACATATCGCGTCTTCGAATATATACAGCTAGTTATGTGGCGTTTTACAGAAATGGGAATTTCACACCAGCACTACTCAAGGATCAAACTGCCAGCTTTTGTACAGGGAAACAAAACTTCTGACTCAAAGTCTTCACAATTAATCTTCCAATACAGAAATCAAAATTTAACACAGTGCCTTACAACTGATCTCTCTCCGTTCTCCACTGCTGACCACTCTGGTTCGAAACACCCAGGACCAAGACACACCAAACGAAAACAAACCACAATCCCTTTCAAACAAGTCAAATTCCAATATCGCCTGATACCACAATTCAGGAATTTCCACTCTAACCCAACCCTGACTTTCGATCTACACTGCTATTCAAACGAGCAGCGGGACTTCAACCATTAGCCATAAGACAGACCCCGGGTTTGCTGGCTGCTGGGGTATATATGCCCTGATCGACCACCCAGCCAGTTCCAGGCAGTTCCAGCCCTAGTCCACACCGCCATGCAGATTCTCCAGCTCGGACATTTTGATTAATGAGCCACTGGCTGACCACAGTCATCAAACTATTCATGCTGCAATGCATGCTTACGCCTCTCCTTCCACATGAAAACAAAGTCCACACAGACAGTACAAGAACAAAGGTCAGCTTGTGTGTACTAAATGCCCTCAACTTATATGAAAACAAACCCACAAAACTTGGTTTAAAGTTTGAGAAAATACAGAAATATTATAAAATGTGATATTCTTTGTTATCATCATAAATGTTAACTTAATAATTCTATGAGGAAAATATAGCAGGAAATTATTTTATCACACTGTGTTATTTGACACAATGTTACAACAAATACCTGCCTATACATCTTTATACGTACACTTAGTAATATAGCATAAGTTTGTAAATACAAACTAGCTACATCCTACAGTTTTACCCAAACACTTAGTTATATCATGAAAGTAATTTCATGATGTTGAAATAGACTTAAAATTAATACGAGATACAAATTTATATACAGAAGAATTTTTATAAGACAGTTTGTAAGTAATTGTGTATTAGATCAATGTAAAGTTGTATTCAAACAAATAGCTTAACATGACACAAGTAAGTACTTATGAGATACATTTTTTGTACATAAGTAAATATATTACACATACACACACACACACACACACACACACACACACACACACACACACACACACACACTCACACAACACACACACACATTACACATATAATTTCTAGCCGGAGTTTCATATAGATATAATATATTATATTACATACAGAGACTCATTACAAGTAACAATTTTGTAATTATAAGCAGACATTAAGAAACAGATCTTGTTAAAGAGAATTACATCTCTACACCGTTTACATACTGACATTCACTATTTTAGTAGCAATATCAATGAAGTTAGTACAAAACCAGCAAACCAGCAAACAAAAATATAATTGAACAGTTTGGTAAAACCTATATCATGAGAAATCCCCGAAAAATGAATAGTACAAAATCAATATCTTTATTATGAAAAGGGAAATAAATAAGCTTTAAGAAAGTTTTTCGTCGCAACTCGGCTGCACACGACACTAGCCTAGTCTGAAAAAGAGTCAGAATCGATGTTGTGTGAAAAGTCTGAACGACTGCACTCTCTTCTAACTATTTATTCACTACCATGCAATTTCTGTACAGACTCTGTAAACGGAAACATTTCGATGTATTTGCTACGTCGCATTTGTCTACAGACTCTGTAAACAGAAACATTTCGATGTATTTGCTACGTCGCATTTGTCTACAAACTCTGTAAACGGAAACATTTCGATGTATTTGCTACGTCGCATTTGTCTACAGACTCTGTAAACGGAAACATTTCGATGTATTTGCTACGTCACATTTGTCTACAGACTCTATAAATGGAAACATTTCGATATATTTGTTACGTCACATTTGCCAGTTCATCTTATAGTCTCTCTTACCAGTCTTTGTCCTCTGGATGATATCTCACTGTTTCTCATCGCTATCTACTTTGCTCTCTCTCTCTCTTTCACACACATACATACACACATATATATACAGGTATATATCTCTCTCACTTAGCCTACATACATCCTTATAAACACACCGTCACTCAGTAAGAATCTGACGATCGCCTCAGCAAATATGGTCTCATCATTCATGAAAATATTTTTTCAGACTTGCAAGTGGGACATCAACCAATCGCTCCTATTGACCCAATGTACATGTACACTGTAGTGTCTATTATACGCAATAGAAATCAATCTAAGTTTATTTATTTTTTTCATTTTCTAGGTGCAGAAAGAAAAACAACACTGCATTGGCTCGCTGATTCGCAGGCCTGCTGATTATCCAACATGCCACGCCCTCCGTGTTCCAGAAGGAAGAATAGATCCACCGTACGGCATCGTTTTGGCGCCAACAGTCCGTCACCCAGTCGCGGCCTGAAAGAAAAACCGACGGCTGCTCTCCCTTTCTTATTTTCTTTCACGGCATCCGAGACCTGAGTGAATGTCTGCGCACGTACAGCAGTGAGCGGCCGCACGTGCAGAGAGAGAGAGAGAGGTTAGTGGTGGCCTTTACGTTCCTCTCACCCCTCTGCAAGTACTTTCTGCTTATCATCTCTCATCTCTGGACCTACTTCGAAAGTGCTCAGATTGAATGAGGCATTGTCTTCACTCGCACCCCCTTCCGTCCACATTCACTTTCTTTTGTGGTAATCGTCTCTGGACCTACTTCACCAAGTGAACAGATTGCCGGTGACTGTGGCGGAACTGTCCAGAGAGCAAAGTGCAAGACATGCGTCCCGAGCTACCATTGCTGCTTGCTGGTGTATTTGGTAAGTTCAATTTTTACTTTTAAAACATAGATGTTGATTTTCTGCTGGAACTGAACCCATTTCCTTTCCCTTACCCATTTTACAGTTTCATTTTTGTGGCAAAAATTTCCATAATCACCCCTCTTCATGGTCCTTCTCCACGATTCCCCCCCCCCCCCCCCCGTCAGACACTTGCGTTTTTCTTCACTCACACGATTTCAAAGCCAAACTAAGAGTTGTAAAAAGTGTCCCGTTTCAGGAAATCGATTATTTTTTTTCTCTGAAATATATGTATGTGCGCGCGCCTCTCTCTGTGGTTTTGTGTGTGTTTGTGTATGCGTATGTTTGTGTGTACTATCAGTTTAATGCCACTGCAAAAGGGATACTGTATACTACAAGTTTAATGGTTAATCACATTATACTTGAACACGAATTGTTGAAGATGACCCCCCCACTCCAATAAAACTGAATTAACTCCATGTATGGCAACACAGAGTATATATTTGCTAAGTGTCCTATCCTGTCCGAGTATCATTTAATATCGATTAAAATTCCTGGTCACATCCAATGGTACACGGTGAGCCACTCAGGAGTGACGTCACGTTAAGATTTGCTTTCTAGAAGCTCCCAATGGTTGACGATGTCGGCCATACTCTACTTAAAGTTCCCAATAGCTGACAAATGTCGGCCATACACTGCTTGATGTTTGAACTGAAGGGTCTATGCTTCTCAAGTCAGTCAGTCGTCTGGACAGTAGGTTAGAAAAATACACATCATGCTCAATTGTAAAATCCGAGGTGCTGCTTAACATAATTTCTCAGCATTTCGTTAAAGTATTCGTTTTTATAGGGCATTTGCTTTTATTAATTTCCTTCATTTCTCTACTTTGGTTTTTAATTGTTTATCATTTCTCGGGTTAATTCTTTTTATAATCTCTCCATCAGTCTATCTATCTTCTATCTATCTATCTATCTATCTATCTATCTATCTATCTATCTATCTATCTATCTATCTATCTATCTATCTATCTATCTATCTATCTATCTATCTATCTATCTATCTATCTATCTATCTATCTATCTATCTATCTATCTATCTATCTATCTATCTATCTACCTGTCTGTCTGTCTGTCTATCTACCTATCTATCTATCTATCTATCTATCTATCTATCTATCTGTGCTGTAATAAATACATTCTTATTTCCAACGCCTTTCTCATTTCCTCGTTTCTCTCCCTTCCTCGTTCCATCCATCCACCCACTCACCCACCCTCTTCCACTCGCCCATTCACTCCCTCCCCCCTCCCTCCCTCCCTCCATCTATCATTTCGATTGTGTGCATCCACCTCTTCAGCAAATCCTTTATTTTATCACTGACAGTGAATCCTATTGTTGAATCGTGTGCGTTGTTCTGTATGCCTGTGTTGATTGTGTGTGTGTGTGTTTGTGAAAATTAAAGCATGAGTGTGATTGTGTGTGCTTATTTGTACGCGACTGTGAGTTCACACAAGATTCGGTTACTGTAGACAGCTTAGGTTACAAAAATATTTTAAAAATCTTCTACTTTGAAGGAAATTGCCAAATTAGCGAATCACACATACATTTGTGAGAAGTAATTGCCAACTTAGTGAATCACACATAAGTTTGTGACAAGTAATTGCCAAGTTAGTGAATCACACATTGGTTTGTGACAAGTAATTGCCAAGTTAGTGAAGCACACATAAGTTTGTGACAAGCAATTGCCAAGTTAGCGAATCATACGTAAGTTTGTGACTGTCTCTTTTTCATCAGTTTCAGTATGTCCAGTGTTATTTTACTCCCTCTTCCCCCATCCGCATCTAGGACGCCTCCTGCTCTCAGCACACATTTCTTTCTCATGGGTTTGAAGACTTTTTCTTTGCTGTGTGTAGTTATTTATTCTTCCTTTGTCTCCATTCTGATAAAGTTCTTCCGCGTATTCTAGCGGTATGTGAAAACGGGGACTTGAGAAATAATAATTACTGTGTGTGTGTGTGTGTGTGTGTGTGTGTGTGTGTGTGTGTGTGTGTGTGTGTGTGTGTGTGTGTATGTGTACCTGCGTGTGCATAATATTAGAAGTGTAGACTATATAGTTACCCTAGTGATTGACAGATAAATTGTGTTCTTTAAACGTCCTGAATATAACCTTGTTTCCATGGGTCAGGAGAGGAAACCATTAATGTTTGTATCAACTGTTGTGTCTGTTTCTTTTTCGCCATTCCGGACTTTAAAAGAAGTTCTTATCTCCTTCTCCTTCTCTCCTTCTCTCTCTCTTTGCGCCTCTCCCCTTTAAAGTTCAAGAGTTGTGTAGTAGCTGCTTACAGATTCAGTTACAGAGCGAAAAACAAATGATGTCCCTGCTATCTTTTACGCGCTCGCAAAGAAATTGCACACACACAAAAAATGTTTGATGCTTTCTTGTACTTATTTTTTTGTTTTGTGGGAATGGGAGAATAACAAAAATACCCACCAACCCTGAAAGGAACATTCTGTCACGTTTTCTGTCTTTCTCACAGCCTCTCACATACAAACACACCCAAGGTCAAAATACGTGCACACAAGTCTTGAACTCCTTTCAAAACTACGTCCACGCGTACGCACAGCGATTGAAGAATAAGACATAGAAACACGCAACCATACGCACAGACTCAAACACACTTTGATACACGCATTCACTAATACTATACATATACAGGCACACATATCATACAAGCATACACATAATACACTCATACACACGCACACAACTATACGCGCCAACACTCATACACACAAATATACTCAAACACATTCCAGAAACACGCACACACTAAAATATCTTTCGTAGAGACAACATTAAAGCTTACAAGAATTACATGTCGTTATTGTGATGTCTTACACGAATAGCTAGCATATGTAACATGCTTACAAGAATAACTAGTCGTTATTGTGACTGTCTTATACGAATAACTAGCATATGTAACGTGCTTACAAGAATAACTAGTCGTTATTGTGACTGTCTTATACGAATAGCTAGCATAATGTAACACGCTTACAAGAATAACAAGTCGAATATGTAACATACTTACAATAATAGCTAGTCTTCTGTATGACATGCTTAGAAGAATGTCTCTAGCCGTATATATGACATGGTTACAAAAATAACTGATCATGTATTTGGCATGTATATCACGATACAACACGTCTGTCACCCGATATTCGATAACTTTGAAAAAGTAATATATCCACTCATGGAGTATATGAGAGTTAAAACGAGACGAGATAAAAATTAAACACGCTAAAGTTCTCTGTCTGGATACCGACTAACCTGTAGATTTCAAGATTTATCCATTTAAATACACATAATTTTAAAGACATAGTTTAAAGATAAATAATTTTAAAACACATAATTTTAAAGACATCCATTTAAACTAAAGACATCCATTTAAAGATAAATAATTTTAAAACACATAATTTTAAAGACATCTATTTAAAGACATCCATTTAAAGAAAAATAATTTTAAAAGACATAATTTTAAAGACATCCATTTAAAGACATTCATTAAAGACACCCATTTAAAGACATCCATTTAAAGATCCATAAAAGACATTAATTTAAAAACATCCATTAAAGACATCCATAAAAGACATCCATTTAAAGACATCCATTTAAAGATCCATAAGAGACATCAATTTAAAGACATCCATTTAAAGACATACATTTAAAGACATTATCTTGTGAACTGAACACATACTTGTAGGAGTACACTAAAGCGAACTATAAATCACGATATTCTCTGAATAATTTGAACGGCGCCATGTTCAGTAATATAGGTCACTCAATTCAGTAAGCTCGTTTGAGTATATACTCACACAATCTACTCAGCGCTAAAAGTTCTGGAAATCATCTAAATATTTTAGCATGATCTTTCGTACATGGTCACCCAATAATTTTCTTACCCGCTAACAAACAACGCAAAATACATATTTTAAAAATTGTTTCATTTCCTGTCTGTCTATTACGTTTTATAAATCCGTAATAAAAGTTAAAATAATGTTTACTTAAATAGTTTTTCGTATCATATGTTTATTATTATTATCATTGACCTATAACAGCGTCACTGTGAACTCTCAGTCTTTGTATTTATTATCTTCTCCTAACGTATGGTATATTCTCTTAGGATGCGTAGACTAATAGTAGTTAATTTATATTTTCTTTAAAAGCATTTACTCAGCAAGTTTTCAAACAAGATCCCAGACCTGAACCAATCAGGAAATTTTCGGGAAACATTTACTGGAAGACTACTTCTGAAAGTACCTTAGTCTACTTGGGTACAGAAACCAATTTCCAGACGCCAATGTTTTAATTACATTTCATATTTTATACGTTAAAAACTTCTGTCATAGATTGAAACGGAGATTGCCAAGGATTTCCTTTTGGTGCTTTACAGTAAATGTGATTAACATTGTTGTGCATTTGTAACAATCTTTGGTCTGTTTAGCTCCCCTTGATTGTCAATGCAACTCTTAAGAGGGGCACATCTAGAGATGCTCATGCCAAGCTCTGTGTTCACAGTGGTTTGGACTTCACAAACAACTTTTAACGCTCAATACGGTTATTTTATTGCACATGGTGGTTATGGCCACTTCGATAACAACACTAGACAGTAGCTTGAAGTACGATATCAAATCCGGCTAACACTTTGGACAAAGAGTTGCATTATCAATTCTGTTATTGTGGCCTTGATACGCCACACACAGCATAACTGTGTAATAAGTGCTTGATATATCACTAGTTATTATCACTGTCTACTTCCGTGTGCTTGATATATCGTTAACTACTATCACTGTCTACTTCCGTGTGCTTGATTTATCGCTAGCTACTATCTATCTATCTATCTATCTATCTATCTATCTATCTATCTATCTATCTATCTATCTATCTATCTATCTATCTATCTATCTATCTATCTATCTATCTATCTATCTATCTATCTATCTATCTATCTATCTATCTATCTATCTATCTATCTATCTATCTATCTATCTATCTATCTATCTATCTATCTATCTATGCATGTGTGTGTGTGTGTGTGTGTGTGTGTGTGTGTGTGTGTGTGTGTGTGTGTTTGTCTTTGTCTTTGTCTTGAGTGTATATAATATGCGTTTGCATACTTTTTAAAAAAGTTTAAACATCAGAGTACGTTACCTCGACCACATGCGTACAAGCACACACACACATACATGCACGCACACAATAAGTTTAAATTAAATTTGTGGAGAGCACTTTTTCCTACTTAACCTCGACATGGCACTTAACACTAGTGACATTGAACTGTGTTCACTACAACAAACTTTGAAAACATTAACGTCTTTTTAGCGGGCAATGTAATTTGTGTTGTCACCGCCAAAGTTAACAAAATAGCATACACACACAAAAATTCAGTACATTAAAAAGGAAATTACACAAATTAAAAACATGGGGACTCACAAAATGACAACATGCGTGGAAAGAGTAAATCAAGTTAAGACAATTTCAAGATTCAGGCAACGTAAAAGAAAGCTTTTATTAAAACCAAACGGCACACTCGACCTCAGCAAGTTAATTTCGCTGAATTGTTGTGAGGTCGCGGTATCGATAGGCCTGAAGATGCTAGAACTTCTGAGAGTCCTTGCACTTAATGCCGAAAGACGACTGTGTTCTTCCTTCAAAGGGAAGCCAGTAGGCCAAAATAGAGAAAAGGGAGATTAGTCATGGAACTTGTTTAAATAGGTGGCCTTAAAACAGATCTAGCTATCTCATTGATGGCTGTAAATAAACATCTGATCTTTAGCACAGAGCTATCGTACAACTCGACCCGTTAATAATAATAATTAAAAAAAAACCCACGAGTTTGCTATTATTTGTTGCATTATCGAGTTATCAGTTGTATCCAGGAGTTATCTGTTATTTATCTGTTGTGTCAGCGTTTTATCTCCTGTATCACAAAGTTATTGGACAGAATATATCAACGACTATTTTCAGTAGCAAATAGAGATTTTAACTTAATGAAAGCAGTCAGTAAACTATCTATGGAGGCCAACTAGAAAGCATGCTTAGCTGGTTCGTGTTTTTATTGTATCCAACCCTTTTACTTCTAAACATTATCAATACTCTAGAGTCTAGACGAACTAAAAAGCATGCTTAGCTGGTTCGTGTTTTTCTTGTATCCAACCCTTTTTCTTCTAAATATTATCAATACCTCTAGCAAACAACTACTTAGCACTCAGGCCACATCACTAACAATTGTCTTTGGAGTTCCACCGAATGCTTCCAACATCAGCAGTTTAGCCAGAGTGGTCTGAAAGCAATGCAATAGATGAGCAAAAATTGGTCTATCAAAACATATCTCAATCTGCAAGCTATGCCCAACGACCACTCTGTTAAAATAATCACAGTTCAAAGTCCTTGTCAGCTAACACAAGACTGCTTTCATGAATGTCATGCTTACTTTTGTAATACAATCGTGGATTATTCTGTCTATTCACTCGGTAATACTGCAACTAACAGAATAAATAGAAACAGGATTAATTTAAAAAACAACAACAAACGAACTAAATAATTATAAAGTTTGTTTCAAACTTTCTTTCAGCCTTACCCCTGTGGCAATTACCACAAGCCCAAACATATAGGTTGCCTGAAATTGTTGAAATGTTCCCAGAATTATATTATCAAAACCATATTTCTTGAATTCGTAGACAATAAATACTGGAAGATTGGAGTAGGGGGCATAGATAGCTAATACCTCGGACTTTCTCCTCAGATACACAGAGGACAACATTTTAGTATTCACAACTGAAATGATGGCTGTTTCAACCAGGCAAAAATAAAACAAACATGCCTGAAGTAAATATCTTATTACCACTGACTTGCTTTGGCAAAATTATAGTGGGGAAACACCGGATATTAGATGTCTAATGCTAATCTAAATAAAAGACTTAATGATAACAATGACTAATAAAAGTGACTGATAAAAGACTTAATGATAACAATGATTGATAAAAGACTTAATGATAACTGTGACTGATGCTAATCAAATGACTTAATGATAACAGTGACTGATAAAAGACCTACGTGATAACAGTGACTGATAAAAGACTTAATGATAATAGTGACTGACAAAAGAAAGACTTAATGATAAAAGTGACTGATGCTAATCAAAGTAAAAGACTTAATGATAACTGTGGTTGATGCTAATCTATATAAAAGACTTAATGATAACAGTGACTGATGCTAATAAAAATAAAAGACTTAATGATAACAGTGACTGATGCCAATCTAAATAAAAGACTTAATGATAACACTGACTGATCCTATTCGAAATAAAGACCTAAGAGATCAAATTAACATGGACACCATCACATGTACGAGGCAAGGAGAGCGACATGAGGGCTTGCTCTAGATTATGAATATATCTCACCAGCTCAAAGAAAAATATTGCATCTCTTAAGAAAACAAATTTATACAAAGTGGCAAATCTAGTTATCACAACTAGCAATAGACAGACATTAGTTTGTAGAGCGAAAGATAAATATACTCCTACTTATCTAACGAGACTAGACAAGAACAACTAGTAATAGGCAGACATTATTTTGTTGATCGATAGATAAATATACTCCTACTTATCGAACGGAACTAGACAAGAACAATTCCGAATATGTCTTGGCATGGTGTTTGCACGGAGATATCCTTACAGTCGAAAGAGTTAGCAAAATGTAGGGTCAGAAAAAAGTTAACTGACTTTATAATTAGAAACATTTCTGGCAACTATACCAAATGTACCTCCCACCCTCGCCCATGGACAACTCTGGCATGAGTGTGTGAGTAGGCTAAACAAACTGATAATTGCACACTCGCTGCCAAAGACTCTAATAATAAATCATTCATAAACAAAGGAAAGAAAACTCAGTTAAACTAAGATCCATGAAGGCTCCTTGAGTTTCATTCTACTACGAACTAACAAAATTGAGATTTTTGCCGATAATACTTAATACAAATTGAGATTTTTGCCGATAATACTTAATACAAATAAATAATAATAAAATTAAAAGTAATAAAGAAGACTAGTTAAAATAACATTTTCACTTCAGCCAAAATTAAAATAATTCCATAAATAAAAATATCCAATAAACCTATTACCAGGTGAAACGCACTGTTAGCCTCTCATCCTGCCCCACACCCGCCCCACCGCACCCTACCCGATCCCATCGTACTCTGGCGCAAAATCGGTGTCAGCCGAAAGTGTCCCCCATTTAAATTGACTCATTAACAAGTTATCTATTTCACCAAAGAGCTATCTATTGCACCACAGATTTATCTGTTGTAACACCGTGTTATCTTTTGTAACACCGAGCTATCCGCTGTACAGCCAAAGCCGATTAATAACGTATTAACTTCACTCTTACACAACAAATCGCCGTAATTTTCGCTTTACACGGTTTTACACGGTACACATCTCTCTCTAAACAGAGTTACCCAAGATCAACACAGAGTTATCTAATATAAGTATAGATTTATCTATTAGTGCACTTCGCCAAATATTAAACACTCAAATATTCGTAAAAGCACCAAATTATTCTATCGTTTTGTCTATTTAGTATATACAAAATATTTTATACCGAAGATGTTCTATTTGTCATCTATTTTACTGGCACGTAAAAATAAAAGTATAAAATCTCCCCCCCCAAAAAAAATAAAAAAAATATATATATATATAAAGAAAACGCCAGACAAAAGAACCCACCCACCTTAACAGAAATGACAACCATTCCTGTGACCTGCTAATTTTTTTTGTGCTATCAGCACTGTCACATAATGGCTGCTGTAGCCCCCCCCCCACTCCTCCTCTAAAAATAGACTACATGTAAACCTACCTTCTGGAAAGGCTGACCTTTATTCTCGTGCTGGAAACATATCTGAATGTTCCAGACACTCACTCTAAACCAACCAGTGAATGTGCACTGCACTGAAAATACCAGTTGAATGCAGCTAACCACTAAAGCAACAATAAATTTTGGCTCCCAGTATTAACAAAGTTAAATCATACTACTTAACCCATCGCCAGTTATCAATACAGCAGGAAATCATCCTCTATATGTATTACAGCCGGAGATCTGCACTTAATCCGAGACCTTATCTGAAACATTTATCAAGTGTTGAGCTGCAAAACAATGCGGGGACATAACCACTTTATATTGGATGTTGGCTTTGACGAGAATTGCACTGCAAAGCAATACCAGAGCAGAATGACCCATGTGCCAAGGACTGGTTAAATGGACCACATACATGCCTGTTAGACATTCACTGGGACCAAATACATGCCTGTTAAAGACATTCACTGGGACCAAATACATGCCTGTTAAAGACATTCACTGGGACCAAATACATGCCTGTTAGACATTCACTGGGACCAAATACATGCCTGTTAAAGACATTCACTGGGACCAAATACATGCCTGTTAGACATTCACTGGGACCAAATACATGCCTGTTAAAGACATTCACTGGGACCAAATACATGCCTGTTAAAGACATTCACTGTGACCAAATACATGCCTGTTAAAGACATTCACTGGGACCAAATACATGCCTGTTAAAGACATTCACTGGGACCAAATACATGCCTGTTAGACATTCACTGGGACCCTACACCTGTAGTGTTCGAGTTGGACAGCTCTCCTCACGAGTATTGAGGGAGTGCTGGCGATGGTGTAAAAGTTGGACTCCTGGTTAGGTGCATGCTCAGAGCTGGCGGTGGTGTAAAAGTTGGACTCCTGGTTAGGTGCATGCTCAGTGCTGGCGGTGGTGTAAAAGTTGGACTCCTGGTTAGGTGCATGCTCAGAGCTGGCGGTGGTGTAAAAGTTGGACTCCTGGTTAGGTGCATGCTCAGTGCTGGCGGTGGTGTAAAAGTTGGACTCCTGGTTAGGTGCATGCTCAGTGCTGGCGGTGGTGTAAAAGTTGGACTCCTGGTTAGGTGCATGCTCAGAGCTGGCGGTTGTTACCGTCACAGGTGTTGTTGGTGGGGTTTTGTTGCATGCTCAGTGGTGGCGCGACTGTAGTTGAAAAAAATGTTTTAAAAATTAAAAGATGTAATATTTTAAAAATTTATATTTTATTAAAGCTACTGCCTTTTGTGGTGTTTGTAGTGTTGTGTTTTGCTTGACTGGGTGCAAAGTTGTTTTTTTGTTTTAAATTGTGTATTTGTTGCAGGTGGCGTGTGAGGGCTTTGTGTACTTCTTTTTGCATGTTTTGTGAAGGGGTACAACAGAGTGTCTGTTGTAAAAGGTAGTTGAAGAGTTGTGATTTCTTTTTTGAGTTCTTTTCTTTTTATGAGATGTTGTGAACAAGTGGTGGGGAAGTGATTTACTGTGTTGCCAGTGTTGTAGTGTGGGAATGTTTTAGGTGGTCCATTTTGGTGATTGGGTCTGAAGGTTGCGTTTAATCTGAGTCTGAATATGGCTTTAATGGCTGTTTTATTTTTGGTAGTTGATGGGGCGTGGGGAAAGTTGTTTTTCTTTAAATGGTTGTTTATAGTTGTCATAATTTCTATATTGTATATTGGGGTGGGTAGTGGGAGTCCCTGTGAAATTCCTTTTTTTTTCCCCCTTTAATAAGCTGTTTCATTGCCTGTGATTCCTATGTGGCTGGGAATCCATAGGAAGATGTTTGTGTTCATTTGTTGGAGTTTTAATAAAATGGATTCTGATTTAATTTATTTCTTGGTTTTTTTTGTTTTCAGTTTATTGTATGTGGGTTGGCGATTGCTTGTAGGGTGAGTAGGTATATGTGAGTATCAGTATGGTGGGTGGACGGTGGATGAATGATAGTAAATTGGATAGTGTCATTTTAATGGCCACCAGTTCTGCAGTCATGATTGGAGTGTGTTGAGTTTGTAGGTGTATAGGCAATTAGGTGTGAGGTTTGCTGAACCTAGGTCAGTGTCTTTTAAAATCCATCTTACCATTAACTGGACTGTCTCGTTATATAGTGAGTGCGTGGTCTTCTGAACACCCAAGAGTGCTGTGGGTCCAAGCCGGGTGAAAATGCCCAAGTGGCTTTTGTGTTTGTTGTACATCTTTTAATCATCAATTATAATTCAAGTGAAACACTAAAACAAATATACATTAAATCTGCTAAAAATCATACTTCATAATACAATCTAAAGAGGTAGACTTAAAACATAAAATATGTGATGTCTAGTCACAAAAAAGCATCATAATTTGTTCCAAATAACAAAATACATACATACAAACACATCAAACATCATATCAATATGTATCAATCAAAATGAAAAACTACCTGGTTTTATTAATATGTACACTTTTAGCAAAATACAGATTGCATTTAACCAATATTTAAGGTTAAAGATGAATACTCTAACAGACACACACACACACACACACACACACACACACACACACACACACACACACACACACACACACACACACACACACACTATCCTGGCTGTATGTATCAAGGGGCTCGAACAATCTTCTATAACTGTCACTCTTCTATTCTACAGTAATTATCTTCCATCTTTCTAACGCGTGGCCAGCCAGAAGGTGTGTTTTGGAGATTAGCTTAAGGTTACGGGAGACCCAAGATGGTGGAGAATTAACATCTTGCCCATCTCCCAGCCAAACGTCATAAGCACCTTGATAGAAATTAAAGTAATTCCCTTTGACCTGCTAAGGCTTTCGTGTTATTTATAGCTGCACAATTTTCATTTAGAGCCTTTCTTGTCACTTTCTAAGATTTCATACTATTAACAACTAAATAATACGAATTTAAAGCCAATTGGCGTGATTTTCCCGCTATTGTTAGCTATATAACATGAATTAAAAACAACTCTTCTTTTTCAAAGATGTTATCCTTTTAACTCTTTAATTAATTTTAAAGCTTTTCTTGCAACCTGATAAAATTATCGTTCTATTTATAACACGAGGCCTTTCTTTCTTACGACCTGATAAAGTATCGTACTATTTATAATATGAATTTATAGCCATTCTTGCAATCCTGAAAGATTTTGTGCTATTAACATCTGTACAACATGCATCTTCAGCTATTCATATTGCCGGAAGTTAATCAAAGTTTCACAACTACTTTTGTCCCTTTGTAATGTACTTCAGTGTGCGATTTATACGCCAAGGGACTTTGCAAAACTAGTCGATAAACAGCAGAGAAGATACAGGAAGTGCGGATAATGCTAATGCATGAAAGCAAACCGCCGGCTTGCAAGAAATATGAGAAATAATGGCAGGGGAAGCGAGTTCCGGTGTAGCTGGACACGTTTGTGCTTGAGAAACAATTACAGACCGTCATACGCCGGCAAGGAGCTCAGACCACTTAGGACGTGACTGGCAATGTTTGACCAGGTGCAAGGACAAACTGCAAAATTTGTACTCGCATGTCGTTACAGTGGATTATTAGTTCTTACTTCGTATGATTACTGGCTCTTATTACATTAAGAAAGCGACTGGTTATTAATTACTGCTACAGAACATTACATCATGATTACTAGTTCTTACTGCACTTTGTTACACCATGGATCACTAGTTTTACTACCATGCGTTATAGCATCTTAATTATTTGCTACAACAACGTTACAGCATAATTACAAATATTTGCTATAGTATATTACATAATGGTCACTAGAACTTTCTACAGTAATTTAAAAATTCATTCTGATTCTTTGTAAAGTACGCTATAGATTGTTTGTTCAGTGCATTATAGATTGGTTTCTAGTTACTTTTTCAGTACGTTAAAAAGTCGCTCTATTTCTTTATAAAGTACGCTATAGATTGGTTACTAGTTGTTTGTTCAGTACGCTTTATATTGGTTACTAGTTGTTAGTTCAGTACGCTATAGATTGGTTACTAGTTGTTTGTTAAGTACGCTATAGATTGGTTACTAGTTGTTTGTTCAGTACGCTATAGATTTTGGTTACTAGTTGTTAGTTCAGTACGCTATAGATTGGTTACTATTTGTTTGTTCAGTACGCTATAGATTGGTTACTAGTTGTTTGTTCAGTACGCTATAGATTGGTTACTAGTTGTTTGTTCAGTACGCTATAGATTGGTTACTAGTTGTTTGTTCAGTATGTTATAGATTGGTTTCTAGATTTTACAAAAGTGCTGTGCATCAAAGTAACAAGATGTTCCTAATGTCTTGGATAGTAGTTGTTACTACAAGTTGTAACGTCATAATTGCTAGTTTTTGCAAAAGGACATAAAAACTTGGTTACAAGTTCATACAATAGTTTGTTACATCATAGTTATAGTTGTTACAACAGTACATTATTACATGGTTCCTTGTTTGTAATACAGGATATTACAACATGGTTACTAGTTCCCTCTAAATTGTATTATGAGAATTTCTAGTTTTTACAATAGGATGTTACAGCATGGTTACTACCTTTTACCACAGGATGTTACAGCAAGGTTGCTAGTCTTTACAGTAGGATGTTACAGCATGGTTACTTGTTTGTAATACAGAATGTTACAACATGGTTGCTTGTTTGTAATATAGGTTGTTACAGCATGGGTACTAGTTCCCTCTATATTGTATTATGACAGTTTCTAGTTTTTACAATAGGATGTCACAGCATGGTTACTTGTTTGTAATACAGGATGTTATAGCATGGTTAATTGTTTGTAATATATGATGTTACAGCATGGTTACTTGTTTGTAATATATGGCTACTTGTTTGTAATACAGGATTGTTACAGCATAGTTAAATGTTTGTAATGTATGATGTTACAGCATGGTTAATAGTTTTTACCACAGGATGTTATCTTGGTTACTTGTTTATAATATAGGATGTTACAGCATGGTTACTAGTTTTTACCACAGCAAATTAATTCTTCTTATACCTCGTCATGCCACTTGCTTCTATTACGTCACAGCTCGCCTGTTAGTTTTTGTTTACTTAAGTTACTAAACAACTTAAAAACAATAGTAATTTTGTTCAAACTCAGATATGGGAAACTGGAAATATCTAAATATCTTTGCTTTAAAAACTAATCATACACAGCAGAATTTAACAAGACAACGCTTTTCTGCAATCATCGCAGTGGAGTTTAACTAAAGAACGCTTTTCCGTAATCATAATGAAAGCCACCACAATACGAAGTATATAACTAAAGATCGCTTTTCCATAATCATAATGATAGCTACCACAATGTGGAGTTTAACAAGAGAACGCTTTTCTACTTAAGTGTCGCAAAGTAATTTCTGTTACAGTCGTTCGGGTTGTTGCAGTTGTCATTTATTGGAAAACTGACATTTATCAATAGTGGGCGAGGTGCTTCAGTGCATTGTGGGCCTACTAAATCCTTGAAAAGTCATTGATTCTTTCATAAGGAATGTTAGCAAAAGTTGGCAGCTTAGAGAGAATAACCCCTTTCAGTTAAAAATAATGAACAGATAACACACTTGCACATTTTTCTGGACTCGACTTAGCTGGGAAAATCATCTCTGAAATTTCTTTGCGACTTTTGTCACACCTACCTGGTGTGGTGGTATTCTGGGCGCATCACATTGCACCTAAGTGGTGTGGTGGTATTGTGGGTGTGTCACATTGCACCTAAGTGGTGTGGTGGTATTGTGGGCGTGTCACATTGCACCTAAGTGGTGTGGTGGTATTGTGGGCGTGTCACATTGCACCTAAGTGGTGTGGTGGTATTGTGGGCGTGTCACATTGCACCTAAGTGGTGTGGTGGTATTGTGGGTGTGTCACATTGCACCTAAGTGGTGTGGTGGTATTGTGGGCGTGTCACATTGCACCTAAGTGGTGTGGTGGTATTGTGGGCGTGTTACATTGCATCTAAATGGTGTGGTGGTATTGTGGGTGTGTCACATTAAATTAATGAGATAGTGGTGGCACAAATAAAGACATCGGAAATAAATATACAATAATCCGTGTTCACAAACTTCTAGACTTGCCTTAAAGAAAGAAAATAAATATACAATAAAAGAATTCTGACTAGTGTAATCATAGAATTATCTCTCTTATTATGTAGTTATTTGTAGTTGTTGCTATATTCAGTTGTTTTAATTGTTGCTGTTATATATAGTTGTGTTTGTAGTTGTTATATTCAGTTGTATTTGTGTTTGTTATATAATGTCGTATGATGAAGAATTTCCCCCCACATATTTTTAATATAAATTTTCTTATTTTGATCTATAATTTTTAAATGAGATGCTATTTGCGATCTGTACAAAAAACAAAGTTGAAATTCTACTCTTTACTCTTTGCAAACGACTCTTCGGGCGAATAAAAGTCCTTGTCTAGATAATGGATTAAAAAAAAATAAATCTTTTTGTGGTCTTTATGTGCCTGATGTGATGATTTTCATGACGTATTCTAATGAGCGTCTACCAGTGTGACGTAACTTGTGCCAGAGCATTGAAACTGAAGTCCTCATTGTGACTACAGTGCGGCTTGAACTTGATCAGAATATTAGTGTTATTTGTTTAATGATGAGAAACTAGGACAAAAGTCCTGATTGTGAACAATGACTACAGTGTGGCTTGAACTGTTAGTGTTATTTGTTAATGATGAGAAACTAGGACAAAAGTCGATTGAGAACAATGACTACAGTGTGGCTTGAACTGTTAGTGTTATTTGTTAATGATGAGAAACTAGGACAAAAGTCGATTGAGAACAATGACTACAGTGTGGCTTGAACTGTTAGTGTTATTTGTTAATGATGAGAAACTAGGACAAAAGTCGATTGAGAACAATGACTACAGTGCGGCTTGAACTTGATCAGAAAATTAGTATTATTTGTTTAATGATGAGAAACTAGGACAAAAGTCCTGACTGTGAACAATAACTACAGTGCGGCTTGAACTGTTAGTGTTATTTGTTAATGATGAGAAACTAGGACAAAAGTCCTGATTGAGAACAATGACTACAGTGCGGCTTGAACTTGATCAGAAAATTAGTGTTATTTGTTTAATGATGAGAAACTAAAAGTCCTGATTGAGAACAATGACTACAGTGCGGCTTGAACTTGATCAGAAAATTAGTATTATTTGCTAATGATAAGAAACCGGAACACATTGTATTTGCTTATTCCTTGTAATATTTGTTAAACTTTTCTTTATGAAATTTTTATTACACGTTGTTAGTGTAATGTAACCGTTTGAATCGTTATCGTAACTTGTAATAGTCTAATGATTATATTCTGTTCTGTGTCCGTCTATATATCCATTTATGTATCTATTTTATAAAATATATTTCTTGGTTTAAATAACTGTGTGGGACGTGGGTCAAATTGGCGGCGCACCAGCATATCGGCGTAACAGTTGCAGATTTGCATATTTCACCAGTAGTCTACACTCTACATCGGTACTTGTAGATGTTTTGTATCATTAACTATTGCTAATATTTGGTATAATTCATTATTACAACGTCACCCTAGGTACATCGGTACATGTAGATTTTTTTTATATCAGTAACTAATTGCTAATATTTGGTAAATTCATTCATTAACTAATTGCTAATATTTGGTAAATTCATTCATTAACTAATTGCTAATATTTAGTATAATTCATTCATTAACTAATGACTAATATTTGGTATAATTCATTCATTAACTAATGGCTAATATTTGGTATAATTCATTCATTAACTAATGGCTAATATTTGGTATAATTCATTCATTAACTAATGGTTAATATTTGGTATAATTCATTACTACAACGTCAACCCAGAGTACAGCGGCGACATATAATTAAGTTTGTTTGAAGTTATTTTTATAATCAGTTTTGTGTTTGTTGTTATATTCACTTGTGTTGACAGTTTTATTAAATCCAGTTGTGTTTCTAGTTGTTATATTGTTTTGTTGAAAGTTTGTATTAAAACTAGTTGTGTATCTAGTTGTTATATTTAGTTGTGTATGTAGATGTTATATTTAGCTGTTTGTATTTATTATTATAATCAGTTTTGTATTTGTTGTTATATTCAGCCGTGTTTGTAGTTATATTTAGTTTTGTTGATAGGTTTTGCTATATTCACTTGTGTTGATAAATTCAGTTTTGTTGGTAGTTGTTACTATATTTAGACGTGTTTTTTTTCAGTCGCTTATGATTGAGTTGTATGTTAGAGATTTCTCACAGAGCTATATTTAGACGTGTTTTTTTTCAGTCGCTTATGATTGAGTTGTATGTTAGAGATTTCTCACAGAGCTATATTTAGACGTGTTTTTTTTCAGTCGCTTATGATTGAGTTGTATGTTAGAGATTTCTCACAGAGCTATATTGATTACGTTGTGGACGGGAGTGATGTAACGGCACGTGTGGGAACAATGAAAGTTACAGCGGACTCACATTGTGTGAATAAATCGAGACAACTGTCATCATGAAACTCTTTACGGAATTCCAATGCCAAGAGAATTTTAGCCTGATTGTGAGCTAAACTGAGTTTGAGAATCAGCCGTTAAGACTATCGGTTTGAGACGTAATCGAATCAGACCACATGAGAGTTTAGTGCTGTACCTTCCATCTTTTGCTTACCCCCAACCCTCTTGCTAACGTGTTTACGCTGCATTTCTTGACTTTTGAGTGCAGTTGCACTAAGTTTGACGTAAAGCCTAACCACCCTTTTAACATAGAAATGTTGTCTACACCATCCTCACAGGAAATGATACAACAGTTATTAGTGTTGACTAGACGTACGAGTAAAAAGCTAAAGTGCACACACACACACACACACACACACACACACACATGCGATTTATGCGTTGGTGACTGTTACTATGGATGTTGGTTTTCCACCCACACCAGCAGCTTAGGGTGCAAATGCACTCATAAAACGAACTGATTGGTCACTCTTCAGATTGACTGATAGACAGGACCGGCGTTTCCCCCTCTAGTCACTCTAAGTCATGCCCAGTCAAATATAGACAGTTGATAAAATGAACAGAAAAGTATGATGAATGAGCTGGTTAGATTGAAATCACTGGCTGCTTAAAGGTACACTAACAAAGACTAAGCAATGTTACACTAACAAGACTTATCAATGTTACACTAACAAGACTAAGCAATGGTACACTAACAAGACTAAACAATGTTACACTAACAAGACTTATCAATGTTACACTAACAAGACTAAGCAATGGTACACTAACAAGACTAAGCAATGTTACACTAACAAGACTTATCAATGGTACACTAACAAAGACTAAGAAAACTAAGCAATGGTACACTAACAAGACTAAACAATGTTACACTAAGAAAACTAAGCAATGGTACACTGACAAGACTTATCAATGGTACACTAACAAGACTAAGTAATGGTACACTATCAAGACTTATCAATGGTACACTAACAAGACTAAGCAATGGTACACTAACAAGACTAAACAATGGTACACTAAGAAAACTAAGCAATGGTACACTAACAAGACTAGGCAATGGTACACTAACAAGACTAGGCAATGGTACACTAACAAGACTAGGCAATGGTACACTAACAAGACTAGGCAATGGTACACTAACAAAGACTAAGCAATGGCACATTCTGCAAAATCTATGTGACTGTTCTAAGCACACTTATAACCATTCACTCATTGAAGTATACACAAGTCATTATATTTACATTCTGCACATATAACTTGTAGTTCTATCTCTCCTGGGTATGATGATTATGTGTTATGTTATCTCCCCTGGGGATGATGGTTATGCGTTATGTTATCTCTGCTGGGAAAGAGTTCTAAATCCCTTGGTAGTCAAAAGTCAAATGTCTTCTCAGGAATGCTGAATCAGGATGTGTGCCTGACATCTATGTATGCGATGAGGTTGACGGTAGCCGAAATAATAGGAATGAAAGTCTGGAATGTTGCAGGTAGCACTCTGTCAGAACAGAGCTTTGTGTGTGCTAAATATCTAGCTCGAGTTACATGCACGTGTATTATATCATTAACTAAGACAACAGTACACAATACTTGTACAAAGGTATGTTCTGTAAATAATTAGCTAAGACAACAGTACACAATACTTGTACAAAGGTATGTTCTGTAAATAATTAGCTAAGACAACAATACACAATACTTGTACAAAGGTATGTTCTGTAAATAATTAGCTAAGACAACAGTACACAATACTTGTACAAAGGTATGTTCTGTAAATAATTAGCTAAGACAACGGTACACAATACATTCTCAGTGTGAAGAATCCACATTTACTAATTATTATTTCCACTAACGAGAATTACAATCATGTAAATAAGTAGCTGTATTACATGCACAGATAATAATAGAGTTTCTCTGCTAGGAGTTGGGAGATTTGTATAAAGGAAGATGCTGGAAAATAGTTTCAATTAATATCTGGTGGATACAATAAAAAAAAAAACATATTTCAACAAAAGATCTCATAGAAAATAATTTGTGAAAAAATAAAATGCCTAATAATATTTTTGCATTAAAAGTTTGCAAAAGTAGACAATAATTTTAAAATTACAAGAGAAAATATAAAGTATTTCATCTTCACAATTGGGTGGATTTCTGCTCAGCATAATCGCGTGATGTATATAACTACGTTCTATACAGTAGCGACAACTGACCGACTATTGGCTTTTGACTGTAAATATAATTTCAGATAGAATTGCTAGAAACTTCTATTAATTGTTTACAATTTACTGTCTAGAGAGTAAGTTATGTTTGCTTCTCTTACAATTGACGTCTAGATAGTAAGTTATGTTAGCTCTTTCAATTTACTGTCTAGATAGTAATATATGTTGACTTCTCTTACAATTTACTGTCTAGATAGTCTATTATGTTAGCCCTTTCACTTTATTGTCTCTAGATAGTCTCTATGTTAGCTTCTCTTACAACTTACTGTCTATATAGTAAGTTATGTTAACTCTTTCAATTTGTTATCTGGACAGCAATTTATGTTAGCTTCTGTTTCAGTTTACTGCCGAGGTAGTCAGTTACATTATCTCCTATTTAAATTCATTGCTTTCACATAGTCGGTTTGTTTGCACCTTTTTTAATTTAATGTCTTAATAATCGATAAAATTGTAAGCGGAATGATATTTCGTTGATGTAAATGATACAAATCTATAATTTAAATTACACCCAGAGGACCGAATTAATTCTTGATGCAGCCGTCAGTTGGTGTTGTTCGTTGTAACTATACGAATGGTCCATCAAAGGCGGTTATTTAATGCTCTTTATAGTCAGCACCTTGAAGAGAGGGTAGGGGGGAAATTGTTATTATAACCATGTTTGGCACGGTTATATGTGCAGAGCTGGAACCGAATTCCACGCAGTTCCTGAACAACGAGTTCTTCCAGTCCTTACAGGACAAACTCGACTCTTGAGATTAGGCCGCGTTAAACGAATTAAAGCAAGTCCGATAATGGTTATTTGACCTCGTCCTGTAGCTCGTTCATTTTTACTGCTTTAGCGGACTTCTCCGTTCTAATGGACAATAACTCAGGTCATAGTGGCGCTTTACTCCCCTTGGAGAAAAATACAATATTTAGAATGCCATTCTTGTAGTACCGACTAGATTCCAAACATCCTTTCATTTTCTTAACTGCAGCCAATTGTTATGCTTCCAAGAAAATAATGGCGTATATTCAAAATAGATAATAGCCTACTTAATACCAGTTCGTTCGTAAATGAATAAAAATAATGGAGCAGATTCTCGTGACTATTAGAGATAAAAATCTATAAAATCCAAAGAAAGCAACGCAAAATTCAACTATAATCAGATAATCGAATATGGTGAAACCACTTCAGATATAAATAAGTGTCATTTCTTTCAGTCTCACAGATCTAAAAGCTACCTTTCAAGAACGTCGAATGTTCCATTTCCTAAATCATTTCCACTCCGAATCTCGGTTATGTTATAAAAGCAAGGACAGGGATTCTTGCAGACAGGTTTTACTGTCAAATGGAGCCTAACTTTACGCAGTCTAGTGTGAAGTGAGGTGGTCCGGCGATCGATCGGATAGGATTCGATTTTGTCGGAAAGAAAGGGTACATCGTGATGACGTATTGCTCTCGCCAACCTGTCGGGCTTCACTTAGGCATTTTTGCTCAGACTGTGACTTGATTTCTGACACTCAAGGCCGTTCAAATGATGAGTCTGGTGATTTCTGACACTCAAGGCCGTACACATGATGAGTCTAACTGGTTTAACTGAGTCTAACTGAGTCTAACCCCTTTCGCAAAAGGAAATGTTTTAGGAACTTTTGCAAAAGCTAAAAGAATATCTTTCCGAGGTAAGAAAATAAAAAGCAATGTTAGATGGCGTATTTTAAAATGCACACTTACACAGGAAAAACGTTGGATACATATTTTAAAATGCACACTTACACAGAAAAAACGTTGGATACATATTTTACAAACACACACTTACACAGAAAAAACGTTGGATACATATTTTACAAACACACACTTAAGACAGGAAGGGGTGGTGAAAGAGATGGAGGGAGGTGAAAGGAATAAGTGAGAGAAAAAATATTCACGGAAAAACAGAAGGAGATTCACAAACGAAAGAAGAGGGAAAGGACAACTATGATGAACTTCAGAGGGAAAATAAAAACAGACAGATAGGTAGAGATATAGATAGATAGACAAACAGATTTACAGATAGATAGATAGACAGACAGACAGACAGATAGATAGATAGATAGATAGATAGATAGATGGATGGATAAATAGACAAACAGATTTACAGATATATATAAATGGACAGACATATTTACAGAGAGACAGATAGATAGAGCGACAAACAGATATATGTTCAATGGAAACAACTCATCTCTATCAAGCCACGTAGATTCTTTCTAAAAGAATGTGAGGCCACACATTTACATTGCAGATTTTCAAGCCACTCATTTACATTGCAGAGTTTCAAGATACACAGTTGATTCGTAGAGTGTCAAGCTACACATTTACACTGTAGTCATGCCACTTTGTAAAATATTTTCAAGTCACATACATGCATTACAAAGCATGTCAAATAAAAAATTGCATTGTAAAACATGTAAAAATCACATAATTACATTTTAAAGTATATCAAGCATTACAGTTACTTCGCAAAATTTGTCAAGCCACATAGTTAAGCTACTTTGTAAAGTATATCAGATTGGCTTTGCAGATTGATAACAGTATTTGAGAAAAGGGAAATGATATGCATAACAGCATGAGTAGATCAAACAATGAGCAGTTCATGCGCTGAGTAACTTAAATAATGACCAATACATGCACGAGTAGCTAAAACAATGAGCAGTCCCATAAGCATACATACATTGGAATGCTCTAACAATGAGTAGTTCACACAATGAGTATAGTACATGCACTGCGTAGTTCAAACAAATAGCTCAAACAATGAGTCTCATACAGTGAGGATCTCAAACATTTAATACCTCAAACAATGAATAGCTCAAACAGTTAGTTCAAACAGTGCCTAGTTCGTACACTGAGTAGCTCAAACAAAAAAATATTCAAACAATGAGCAATTCCGACTAACTCAGACAATTAGTTTATATAAAACTATTCTCATACTTTGAGAATTTTAAACAACAATAGCTCATACATAGTGTAACTCAAACAATGAGTAGTTGAAACAATAAATTCCAACAATTAGTTGAAACACTTGGTTCAGAGATGGGTATTAGTTCAGACAGTGAGTATTGGTTCAGACAATGAATAATTCTAACAGGAGCAGCTAAAACACCTTACCTATCAATTTTCAAAGGCCGAGAAGCCAAAATGACAGCTACCATTTGCCCTGTTTTCGTCTTCTCTATACATTCTTGGACTTTGCCACTTTACTACGTGACAGTGAATACACCTGTGTCATCTTGGGCACTTTTTAGTTAGGTTATCAGGTAGTCGCAAACTCAAAGACATTTTGAAAACATTTCCGCCTTTTATGAAGCACATGTGTTCTCTTGACTGCTGCACGTAGAATGAAAACTGAAAAGATTTCCAGTGGCAATTGTGTAAAATTGCTATTAAAATAATTTATCTTTAACTTCTGGAGAATTTCATGTACTTTTAGGACTCCAGTAATGTGCATGCCCCATAGATCAAAGACCGCTGATGAAGTGGTATGTGTATAGAACAGAGATTTAAGGTGGCACAGATTAAGTGGGACATGAAAAGAGCATGACATTTTACTTTGCACAGATTAAGGCCGTAGATGACGAAGAATATGACAAATTTAAGAGGTTTCAGGTTGCACAGATTAAGGCCGTAGATGAAGGTGGATACGACAGATTTAAGAGGTTTCATGTTGCACAGATTAAGGTCATCTGATGAAGTAGGATATGGACTGAAAAGACGTCTTGGGTTAGTTTGCACAGATTCAGTTTCAAAAATAAACAAGTATTAATATGCAGAAGACGTAAGGTGATACTTGTCACTCGTCCAGAGAGATAATATTGTGAATGTGTCTTGCTATAGGTTTTCACTTTTCTAAATCTTTTCTAGAGACATAATATTTTGAATACATTTTTTGGTATAGGTTTTTCACTTTTCTAAATGTTTTGCAGAGAGATAATATTGTAAATATATATCTTGGTATTGGTTCTCACTTTTCTAAATCTTTTTGGAGACAGAAAATATTGTGAATATAACTGTCTTGGTAATTGTTTTCACTTTTCTATATCTTTTCCATAGAGATAATTTTTCTTCTTCATTTCCTAACATAGAGGTCTTTCTCTATCATTGTAATTTGAGCATCGTTTACTAACTTTACTAATTTAAATCTTTATACTGACATCTTAACTTGCAAACTAATCCAACATTTCGTATTCCTAGGAAAGTCATCATATTTTGTTGTTTTGTTTTAAAGAAAATTTGCCGGCATATTTCTGACCATCATCGAGCAATCACACGTAATGTCTATCGCACCTTATGCAAATTTAGAAATTTACATATAAAGACATATAAAGACATATACATGTACTGTCAGTATATAAAGGAATCCATATTTATATGAGCATTCATGAATCGCTATTGTTATGTGTAACAAGGAATCCGTATTTCTATATGATTCAAGTAATCCGTATTTCTATGTGATTCAAGTAATCCGTATTTCTATGTGATTCAAGTAATCCGTATTTCTATATGATTCAAGTAATCCGTATTTCTATATGATTCAAGTAATCCGTATTTCTATGTGATTCAAGTAATCCGTATTTCTATGTGATTCAAGGAATCCGTATTTCTATGTGATTCAAGGAATCCGCATTTCTATGTGTATCAAGAAATCCGTATTTCTATGTGATTCAAGGAATCCATATTTCTATGTGTATCAAGGAATCTATATTTCTATATGCATTTAGGAATCCATATCTCTATATGCATCATTTCAACCTAATGTAAGACATTGGACGGATGAGTTAAGCCTGTATTTGTTAACGCGAATCTTGCAAAAACTTCATTGGAGCGAGTCGTCGGTAATTTGTTTCATCACACGTAGAGACACGCAGTTTGCATCAATAAGTGGAACATTAAACACTTAATAACACTTTCTATCATACTTAGAAATCGACACAATTTGCATAAATAATAGGCCATTTCAACTTAAAACTTTCTATCAGACTTAGAGACTGATGCAATTTGCATAAGTAAAAAAGCAATCAAATAACGCTTCCGCAGTTCCGGAAGTGTAGGTGAAATCACCAGGCAAAACTGACAACAGTCAACATGTTGGAATTCTTAGAAAAAGCTTATTGCATACACGGATGAGGTTCGGGTGTGAAGAAAAGACGATGGCCTTACATGCAGAAGATCTTGGGTTCAAGTCCAGCTTTTGTCAGTGAACATTTTATCGATCGACATAAATTCATTGTAGCGGCCATGATTGCAATCATTTAAAGCGTCTTAGGAATTAGTGCAAATTCTAGTTGTTGTTGTCCATCATCATAATCATCAACAAAAACAAACCAACGACGTCATCATCATCATCATTACCACCACTACCATTTTCATCGACATCATCATCACCACCACCATCACCATTCTCATCATCACCACCATCACCATTCTCATCATCACCATCATCACCATTCTCATCATCACCATCATCCAGCAGTATTGGAACATTCATCGTACGGAGCTATCTCATATCACATGTAAAGAAAATATATGTGAAAAAGTAATGGACAAGTATATTAGAGGCTGTGAAACCTCTCTGGGCACTCTTCCTCGTTATGATTTTTATTTATTAATTAATAACACATAACTAATTACAGTGATTGAGTGTCTAAGTTTATAGTTAATAATAATTCTCCCACAAGATCAACAGGTCTCTCACTTGACAGATAACATGGTGTCATAAAACTCTACTCTTTAAGCAATAATAAGATAACGCTTTATTGTCGCAGATTTAATAATAAATGTATTAATTCAACAATCAAATATGAAACATATGACTATAATCAAAAGAGCATTGACATTTACATCGCTTAGCAACAATGTTCGCTTCACGCTAGACAATTGCTCATTGTATCCTAGCAATGACATCAGTCTCTCTCTCTCTTTCTCTCTCTCTCTCTATATATATATGTGGAGAGAGAGAGAGAGAGAGAGAGAGAGAGAGAGAGAGAGAGAGAGAGAGAGAGAGAAGCAAATGCATAGACATAATTCATCATAGAAATAAGTGGAGTTTCAGAGAGATAATTATTGGCACTGTACATAACCTTTTCAATAGTGGCAGCTATCGATGGCACGTGTTCACAGTCATGCAGTTTTTTGCAACAAGACACTTTGTTTTTTCTTAGGTGATAGTCCAACATTTCCCTTTAAGCACGTTACACAACTGTTCCAGAATTTTCGATTCACTCACAAGCACACCATTGAGAATCATCCAGAAGTTCACATGCACTATCAAATCACACAATGCAGAATGTTCTTGAATCTTCGTCTCACTCATCACTCAACAAGGAATGTTCAAAGAAACTTTTGTAACTCAAGTCTCAATGCTTGCCGTATTGGCTCTCAAAACAGAATTTACATGAATCAACTAACAACAACATGTTTACTGATAAGTTCCAGGACACTACTGGATACACACACCAAAATGATCAAGTACAGGACACTAGTCACTCTAGTCTGAAGCGGGTACAAGACTACAAAATAAAAAGTGAAAGTGGGCTCCTTTCTGCAAAAGTCAAATTAAGGCAGTAACACATTTCAGGCATATTTCATCTCTGAACTCCTTTTTTACCTCACACACATTCTCAACTTAAAATCCTGTAATGATATTTATTAGCGCACTACACATGCAGCATAAGAAATATTACATCGATCAAAATTAACAAGTATAATGTACATCAAATTAGTGAACATAGAAATAATAGTTCAATTACATAAAGCATCCTCCAATTCAAATCACAGATCAATAGCAAACATTTACAAAATACATCTACGTCCATTCTTTCTTTATCAGTCAGTTAACTTACCATAAGCTAACGATTGCCTTTATGACCAGACTTGAGTTATATCAAAATCAAAGTAATTAGAATAGAAAACTTCTTCAAGAATATAACTTTTGGTCTATCCTTATTGGATGAAGTTATGAACAAGTGGGAGACTATTAGTCAGAAAAGCTACTCATCCACTTGGAACTGGTTTGGATTGCATCAGCAAGTTCTAGCATATTCTTTACCTGAGTTGTTTAACAACTCTGACACAAAAAAATTGCCTTCATAACCAGTGCCCATAGTCGTGTCATTTTATCATTTAACAATTTATATAACAATTATGTTTAGTAACATGGATAGGCAAATTTACTCTGCTACAGATGCTACTGTCACACAATACTTGCTACATCATATATATATATATATATACCTTTGATTCGCGTCTCACAACAAGTAGGCTGTTTCAGTGCAAACATAACATTCACAACCTCTTGATGATGCTATTGGCAGGTAACCCAGCAGTATTTATTTTTGCCCTAGATACCTAGGTAATGTTTATATGAGCGCATATCGTCTGAACACATTAAAATTATCTTAATTCTAATGGACTATTTTATTTGTACAGACTACCATAAACATGGATGAAATATTGTACAAGCTATTGTACAGTCTGTGATTAAGAACAAATATTGACAGCGTGCTGTGGTCGCATCAAGAAGCAATACGAATGCAGACGTTCTCATTTCATCCTGCTGGAATTGGATGTCATACGTTAAAAACATTTCTGTTTCCATTATGTTTATTTTTAAATACACACAGCTTTGACATGTTTAGTTTTAAATACACACAGCTTTGACATGTTTAGTTTTAAATACACACAGCTTTGACATGTTTAGTTTTAAATACACACAGCTTTGACATGTATAGTTTTAAATACACACAGCTTTGACATGTTTAGTTTTAAATACACACAGCTTTGACATGTTTAGTTTTAAATACACACAGCTTTGACATGTATAGTTTTAAATACACACAGCTTTGACATTACTTTGGTTTCCATTTGACATTCGAGAATGAATTTGAGAGATATGGATGTTAATGCCACCCCTAAAAATTTATCAGCGTGTTCCTGGGTACGGTTGCAGCTACCATACGTATTTGCATTGGCATTATTCATAAAGCTGATCCCAGGAATTATTTTGATTATCTCTTTCACTCTGGTTTTATGTTGTGCAACGCTAAAACATTATTTTGATAATTCGTAACAAAATATTTGATTTCGTTACAGCACTCTTGTAAAGCCTTAATAATTTATTATTCCCTCGAGCACTTAAGTACCTTTGTTTTCAAAAGGGACATTACTGGTATCTTGAATGCGCCTCTTTGTGGACTGCCGCTTTCACTTGTTACATGCGCAATTGCATTCACCCTAAAAATAGATCGGAAATTCCCAATTGTTGTGCAAGCAAAACTATTGTGTACATAAACCTACTGTTTGAGATTTGCAATTCTTTCATTTCCCTTCAATATGCGTAGTGATCCTCGTGACCTCCTGGGAGAGGGAATGATCAGTGCAGGCTGTTTTCATAATTTCTTGCTGCTGTTTTCTTAATTGCAAAATAAGGACCGTTGGAACTACAATTAATTAATTCTGTTTACAAAACCGCAGTCTTTGGATAGTTCCGTGGATGGTGGTGAATGCTCAGACTATATAGATCCATAGTAGCAATCAAGAGTAATACATCAGATTTATAAGATCAAGGGACCAGAATTCCGACATTTCAGCGCTTAATATATCGTATATTGGAAACACGTAACAATGATGTATGTCTTAGACTAGCAATGATGTCTGAAGCTATTGCAGTAACTGTTGATATGCATTATTATGTGCGCGGTGGAATAAATGTCACGTGTCCGGTCCAGTCAGTCACGTGGCGTGTGTTTCGTGTAAACGCTCAGTGCTTGTTATGAAACACTGAGAAAGTTTTGAACCCTTGACTGCAGTTTTCAATGTACGTATGTAGCACCAACTGTACCCTTCCACCCCGAATTACTCGATATTTATCTCAATTTTAAAACTTGTAAGATTTTTTCTTTGCGTGCGTGCAAGTGTGTGTGTGTGTGTGTGTGTGTGTGTGTGTGTGTGTGTGTGTGTGTGTATGTGTTGTCGCTGAGAAGCAGAAATCAGTAAGAAGAACACGAACACAAGAGACAGTTGAACGCACCCGACCCAGCCATTCGTTTAGAGCTGCCCTGGTTTTGTTTTTAATTTTGCTTTTGTCCTCAACCGCTTCTCGCAGTTTGGAACTGGATGCCGTTATCACTACATTCAGAGTGGTGTTGCTTTTATTTTAAACGCATACAAAATTCTAATGAAACTGAAATCTCACCATGCAAACAGGACGAACTTGCTTATTCATATAAGTGTTATCCATGTCAACAAAGTACTTACATCGAGACCTCTCAAGGGACGGCATTATCATTCGAGACTGTCAACACACTTTCTTAGAGTTTTGTTCCGAATGTAAAGAGATTGTAAATATTTAATTCTAAAATTTGTTTTTCTCTGTTATCTTCTATAGTGAGTTCCGTTTTATAAGTGTACACTTTATTTTAAATTTGCGCGTGCTTATTACTTTAATGTACATACGATCTTCACTACAATGTGCAGAAGACCATCGGTTTATATTAAGTTTGTATATGGTCATTATTTACTTAAATTTTCATACGATCATTACTCATTTAGTTTTATTTGTGTCCTAACAGCTGTATTTTTTACCTCTTGCTAGGTTTCTTATGTGACCATTATTCTAATTTGTACATGAACATTACTCTGATCTTTGACCATTCCCTTTGATTGTTATATGACCATTACTTCTAATTTGTACATGAACATTACTTTGATCTTTATGACCGTTACTCTAATTTATATGACCATCAATTTGATTTATGTATGACCATCACATTGACTTATATTTGACCATTGTTCAACTTAACGAACAAACAGTGGCCTGTTAATGTTTCTACAAACTTCCGTCCAGTACGAATGCGCCCGATTGTGAAGTATGTATTCCTCATGTAACTCGCGCGATGAACAGTGTATTGATGTTTAATCAGAGTGAAGCAGTGCACAAAGATTTCACATTATTTCTCTCTTCTTGTCACGGCAATTGTTCCTTAGCAGCAACCTCTTCACTTTCCATTTTCCCATGCAATGTGAGACCGATGGCACGGGTTGGTGGACGACTTGAGCAAATGAAAATTGGTGTTCAGATTCATCATAATTGGAGAAGAGGGGGGGGGGAGATAATTTATGCAGATGTCTTGAATATATTTTGACGACTGTTCTTAGTCTCTCTCTCGGGAGGATTCTTAAAATAAAAATGGCAAGTCGTTTCCGGCCTTGTGACAATGATTCAAGAATATATATATTTAATGATTCAAGAATATATATCTCAAAACCAATAGAGATTTATGAGGCGCCCGATTGATTTTACAGATGGTTGACTTCTTGATAGCCAATAATATCACAAGAGACGTATAGTTAATTAACTATCACCATTAGTCGATTCGAGTTCAAGATTCCCACATGTGCCAAATGCTGGATGTAACAGTGTAGTGGTGAGAAGCATAAATCAAATCAAACAAAGGCAGGCGTGGAGTTATCCCTAGAGTAATGATATGCATGACTGCTTTCGTTCTAGTTGAGCCATTCATTTAAAAAATAAGAAACGATTAAAGTAAATTCAACAACAATTATTGCAATCACATTGAACCTGAAATTTATTAAGATATTCTTCTCTTTTATGCTTTTAAGACAAACAATTTCCTAGCATGAGAGGAAATTTACTAAAGTAACATGTGTAGGCAAGATGTCACAATTGGATACATGTCTGAACATTAACCAGTGTTTACAGAGAGTAGAAAAAGAAGGTAGAGAGATAGACAGAGAGAAGAATTAGAAAGAAAAGAGAGTGAGAGAAGAAAAGGGGGGGAATAAGAGAGAAGTGGGAGGGAAGGAGAAAGAGTGTGAAAATGAGAAGAAAGTGTGTGAATGGTCAAGAAGGGTGCGAATGAAGGAGAGATAGAATGAACGTGTAGACTTATTAAATTGATCATTAACTCTACACAAGTCAGTCGTTTGCTAGTAATCTACATTAGTCACTGACAACTAACTCCAGATGTATGTCAAAATCGATTACTCATCGTTAGAGTTAATGTTTGCAATATATATATATATATATATCTATCAACTACCTACTTATAAATTAACGGCTATTCGCTAATGGGTATAATGGGTAAAACGATTGCTTTCTTCTTGTTAACAATTTTTTCATTTCTAGGAGCATCTGTTTTGTCTGTTACGCATGTCTTAACCCGTTCAGTGTCACGCTAAAATGATAATTGAATGGGTCATTGTGCTAAAAAATATGAATGGATTTTTAAAATTTAAATTACTACTTTTTATAGACATATTGATTAATTTAAGAACACATGTTTAATTCAGACTGATTGGTAAAAATTAGAATGACAAACATGCTAAAAATAAGCTGGCCCATGGGCCCCGGCCCATTTTATCCCAATGACGCTGAACGTTTTGTCTGTTGTATGCATTGTGCATGATTTATAAGCTGTATATGCTTCGTCTGTTGTGTACGTTTTGTCTTTTGTTTATATCATGTCTCTTTGTATGCATCGTGCATGACTTGTAAGCTGAAAATGTTTTGACTATTGTGAATATGATGTTTATTGTGTCTGCTGTGCAATTTTATCCATTCCGTTTGTTTATTTTTAGCTTCATTTGAAAGGCGGAAGTGAAATTTGTACACTCCATTATGCTACAATTCAAAATTATGGCCTTACTGAGAGAGAGAGAGAGAGAGAGAGAGAGAGAGAGAGAGAGAGAGAGAGAGAGAGAGAGAGAGAGAGAGAGAGAGAGAGAGAGAGAGAGAGGGAGAGAAGAGAGAGATAATAAAGATATAGTTAAATCTGCAGACACAAATATACACACGTCACAAAGATAAATATTTAAGTATCTTACATTTAATTGCACAGTTTCATCTTTGTGTGTGAGTTTAGTTCATCCAGGCATGACCCTTTCGTTATAAAATCCAGGACTGGGATAGTCTTGACCACAGGCACACAAAGACATCATGTATAACCCACTGCTTATGTTGTATGCATCAATTAAGACTTGGTGCAACTGTGGTCAAGATTATTCTAGTCAGGAAAGCAACGTTTGTGTAATTGCCTGTATTACAGTTTCATAACTTGACTTGTGAGAGCTCACGTATTAGCAGATACCTATATTCAATCCATATTTCGTTTTCTATATTCTCTGCATTTCTGTACTACAAATTCACAGTTAATACGAGTTTTATTTTCAACGATGGGTGCATGATTATTTGTTACAGATAGTGTTATGGACATTTGGTTGTAGGAAAATCGTGTTGTAATTGCCTTTTAATTTTCATGGAAACGTTTCGTTTCCGAAATTAATTTGGGTTCCTCCACTCTCCTTTCTTCTCGCCACACATCGTCTTCTTCTTTCACTCAGAGTGCATACAATTGCTATTTGTGTTCCTCCACTCTCCTTTCTTCTCGCCACACATCGTCTTCTTCTTTCACTCAGAGTGCATACAATTGCTATTTGTGTTCCTCCACTCTCCTTTCTTCTCGCCACACATCGTCTTCTTCTTTCACTCAGAGTGCATACAATTGCTATTTGTGTTCCTCCACACTCTTTTCTTCTCGCTATACATCGACTTCTTCTTTCCACTCAGAGTGCATACAATTGCTATTTGTGGAAGCTAAAGCATGCGAAATAGAGTTTCTGGTTGTACAAACGTAAGCTTATCTCCTCTTAGTGTTATGCTGGTGCTGTGATGGATTTGCCATTGAACTTGCCATTGAACTTGCCATTGAACTTGCCTGTCCATTGGCTGGTACAAGGTCAATCCACAGAGACAGTCATCTTCATATTTTCTAACTGTACAATACATTCCATACATATTTTGTTGTCTTCTTAATACTAGTAAGTACAGTCGTTTTTAGTATGTGATTTACGTTCTTTCATGTGCTCGTCATCACAAATAGACATTCAGTGTATGTTCTTTCATGTGCTCGTCATCACAAATAAACATTCAGTGTATGTTCTTTCATGTACTTGTCATCACAAATAAACATTCAGTGTATGTTCTTTCATGTACTCGTCATCACAAATAAACATTCAGTGTATGTTCTTTCATGTACTCATCATCACAAAAAGATATCCAGTGTACATTCTTTCATGAGCTCGTCATCACAATTACAATTCCTCATTTTCCTTAGCACACGTAATGATCGTATGTTTTATTCCTCATTTACTTTTACACACGTAGTGATCATGTGTTTTATTCCTCATTTACTTTTACACACGTAGTGATCATGTGTTTTATTCCTCATTTACTTTTACACACGTAGTGATCATGTGTTTTATTCCTCATTTACTTTTACACACGTAGTGATCATGTGTTTTATTCCTCATTTACTTTTACACACGTAGTGATTATGTGTTTTATTCCTCATTTACTTTTACACACGTAGTGATCAAGTGTTTTTAGTCCTCATAACTAATAAGCGCAGTAAGTGTTGTATGGTTCACCTGTACTCATAAACACACACTTAGTACATTTAGGTCTCACACAGGCAAAACACACAATGAATTCTCCCCAACCCCGCAAAAATGCTTAAACATTTATGCATTATGTACATTTATTATTTATTATGTATGCTAACGTCCATTCACACGAAGGGTGTAGTATTCCCAACATGGCGCAACCGTCACTAAGACTTCATTAAAAATCCTGGTTCCTTACAAGGAAAGAGCAAAAGAACTTGCTGCTCTAAATACAAAATAGGAATAATAATATACATATCTTTTAAAGTGGTGTGCCCGTAGCCCAGATGTTTTGTTATTACTGTCTATTTGATGACGATTACTTTATTGAAGGAAACGGCAACACATTTACACGCATATGATGCATATGATATGGGGAGAGAGAGAGAGTGAGAAAGAGAGAGAGAGAGAACATCTATATTTCTGCAGTAAAATCAATGGAAAATTTATTCATAAAAAAATGTTTGTTCCACATTTTCAAGCATTATCGGGCCTTTCCCAGAGCAGACTCACATCTGCTAAATATTGTATACAAACTGGGGACCCGCTGGTCATCTAATTACATTGGCCTGCTTTCCAGTCAATATGTGTAATGGAATCACGGAGTGAGTTACAACCCTTGCAAGTACACTTCTTTCCGTTAATTATTGACTATTGTGTCAAAAGTAAGGACGGTAACTCCCGAAAGTCGGACTCGGAGATTTGATGAATATAGACTGCATATGACCTTGCCTGGAGAGCCAGTCTAATTTTCCCGCAGATCTGTCTAGACTTGTACATGTGCTGCCCCCTTACATTCATGGGACGGATTTTGCGATGAGCCCATAAACTGTTCTTAAGGCCTCGTAGCAATGCTCGATCTAACCAGTCTTCCTCGTTGTACGTTGGTCTGTACACTCTGCTCGGTGTAGTTAATCAGTTTAAAAAAAAAATGCTAATCCTGGTATTAAGCGCTGGATTTGATTTTACACCCATTCTTTTGTACTCTCGCGAACTCGCCATTTGTCACCGGCATAGTTAATATAAATCACTGCAGACATCATAGACTGGGGGATCAATTTCCGTTGTATTGACTTTGGTTGGGGAATCCGTGGGGAAGAAATAACATAATTAACATATATTTTTTCGTTCAACATGTCCGTTAGACTTCACAATTGGATATACTTTTTAAAACAAACAACTGACTTTGTCTGCGGTCAGACTAATTTATGAGTAGAGGAATAAGGTGATCCAGTGCAGTTAGTTATTTGTGTTGTGTTCATTTCTACATCTATCATGCTGAGGTCCACTGCAGTTAGTTATTTGAGTTGTGTTCATTTCTACATCTATCATGCTGAGGTCCACTGCAGTTAGTTATTTGAGTTGTGTTCATTTCTACATCTATCATGCTGAGGTCCACTGCAGTTAGTTATTTGTGTTGTGTTCATTTCTACATCTATCATGCTGAGGTCAACTGCAGTTAGTTACTTGTGTTGTGTTCATTTCTAATCTATCATGCTGAGGTCCATTGCAGTTAGTTATTTATGCTTTGCTCGTTTGGCTACATTGTGTCTGAATGCAGCAAAGAACTGTGCTCTTTTGGCTACATTGTCTCTGAATGCAGCAACACACTGTGCACTGTGTCTTAATCCCTCCAATTCTCCAGTTTGCTTAAATTCATTGGAATACGTTCTGATCTCCACGTAGACGTCTTCATAATGATTTAATGCCAGATTAGTTTCTACATATTTTCCTGTTTGAACTGCATACATCAGTATATTTTATGAGCTGTACTCTTGTGGGTCAAGGCTAAGCAGCAAAGCATCCACGCATTAGTACCATCACGCAAATAAATCTTCCATTTAAATGGGAAAGCCCGGGTCAACAGATCAAACAGAGCAACATTAATTATTAAGTAACATTAAGTTACATTAAATACCATGAAGCTAAAGTAACACAACAATACAGTTAAGTGTCATTATACATGAATAGCAAGACGTTACAACAGAGTAACATAAAATGAGTAAAATAATTTGTTTATTTTATTCCCAACTGTTCTGAAATTGAGTTATAATCTTGTTGGATGCTTTGGTTTTAATTATTGACTATTACACACTACTATGCATTTCAACAAGCAATAAGTAAATAAAATAATAAAAGTATCCTCCACCATTAAAACAATAAAAATAAAAAGCAAATTAAATCCAAATCTCACCTCCTTGTCCAAACAATTAAAAAACCCACAATGATATATCAGAATGATGTGTGTTTGTGTGTGTGTGTGTGTGTTTGTGTGTGTGTGTGTGTATGTATGTGTGCGTGTGTGTATGTGTGTGTGCGTGTGTGCGTGCGTGTGTGCGTGTATGTGTGTGTGCGTGTGTATGTGTGTGCGTGTGTGTGTGTATGCGTGTGTATGTGTGCGTATGTATGTGTATATGTGTGTGTATGATGTGTGTGTGTGTGTGTGTGTGTTTGTATGCGTGCACATTGTAACATATCTGCTTTCCCACTTGCCAGAAAGTGAACCAATTCCCTGCTTTTTAACAAGTGGACATTAACTAAAAAGTCTAACAGTTAGACTTTACAAATATTAGTAATAAATGTTTTGTAGGTTACTCAATTTCCTCTTTCCATAAACAGACATCTACCAATTAATCAAACTTTAGAAGTAGTGTCCACAAAGGATTTAACAAGACAATTATTTTTTAGCTCTAATGCAACATCTATCTATTTATTTATTTATCTATCTATCTATCTATCTATCTATCTATCTATCTATCTATCTATCTATCTATCTATCTATCTATCTATCTATCTATCTATCTATCTATCTATCTATCTATCTATCTATCTATCTATCTATCTATCTATCTATCTATCTGTCTATCTGTCTGTCTGTTTGTCTAGCTAGCTAGCTAGTGTAACAGCGGTTCAAACACCATAGAAAACAAATACGGTGAAAATCCTTATTTATATTAAACATTACTGTTAGTACGATTGTACTAAAGATTAAATCTCTACAGTTGTCAATAATTATTTGCTTAATTTACGCGTGATCGCGCTCGCCCATACTTCCCTGCCCATTCCCACCCTACCTTGCACAGTCACCCACTTGCTCTCGTTCGTTGAAGGATCTTACGTCTATAATTATAATAATTATCGAGGAAAAAGTACACTCAATCAATTGGAAAGCTGTCCATCGCGTCCGAACCAACCAAACATGTACTTATGGTAGAATTCTCTCCTGAAATAACCAGGGACTGGTTCTCAGAACATCGTCCATTAACTGCTTCTTTTCAGTACAAACTACATCTAACAGTGCCTGCGTCCATTAGAGTATTATTAACTCTGTCTTTTCAGTACAAACTACATCTAACAGTGCTAGCGTCCATTAGAGTATTATTAACTCTGTCTTTTCAGTACAAACTAGATCTAACAGTGACTGCGTGTACAAATTTACAGCCATAATAACAGGTAATACAATTTATCACAGAATGCTGCATAAAATAGCACAGATAAAAATAAATACTTACAATTTATAAAATAGCATACATAAAATGTACGATTACATGTATAAAATAGCATACATAAAATGTACGATTACATGTATAAAATAGCATACATAAAATGTACGATTACATGTATAAAATAGCATACATAAAATGTACGATTACATGTATAAAATAGCATACATAAAATGTACGATTACATGTATAAAATAGCATACATAAAATGTACGATTACATGTATAAAATAGCATACATAAAATGTACGATTACATGTATAAAATAGCATACATAAAATGTACGATTACATGTATAAAATAGCATACATAAAATGTACGATTACATGTATAAAATAGCTTACATAAAATGTACGATTACATGTATAAAATAGCTTACATAAAATGTACGATTACATGTATAAAATAGCTTACATAAAATGTACGATTACATGTATAAAATAGCTTACATAAAATGTACGATTACATGTATAAAATAGCATACATAAAATGTACGATTACATGTATAAAATAGCATACATAAAATGTACGATTACATGTATAAAATAGCATACATAAAATGTACGATTACATGTATAATAGAGCATACATAAAATGTATGATTGCATATGTAAAATAGCAACCATAGCAGTTATGATTACAGTTTTTAAAATAGCTTACATAACAAGTATGATTACAATTTATAAAATTGCTTACATAACAAGTATGATTACAATTTATAAAATAGCTTACATAACAAGTATGATTACAATTTATAAAATAGCTTACATAACAAGTATGATTACAATTTATAAAATAGCTTACATAACAAGTATGATTACAATTTATAAAATAGCCTACATAAAAAGTATCATACAATTTAAAAAATAGCTTACATACAATTAAAAAGATGATCGAATAAACCATTTGTACTATATTTTTATCTTTTCATAGATACAGTCAGCTTGAAGCAAAACTTTTTCATGTTCCACAAATAAAAAAAACAACGAACGAATTAATTTGAGTTAGTTGCCGCCTTTATATGTAAAGAATTCGGCCATCTTTATAAAAGTTTCTTGTGACGTACTGTTTCCAAATAAATCATTCACCTTGACATTGATCATAATTACAATAGAACTGTTTTGTTTCTATGTAAACAAGAAACATCTCTTATCTCTTAGGCGTGATCGGCTAAAACAAATTGATGGTACTTATTTTTTAAATATCAACGTTACATTGTCGCAGTTATTACATCCTGTCCAAAGATTAAATTATGTAAGTACTCAAGCACCTTATTAATAATTATTAAATTATGTAAGTATAAATGCATTCTAAATGATTGCATTATGCAAGTACGCAAGCACTCTAAATTATTAAGTTATGTAAGTACGCAAGCACTCTAAATTATTAAATTATGTAAGTATGAATGTATTCTAAATGATTGCATTATGCAAGTTCGCAAGCACTCTGCATACTTCCACGTTTCTCCTTATTACAAGAATGAAGAATGTACAGGGATCAAGAGAGTTACAATACAATAAAAATGTAAAGTTCCTAATATATCCACCCCCCACTACCACACCCACTATATATATATATATGAATATATGAATGTGTGTGTGTGTGTGTGTGTGTGTGTGTGTGTGTGTGTGTGTGTGTGTGTGTGTGTGTGTGTGTGTGTGAAACATTTTTCGCCCAACAGTTCTTTCAGATATACGTTGTGCAATTATTATTTTAAATTCAAAACTGTGACACCAGCGTAACCTAGTTAATGGTTATGATTATTAATTAATCATGCATAACTATTTACAAGTGGTGAGAATCTTAATTTATGTTATTAATAATTCTCCAGCAGACACCTCTCGTCTCACTTGACGGATATGCGGGCGCTGTAAACGTTTTCTCTCTTATCCAACATTAAAGACAAATATTTACCGTCACACAATATTCCTGTAGGTGGAAGACTTCTTAATAAAAGAGAAGACAAATCTGTTTTTAATCTATATTTAGCGAGCCCCCCTCCACCGACTTTCTTCTCCAACATAAGTTTATCAATATGTGCATGAAGTTCAATAAATTAACAATAAATTTATTAAATCAACAAATATACAATTAACAAATACAATGAAAACAATTACTTGAAATCAATATTTCTGAAACCAGGTTCGAATAATTTTAATACCTATACAGTTTTATATCCTACAACACAATTCGACAGATTAGTGTCAATACAAATCATACAATAGTTCTTATCAGACAACAGAAATGGAGTTATTAGAGATAAGTGATAATAGTTATTACATAACCTTGTCTCTACAAAGCCACAATAGTCTTTTCACATGCTTTTCATAACAAATTCACAAGTAATTATTCATGATAATACTGTCAAGACCATGTGTTCCCTCTCACATGGTAGAGCACTGATTAGCTACTGTTCTTTTGAGATAACTTGGGTGTTCCTTCGCTGTATTAACTCCCTCAAGCAGAACAACAATTATAGCAATTTCCAGTAACTTCCTTGTACCAGAAATTCTGTAATTTAAAATGTTAGCATACTTTGCCACCATACATCAACGGAGTGCAGTTAATTCCTTACACTCACACACTGTGGTAGAGATTCCTTGTGTTTATCATGTTCGTAGCGGTTTCAGTAGAAAAAAGACAGCATCATAAAACTTGGCAAGCATTAAGAGAAATAGGGGAGATTACTGAGTAGGCCAGCCTTGTGTGTTTCCAGCGTCCGAACAAGTTACACTGATAGTTGAGGCTATGTAGTTATTACAATGAAAATCGATTTACAGTTTGACTTATTAACAGAATAATCAAATTGTTCTGGAAAATTGATTATATAACGATTTTTTTCTGCATTTCTTTTCCTATCTGCAGTGTGATAATTTCTCTGTATTTACACAAAATAATGGAAAACGAGAAAGGCAGTTACTAATCCCGACCCACTTACACCCCTTCTTAGTTGTCGAGTGTATTATTATTGTGCGTGTACAGTTCCTTTATTTCAGTGCTATGTTGAATATTTCTAAGAGCGCCATTAGTGCTTTCTCCCCTCTCACAACACACGTCATTTTACTCAGTGAAGAAAGAACAATCCCACCAGGTTTCCTCATTGTAGACACGTCATTTTACTCAGTGAAGAAAGAACAATCCCACCAGCTTTCCTCTTTGTAGACACGTCATTTTACTCAGTGAAGAAAGAACAATCCCACCAGCTTTCCTCATTGTAGACACGTCATTTTACTCAGTGAAGAAAGAACAATCCCACCAGCTTTCCCCATTGTAGACATGTCATTTTACTCAGTGAAGAAAGAACAATCCCACCAGCTTTCCTCATTGTAGACATGTCATTTTACTCAGTGAAGAAAGAACAATCCCACCAGGTTTCCTCATTGTAGACACGTCATTTTACTCAGTGAGGACCGAACAATCCCACCAGCTCTCCTCATTGTAGACACATCATTTTACTCAGCGAGGACCGAACAATCCCACAACCTCCCCTCATTGTAGACACATCATTTTACTCAGCGAGGACCGAACAATCCCACAACCTCCCCTCATTGTAGACGCGTCATTGCACTCAGTGAAGACAGAACAATCCCACCATCTCCCCTCAGTGTAGACGCGTCATTGCACTCAGTGATGACAGAACAATCTCACCACCTCCCCTCAGTGTAGACGCGTCATTGTACTCAGTGAGGACCGAACAGTGTGTGTCGACACATCGTACACTCAAGTGGACTTGCATTTTTTTTGTGTAAGCAGGTTTTATGTTGTTGTTCTTGTATTTAATTTTTCAAAATACTTGCTCCTGGAAAATTAACGTCCAGCAGTTGCATGTTTGTAAATTGGCCTTTGTTATATTAAATCACTTCAGTATTATACATATTCCTTTCCTTTCCTTTCCGTTCCTTTCCTTTTGTCCTTTTTCCCTTTTTTTTTTTTTTTTTTTTTTGCTTCTCATTACTGTGTTTTCTTTACTTTTCTTTATTTTTATTCTTTTTTTTATCCTCTTTACATTTTTCTTTGTTTTTCTTACCTGCATTTAAACCGAGATATAATTGTTATTAGTGTAACATAAACAAGAAGTACACTCATTTATGTATTGTCATCACATAGGAGTGTTCAGCCATTAATTATTAAGGAATGAAATTAATACAGTACATGCTAACACGAGAAAATAGTGAACTTTTGTGCTGCAAGAAGTAATGTTTTATTTAGGATAATTACAATTTTAAAGAGAGTTTTTGCACTGAACAAGTGAAATGTTGGGCGTTTTATTTTTCGTGGATTTTTGTTTGTAAGCGTAATTTATACATTTTGTATTTGTGTGTAATCAGTTCTACGCTACACACACACACATACACACACACACACACACACACACACACACACACACACACACACACACACAAATTACAAATAAAAATATTATCTACTGATGATTTTCCTATTCGAAAAAATTCATTCAGTAAGAGCATTTTTATTATATGTACTAACTATGCTACATTATGCACTGTCTTGCACTGTACTACACTAAATTTCAAACCCATCATTCACCTAAAACCACCATCTCCGACCCTTCACCTCGACACCCCACTTTAGCTCTTAGCTCGCACCGGAAGGAAGCTAACAGGCAGAGGACAGCTCCATGTTTGAGAAGCAATCCATCGTTTGAGAAAGGGTTTACCCAATGTCCTGTTGTAGCAAACTGTAATTTACAAGTAACGGCACTTCAGAAGAAAATATTCATTTTTATTCTTTTAACTTGCTTCCTTTTTGTTTAACTTCAGAACCAAAGAGTGACTTATGAGAAGTTTTGAGCCTGTCCAGGTCTCTAAAAGCAAAATGTAACTTAACAAATTATCTTAGAAATGACCTTGTCGCTATGTGTCTCCGCTTAAGTACAGTCGTAATGAATATCTCAAATAAACTTATCACCAGGATTTTCCGCGTAAGTACAGTCGTAATGAATATCTCAAATAAACTTATCACCAGGATTTTCCGCGTAAGTACAGACTTTGTTAGACGCAATGAATTATTTTACAGAATATCCAGGTCACTAAGTGACTTCACGTAAGTACAGACTTTGTTAGACGCAACGAATTATTCTACAGAATTTTTCAGGTCACTAACCATCTTGACCTAAAACAAGACTTTGTTAGACGTAATAAAGTGTCATAAAGTTTAACCTTGTAATTGAGAATAAAATAGTCATGTCAGTGAGCGTTTCCGATCATTGTGCAAAATTACAATTGGTGCTGCCTGGCAAAATTATGGTGCTGCCTGGCAAAATTATAATTGGTGTTCCCTATCAAAATTATAATTGGTGCTGCCTGGCAGAATTATAATTGGTACTACTTGGCAAAATTATAATTGGTATTGCTTGGCAAAATTATAATTGGTGCTGCCTGGCAGAATTACACTGACTGACTGCACTATCCAACCCTCAAGTAAACATAAACAACAAAATGTCACTCTTCATTTCGTGACTCTTCTTCTTCGTTTTTTTTTCTTCTTTCTCCCTTTTCTTTCTTCTTCTTCTTTCTTCTTTATCTCCTTCTTTCTTTCTTCTTTTTTCTTCATTATCGTCTACTCTTTTCTTCTTTCTTCATCTTCTAATTTATCTTCTTCTTCATAAGCGATTGCGTCATGTTGAGAAATCAGCTAAAGTTTGAAGCGCACAAAAATTTCTGAATCCCAAAAGTATTTCCCCTTGATCTTGGAGTAACACATAATGAGAACAGGGCAAGTCTTTTGTAAATACGTCATGTTCTCCTATGTCTCGGGGGGGGGGGAGGGGAAAGATTATAAGGAATAGCTATAAATACTATAAATACTTTGAATTCTCTCTTTATCTCAGGGGAAACGCTTGAGTTATAGGTAGCAGGCGATCTGAATTTACAAGTTTATTTCAGTGGTTGGTTAAATGATTCAGAGGTGTGTCAGTCAGTTATTAGATTTCTCTTAGTGATATAGTTCACAGGATTGCCAGGCCATTTCGCAAGTTCATTTCATTTGTAATTGCTTGGGTTAACATACTATAAATTATACCAGTTTTATTTTTATTTACTTCGTCCTCACTTGTACACAGATCAAACATCGAATGACTTCCTTTGTATGCATTAATGGCTCCTTGGTTTGTGTTATATTACGGGTATCTTATAGCGCAATGATTTGTCTCTCTCTCTCTCTCTCAGTCTCTCTCTCAGTCTTTCTCTCTATCAGTCACTTTGTCATTTTTTTCTCTCTCAGTAATTTTCTCTCTATCTTTTTTCTCTCAGTCACTCTCTCAGTCTCTTTCAGTCTTTCTGTCTCCCCATCTATCTATCTATCTATCTATCTATCTATCTATCTATCTATCTATCTATCTATCTATCTATCTATCTATCTATCTATCTATCTATCTATCTATCTATCTATCTATCTATCTATCTATCTATCTATCTATCTATCTATCTATCTATCTTTCTATCTATCTATCTATCTATCTATCTATCTATCTATCTATCTATCTATCTATCTATCTATCTATCTATCTATCTATCTATCTATCTATCTATCTATCTATCTATCTATCTATCTATCTATCTATCTATCTACCTATCTATCTATCTATCTATCTATCTATGTATCTATCTATCTATCTATCTATCTATCTGTCTGTCTATCTATCTATCTATCTATCTATCTTTCTATCCATCCATCCATCCATCCATCCTTCTATCTATCTATACCGTAACGAGTATTTGTAGTTTTTAAATTCATCCACAAATTAATTAATTCTTCAGGTAGTACATATAATCTGTCATTTTAAAAACAACTCAGTGCAAGATCCCACTAGTCACGTACAGTGTCAGCCACATTCATGCGTGCTCATAATAATAAGAATAAGAAAAAAATCAGAATGTAACATTGATATCTATATAGAGGCTCGTACAATTAAGAAATCATTGTTTCATCCATGAGAAATGTAAATTGTTCCCATAATATAGGTGACTGTAAGAGAGAGAGAGAGAGAGAGAGAGAGAGAGAGAGAGAGAGAGAGAGAGAGAGAGAGAGAGAGAGAGAGAGAGAGAGCGCCTTAATTCTCCCATCCTCTCCCATCAGATGGAAATAAAATCGACAGCTAAATGAATGATCAGGATATTAATTGATTGTTGTCGATAAGTCATTTCTCACAAAGCAATATTAAATTTAATGATTGTTGTCAATAAGTTATTTTCCATAAAGATAGTATTGCATTTAATGATTTTTGTCAACTTATTTTTCGAAAAGGCAATATTACAGCCAATGATTGTTGTTACTTTAAAACAATTAAATGATGCAAAGTGCTAGAAAGAGTTTCAATTTGAGGACTGACTTTTGCCTGAGTATCTCCTACACTTTACATGAGAGCGCACACTTCATAAATTAATCTGTCTGCAGATCGCGCGCTCCGTTTGAGAATGTCTTTTACATATTGAAGGAGAGCACACACTTCATAAATTAATCTATCTGTGGATTGCGCGCTCTCTTTGAGAATGTCTCCTACACATAGCAGGAGATCACACACTTCAGAGGTTAATCTATCTAGATGGCGCGCTCCGTTTGAGAATATCTCGTACACTTTGCAGGAGAGCACTCTTCAGAGATTAATCTTTAGATCGCGCTCCGCTGGAGAGTGCGGACTGACAGAAAGGATATTAGTGGGTATCGGACCTCTCCCCGTCCCCTCGCCACCAGTAAAATGTATTGTCAATCTCTCCTCAAATCATCACCTCCACCAGCGGCACGACAACATATTTGTTTTCACACTGTTGGCTGCCGTCGCTGTAGTTTGGTATGGCTCTAGGCGGGTTGAACGAAATGAAACACAAGTGCAAACAAATAGCAGATTAAGTATAATGGCATGCTTTGTTTGAACTGGTGTTCAGTGATAGTTCGCGATCGATAGGTTTTAATGTCATGTCTCTTTACATTCCTGAGAGCACTGAAGTGTGGAGCCTTTGATTGGACGCCGAACTTAATTCCAGCACGCGCCGTAAAGCTAGCTGCATGTGATCAAGCCGGTTCCGAGCTTCGGTCCGATGACTTGTTTGGAGAACGAGGGACAACTAAAGAAAGCGTGGGTACACTTGCGTGCTGTTACATGTTTACAGTATGTAAATGCGACGAGTTACAGATTACAGAAATGCATATGCCTGTATCTGTAGTATGTTCCTGCATTATTAGCGATCAAAGTGTAGTTACCATACTGGCTGGTTTCCGTCCATTAAAGTAAATACACAACACTGACTGTTAAAAAAGAAAAAATGAAAAGAAAACAAGTGTAGATGTTGTGTGTAAATACACAATACAGACCGATAAAAAAGAAAAGAGAAAAGAAAACAAGTATAGATGTTGTGTGTAAATACTCAATACAGTCTGTTTAAAAAAAAATGATTAAATGTTGTAGAAGTTGTGTGTAAATACAGAATACACTGTTAAAAAAGAAAATACGATTAAATGTTCTAGAAGTTGTGTGTAAATAAACAACACCGACTTACATGTTGAAAGTGGATCAACTTAGTAAATAATACTGGTTGTTAAAAAATAGAAACTGTTAAATTCAATCAATAAATTAAAAAACGCGAAACCTAAAATGTTGTAACAATTAAATCAATTCAGATATAAAATCTGAGGTGTAAAATGTTGAAATGGTCAGATTCAAATCTTAACGAAGATATACTGCGTTGACTGATACAGTTTAATCGGCTCATTAATATTCATTTTGTTTATTTTTAAATATAACACCTGAAATAACTATAGTCTAATACTCATTGTGAACACTTGCAATTCACCCAGCACTGAATGTTTTCAATTGAAAATCTAAACTCTGTCACTCATTGTGAGCACTTGCAATTCACCTATCAGTGAATGTTTTCAATTGAAAATCTAAACTTCGTCAATCATTCTGAACACTGGCAATTCACCCAGCACTGATTGTTTTCAATTGAAAAACTAAATTCTAATAATCATTGTGAACACTTGAAATTCACCTAGCACTGAATGTTTTCAATTGAAAATCTAAATTCTATCACTCCTTGTGAACACTTGAAGTGACTATATTCCCCCAGTGAATGTTCACAACTGAGATGATGAAATTCTAGTACTTTTACACCTGAAGTGATTAGATTTTATCATTGATTGTTTACACCTGAAATAAATAGATTTTAGCACTGAATGTTTACACCTGAAATTATTAAACTGAATGTTTAGATCTGAAACAATTAGACTTTAGCAGTGAATGTTTACACTTGAAATGATTAGATTTTATTACTGAATGTTTAAATAACCTGAAATAATTAGACTTTAGCACTGAATGTTTACACCTGAAATAATTAGACTTTAGCACTGAATGTTTATACCTGAAATAATTAGATTTTAGCACTGAATGTTTACACCTTAAATTTTAGCACTGTCACTGAAAGTGAAAATTTGAAATAATAAGATTCACAGAGTGTTTGCTATATAATATTCCTCTTTAGACACGAAGAACTCATTAAACCAAGCAGAGAGAGAAATGCATGAAATAGACATTTGCAAGATATTACTAATTTCTTTCTCAATAATTTATAAATGTTCGGCACGTGTAATTATTGAACATTTGAATTGCTAATCCATTCTACCCAATTGCACTCTAGCTTAACATACGAAGTAGGTCAGAGCGCACCAAACACTTCAGTTTATAAACATTTGCTTCCTGCAACAAGATTACGAACATTAACAATGTACGACTTGAAGATGGAGAGATACAGATGAATAAATGTTTTAAGCTGTTGAAAACTGTGCATTCAGCGAACTCGAAAGAATCAGAATAGGTCTTGACAGTCATTTTGTGATTGATAAAACTTTTTTTTTTTTTTTTTTTTTTTTTTGGGGGGGAGAGTTTCTACTTATTTGGTCTAAACTTCCACTCTATCCGACCAGGTCCGGCCCACAGTCAGTACTGCAGCGGAACTTCTGTGGACTTCAACATTTGTCAGATTGTGGCAATAAGCCTGGCTATGTATGTACCGAGCCGTTAAAAGCATGCAACAGACGATCGAAATATTTCGAGGCGGGTCTTACGGTTGGTTTTTTGACTGTTATGGATTTTACCCATTCATCAAGCCTTCGACATAAATCTATGTATATGTATATGTGTGTGTGTGTATGTGTGTGTGTGTGTGTGTGTGTGTGTGTGTGTGTGTGTGTGTGTGTGTGTGCGTGTGCGTGTGTGTGACCTTCAAAGTAATTATAAGTGTTGAAATCAGTTTCCTGATTGATGGAAATTGTTAGAGAACATTGCACATTTCATGGTAGAAATCAGTGAGAGTATGCCTTACCGACAGTCCTGCGATTGATGGTAGTTGGTAGATGTTAATTGTAGGAAACATTGTTATATTCAGCTCACTTAGTGATGATGTAAATTGTAGGAAACATTGTTATATTAAATTCACTGGTGATGATGTGAATTGGAGGAAACATTGTTATATTGAATTCACTGGTGATGATGTTAATTGCAGGAAATATTGTTATATTCAGTTCACTGGTGATGATGTAAATTGCAGCAGACATTGTTATATTTAATTAATTGGTAATGAAGTTAATTGCAGGAAACAGTGCTATATTCGGTTTACTGGTGATGATGTTAGTTGCAGGAGACATTTTATATTTGTTTACTGGAGATAATGCAAATTGCAGGAGATATTGTTATATTTAGTTTAGAGACAATGATTGTAATGATGCTTATGCATTTGTGAGGACGTTACACTGTTTTTTGCTTTTTACACTTATGCAGAAGTCATGTCACATTCAGTGTATCGCGGTTGATGTTTTCTGCTGGAAGCATTATATTTTATTGCACTACATGTAGCATTACTGAAAAAATACATTGTGAAATTGTTTAATGTGGTGTTATGTATCCTTCTCTCAAGGTTCTATGAATAATTAATTAACAAAATATTAATTATCATAACCACACTTCGACCGGGTCTTCGTCTTTTGCAGTCAGGGAGACTGAGTCAAGCCTTAGAATCTACATTTGGATTATTTCCCTCTTCTGGGTGTCACTCGTCCAGAGTGAAAATGCAATCCTGCTAAATCGTATTAATTAGGTATTATAGCAATTTCTCTATCGCCCGCATACATTCCCACAGTTTGAGGGGTTCTTTCCCAAAGTATGTATGACTGACTTTTAGATTACTTATTTTTGGCAGAGCCCCCACCTCCAAACTTACATACTTCCTTTAGAAATTTGACTTAATCCAAAGTGGAAAGAACAAATCAACAATTCTATTAACTATATAAAATAACTAAATAATTAACAAAATCAATTATACACTATTTACAAGCAGATCACAATTTATACGTTAGTTCTTGATAATATCAATTAAATCTTTCGATTTAGATTGTTCAGTGTCTTTCAGTTCATATCAAAACTTAATTTTAAATCTCTACTAAACTTTAGATTACGACAATCAGAAATGAGAAGAATAGAAACAATCATAGTAAGACGTTACAACATAAACTGAGAGCTTGACTCGCATTCACCTGATTTGTCCATGTGCTCTTTGATGTGAACTCGTCCCTGAAGCTGCCAGGTGCGAAGCAATAGAGATGCAGATAGGTGGCCACCAATTTGTTAATGACGCACAATGTTCAATCACATATAAACGATCAGCCCTCTCTCTCACAGTTCGATACAGTCACAGTTATTTCGTCACTCGAATATGAGAGTCACAGATTAAGCTCAGGGTATTTCACGGTGTCCTCTCTGTCCTCTCCTGCAAGTCTTAGAGGTGCAGACATCAGAATACCATGCTGTGCCCTCCAATGTTGGTTCACAACCAAAAAAAAAACGAAGATGAATTCGTTACCCTCAACCTGGTAAGCAAATTCAATGGTCCTTTGACTTCACAGTCACCCACCATGCAACTGTAGGGTCTTGGTAGTCGCCACACACACACGACATAGCACAGTACTGAAAACTACTAGAGATGGCAACACACACTTGTAGTTAGAAACTTGAACTTGAAACTCTCCTTGAGTTTCTTAGTTCAGCAAGACTTAAAATGTGGCCCCACCCACAGCTTGACAATCTAGCCTGGTGCTCTTGTAGTTTCAAAAGGAAACTGCAGTATTTCACCCTGGAGTTTCACAACAACTGCTTTGATGCACTGGAGAATAAATAAAACGCAGGTGTCAGCTCTCTCTGAACAACATTAATTTAATTTATTCTGTTGCTGTCCCTCTCATAACATTACTATATCTTGAATAGTTAATTTACAATAATAAATAAAGATATATGATTGCCTCTTTTAGATTAATAGATTGACGTTATAGGTTTTGGTTAACAATCATTTCGTCAGTAAACAAAAATGTAAAAGTACAATAAATGAATTGAAATTTTTAAAAAAAACAATGAAGTAAATAACATTTATACAAATAATTTTAACAACAAGGGCTTAATTCCACCAGATCTCATAACTATCCAGACATACCTGATTAGCCCTTTCTCCAACCAATACCAGTAAACCATCGGGACTTAGTAAAATATGCAGCAGGGTTCCAGAGTGCACCCTGGTATTTATACTAACAGCCCTATTTGTTCGAGAAGGTACCAGAATCTTCAGGTAGCGTTGGTCCTCAAGCGATTTCCGTCTTCTAACTTTTGAGTTTGAGTCTTTTGTCATCTTGGAATGCTGATATTTATAGGCCTATTGTTTCGTCAGCTCAGAATGCTGTGATTGATAAGCCTATTCTTTTGCCAGCTCGGAATGCTGTGATTGATAGGAATATTGTATCGTCAGCTCGGAATATCATGATTGATAATGTGGCAGAGTAAATTTACCTATTCCCCATTTTAAATTTAATTGTTATATAAACTGTTAAATTGTCAGAGTAATCCAACCTTGGGCACTCATTATGATGGTATTTTTGAAAGTGAGTTGAAGTAAACGTTCGAGACAAGGATATTATACTTTTGCTGATGTAATGCAAACTATTGAATAGTTTTCATTATCCAATGGTTATGATTTACGAGAATGAAACCAGCCAATGAGCTGAGATTAAAATGTTTACTTGCTGAAGAAAATTCTACTCTCTAATCATTTTGAATTTGAAGTGGTAGAGAAGAAGTCTGGTTTTGAAAGGCGGCCATTAGCTTGATGGTGAGTTAGCTGACTGATTGAGAGAGAATGGACTTAGAAATATTTCATACATTTTGGCTATTGATATGTTATACTTGTGTAGAGATGCACTATGTGAGTTGACTTTTATTTCTACAAATGTTTGAACTAAGCTGCTCGCATTTAGTGTGTTGACACTTCACATTGTTTTGACATGCTGCTTTTATTATGCCATGTGCATGTATTGGGCTAATGAATAAAGGGATGAACTGGAAAACTTAGTGCTTGTCCCCTGATTATGTGTTTCAGAGACAAAGCGTGCCTTTCACATGCTTATTGAATCTACTGGTTCACTGATTATAAACTGCTGCGACTGGAAGATGTGGGAAATGTCTGTCGTGGCGTTTGTAAGCATAAAGGAATATGCTACACACTTTTGATGTATCATGACAAAGTATGCTGAGTACATCGAGAAAATTCTAGTACAGTGACGTCACAAGAATTACTGTAATCATATTCTCCTTGAAGGAAAAAACACAGTGAAGAAGGCACTCAAGTTGGTTTTGAGAGTATAAAGTTGTGTCAGTGTTTTCCACGGTGTGTGGAGGGAGGCATGTGTTGATGTGGACATTGTTGCAAAAACAAGTGCAAGACTGTTGAAGCAGCTCTTAATCCAGGTTATGTAACATTATTATCAATTAACTCTAATAACTCCATTTCTGTTCTCTGATAAGACAATCCTGTGATTTGTATTGACTCTATTGTTGAATTGGATTTAGGATAGACTGTGTAATTATAAAATTATCCGAACACGGAGTTCCTGGAAATATTGATGTTAAGTAACCTATTTCATTGTTTTTGTCATATGTATATTTAATTAAGTTTTTGCTAAATGTATGCATCTTATGCATATTGATAATCTTATGTTGGAGAAGAAAGTGGGTAGATTAAATATAGATTAAAGACGAATTTGTCTTGAACTTTAGTAAGAAGTTTTCCACCTACAGGGAGGTTATTTGATCGTGAAATTTATCTTGTGGAAGAGAGAAAGCGTTTACAGCACCCATATATCCATAGAGAGAAGAATGGTGTCTGCAGGAGGATCATTAATAAAATAAATTAGGATTCTCATCACTTGTTATTAGTTTTGAATAGTTATTTGAATAGTTAATTAATAAATAATAGCAATATCCATTAACTAAGTGGCATTGGCATCACAGATAGGCCTATTGTTTCGTCACCTTCAAATGCTTTGATTGATAGGCCTATTGTTTCGTCACCTCCAAATGCTTTGATTGATAGGCCTATTATTTCGTCAGCTCCAAATGGTTTGATTGATAGGCCTATTATTTCGTCACCTCCAAATGGTTTGATTGATAGGCCTATTATTTCGTCAGCTCCAAATGGTTTGATTGATAGGCCTATTATTTCGTCAGCTCGGAAAGGTGTGTTTGAAGACATATTTCATCAGACCATAAGGCAGCGTTCAACAGACTCGTCACCATTCAGTGTATACTAGGTATTACCAGCCGGCAAGACGGTGTCTGTTAGGTGTTTATTGGGATCAACGACCGGGGCCGTGTTTATCAGGAGGGTATTTATGTCACCAACAAATAATGCTCTCTTTATTAGGAAATATTTACATTGCCAGCCGAGTGTGTTCAGTTTATTTTATAGAAAATATTTTATCGCCAAATAATTGTGCTATGTTTAATAGGAAATATTTTATTGCCAAATAATTGTGCTATGTTTAATAGGAAATATTTATTTCGCCAAATAAATGTGCTATGTTTAAATAAATAATATGTATTTCGCGAACAAGTTATGCATTGCTGATTAGGAGTGTAAAAAGTAGAACGTCGATTATCCGAACCACCACCGCACCATGACCATCATTTTCTGGCGTACTGCGTTATTTTATAAAATAAACTTTCCCAATATTCATTATAATCTTAATAGTGGCAATTACTTACCGTTTAAGTGAAAACAGATTAATGATTTATAGTAGAATCCATGTAAACAATTAATTTCAAAATAAATATACATTGATTCTTCAAAACGTTTTGGTTGTTATTTATAAACAATTTTTAAAATCAATTATTAAAAATAATAATACTTCAACCTTGTATTTCAATAATTAATGTTATTGTAAGCCTAATTACACTTTGTTTCCTATAAACTTGGTATTTTATGCATATTTGATTATCCGAACCTATCTTTGTCGTAATTAGTTCAGATAATCGACGTCATACTGTAATATACAAAGTAAAACTGGTTGGCGACATAGTTTGTTAGAAAATATTTATATCGCCAACCGATTGTTCTTTGTTTATTAGGAGTGTATTCATATCATCAACCGATTGTGCTTTGTTTATTAGGAGCATATTTATATCGCCAACCGATTGTGCTCTGCTTAATACCAATAGAGTGTATTTATAACACTAATCTGTGATGCTATTGTTAAAAGCGCTTTTATTCACCAGTCCTTAATGCGTTATTTATTCCCTTAAGTAATTCTAAAACCGAAAAATAATACTATTTGTTTAGTATGTCGCCAACCAGTCTTAAGGCGTTTAACTCCACTGCTTTTATGATGTGAAAGTACGGCAAAATAAAAATGCCATTCAATCAAATCTTTTGAAGACTACTAATGGAAATATTACGAAGACATCCCCCCCCCCCGTCATGATAAAGTATGTTAATGCAATCTTTCTTTGTTAGTTTCTGATAATATACACATCTGAAGTTTATATGAATCTTTCTCCACCCGTTTCTAGTTTAAGTAGCTCCCCGGCTGCAGTTAGATGGTTAAAGTGTCATGCAGTGGATGTTTGAACTATGGGCATATAATTAGTTACTTCAGCGAGTTGTCCTTGGAAGTTAAATATCTTGGCTTAAAAGCGAAATGCCATTTCATGGATAATTTATGTAAAAATCCGTAGAATGCGGCTTTCTACAACAATATAGGCATGAAGCAAGGGTGTTGGTACTAGAACTTTTAATGGTGAGTGTTGCTATGGAAGCAATATTTTACACTAGAAAAATGTTTTCTGCATTATTGTACAATTCGCGCAAATCAATGACGGGTGGAGTTGTTTCAGAAAGGTTTTCAATGATAACACTGTGTTTGCTGGTGATATGGACTTTGAAAGTCTGTGAGCGTTTGTAGCGTTTCTTTCTTCTTCCAGACTGATGTCGCTTCAGAAGGAACTTCACACAGTAACTGACGTTCACCTTCTGCTAAGATCGATAACTGCATTCGCCCTAGTTAACTGATTCTAACGATGCTGTCAGACACAAGAATGCATACTTAGATAACTGCATTCGCCCTAGTTAACTGATTTTAACGATGCCATCAGACACAAGAATGCATACTTAGATACACGTCTTTCTCACTCAACAAGGAATACCTAGGAATTAACACAAGAGACTTGATTCCTAGAGATTTATTTAGGAATTCACACTAAAAGGGTTGATTCCTAGAAATAACTGGAATTACTTCTGAATTACTGACGTGAACCAGAGGTATACAGAGTTTTAAGGACCACAGCAGTTTACAGAAACAGTAAAAAAAATACGGCGGATTTATTCTGTTCAAATTCTATTTTTTTCTTAACTGAATAATTGGTCCGTTTTAATTACTTTTGTTACTTTACGTAGATGGCATTTCAATGCGTGTGTGACAAGACACATGCAACATACAAATATAGATTTTCTTAAAGCCTCGTTGCCTATGTAAAGACTCGGTTCTTTTTGTTGCAGTTGACTTTTCCTAGTTTGCATAATAATTGTCTTGAGACTGGCTGGCATGCATAACAGCAACGGTTATCTGTGGGTGTTTGTCTTGTTTATGACTAAGTGATATAAATTTCTAAGAAACAAGTGTTCATCAGATGGGTGCCATTTTTGTTGCCCTACGACTGTCACGCAGTGCATAGAATGCAAGATAAGTAGCAGATTAGTAGAAGATTTTAGTTTAGTAAGATTTGTGAAATGGGAGGTTAAAGGATTTTAGAGGATTATAGCTTAATGAGATTTGTGAAATGGGAGGTTAAAGGATTTTAGAGGATTATAGCTTAATGAGATTGGTGAAATGGGAGCTTAAAGGATTTAAGAGGATTATAAATTTATGAGATTTCTGAAATGGCAGTTTAATACATTTATTGTTAAATTTATTAACCTTTTTACACATATATTAAAACCTTACGTTGGATTAATACTGGGTGGGTGGGGGCTCCTTAAGTATAAATAGAAGACATATTTTATTACTCCTTTGGTAAGAGGTTTCCACCTGCAGAAATAGTATGCTACAGTAGAAAGACTATCGTATTATTGTGTAAAGAGAAGAGTTTTATGAAACGCTTATAATCTGCCAAGTGAAAGACATGTATTGTGGGAGAATTATTAATAAATTTAAATTAAGATTCTTGATCAATTGTAATTAGTTATGTTATTAATAAATAAATAATAATCATAAAGAGTGAAGGGTGCCAAGACAGGTGTCACGTAAAGTGGGTTGGCTGTGTCCAGTGATGAGCTGAAATTTGTTGAAAATTGTTAAATTATTTGTCATTGTGAATAAATTAGTAAATGTGGAAAATAACTGTTGAAAACTTTGTTGAGCTTATGAATCTAAAAACAGAGCTACATCAGATATAAGTGACTAGCAAACAGAAATTTATAGAAGCAGTCTTATCTCACACAATATTTTATATCACTATCTAGAACATGTCTTGCTTTGTGTATCCTTTTCTATTTAGAAAAATTTGATTACATTTTTGAATTATATAATTGATTGCATATTGTATTGATACAACCATTAGCACAGTCTTCATTATTAATGTGTGGAGATTGTATTGATACAACCATTAGCACAGTCTTCATCATTAATGTGTGGAGATTGTATTGATACAACCATTACCACCACAGTCTTCATTATTAATGATGGAGATTGTATTGTTTAATTATCGATTGATTAATTATTGATTGTGCATTTTAAGTAAATTAGATTCAAAGTTTAACAGTTGCTTAAGTGTATGTGAATATACGTTTGTAAAATCAGTCAAGTAGCTCGCCAGTACTCAAAGATTTTGTGTGACCACAAAGGAGTTATTTTGCGTTTTAAAAATGGAAACTACGTTCGAAGAAAAAATAAATGGGCGTAGGAGGGCGGGGGGGGGGGTGATGGCCGAAATAGTAGGTACCCCAGCAGAGATAAAGTTTCAGAACATTAGGCATATGGACCAGGTAAAACTTGAAATTAAAGGTTGAAATAGAGGATAAAGAAAAAAGATTACAGATAAAAGATAAAAGACTACAGATTGAAAGGGTTTTAGTTAATTAGTTATGTGCTATTAATAAATAAATAATAATCATATCGAGAGAAGAGTCCCAAGAGAGGTGACACACATACAATTTCTAATCGTCCTTTGGTCTATATTTCCGTTTTAAACTACATTCTGTATTTTGTTTTATTTAAAAAATTGTTGTTTCTACTCCATTCTTTTATATTGTATATTCTCCCTAAACTCTGTATTGGCCATACATTCAGTATTCTGTTCCGTTTTATGTTGATCCTACATTCTGTATTCTGTTCCGTTTTATGTTGATCCTACATTCTGTATTTTCTTCTTACGTGTGTACATGAGCCTACACTGTTTTCTAAATCTTACATCTTGAGTTGGCTCTGCAATATATACAGCTATCTATAGTGATTTATTAACATAGTATTTAGTCGTCTTTACAGTTGTCTACAGTGATTATTTATTGACGTTGTATTTAGTAATCTTTACAGCTGTCTATAGTGATTTATTAACGTTGTATTTAGTCATTTTTACAGCTGTCTATAGTGATTTATTAACGTTGTATTTAGTCATTTTTACAGCTGTCTATAGTGATTTATTAACGTTGTATTTAGTCATCTTTACAGCTGTCTATAGTGATTTATTAACGTTGTATTTAGCCGTTCAGTCCTTTCTGCTGCTCACATTTTATCCTACAGTCTAGATGCTTTATTTCCATTTTAGTTGGTTCAACAGTATAGCTGTTACTGAAATCTTTACTAGATTCACAATCTTTATTCAGCTACATCTTGAATGTTTTCATTCGTTATTCTATTAAATATTTAGTTGCACTGCGCTTTACTTTTCTGTACCAATGCATACCTGTACATCCTCTATTAGCAAATATGATTTTTTTTACTACCACGCCTTCTCGGCGTATGTCTGATGGTTAATCACACATTCTGTCATGTCAATGTCGAAGTGAAATACATGAACGAGTTTTCTTTATGGCGGAAGTTTCAACATCACTTTGCTAATGACGTGTTGAATGGGTATCTGGAAGTCTGAAGACATACATTACCCACCCAGTATTATTAAGAATAAGAATCTTGAACGATGGGATCTTCAGCGACGTCAGCTCTCACTGCATTCATATCGACATTTAGCATGGTACTGTGATGCCAATCTGTAATCTATCTATCTATCTATCTATCTATCTATCTATCTATCTATCTATCTATCTATCTATCTATCTATCTATCTATCTATCTATCTATCTATCTATCTATCTATCTATCTATCTATCTATCTATCTATCTATCTATCTATCTAATCTATCTATCTATCTATCTATCTATCTATCTATCTATCTCTCTCTCTCTCTCTCTAAATTTCATGCATCATTCGAATCTATCTTTTCCCCTCTTTCTAAAGTTGATAGCGTTAGACAGTTTTAATACTGAGAGTTTCTTGCTTTTATTAAGATTAATGATACTTATGATCTGGAAACGAAGTGGGGGGAAGGTGGAGGGATGCATCCCGTCGGGTGCGCCACAGCACTCAGAGCAATGTGTCATTTACACTTGAAGACATTTCTGCGGAAGGAAGCAAGCGAAGCGCAAACCGAAGTTTGCAATGTAACACAGGCGAGGTGTTCAATAGTCCAGTATGTCTTGCCCTGTTGGCGACACTTCCGGAAATAGGATGGGTGTTAGCCAACAGGCTCTACACAACAAGGTCGACACGAGAAAGAGTGGGAAGATGAAAACTGCATACTATATCGACTAAATGACAGCGAGGGCAAAACATTCCTTCGACTGTAATGATTTTGTGCAGTATATGTTTCACCTTACCATTCCTTGAAATTATAACTTACCGTCCTTCTTCATGACCAAGAGTATCTTTATAAATCATTTGACTGAAAGGATGGATGCTTATCAGTATCAACCACAAGTATTGCTTGATAAAAAAATAATCAGTGTAAAAAATTGTTAAAGGGATACCTACTTAAAACTGGCCAGAACACGTTTCTTGTTTTTATCGAACTGGTCGTCGCATTGCTTTGTTCGTTTGCTCCTCATGCTACCGTAAAAGGTCAATTTTGAATATTTTGTAAGTTCGGTCACAAAGAGAGGGGATGTTTCAGAGCTACAGTATTTTGCAGACATTACTTACTAGCGCTGCTCTGGGATCTAGCAATTGTAACAATCTGTTGGAACTAATGAATAGTACTCCTCTATTCTAGCTGTTACATGTCACCAAGCTTCCAGTTACAAGTTACAAGTTGTGCTTTGATATAACAGCTCTGAGAGTTTTTCTTCACGGCAAAAAAAATCTCAATGCGTCCGTTTTCTATATGTGCTTTGTTGTATCAGCTAAGAGAGGTTTTCGCTTAAGAAATAGCGTCAAGTCCCCTCCCCCCCCCCTTTTTTTTTTGTTTCCAATTTTGTGTGTTGTTTGTTGTTACTAGTCATTCTTTGTTATTCAAACTCTGTGTGTTGTTTGTTGTTACTAGCCAGGCTTTGGTATTTCAAATTTGTGTGTTGTTTGTTGTGTATCCAGGCTTTGGTATTCCAACTTCGGGTGTTGTTTGTTGTGTATCCAGGCTTTGGTATTCCAACTTCGGGTGTTGTTTGTTGTGTATCCAGGCTTTGGTATTCCAGCTTCGGGTGTTGTTTGTTGTGTAGCCAGGCTTTGGTATTCCAGCTTTGGGTGTTGTTTGTTGTGTAGCCAGGCTTTGGTATTCCAGCTTTGGGTGTTGTTTGTTGTGTAGCCAGGCTTTGGTATTCCAGCTTTGGGTGTTGTTTGTTGTGTAGCCAGGCTTTGGTATTCCAGCTTTGTTGTTGATTTTGTCTTTCAATTCTGGAAGTACTGAGGTGATGGGATGCCATCATAATTATTATAGTATTAGTAAATTTTTCTTATGCGTACTTTTTCTTATTGTGCGTGTGTGACTTTTCTTTTGCTTACAAAGTGCTGCAAGATAGTAGCTGTCGATAAATGTCTGTATTACAACAACTAAGATGTCACTAGTGTCTATATCTTGTGGACTGTCTTTTGCAGTGCACCACATCCGTTGTTAATGACTTGCTATTCTCGATACTCAAAGTTTTCAAATTTAGTCCTCAAAGCTCAGGAACATTAGATCGATTTGGATAGTTTTATTTTAAATGCATTTTATTTTGATGTCCTCTAGAAATTACAGTTTACCCTAATTTTTATATCTTTACACATTCGTTTTAGTTTGGTTTTTCTGTCACACTCAATAGGTCAGGCCTTGGAAAATAAAAAGTTATCGCCCCGAACAGTTTGATGAACCCGACGAAAGTGTTCTGTAGAATTAATGAATAGCATACTTTTCGGCTTTTATTAATTTGGGAAAAGTCAGGTCAGCAGCTACAACTACCATGTGGCTGGCCTCAGATGAAAGCATTCGACGTAGACAGCTAATAAAACTTTCCCATGGAGCTCTCGCGGACGACTCCTCACCCACACCAACAAGTTGCACTTGTCTCAGGTTCAGTTTTTGATCGAAATGATGGACACAGCTGTGAGTGTTTGATGCATTGCATTAACAGAAAAGGATTCTTTTTTAATCTTTTGTCGATTGCAGCACCAAAGACAGTCCTGCGATGGCGTTTATTTTATTAATGTAGTTGTTGTTTGTTGTTCGACTTCCTTGCATCTCCGTTTTTTTTTGCTGCACTCCTTGCTCTTGTTTGTTAATATTGTAGCTTTGCTGCACTCCCTTGTTCTTGTTTGTTAATTGTAGCTTTGCTGCACTCCTTGCTCTTGTTTGTTAATATTGTAGCTTTGCTGCACTCCCTTGTTCTTGTTTGTTAATTGTAGCTTTGCTGCACTCCCTTTTTCTTGTTTGTTAATATTGTAGCTTTGCTGCACTCCCTTCCTCTTGTTTGTTAATATTGTAGCTTTGCTGCACTCCTATGTGTGGGTATGTTATATGAGTGTATATGTCTGTTTCTATGATAGTGTGTGTATGAATGTGTGTATGCGCAAGTGTATATGCGCTTGCGTTTGTAAATGCTTGTTACTTTCGATAACTGTTGATATTTAAAATTATGCATCGTAAGATTGCTTTTGCCTGGTCTCGGATTAAAAAAAAAATGTCTCTGTAGAGTTTGCACACTCGCAAGTCATGTTGTACTTTTTCATGCTCGCCTGAAACAAGCAATTGTCGTCAGGACACGATGAATCAAGCCGAGCCCTAGGAATACAGCTCGCCTGAAACAAGCAATTGTCGTCAGGACACGATGAATCAAGCCGAGCCTTAGGAATACAGCTCACGCCGCAGTTAAAAGCCTCACACTCCGAAAGGGAATATTGCATCTCGGCCGGCTCTTTCTTTTGCGAAAATTCACACGAGAGGGTGTTTTTAATTCAGGAGAATTATTTTACTGGCACTGACTGGGCCAACTTTGTCTCTTCAGCCTGGAGATGAAATTTCTATAAAATCCGCATGCGTTTGTACTGCATGAGTCCGAGAGATCGGTTGCAGCGTAGGTGCAGCAAAAGCGATGTAAATCGGAGTTATTATTAAATACACTTAATTTTTCGTGTTTGTTTTCTTCTACTCGTCCAACTGCATGAAACCAAAACTTTATTTCAAAGTGAAGACTGGATGAGTTAGAGACACTGCTCGCAGCAAATCTCGCCTTCTATCTATCTATCTATCTATCTATCTATCTATCTATCTATCTATCTATCTATCTATCTATCTATCTATCTATCTATCTATCTATCTATCTATCTATCTATCTATCTATCTATCTATCTATCTATCTATCTATCTATCTATCTATCTATCTATCTATCTATCTATCTATCTATCTATCTATCTATCTATCTATCTATCTATCTATCTATCTATCTATCTATCTATCTATCTATCTATCTATCTATCTATCTATCTATCTATCTGTCTGTCGGTCTATCATTATATCTATCTATTTATTTATCTATCTATCTGAGGTCTACACGAAGTATGTTGGACTAATGCATTTGTGCGCGCGGATGTGTATGTGTGTGCGTGAGCGAGTGCGCATATATGCTTATATTTATGCCAATTTGTTCAAAGAAAATTATTGTTTTTGGAATTAGAATGCACAGTTAATTATTGCATTATGTTAAATTTTACCGAGTTTATTATTTATTTTTCCTTTGCTTTCAATATTCCGCCTTCTTTTTTGTCTCTTATTAGTTTGTGTTTGTGTTTTGGATTGTTTTTGTTTTTAACGCGTTTCGAAGATATTTGTTTGTTTATTTTCTAACTACAAAGCCTGCCGTTCTTTCCCATTTTTAATAATTCATTTTCTTCCTGGCTTATAACATTTCTTTTAGCGTTCGCGAACCTCAATTTAAAGCAATTAGTTGTACACCCGTTTATTTGATTTAATAAATGGACGCAGAAAGACAATTCGTTGTTTGTTTGAAAAATATCTTGTCAGGACAGTTTTGTTTGAAAAATATCTTGTCAGGACAGTTTTGCCTTATCGTGTATAATGCAGTCAAATAAATGTATCTGTATCGAAACACACCGCACGCATACCTATACAAACCACTGACTTATATAAGCCAGTGTCCTAGACAAGCAACTGGCGTATACAACCCACTGACTTACAAGTCACTACGTATAAAAACCATTGACATATACAAGCCAGTGACGTACACAAACTACTGATATATAAAAGCCCATTACTTCTACAAGCCACTAACGTATACAAACCACTGAATCATATTAACCACTGACGTATACAAACCACCTTCGTATACAAACTACTGACTTATTGAGCCACTAACATATACAAGTCACTGATGTATACAAACAACTGACTTATACAAACCACTGACTTACAAGACACTGACATATATAAACCCATGACTTATACGAATCACTGACGTATACAACCCACTGACTAACACAATCTACTGACTTATATAAACACTGACTGATGCGAATTATACAAACCACCGACTTACAAGCCACTGAGGTATATGAGCACAGGACTTATATAGAAACCACTGATGTATGCAAGCCATTGACTTATACAAAAAGCTGACATAAAAATCACTGACTTATAGAAGCTACTGAGGTATATAAACATTAACTGATACAAACCACTGACGTATACAAACCACTGACGTATACAAAACACAAATCACTGACATGTACAAGCCATTAACTTATACACATTTCTGATGTATAGAAACCACTGGCCTATGCTAAGCACTAGCGTATACAAGTGACTGACGTGTACAAACCTAACATAAAAACCACTGACTTATACAAGTCACTGACGTGTACAAACCTAACATAAAAACCACTGACTTATACAACCACGGATTTATACATGCCACTGACTTATACAAAGCACTGACTTATACATGCCACTGACTTATACAAACCACTCTTATACTAGCCACTGACTTGTACAAGCCAGCATGATTAAGAGAAATAAAAATGTGTCTACAACCAATGGTACGGCAAAATCATTATTGAATATTTATCAAATCAGCAGTGAAGATCAATATAAAAACCCAAGGACGATCAGCGAAACAATTATCATCAAACTCAGTGAACATATCAATTATGATCAAACCAGCAGCTGAGACCGTTAAATAAAACTGTTATGATCAAATCAGCAGCTGAGACCAATAAATAAAACTGTTATGATCAAATCAGCAGCTGAGACCAATAAATAAAACTGTTATGATCAAATCAGCAGAAGAAATAATAAGCATAGGAATTGTAATCAAATCAAAAGTAGATCAATTAAAACAACTAATATGATAAAACCAGAAGCAGAGATAAATGAAATAAAGCAAGTAAGATTAACAAACAATATCAATCAATAAAAATGCTATTATCATCAAACTGGCAGTAGAAGCCATTAAAGCAATTATGATGAAACCAGCAATAGAGATTATTAACAAATCAAGTATGATCAAATGAGAATATGAGATCAAATCAACAAAGCAAGTATGATCAAATGAGAAGATGAGATCAAACCAACAGTAGAGATCAATAAACAAAACAAACTGGTTAATTTTAATCGAAATACTTATTTGTGAAATGATAATAATGAATTAATGACAATCTCGGAATTATTACTAGTCAAACAATACTGATCGATGAACACAGACTATTAGCATTTTTATTTGTTTGTATATCTGATTGTTAATGCGCTTTTACAGTTCGGGTCCTTATGGTTTAAAAAAATCTTCTCTTTGTCTTTTTAGAAGTGACTCCCCCCCACCTCTCTCTCCCACCCCATCCACCTCCAAACATACGTAATGAACAATAGCGTACGAAATGTGAGACCGTCTGATGATTTGACAGTTTGTGAATACTGAAGCAGTCCGCTTTATCTGATGAAACGCCTGTTGTTCTTTTGTGCTTCATACCGAATTTCCCAGATGACTGCAACATGAAATTATACTTGGGCTTTGTTTGACCTAACCGACAAACGTCTGCCAGTCCGTATTACAGAGCAATGCCAATACTTGCATGCATTTATGGATTTCAAATCCTAGAAAAAATAGCCTGGAGGTGTTTTACAGTTATTAGGGCGAATCAAACGTCTCTTTGTAATTACGCTTAATGTCTCCTCAAAGGGGATGAAAGAAGTATAACAAATGGGCACAACGCTGTTTAATTTTAAACAAAAATGTTACTATTACTTTATCATAGCTGTGGGTATTTTTATAGTTCTTTTATGATAATTATTGTTGGAAATTAAATAAGTAGCAACAAATACACAAGAGGGGGCAGGAAGGGGAGGGAAGTCTAGATCCGAGTATAATGCGCATGCGGTCAGAACCGACGTGTGTGCTTTTGCTGTGGACCAAACTTTGCGTTTGGTCCACGAAAGAATAGTGCAAGGAGAGGATGCAAGGCCACCGCGCCCAAGGGCCAATCAGGACAGCAGTGGCCTAGCAGTAGATTGTGCAATGCACAAGGGCCAGTCTCGACAGCAGTGGCCTAGCAATGGATTTTGCAATGCACAAAGGTCTTTACGGTCGGGAGAGGGGGACAGTCAGCGAGCGGAGTCTATTTTTTTTTTTTTTACTAAGGCTGAAATCGAGGGACTACCGCCGAAGTTCTGCACAAAGACCTCCCAAAAATACCCCCCCCCCCCAACAATAAAACTTCAAACAAAAACAAACAAAAAGAACTTGCTACGCCATTGATCGAGAGTCAGAACATACATACTTCATGTTGGAAACAGTCTTCTGGACAGCCTTCATTTGCATGCCAGCACCAAGCAGCATGGAAATGACGGCTTATGAAGCTTAGACTTAGAGACAATGTGATTGAATATAAAATTTATCGAAAGTTTCTTTTTTTGTTGCCGACACTAGGGACTGGGCCAACATGCGCGCTTACACACACACACACACACACACACACACACACACACACACACACACACGAAATCTTTAATATTTTTCCGATGCTGATCTTTACGAAAGTACGTTTTGCAATGTTTGAAAAATAAACAATTGGCTTCTACGGACTGATTCGTTATCTAAATAAGACAAAAGAACTAACCTAATGCTAAAGACTGGACTACCTAAACAAGACAAAAGAACTAACCTAATGCTAAGGACTGGACTACAATCGTTACAAATTGTTTCCAACGTGCTTTGCGCCAATGGCTCTGGTGGGGCCAATTCGAAGATGATCTTTTAACCCCAGCTGTGGTGTCTTCCCAAAATTCTTGTCAAGATCGATTATCAAACTTCACTTCCTTCTCCTGCACATAGATCGCTTTGATACTGAACGCATTAGTCTCATTTTCTCGCTTTGGGATGTAGTGTGGTGCGATATTGATTTTAGAAATAAATGCGAGATGTCTGTTTGCTTGTTTGCTAGTCTGTAACTCTTTGTCTAGGCTTTCTTTCTCTTCATTTCGATTACGGTTATTATGTTTTCTGGGAATCTATCTATCTATCTATCTGTCTATCTATCTATCTATCTATCTATCTATTTATCTATATATCTCTCTGTCTCTATCTATCTATCTACCCGTCCATTCATCCATCCATCCATCTAGCTAGCTAGCTAGCCATTTATCTATCCGGCCACCCGTCCATCCTTCCGTCCATCCATCCATCCATCCATAAAACAGTGGTTTATATTTTATTGGAAAAGATTACAGATTTGAAAGTTAACATGTTTATCAAGATCGACTGGTTAGATGATATTTTTTTTTTTAATTTTAATTTCTGGTCATTTGACAACTAGTATCATGAAATACAAGATGGTGGAATTGCAGATGGTAGATCCACACTCACAGACCAGAGTTTAGAGCGAGGAGTCCAGAAGCTGAAGTTTGTATGAAAGGTGAAGGTCTTCGTCGCCATTTAAAATATAGAGATTGAATTGTTATTGAGCGTAAACAATCACTTTTATTTATTCAAAGTAAGTCACGTGGTAGGTGGCCGATAAGCACAAAATCAACGTTAAGAAATAAGCACTTAGAAGTTCGTAACAGTGACTTGCCCTTTTCGAAATCTTCTTTTCACTCGAATACATAATTATCACTTTGATAATCTCTTGACTTTCTGTGAACATTTAAACTTTTATATCATTCTATCAACATCCCAGATCAAAATAACTTTTGTGAAATAATACGCTGATGCTGGATAACATTGCAGCAGCCAACTTCCATCATAATCGGCCTTTTCAGTCCTCATACCATCTCACCCCTTAGCAAAGAAAGAAACGAAAGATGAAGAAAATAACATTAATAAGTCAATAAATAAAACACAATTCTTTTCGGATACATTTTGACTTTTTTTTTGTATGCATACTATACATGTGTGTGTGTGTGTGTGTGTGTGTGTGTGAGAGAGAGAGAGAGAGAGAGAGAGAGAGAGAGAGAGAGAGAGAGAGAGAGAGAGAGAGGCAGGCAGCCAGACAATGAATGTAGACAGCCTAAAATAAGTGACAGTGTATTTTGCCTGTTTACATTCATCATAAATAATTTCAAGGAATCACTCTGGGCATCTCGTTTGTAGTGATTCATGGTACTATTATTTAATCAGTGTCCTTGTGTTTTAATACTCACAGCACCGTTTCTTTACTCAATGTCTGTGTGTTTTAATACTCATAGCTGTGTTCTTTTTTACTCATTGTCAGTTTTACTCACAACACTGTTATTTTACTCAAGGTCAGTGGGTTTTAATACTCCTATAGCTCTGTTATTTTACTCATTGCATTTTAAAGCTAGCTACTCCTTAATTCTAGACAATGCTTGTTAATGCTAATTGCACTGTTGTTTTAGACAACTGTTTTAATACTCATTAAAATATGATTTTAGTCAGTATTTTGTATTACCCAATTTAACTAAACTTAAAGTTTATTGTACTGGTCATGTTATTTAACAGTGAATTAGAAGGCAGTCAGTCAATACAGTTAGTGAGTTAGAAGGCAGTCAGTCAATACAGTTAGTGAGTTAGAAGGCAGTCAGTCAATACAGTTAGTGAGTTGGAAGGCAGTCAGTCAATACAGTTAGTGAGTTGGAAGGCAGTCAGTCAAGACAGTTTCAAAAGTCTCAGTTTCAGGGGAGTGAAACATTTTGACCCTTCATTATGTAATGAATGTTCTTGTCGAAAATTAGTTCCGATTTGCACAGGTTCTCCCCGAAATGCGAACTGCTTTTTAATTGACCGGTCTAATATCGGTCCAACAGAGAGCTGCATTGAGGAAAGGAATATTATGACGTATATATCTCTATGACGTTGAACATTTATTTTTAGAAAGTCAGTGAAAAATTGACGACAACATGCCACGAAAACATTCCAAAACAATTTGCAGAATTATGATGCAATTTATCGACCAGCATTCCCTAATGTTCGCCTGTACATTAAATATGCGTGCATCAGAACATTATTTTTATAATTCCTAACTCCAAAGCGGTTTTAACCGGATAATTCGGAGACAAAATTCCAAGTAGCATTATTAGGCAAATAAAACCAACATATTAGTTCGGCACAAATCTCATCGGACTGATGCGTCAATGTTTATTCATAGTCCTCAAGACGGCATTGACTACAGGTCATTCCACAGACTTATCTTTTATGCCAAGTATTATTTGCAGGATTTAGTTGTTTACATTTCATGGCTGCCCTTTGGTGTGTATCTATGTCTGCATCTTTGTGACGTCACTCACTACCTCACTCTTACATTCGCACGTTCGCACGCACACACCACATCTATCTATCTATCTATCTATCTATCTATCTATCTATCTATCTATCTATCTATCTATCTATCTATCTATCTATCTATCTATCTATCTATCTATCTATCTATCTATCTATCTATCTATCTATCTATCTATCTATCTATCTATCTATCTATCTATCTATCTATCTATCTATCTATCTATCTATCTATCTATCTATCTATCTATCTATATATCTATCTATTAATCATTTGACAATCAGTCAAACATCAATATGTCTTCAAGGTAACTTGTTGACCAGGCTTTATAAGTGCCTCGCCCTTACACTAAGCCCGGACTAGATGAAATATAAATCATTTATTTAATCTTATAATCATCAACATTATCAGCGTCATTCAACGTAAGTTTGAAACGGCAGCAATTAGTCTTGAAGTTTAGAGAGATTAAAATAGATTTAGAACATTTTCTTTTGCTTTGAAAGTCGGAAATTTATTAGCCTTTCCTCTCTCGGGAAGTGTAAAATATTTCTTTGGACCTTGTTATTGTATATCTAAGACTAATTGAAATGAAAACTTGGAATCATACATTTAAAATAATTACAACTCTGTGACTCTAATCTTCCACGTTAGTTGTTAGAACTAAGTCGAAATCACAAAACTGATTTTCCAGCAGGCTGTCTCCATGGGAGGGCGGTAACAGTAATATATTATGTTTGCTAGATTATATTATGAGACATACTCCATATTATTTTTATAGAAGCATGTTTTAGTCCAAGTTTTGACTCGAGATGCAATATTACTACAGTCTAGGGGGTGTGGGGTGAAGACGAGTGTCAACAATCTTCTGCGCAAATATAATGGGGGAATTAAGCTGAGCACATCTAGTGACATTACCACTATATCTAGTGACATTACTACTACATCTAGTGACATTACTACTACATCTAGTGACATTACTACTACATCTAGTGACATTACCACTACATCTAGTGACATTACTACTACATCTAGTGACATTACTACTACATCTAGTGACATTACTACTACATCTAGTGACATTACTACTACATCTAGTGACATTACCACCACATCTAAAGACATTACTACTACATCTAGTGACATTACTATTACATCTAGTGACATTACTACTACATCTAGTGACATTACCACTACATCTAGTGACATTACCACTACATCTAACGACATTACCACATTATTCTCCTTCAACAGTGTTGCTCTATGTTTTCGTTTTGCGACTGAGTCAGAAGTGTACATATTACAAATATTTAATGAATATTGTTTAGTTTATTCTTTTGTAAATATTGTGCAGTGACTGAGTATCCTGTGTTTGTGTGTGTTTGTGTTTCTGTGTGTGTGTGTGTGTGTGTGTGTGTGTGTTTGTGTGTGTGTGTATGTGTGTGTGCGTGTGTGCGTGTGTGCGTGTGTGCGCGTGCGTGCGTGCGTGCGTGCGTGCGTGCGTGTGTGTGTGTGTGTGTGTGTGTGTGTGTGTGAGTGAGTGTATAAGATGTCTGTTCATAGTATATATATATACTAAATAAGAAATTCATGTAACAACAAACCACTTTGGTCTTATATTTTGTTCAACCCTACACGATGATACTCGTCATGAAAAATTCATTACCTTTGTACTTGATGGAAGAAGTCGCGTTGATAATTTTATTTCCCGCCAGTGAAGGGAAGTTTAGCTTTTATTTTTATATAGTTTTCAGAATGGCACTAACAATCACATCTGAATTCAACACATTGAATACAAGCATATCTTTATGTAAAGGCGCTAGAACACATTGAATACAAGCATATCTTTATGTAAAGGCGCTAGAACACATTGAATACAAGCATATCTTTATGTAAAGGCGCTAGAACACATTGAATACAAGCATATCTTTATGTAAAGGCGCTAGAAAGAAAATTTATAAACCGTACAATTTGTTTTTTTAATACAGCGTAATTGGGCAATAGTGTCTATTTTTCTTGAAAAATAAATTAGATATTAACAAGAAAATTTGCGTCAAGAGAGATTAGACACTGGTGAGTTAAAACAGATTTGACATTAACTTTGTTTATGTATTGTCAAGACAGATTTGACATTAACTTTATTTATGTATTGTCAAGACAGATTAGGCAATAACGCCCACTTTTAGGAGAAAAAGTCTACCGGCTGCAATTTACCAATATAGTGTTTATTGGCAGTGCCATTAGTGAGCCTTCTGTATTTCTGCCCTCTTATAGTGTTTATTGGCAGTGCCATTAGTGAGCCTTCTATATTTCTGTCCTCTTATAGAGTCAGCGAATGCAGCAAAAGTTACTTTATTGCTCCAGTCTGGTGACTGTTTCTCAAACAAGAACTAATTTTCTCTTGGTTCCGTAGCACGCCGAATGCAAAGTGGTGTCTAGAATAATATCGGTTAGCACTGGACAACAGGCAATTGGAAACAAACAGTCAATCGCAAGAAAGATTACCATTGATCCGAAATCCAAAGCCAGACCAATTTCGTTTATAACTCTGGGACACCCGTTATCAAATTCCTGTAAGGTTGAAATATTATTTTAATTCCTGATTTCAGGTTCTCTGTTCTGAACTTTCGGACGTATTCGTTATTCGTTAAAATTATTTGTCTTGTCGCGTTGTAACGTATCGTCAGCTGAAATATGCGTGGCTTGCTTGGCCGAAAGTGATCTACTGTGCTTAGTTTGTGTGTGTGTGTGTGTAGGCATATGAGTGTATGTGACATGTTAGTGTATGTATAGACTTGTGGATGTATGCTTAGACATCTTAGTTTATGTACAGACGTGATTATGTGTAAAATGTGAGTGTATGCATAGACTATTTAAGTGTTTGTGTAGATATGTGTATGTTTGTGTGGACTTGTGAGTGTATGTGTGGATGTGTGAGTGTATAAGTATACAGGTGATTGTATGTGTGGACGTGTGAGTGTATAAGTATACAGGTGATTGTATGTGTGGACGTGTGAGTGTAAGTGTATACAGGTGATTGTATGTGTGCGAGTGTATATGTGTACAGGTGAGTGTATGTGTGAACGTGTGAGTGTATGTGTGTACATATGAGTGGACGTGTGGATGTGTGTACAGGTGATTGTATGTGTGGACGTGTGAATGTATGTGTAAGATGAGTGAACGTGTAAATGTATGTAAATACAGGTGAGTGTATGTATGTATGTATAGACATTTGAGTGTGTGTGTGTAAGTTGAATGTATGTGTGGCCGTTTGAGTGTATGCGTGTAAGGTGAGTGTATGAGTGGACGTGCGTGTATGTGTGACGTGTGAGTGTATGTGTATACAGTTGAGTGTAGGCTTAATGGTGTGAGTGTATGTGTATACAGTTGAGTGTAGGCTTAATGGTGTGATTGTATGTGTATACAGTTGAGTGTATGCTTAATGGTGTGGTTATATGTTTATACATTTGAGAGTGTGTGTCGACGTTTGAGTGTGGATACAGGTAAATATATGTGTGTATCGGTGAGTGTATATGTATACAGCTGATTGTATTGATATAGATGTGAGAGTATGTGTAGATGTGTGAGTGTATGTGTAAACATGTGAATGCATATGTAGAAGTGTGTGTATGTGTCGACATGTGCACACATAAAACAATACATTTTCCCACGTCATATCCACTTGTTAAATTCACTGAACATGTCCTTATTTATTAATAATAATGTTACAGTTAAGTTAGTTGAACATGCGTATTAATTTCGGTAGATAATTTGTAAGGAAAAAGAAAGAAGGTTGTACACAATATAGGAAGGTAACAAATGAATCGATATTATTCAGACCAATATAATAGACAAGCTAAAAATAGACTAAGGAAAACAAACATATAAACCAATTAGTGTACAGATTACCACATTACTAGGTGGCGAAAAGTGCTACTTAGAAATTCCACAGTGAAACAAAATATCAGTTGACAAAAAAACATCTTGTAGAATAAGAAATGACTAGGGTATAATCGATAAAGATATCTCAAACGTTTTCCACTGGACGTCATTTATTTTTGATCATCTCACATGTGTTCAGGAAAAAAGAAAGTAAAGACAAAACATAACGAAAGAAAAATCAACAAGGCTTCGGCGCGTTGCACACAAACACTGGCAGGATATTTTTTGGTCGATCACGAAAGAATAAATCTTGTAATACCGAACATTTTTCCTTATTTTGATTTCTCAAGGGAATTTTAAATTGTTTTCTGAAATATAATGTAAAGACTTGTTTGGACGGGGAATTTTGTCTAATTAGTGTGTGTGAAAAGTAACGATAAAAACTCGAAACGAATAGATTGTCGCTTTAAATATATTTCGGAAATAGGTTAATTCTTTTGATAATGGTGTTGCCCGAAATGTGGCACAAAAACTCAGTGTACAGGAAAGAATCTCTCTCTCTCTCTCTCTCTCTCTCTCTCTCTCTCTCTCTCTCTCTCTGTCTATGATGTTGGTACCTCCTTCTGACTTTATGTTATTTATGTATTAGTCTTCGTAAGATCAAGTAATGTCAGTGGCACATTAAAAGAAATGTTATGGAAATATAAAATAGTATTTCATTTACTCTCTTTATCAGTAATGCTGCAGAGGCTGAAACAGTTTAAGGATTCATTAATAGCCAAATGAATTTAAAAGTAAAATCGTCAACTTTTCAAGGGTACTTTTGATTTTTGAAATTCTGTGACTTTAAATTTATAAATGCGTATTCTAGTTTTTCTTCCGTTTGAATGTTTGTTTACTGTCACATAAAGAGGCTATTCAGACTTATATTTGATTAGCTTTATTTATTGTTAGTGTAATTTGCTTAATTAGCTCTGTTTGTCGTTAGCTTAATTAGTTTAATTAACTTATGCAGAACTTGTATTTTGTCCAGAATGTCGTGACATCATGACAGCTTACTTTTATCAGTTTGGAATGCGGTTTGGTATGCTGTTGATTGTTTCTATGGAACACTGTCACACCTAACCTTTTATTAGGCCTCAATGTAAGGTAACACCTGGTTGGTTGTTATCTTATCTTTGCCTAATATTTGCGTTTTGCTATGAAATACTGTCACACCTAACCTTTTATTAGGCCTCAATGTAACGCAACACCTGGTTGATTGTTATTTTATCTTTGCATAATATGTGCTTTTTGCTATGGAATACTGTCACACCTAACCTTTGCCAGGGTTGAAGTCATTTGGCACATTGATGGTTGTTCCAAAGTAACATTGTAGCATCTCACTGTTATCAAGCTCGAAATACGTTGTTCCATAGTAACATTGTAGCATCTCACTGTTATCAAGCTCGAAATACGTTCTGTTCCATAGTAACTGTAATGCATGATTAAACACTTACTAAGTATTAGTGTATAATTTTCATCCTAAATATCAGTAGGGGGGGGGGGAGAAAGGGATATGAGTTCCCAAGGCACTGATCTATCATCTCACTGACATAAATCAAGAGCTTTTTAGAATTCAGCAATCACAGATGACTAAGGTGGAAGGAAATACAGGTCGTTCTCATTTACAAATATGTGTTCGTATACTTGACATCTATTTACTTGCGAACCTGTAGACAAGGCAACAAAACAGGGAGATTGTTGAAGAAAATTATAGAGTGGAAAAAGAGAATGAAAATAAATAAACGAGCATGCAATTAAATAATAGTGCCATATTTATTGGATTTAGCACGGTGATGCGTAGCTTGTTTAAAATTTTTGTTTGAAAGTCTTTTTATTCAGATTTCGGATTTGAATTCAGTGCGTTACTTACTGGACGTGAAAATATTGTGCAACAACCATATCGTTATTAACGTATACACTTTCACATTAGAAATGTCGTTATATACAAACAAATATCTATTCCCCTTTCATCATATCATACTTAGTGTCCTGGCTGCCGTCGCTGTTTCTCAATGTCTTATTAAAACCACCCCCGCGCGATGTTATGGGTGATGGTGACGGATGCACACACAGACTTATTTTGGCTGATAACGTCACAAAGAGACTTATTTTTCCTGATAACGTCATGAGCAGACAATGAGAGCCCCCCCACGGTATTATAACTTATCAGGAGAAAGACAATACAAACTTTACAAGATGAATTTATTTACAGAAGAGATTTTACCAAATTTAACAACGAGATGAATAAAAAATAATAAATAATTTATTTTAACGAAAACATGAAAACAGATTTTCAAGATATTTGATACAGTCCACTTAATGCAATGCACGAATAACAGTTTTTCCTATATACAAGTACTACAGCTCACTGATAACATACATTCCTATATACAAGTACTACAGCTCACTGATAACATACATTCCTATATACAAGTACTACAGCTCACTGATAACATACATTCCTATATACAAGTACTACAGCTCACTGATAACATACATTCCTATATACAAGTACTACAGCTCACTGATAACATACATTCCTATATACACGTACTACAGCTCATTCATAACATACATTGATTAGCAGTCGATGACAGTTCTGGCAAATGCTAGCACAATATTCATAATTCTTTATGTTGATACAGGTCTCCTCAATCATATAATTACTGGATATTTAAAAACATATCACCGTTTTTGATTTAATTCTCTCTAATTATTTTAGAGAAATTAGAAATTAGTAGTCTTCAGATACGTTATTCACACATAAATCTACACCTCACCCATAAATGAATTCTTAATATAATAACTATCCAAGGAATTTTGTACTAATTGCAGTTCTACACAAATTCTTGCATTTAAACGATTTAAATCCTCTTGTCTTTAAGCACAAATTGATATAAGTGATTTACGTAGCTTTCTATGAAGTTGTGAGATAAGTTGTTCTCCCCTTATCAATAGCGGAATTATGTACTTGTATGTATGTATGTATGTATACACACAATAGTACTTTGAAATGTCATGCCAAACAACTGTGAGATAAGTTACTTTCCCCCTATCAAGAGCGGACTTCTGTACTTGTTGTATATATGTATACACACAATAGCACTTTGAGATGCCATGCCACACAATTATTCCTCATTCAGCAATAAAATCCCTTTTCCTTAAGGGTTTTGATCTTCAGAAAATGAAGATAATAGAATATTTTCCTTCTGTCTCTTTTTACTTAACCAGATTGTTTTGTCGGTGTAAATATTTAACACTGTTTCAATGTGATGAAACTATTCATCTCCTTACACGAAATTCTCGCCCTAGGCTTGCCAGAAAAGCCATTGAAATTTTGTTTTCGATTTACAACTTCTCTCATGTGACAGAGGCTAATTCCCTCCCCATTTAGCTACAACTATGATAATGTTTTTTTCTTTATTTCATTCCAATGTAATCTAATGACATGTCACTGATGCTGTCCAGTCTATTGTTTTTGACTTAGGGTCTGGTGCACATGGCTAGTTTAGGTGGCTATGTTTACCTTACACTTTGATCTATCATGGATCCCTCTTCCCCGCACAAACACACACACACACACACACACACACACACACACACACACACACACACACACACACACACACACACACCTATCATCTTCCCATGACCAAGTGACTCATATCAAAAGTTAATCTTTCCACTCCCCATCAACACTTTTTCATTTGATAATAACGATATCAAATTTTCCACTCCCCATCATAATTTATCATGTGATAATAACGATTTAAATCTTTCAATTCCCCATCAACACTTTTTCCATGTGATAATAACGAATGCTTTACACTTAGCAGTTCTTACAGTTATGCATAACAAAAACAAGATTGTCATATTTCATACAGTATTCGTTATCACAAAATCATCCAAACAAAGCTCAATCATTCCTCTTTTAAAGTACATATTAACAGACACATAAAATACATCCAAACAAAGCTCAATCATTCCTCTTTTAAAGTACATATTAACAGACACATAAAATACATTATGCATATTTACAACATAGTTATTGTATTAAAATTTACATTCATTAACCAATTATACATACATTATACATACATTCATTAACCAATTATTAAATATACATAGCTATTTCAATCATTAAATTAAATAATCAATAATTACTTCTGAGATTTCCAAACTGTACTGTTTTAGTTTTCTTATTCTATTGCCTGTTTAGAGGAATATCACTGTTCAAGGATTTTGCTTCATAGATAAAAAAAACCTCTTTATTCTTGTTCCTTTATGTTCCATAGTTAAATAAAAATTCTTTATTCTTGTAAATTTATGTTTCATAGTTAATTAAGAACTCTTTATCCTTGTTTCTTTATGCGAGTTTGCAATTAAATAGAAGAATAAGCTGATTCGCTTACATCATATATGCAAGTGAACTGGTTCAAACATTTCACATAGATTCTCACTACCAAAGAACAAATACAGCTAAAAGGTTGAACATTTACTGCTAACAAAGTCCTATATAAATAAAGAGTGAACAGGTGTCATTTGCATACATAACATCAAAGAAAATAGAGACAAATTAAGAGATGCTTTGGTCAGCACTGATGCATTAAATTTATCTCATGGGGTCCTTGTTCACATCCATCTGATCAGATGTTTGCATGCAGGAGAGCATGCAGGTGCACGCATGAACACATTCAACATGTCATTCACTTTACACCTGCATAAAAAATCTTATTTCAGTCAAGGACATTCTGACAACATAGAGACCACTCTCTTGTCTTTACATGCAAGACAGAAATCTGTTTCTCATCAGAATACGAACTAACCCACATAGACATGGCTATGCGTTTTGAGAAAAGGCAGCAGTTGTCTCCCTTTCTTTGACCCAGTTTGGCTCCGAAAGAAAGAATCCTGCTTGGCAAATCTTGATTCTAATCTCAGATCGTCTAATTCCATGGATGGCTTGCTATATTCAATATTCATAGGATCTTATTAGAACTCAAAACACCCACACACACACACACACACACACACACTCTCTCTCTCACATACACAAACACACAAAACTCTACCAAGCCATCCGTCTGCATAACTTGCTCTCATCATATCATTGCTACTGCATAAAGTCAAACACATTATCAGTACAGTCTTTATACTGCATAAAGTCAAACACATTATCAGTACAGTCTTTATACTGCATAAAGTCAAACACATTTTCAGTACAGTCTTTATACTGCATAAAGTCAAACACATTTTCAGTACAGTCTTTATACTGCATAAAGTCAAACACATTTTCAGTACAGTCTTTATACTGCATAAAGTCAAACACATTTTCAGTACAGTCTTTATACTGCATAAAGTCAAACACATTTTCAGTACAGTCTTTATACTGCATAAAGTCAAACACATTTTCAGTACAGTCTTTATACTGCATAAAGTCAAACACATTTTCAGTACAGTCTTTATACTGCATAAAGTCAAACACATTTTCAGTACAGTCTTTATACTGCATAAAGTCAAACACATTTTCAGTACAGTCTTTATACTGCATAAAGTCAAACACATTTTCAGTACAGTCTTTATACTGCATAAAGTCAAACACATTTTCAGTACAGTCTTTATACTGCATAAAGTCAAACACATTTTCAGTACAGTCTTAATACTGCATAAAGTCAAACACATTTTCAGTACAGTCTTTATACTGCATAAAGTCAAACACATTTTCAGTACAGTCTTTATACTGCATAAAGTCAAACACATTATCAGTACAGTCTTAATACTGCATAAAGTCAAACACATTTTCAGTACAGTCTTTATACTGCATAAAGTCAAACACATTATCAGTACAGTCTTTATATTGCATAAAGTCAAACACATTATCAGTACAGTCTTTATACTGCATAAAGTCAAACACATTTTCAGTACAGTCTTTATATTGCATAAAGTCAAACACATTATCAGTACAGTCTTTATACTGCATAAAGTCAAACACATTTTCAGTACAGTCTTTATACTGCATAAAGTCAAACACATTTTCAGTACAGTCTTTATACTGCATAAAGTCAAACACATTTTCAGTACAGTCTTTATATTGCATAAAGTCAAACACATTTTCAGTACAGTCTTTATATTGCATAAAGTCAAACACATTTTCAGTACAGTCTTTATATTGCATAAAGTCAAACACATTTTCAGTACAGTCTTTATACTGCATAAAGTCAAACACATTTTCAGTACAGTCTTTATACTGCATAAAGTCAAACACATTTTCAGTACAGTTTTTATATTGCATATTACTATAGTCAGCTAGAACAGTCAATTAGGATAGTCAGAAAGATAGCCATTCTAGAGACCAGTCACTTGAAACGTTTGGATAGTCAGTAGGATATTTAGTCACACAGGCAATAGATACTTTTAATTATTAAAATAATTAGCTACTAGTGCAGTCAATCAGTTTTTTCAGTCTAAATCTGCAGCTGCACACAGTGGCTACTTTATCTTTTTGCAGTTATTAATATTTGCATATTATGCATCTAATTTTTTATGTTAAATGTCTTGAGAAGTACTGATTATTCTGTTTCACATGTTAAATGTCTTGAGGAGCACCGATTATTCTGCTTTACATTTTCTGGAAGCAAGCAGTATTTGTTGTCAAACAAGTGGACTTCAAATACGGCGCCACAGAACATATACGACAATTTAACACGGATCCAACCCAATGCCTACAGCTCATGACAAATATTCACATTTATTTTTGCCTCCTAGGCAACAAGCAAATAATAGCACTCATAGACATATGTTCATATTTATATTTGCCTCCTAAACAACACGTAAATAGTAGGACTCAACGGACATATATTCATATTTATTTTTGTCCCTAGACAACATGCAAATAAGAGTATTTGTGGAAATATATTCACATTTATTTTTGCCCCTAGACAACATGTAAATACTAGCAATGACGGACATATATTCACATTCATTTTTGCCTCCTAGACTAAACGTAAATACTAGCAATTGCAGAGAAAAATCAGGCTTCGGAAGTTCCGCGATCTGAACCTGGTAACGTCAGCATTTAAGTCGCATGTCTACTTTGCTCAGCCATCTCCCAATATGAGATACAACAGGACAATACAATACTCACAACGGGGTTTATAACTTTCCCAACTGTCATAAACGATATTAAAAGGGATTTGCATTTTTTTCTTCTCTCGGTAAATTTACCACTGACCAAGTGATCTTATTTCGGCCTCTCTGGGGACATACATCCGTGAGAGGGAACTACGGTCTAACTGGCGACTTGAAGGCCCTTGTGCAGCAAGGCAACGCAATGAAAAGCAAATAAAACCGAGTTTGACTTATCTCTTGCAAAGTCTATTTGTATTCTATTCATCTCAACTTTTAGCTCACTACTTTCGATAAAAATGCACTGCGTATTGAGTTTACACTGAAACAAGACCAGATTGTTGTCAGAATACTGTGTATAGTGTTTACACTGAAACAAGACCAGTTTATTGTCAGAGTACTGTGTATAGTGTTTACACTGAAACAAGACCAGTTTATTGTCAGAGTACTGTGTATAGTGTTTACACTGAAACAAGACCAGTTTATTGTCAGAGTACTGTGTATAGTGTTTACACTGAAACAAGACCAGTTTATTGTCAGAGTAGTGTGTATAGTGTTTACACTGAAACAAGACCAGTTTATTGTCAGAGTAGTGTGTATAGTGTTTACACTGAAACAAGACCAGTTTATTGTCAGAGTACTGTGTATAGTGTTTACACTGAAACAAGACCAGTTTATTGTCAGAGTACTGCTTAGATGGTGGATGGGAGGAATCTAGTATGGCAAGAAATTGCTTGAAGCTCATTGAACCGAGTTGTGTCTTTATCAGGAAATAAGTCTTCGTAATGGGTCGTGCATAATTTCACTTTGAATACAGAACTGTCTCACATGTTTTCAGTCAGTGAAACGTGTTTTTTTTCAGTGAGTAAATGTGTTATGCTTAGTTAGTGAATCTCTTATAGCTAGTTAATGCGTTGTGTTTAGTGAGTGAATGTATTTTGTTTAGTTAGTGAATCTGTAGTGTTATGTTTAGTGAATGAATGCGTTATGCTTAGTTAGTGAATATGTTTATTAGTCAATTAAACTTTATATATTTAGTGAATATGTTTATTAGTCAATGAAACGTGATATGGTTAATGAGTGAATGTGTTTATTAGTCTTTTAAGCATGATTTGTTTAATGAGATAATGTGTTGTGTTTAGTCTCAGTGAAACCTTTTATGCTTACAGAATAAACGTGTTGTGTTAAATGAGTGAATGTGTTGTGTTTAGCCTCAGTGAAAGCTTTTATTCTTAGAGAATAAATATACTTTGCTTTAGAGAGTGAATGTGTTGTGTTAAGTCAATGAATTGGTTTAATTAGTGGGTACCCTTAGTCAGCGAATGTTTTATGCGTAATAAGTGAATATGTTATGTTTAGTCAGTGATAAGTTTTGAGTTAATGTATTATATTTAGTGAATGCATCTATCTATCTATCTATCTATCTATCTATCTATCTAATACTGTCACTTTTAAGACTAAAATTGTAAAATAAGTCATTTTTAAGTCTAAAATTGTAAAATAAGTCATGTTTTATTTTAGCTCTAAAAGTAATCTGGCAGATACTTTATTGATTTCAGTCATAAGTGTAAAAATTGAAAGAATTAGGAATCCTTTTTATTGATCTCAGTAAGTAATACATCTAAAATGGTAGAATAATCCTTTTTATTGATCTCAGTAAGTAATACAACTAAAATGGTAGAATAATCCTTTTTATTGATCTCAGTAAGTAATACAACTAAAATGGTAGAATAATCCAGACTTATTGATCTCAGTAAGTAATACAACTAAAATGGTAGAATAATCCTTTTTATTGATCTCAGTAAGTAATACAATTAAAATGGTAGAATAATCCAGACTTATTGATCTCAGTAAGTAATACAACTAAAATGGTAGAATAATACAGACTTATATTCGACTCATGTCATTCAAATAAATTGGTAGCATAAATCAGACTTTAAAGAATCCCTAATAAGACAGGCTTTAACTAATCTCTGTCCTAAGACTTAAGTGATAGCTTAGTTAGTGTCGGTTATAAAACTAGACTGGAAGAATAAGTCAGGCTGTACTGGTCTTTGTCCTAAGATTTAACTGAATAGCTTAGTTAGTGTCGGTTATAAAACTAGACTGGAAGAATAAGTCAGGCTGCACTGGTCTTTGTCCTAAGATTTAACTGAATAGCTTAGTTAGTGTCGGTTATAAAACTAGACTGGAAGAATAAGTCAGGCTGTACTGGTCTCTGTCCTAAGATTTAACTGAATAGCTTAGTTAGTGTCGGTTATAAAACTAGACTGGAAGAATAAGTCAGGCTGTACTGGTCTCTGTCATAAGATTTAACTGGTAGATTAGTTAGTGTCGGTTATAACACTAGACTGGAAAAAAGAAGTCGTCTGTTGATGTCAGTAACATGAGTGAAACTTTAAAATATTTCAAGCTTTTACTGATTTCAACAATTTTAAGAAGTGAATTTGGCCTGTTGGCGAACCTAAAGCCATCTTGCTGAGTACTCGGGACTAATCGATTACAAGATGATACTAAAAAATAACTCAGGTTCGTTGGTTGCAAAACTAAAATCAAAACCAGTAAACTAATTAAAAGGTTAGGATCAAATCCTATAAAATATACCATGACTTAATTATCAAGATATACTAGACGTGTAAAATATATAATATGAATTATTAATGAAGATATTATAGACATGTAAAATATATCTTAATTTTACTAAATAATAATATGCTAGACATGTAAGATATATTATAATCTTTATTAAATAATACGATATACTAGACATGGAAAAATATGCTGTGGTTTTATTAATGATAAAGACAAAATCAAATCGTTTAAAATAAGCTATACATTTATTGATTTCAAGATAAGACCAAATCAAATCGTTTACAAAAATGCTATACATTTATTGATTTCAAGATAAGATCAAACCAGTAAAAGTCAACAGTTTGTTATTGAATAAACGGATTTTTAAAAAGACAGGATTTATTGACTGCATGAATAAGGATAGGAAGATAAATAAGTACAAAATTGTAATAATTATAAGGATTCGACCTAATCTCTTAACTCTTGACAGCCGCTGTAAGAGAAGTCCTAAACCTGTAAATTAAAAAAAATTGAAACATTAATGATTTGACAGTAAGGATATGCCCCAAATCTCCCAAAGAAATGAGTCAAGTTATCCATTGTCTCTGGTTTCAGTGATAAGACCATTTCTCGGAAGGCGGTCACATTGACAGCTATTAGCCTTATCTTCTCTTGAGCGTAATCCGGCTTTAAGATGGCGATAGGAAGTGAAGGGCGTAAGCAGAAGTTTAATAATTTCGCTGACTAGAAGAAAAGCTCAGTTTCTGGTAATGTCATCAATTTTCATCGGCCGATATTTACCAGAGGAGTTTGAGTGCAGGAGGTAACACAGTTTTCAAAACTGCACGTCCTGAGAAATTGTGCGTGGTTCCCCCCTCCCCCCTCCAACCACCACTATCGCCACAGAAAGTTAGTGTCTGTGGATAGGTGGCGATAGTGGTGGTTGGAGGGGGGAGGGGGAGGGGGAACTGCTGCAACAGTTTGTATTTGAATTGAACAGTCAAGAAATGAATTAATCACAGAGACACATACGAACAGTTATAGAAATCACATTTATTTACTTTCACCATGACGACCACCACCACCGCCACCTGTGAAGTACAGGCAGATCATCTCTGTATAAAGTTATCTTCCATTTGCAGTGCAGATCAGCTGGAAATATTAACTGCCAGTGACAACTTGTACCATAAATCTAAATGGCATGCAACATAACGCTAAGAGTCACTGGTTCCATTGCAAATCCACGGTTAAACGCGAAAATTGCCAGCTGAAATAGAAAGTTGAGGTAGCATCTGTAATAGAAACTGAAGTAGAAAGCTGAGGAGCATTAAAAAAGTGAAGTAGCATCTAAACTAGAAAGTTGAAGTAACATCCGAAATAAAAAGTAGAAGTAGCATCCGAAGTAGAGAGTTAAAGTAACATCTAAAGTAGAAAATTAAATTAACAGCTGAAGTAAAACGTTGAAGTAGTATCTGAAGTTGCGTGCTGAAGAGCATTAGACATAGCAAGATGAAGTAGCATTTAAAGTAGAGTTCTTAAGTAGCAATTTGAAATAGCATTTAAAGTTGTGAGCTGAAGTAGCATTTAAAGTAGAGAACTGAAGAAGCAAATTAATTAGAGTTCTGAAGTAGCAAATTGAAATAGCATTTAAAGTAATGAGCTGAAGAAGTAGCAATTTGAAGTAGCATTTAGAGTGCTGAAATAGCAGAGCTAGTTAAAATAGCATTTAAAAAGTAGAGACCTGAAGTATCAAGTCTTGAAGTAGCTTTTAAAGTAGAGACCTGAAGTAAAATCTAAAGATTAAAGCTGAAGTAGCAAACTGAGGAAACACCTGAAGTAGATATAGTTATAAGCTAAAGTAGCAAACTGAACTAAACACCAGAAGTAGATATAGTTATAAGCTGAAGTAGCAAACTGACCTAACACCTGAAGTAGATGGAGGATAGTTATAAGCTGAGGTAGCAAACTGACCTAACACCAGAAGTAGATAGATAGAGGATAGTTATAAGCTGAGGTAGCAAAATGACCTAACACCTGAAGTAGATAGAGGATAGTTATAAGCTGAAGTGGAAAGCCTTGCGACCAGCACGAAATCGAAAGCCGGAAGCGCCCCACAATTTTCATTCTCTTGCAAAGGCGAAACTTCTCCATGATGCTGCCAAGTGTTGTAGTACTGCTACAACAGTGTAACATTTTCAGTTGTCAAACAAATTAAGCTGACATATCGTCAGTATGGAAGTCTGTTTAGGAGAAATATTTTGCAAACATGATATAATCATCATTGTAATTATTTATTTAATCTGCGAACTGCTGTGCCTCAGAATGAATTAAGAATATTATTTAAACAGACTGGAAACAAATTTATACTAACTAATAGCTTGACTAGAATAACAAATCGGTACACAATTAGGTAAGGAAAGAATAAACATTTATAGAAGTTAGTCTAAGCTTGACAATCGAATTATCGGACACATCCAAACGCTTTATATAAAATGTTATAACAATAAAAAATATTTAGTTAGATAAAGAAGTAAGTAAATATAAGTAAATATATTTTTTCTCACTCTCATAGTTGATTGAAGTAGTAAAGATTGAAGTCTCGATGTGCATACATGGTCTCCTTTTAAGATCTTACGGGATATGTGAGGAATTATTAAACACCACAGTTTTCACAGAATAATAATGGGTATTTATTTAGCACTAATTGTCCAAAGTGCTCTAAGTGCTACAAATCATGGGGGAGGGGTAAGTCTAGCGTTAATGAGCTAAATCTCCAAAGAGCTTTAAGAACTACAATCAATACCGCTGAATTACGTAATATTTCTTGTAGATTTCTGCCTCACCTTTACGAGCTACGTTTTTACGTGATATTTCTTGTAGATTTATGTCTCACCGTTATTAACTACTTTTCACGTGACATTTCTTGTGGATTTATGTCTCATCTTTACAAACTACGTTTTTCAGTTCACACATTTACATGATCTCATTTGTAGATTTGTATGGCAACTTTACGAACAATATTTAACAGCATGAAAAAAAAAATCAGGAATTTTGAAAGTCAAGGCACATGGAGGTAGGTGATACTTTAAAAAATCTGCAAAATTATCTAGGCAGAATGATGATGAAGTGTGACAAAATGAAGTATGACAAAAATACAAGAAAGATAAATGTTTACATAATTTTGAAACAAATATCGAGCCTGACAATTAACAAGGACAAAGGGTTAATATTATGTTTCTCAAAAACAAATTACTTATTTTAAGAATATTTTTTATTAAAAAATACTTATTAAAATTACTTGTTTTAAAAATACTTATATTAAAACAAATAACTTATTTTGAAACACCGCCAGTTATAACAGTTATCAATATATTTTGAAGAAACGCAAAGCAAACATACACGTAAATAAGTGAAAAAAACTAGGTGAAGATAAATAAATAAATACTATTTCCTTCAAGAGGAAAATGACTGAGAAAAACGGATTATTTATTCATGCTCACTAATACGTGTGTGCCTAGATTGTGGTTCTTAGTGGTTGACCTCCATAGCTTGAAGTCCGAAGCACAATTACAACGACTTGCTTGTCCATACGAATCGTCCAATCATGTCTCCTTAAGTGTATTTGGGGACAAGTCACAATTTCTCTTCATATAACAACAGTCATACAGTTCCCTTTCATGCTGCTAATAACGAATACATACACTTTACAACACTTTCCCTTTCATGCTGCTAATAACGAATACATACACTTTACAACACTTTACAACACTTTACAACACTTTACAACACTTTACAACACATTCATTTTTCTAGAAGTGGATAAATTAAATCAAACCAGCAAGCATGACAAAAATTTCACAGTATAAAGATGAAGAATAAAGTAAAATAAATAATGTATTATATTATTCTTTTGTCATCAGTGTTCATTGTCTTTCCTTTCTAACAGTTATTTTAGTTTCCGTGACAGGAATTACATTTCATTCTTTCTGGTAAAGAATGTTTTCAATTGAATACTTTAATTTTTCAAACTTTTGCGAAGAAACATTTGTGTGGGAAGAATTACATATTCTGAAAGGGTTAAATATAATTATCAAGGGAAAACAATTCCGTTCTTTAAAAGGATAAATAGTTAATACAGTCGGCAAAGGGAAAACAGTTTCTATCTCTGAGAGGATCAAATAAGTGAGCAAAAGGAAAACAATTTGTGTGTGTGTGTGTGTGTGTGTGTGTGTGTGTGTGTGTGTGTGTGTATGTGTGTTTCAGGATTTAAGTTGGCGAGCGCACGCATGTGTGTATGTGTGATAATGCAAAGTTTGGTTATAAGATCACTTAAGTCAACAACATTATCAAAGGTATAAATACACAAACCATTTATTAAAATGCCTGTAGTGTGATAATGCAAAGTTTGGTTATAAGATCACTTAAGTCAACAACATTAACAAAGGTATAAATACACAAACCATTTATTAAAATGCCTGTAGTGTGATAATGCAAAGTTTGGTTATAAGATCACTTAAGTCAACAACATTAACAAAGGTATAAATACACAAACCATTTATTAAAATGCCTGTTGTGTGATTGGAGAAGTGTGCGAGAGTGTACATGCGTGTATCTGTGTGAAAGAGGGTTTATGTGTTAACATGTGTACATACTCTTAATAGTAATGTCATCTTTGTACGCATTTTCCCCACTGTGCGAGTGTGTACATGTGGGTGAGAGTGTGTCTATGTGTTAATATGTGTACATGTGGGTGAGAGTGTGTCTATGTGTTAATATGTGTACATGTGGGTGAGAGTGTGTCTATGTGTTAACATGTGTACATGTGGGTGAGAGTGTGTCTATGTGTTAATATGTGTACATGTGGGTGAGAGAGTGTCTATGTGTTAATATGTGCACATGTGGGTGAGAGTGTGTCTATGTGTTAATATGTGTACGTGTGGGTGAGAGCGTGTCTATGTGTTAATATGTGTACATACTCTGGATAGTAATGTCATGTTTGTACGTATTTTCCCAATTGCAGACAGTTTTAATCAAAGTATGATTTCATTATTAATTATTAAAATCTTAATTACTATCTATTTTATAAAAGCCAGCCGATATAACTGATAATGTAGTTTATTATTTGTTAAATTCTAATGAATACCCATCTGTTACATAGCACCGTATTAAGGTTCGTAATTTAGGAATATCCTTAATTCTCATGACGTCTCGTACAGTCTCCATTGAACATTATCAATGCGCATACTTATCTATCTATCGTAAAGCGTTCAGCATTATATTATTATGCGTTCAGTGATGTGTTATATGTACTCAGTGATGTGTGGTATTTGCACTAAGTGATGTGTTGATCCGCACTTAGTGATATATTGTACTGCACTAAGTGATGTGTTGTACTGCACTAAGTGAGGTGTTGTACTGCACTAAGTGATGTGTTGTCCTGCACTAAGTGAGGTGTTGTACTGCACTGTGATGTGTTGTACTGCACTGTGATGTGTTGTACTGCACTAAGTGATGTGTTGTACTGCACTAAGTGATGTGTTGTCCTGCACTAAGTGATGTGTTGTACTGCACTAAGTGATGTGTTGTACTGCACTAAGTGAGGTGTTGTACTGCACTAAGTGATGTGTTGTCCTGCACTGAGGTGTTGTACTGCACTAAGTGATGTGTTGTACTGCACTAAGTGATGTGTTGTCCTGCGCAAAGCAATATGTTGTACTGTGTTCAGTGATATGTTGTACTGTGTTCAGTGATATATTGTCCTGCGCAAAGCAATATGTTGTACTGTGTTCAGTGATATGTTGTCCTGCGCAAAGCAATATGTTGTACTGTGTTCAGTGATATGTTGTACCAATAACGAACCTGTCTTTGAAGTGTTTCTGAATGTGACGACTCCTTGTCGAGAATCGTTTATTCAGTAATCGTTGCAACTTCCAAGACTCTCGTACGATACGTTGGCAGGCAGACACCGATTTCGGAACCGTTTGTCAGTGTGTGTGTGTGTGTGTGTGTGTCTGTGTCTGTGTGTATGTGTATGTGTGTGTGTGTGTGTGTATGTGTGTGTATGTGTGAGTATGTGTGTGTGTATGTGTGTATGTGTATATATGTGTGTTTGTGTGTATATGTGTATGTGTGTGTATGTGTGTGTGTATGCATGTGTGTATGTGTGTGTGCACGACTGTGCGTGCGTTCAGTTGCATTCGTCTTCTTTCCATGCGTGTCTGTTGTCCAGATAGATAAAGTTCTTTTTTCAGAGAATATTGAGATACAACACTCTGTCCATAGTGTAATGAGATACAACACTCTGTCCATAGTGTAATGAGATACAACTCTCTGTCCATAGTGTAATGAGATACAACACTCTGTCCATAGTGTAATGAGATACAACACTCTGTCCATAGTGTAATGAGATACAACACTCTGTCCATAGTGTAATGAGATACAACACTCTGTTCATATTGTAATGAGATACAACACTCTGTCCATAGTGTAATGAGATACAACACTCTGTCCATAGTGTAATGAGATACAACACTCTGTCCATAGTGTAATGAGATACAACTCTTAGTTTAGACATCACTGTGACATATCTGGCCCAGACTCATGTTTAAAGCTAAGCATGTATTACATCTATTTCCATTATTTTTTTGTAACCCTTTGTATGTAAGACTAAACGAACTCTTTTATTCCAAATTCAGTTGTTGCAGATGTGAAGGGAGACTGTGTCGGCAACCAGCAGGCGATGGTTAAGTGCCTGACTCCTCTCGGGCCCAACTTTGCCCAGCATGGAGGCGTACACAAACTCTTTGATGATCTAACAACAACAAGAAAACTTTGCCGGTACCTGGCGGTCTGTTATGTACACTAAGTAATATATAGAATCAAAGAGCATTAATACTGCTTCAGTATACGAGAAGTCTGATCGACAGATAAAAAGATAGCTAGCTAACTAGATCTATTATGTACAATATATAGAATCAAAGAGCATTAATACTGCCTCAGTACACAAGAAGTCTGATCGATAGATAGAAAGATAGCTAGCACACTTGCTAGACAGACAGACAGAGGAACAATGAAATTATTGCTTCTGACAGAGGACAGAATGATATTTATTGAATCATAGGATAACCTGTGTTAGAAAACGTACGATGGCACTGTACCCCCCCCCCCCGAAGTCATTGTTCTGTGGAGAGGGCTCGATTACTTATATTTGCATTGCATATGACACGGAGGGTAAGATGGCATTTATTTAATGAAAGTCGTTGTCGTAACAGGAAGGGTAAGATGGCATTTATTTAATGAAAGTCGTTGTCGTAACAGGAAGGGCAAAATGGCATTTATTTAATGAAAGTCGTTGTCGTAACAGGAAGGGCAAGATGGCATTTATTTAATCAAAGTCGTTGTCGTAACAGGAAGGGCAAGATGGCATTTATTTAATGAAAGTCGTTGTCGTAACAGGAAGGGTAAGATGGCGTTTAATTAATGAAAGTCGTTGTCGTAACAGGAAGGGCAAGATGGCATTTATTTAATGAAAGTCGTTGTCGTAACAGGAAGGGTAAGATGGCATTTATTTAATGAAAGTCGTTGTCGTAACAGGAAGGGCAAAATGGCATTTATTTAATGAAAGTCGTTGTCGTAACAGGAAGGGTAAGATGGCATTTATTTAATGAAAGTCGTTGTCGTAACAGGAAGGGCAAAATGGCATTTATTTAATGAAAGTCGTTGTCGTAACAGGAAGGGTAAGATGGCATTTATTTAATGAAAGTCGTTGTCGTAACAGGAAGGGCAAGATGGCATTTATTTAATGAAAGTCGTTGTCGTAACAGGAAGGGTAAGATGGCATTTATTTAATGAAAGTCGTTGTCGTAACAGGAAGGGCAAGATGGCATTTATTTAATGAAAGTCGTTGTCGTAACAGGAAGGGTAAGATGGCATTTATATAATGAAAGTCGTTGTCGTAACAGGAAGGGCAAGATGGGATTTATTTAATCAAAGTTGTTGTTGTGACAGGGAGGGCAAGATGGCATGCATTTAATCAAAGTTGTTGTCATAACAAGGAGGGCAAAATGGTATTTATTTAATCAAAGTTGTTGTTGTGACAGGGAGGGCAAGATGGCATGCATTTAATAAAAGTTGTTGTTGTGACAGGGAGGGCAAGATTCAGGACGCCATGACGTGTTTACAGGGGAATTACGAGGAATGTGCCGTCAAGTCGAGGGACACGCACCAGATTGACCTTGACATTCTTTTAGACGTTGGCAAATGGCGGAATGGAATGCAGACTCTTTGCAACAACATCGATTGTAAGATAATTATGACTTTCTTTACGCAATACAGACACGCACGAGATATTCCATACAAATCTACAATACACACACACACACACGCAAACACACACACATACACACACACGCAAACACACACACACACATACACACACACACACACACACACACACACACACACACACACACACACACACACAAACATGTCTCATAAATTATTGTTTTTTCTGCAAGTAATTCCTAATCATAGACTGCAATAAAGTTTGCAGTACTTATATTTAAAGCTGATGTATTCGATACCGATCATCCACAATAGTCATTTCTGTATTCAATCAACCTTTTGTCTTTCTCCCGGTCAGACATAGGCGGTTGAGCACAATGGTAGACCTTAGTTTCTAGCTGTAGTGGCCGGGGTTTGATCTCCACTCATGGTGAAAATCTTATTGAAGATCCTTAACCACTTCTGTCCCTGGGGTGATGGGCGTAGTCGCTCGGAGTGGCGGAGAAATTAATTCTGTGTGTTACAAACCGTGGAAGTCGAAGATTCCTTAGATGTTAAAAATTGGAAACAATAAAACATTCTTCGTTGGACAGGTAAAATTCCAATTTAAAACCTGTCACACACTCTCTCAAATCTCTGCTTTTATACTCTCTGTCCTATGGTTGGCTGAGTAGACTATAGAGTATAGATAATACTACTGTGCGTTACATATACTCATACAGCATCCTTGCAATTTAACGACGAACCAAGCCACAAACTGATGTGTTAGGCTGCCTACCAAACAGGCCAAGCCACAAACTGATGTGTTAGGCTGCCTACCAAACAGGCCAAGACAAAAGTAAATGGCTCGCTTCCAGTCTCGCTCAGTCACGCCTAATCAGGAGATTTCTGACAGAACGGTCAAAGAATGTGATGAATAAAATGGTGACCTTAATAAACAACGAACGATTTAAGTGAAACTATTGGCTGCGTTAGAAGTTACTTATAAAAGACAAAACAATGTTTACAGTTATCACAATTGACATATTCTTCATCAAGGCAATTATTTTTTTAACAAGTGCTGCATTCAGATAACATCAGTCCACATTGAGTCTGTTCACTCCAAAATGCAGATATTAGTGCTGAATTCAGATAAAAATCAGTCTGTTCACTCCAAATACAGATATTAGTGCTGCATTCAGATAAAATCAGTCCACAGTGAGTCTGTTCACTCCAAAATGCAGATATTAGTGCTGAATTCAGATAAAAATCAGTCTGTTCACTCCAAATACAGATATTAGTACTGCATTCAGATAAAATCAGTCCACATTGAGTCTGTTCACTCCAAATGCAGATATTAGTGCTGCATTCAGATAAAATCAGTCCACATTGAGTCTGTTCACTCCAAATGCAGATATTAGTGCTGCATTCAGATAAAATCAGTCCACAGATTCGCAATACTTCCCTGTCATTTTGTAGAGAAATTCTTTCCATGCAAAGATGCTGACAAAGGTTTCGTGACAGACAGCTTGGTCTATGATTGAGTAGAAAGGTAGCACAGTCTAGTGATGACAACTTGGTCCAGGATGAGTAGATGGCGATATCTGGTGATACTAGCTTGGCCCACGAATAGTAGATGATGATGTCAGCGGATGACAGCTTGGTCTACAATGACTAACATGGAACACGGTCTGCTGAAGACAGCTTGGTCTACAATGACTAACATGGAACACGGTCTGCTGATGTCAGCTAGGCGCACGATGAGTAGATAATGATGTATGGTGATGACAGCTTGGTCTATGATGACTGACATGGGAACACAGTCTGCTGACGACAGCTTGGTACAGGATGAGTAGATGATAATGTCTGGAGATGATTGCTTGTGCTCTTGAGCCAGAAGTGACCGAGCAAATTTCAGAGTCTCTGTGCAGTCTTATGAGTGAAGTTCTGCGTGCTCAAATGTAGGACTTCTGTCAAACCTCTACAGTCTCAATGTACGTGATTTAACTTTTCTGTCCGTGTGCTCTAGTCATTTAGTACACGTTTGTAGTCTGTGTGCTCTAGTCATTTAGTACACGTTTGCAGTCTGCAGAGATTAAGGAAGTTTCCACTACAGCAGGCGCATAGCTCTCAAACTCAAGTGAGATATAGCGATTGATATAGCATTATTTAACACAATTTATGACGTCAGAGTATATTAAGCGATACACTGGTGTATGTTTATAGTGAAATGACGTGACTTTCTATCAGTAAATAATCAGACGGTCTTTTATTGTGACTTCAATGAGGCATTTGGCAGTGTTCCAGACGTATATGGATTATTACTACTCGCACGAAGTCTTTCTTTGAGGATGACCAGTTTAGTATCCACTGCAGTCCTGTCATTCAGTGGGCTGGTTGAAGACTGGGGTTGTTGGAGAGCTTTTGTCTACTTATGTCACGGCTTGATTGCACTCTTCAACTTGTGCTGCTGAGGGGAAAACGTAGAGAGCGACTGACTATCTAGTTGAAATATGTCGTATGTCATTTTGCAGTGTACAGCGCGACTGACTATCTAGTTGAATTATGTCGTATGTCATTTTGCAGTGTACAGCGCGACTGACTATCTAGTTGAATTATGTCGTAAGTCATTTTGCAGTGTACAGAGCGACTGACTATCTGGTTGATTGATGTCTTCTTTATGTCATTTTGCTGTGTGCTGAGGGACTGACTATCTGGTTGACTGATGTCTTGTTCATGTTATTTTGTAGTTTTCGATCATTTCTTGGACGATGGTAGAGAAACAACGTAGGCGTCTTTTATTCCGAAATGAATCCAGGCACAGCATTTAATAGAATGTTCCAGTCAACAGGGGAAAATAAAAAAAAATATTTAAAAAATATTCTTAAAAAACTCTAGACACAAATTGTACCTAAGTTTGATTGACAGCTAGGTCATGCGCAGCATGTCCCGAAAGTGCAGTTGACTGGGGATGATGGCCCATGCCTGTAGATTCCGGAGTCGGGATTGGGAGGGGGGGGGCTGGAGAAAAAAGGAGAGCAGATACGGATTGGCTTGTTAGAAAGTACGCAACTTCGCTAGCAAGTCTCATTCCCTCTCATGGATTTTTATACTATTTCTTTTTCTTTGCCTGTTGTTTGCCTACTGTCACATTTGCCGTGAAAAAAGTATTCCTGAAAATGGACAGTGATCATCCACCAGCATCACATATGCATGCAGGATCTACCTGATTATTATACATATCTCATAAGACAATTAATTTTAACAGTGTAAGCGTGCTATAACATAACTGAGGTACGTTAAGAGTTTACCGAAGATCATTTTGTAACGTATGTTGGGAGACACGTAGAACTTGTGAAAATTGGAGGATGGCATGTCTCTGTCCATGTCAAGGTTAGAATTTCTGGAACAGGACCGATGTAGTCAGCGTAACAAGCATATAGTCCTGTTGGACTGATGACGACTACGATACGTGTCTATTTGTAATCTTGACATGACTGACATCAACAAGAAGTTAGTCATCAGCTTCTAGTCTGAACTCGTGGTGGTAGAATCAAGGCTATAATGTTTTAACTGCCCAAACTTTTCTCAAACAGTCCAATTCGGAAATAGCCTAGTTGCATTCTACGGTTGAGGCTGAGGGATTGACATGCTTGAATGGGAAGGAGAGATAGACGGTTACGTGCTGTCAGGGATTTGAACAACCTTGTCGACTTTCACATTGAAGTAAAAACGTTATTTTTCTTCATCTGTTAGTTGTCCAAACAATAATATCTCTCTCTTTCAGCCCATGCATCTTTCTTTCGGCGCCCGTCGGCAAAATCAGTAGAAGTTGGAAGATGACGGAAAGCACACTTCCAGCAGTAATTCACTACTGATAACATAATCATTGAAGCAGTTGTCTTTTCCTTCATGAGTATTTTAAAAAATGTTTTGTTAGTTGTTCGCTATGTCGGCCTGTATCTTGTAAACATCACAATTCTAATATTTTTACTACTTAAAAGTTGCAGTTTATGTTGTGTTTGCAATCATGGTAGCCTCTGCTGGGTACATATAACAAGCTGAATTTCTTACCAGTTAAAAATAGCAGTCCGCTTTGTATTTTCTTATACAAGGAAGAAGAAGAAGAGTGGTGTCTTCTGGAGAATTATTAATACCGTAAATTAAGATGGTTATTTTTGAGAATGTCTGAGTTTGAAGCAAATGCTCGAGGCGAGAATGTGCTAGAATTTACTGATGCAATGTAAAGCAATGAGTGGTTTTTGTTATCCAATGGTTATGATTTACAGGAACGAGACCAGCCAATGAGATGCGGCCGTTAGCTTGATGATGTGTTAGCTGACTGGTTGAGTGAGAATGGACTTAGAAATATTTCATGTACTTTTGCTATTGATATCTTATACTTATGTAGTAATATACTATATGAGTTGTTATATGAGATTATATTTATATGAGAAATAAAAATCATTTCTACAAATGTTGGAACTAAGCTGCTATAAAAATAACAGCCTCATTTTGTGCTGTCAAAATAAATATGCTTCGTTTTGTGCTGTCAAAATAACTGCCTCGTTTTGTACTATCATAATAATTGCCTTGTTTTGCACTGTCAAAATAACTGCCTTGTTTTGCACTGTCAAAATAACTGCCTTGTTATGCACTGTCAACATAACTGCCTTGTTTTGTACTATCAAAATAACTGCCTTGTTTTGCACTGTCAAATTACTGCTTTGTTTTGCACTGTCAAAATAACTGCTTCGTTTCGTGCTTTCTTAATAACTGCCTATTTTATTCTATCGACATAACTGTTTCGTTTGAAATCACTTTTCAGATTTTGAACTGAACGAACAGTGCACTCAGAAGATGTCTGTGGAGTCTAGCGACTGCATCCAGTCACGTATTGTTCAGATCGAAAGAGTCATCAGCAATAAGCACACCTCGCGGGCCCAATTGCTGGAGAAAAGCTGCAGGTATTAAAAGCATGTTAACAAACACGTGTCATTTTTCACCCCCGTTCGCCTGTCGTGGTATCGCACACATCTATAAAGCATTCAACAGATTCATGCAAACTCATGGTCAACACATAAAGCGATTCATATAAACTCGTGGTTAACACATAAAGCGTCCAAAAGATTTATGTAAACTCGTGGTTAACACACAGAGCGTTCAAAAGATTCATATAAACTAGTGGTTAACACATAAAGCGTTCAGAAGATTCATGCAAACTCGTGGTTAATACATAAAGCGTTCAAAAGATTCATGTAAACTCGTGGTTAACACATAAAGCGTTCAAAAGATTCATGCAAACTCGTGGTGCTGTAGGAACGGCACTCATAGCTTATATACGCTGATTTGATGGGGTATGTTACCCCAAAGCCTACTCAACGTATTTTTCATTAGAATAGTGTACATCACATGACCGCAATTACTCACCCTTCATAGTAAGGAAGCGTAGTCTCATAGTTCGCCAGTGTAGACTAATAATGATACAGCGCAAACTCATAGTAAAACGGCATAGAGTCATAGTAATACAGCATACACGCATACTAAAACGCATAGACTCATAGTACGACAAAATAGACTCATAATGTGACAGACTGGACTCATGCTAAACAGGGAGACTAATAGCATGGACGTGTGACTCATAACAAGGACGTGTGCACTCATAATAAGGACGTGTACACTCATAACAAGGACGTGTAGACTCACAATAAGGATGTGTACACTCACAACAAGGACGTGTAGACTCACAATAAGGACGTGTACACTCACAGTAAGGATGTGTACACTCACAAGGACGTGTACACTCACAACAAGTATGTGTAAACTCACAAGGACATGTACATTCATAACAAGGATGTGTACACTCATAACAAGGACGTATAGACTCGAGATGGAGTGACATTCTAGAGTGTGAGGAACTTCACGTTGAATGTATGGATGAAAACTTTTTCACAACATGACACTGAATACTGTTAGAATGAATCCAAGAGCATATTTTCAGAGTCTGAGATGAAATAAGTTTTCTGTTGAAATTAATAAAGTTTTCTTACCGTGAGAGACTGAACAGTGTTTTAGTGTATCTGTTCAATGTATTGTTGGTTTATGAGATTGAACAGTGTTTTAGAGTGTATCTGTTCAATGTATTGTTGGTTTATGAGATTGAACAGTGTTTTAGAGTGTATCTGTTCAATGTATTATTGGTTTATGAGCCTGAATAGCGATCTAGTAGATCTGTTCACCAGATCATCTGTTCATGACTCTTAACGACGTTTTTGAGCGAAAGTAAGGAATGTATTCTCGCATTCTGAGATTAAATGTTTATAGTAAACTTAATAAACTTATTCTCCCAACATAAAACGGAACGTTTTAGAATGAACATGTCGAGCAAACGTTGTCGAAAGATCTTGATGTCCTTCATGTCCCGAGTTTAAAACTTTTTTTTGAATGAAAGCATACATAAAGCTTTTTTGTGTTTTAGTTCAGTTTGAAATACAAAACCGATCTGACATTCTTAAGGGATGAGATTAACTGACGTCATCATTATACACGCACAGTATTGCCAAGTATGGTCGTGAGCTTGAAATACAAACGGATATAATGAGCTGATTTTTAGGGCATGAGATTAACTGATGTCATTATTATGCATGCACAGTATTGTGAGATATTGGACGCGAACTGCTATCAGGATGACGAATCAGTCATCAAAGCTTGAGAGAGAATACCATTTCGTCATTGCATTCTACGGCGTGACGTCTGGGGACACTAGGTGAACTCGATAAACTCACTTTCAGAGTGTGATGTCGTTGATGACTCTGTCGCGTGACAATGATTCGAAGAATCTAAAAACTTTAAAAATAGATTCAAGATAAGGCTGTCGCGATAGCTCCTGCGGAATCCTGTAAACATTTAAACCGCAATCATTTTTTTTAAAAAGGCAATGCCAGTCACTGCCAAAAAGCCATATTATTTCACAAGAACAATTTCATTAAATTGTGTATTTAAAATGTTTATGAAAAATATAATAATGATCGATGATGTTGAAATACAAAATAGAAAGACGAATATAACCGATTATGTCCGTCAGTGTGTGTCAGTACTTAATATAACAAAAGCTGTAGATTTTATATATTTCCACAACAGTTATTTTTTCTTAACCTGAGAGAAAGCTCAAATCATAGCAGCATATGAATATATACTTTTGCGTGCGTGTATGTGTTAAAACCTCTGCACCAGGAAATACTTAATTTCTGCTCATTATTTATTTGACATCTATGACGTCTTAATGTTCCAGATTAGCATATGACATTTTGGACTGCATGAAGTCGCCCTTAAAGACAGGGTGTCCCCGGCCATACTCTCGTCTGGTGGACGAGATACTCCTAAACTTTATCCCACCTTACTGCTCGACGAATGACGATGATGGCGACGAGGACGACAACGAAGATGATCCCTTCTATGAAGAAGAAGAGGAGGACGACATCGATGTCAGAGATGAAACTTCAGATAATGCAAACACCGAAAACAACTTCAACGACAAAGCTGCCGAACAGGATTATAACCGATATAAAACGCCGATCCCGGTGGGGAAGGCCCGCGAGCCATCTCCGGAGGGTAGGACGTACCGTACCGAGGTCACAGTGCGCCGTCCCGGCATGGGCGCAGAGTCGCGCTACAGTTTGGTACAGGGACAAGTCGGGGGGACAGCCACCGCCACATCATTGAAAAAGCACACCATTTTCATTGCTGTGTTGTTGTCCTTCTTGTACAGATCTCTCTAATTCATCCCGATAATTGGTAACTGTTCTCGTACAGATCTCTCTAATTCATCCCGATGAATGGTAACTGTTCTCGTACATAACTCTCTAATTCATCGCGATGAATGGTAACTGTTCTTGTACAGATCTCTCTAATTCATTGCGATGAATGGTAACTGTTCTTGTACAGATCTCTCTTATTCATCCCGATAAATGGCAACTGTTCTCGTACAGATCTCTCTAATTCATCGCGATGAATGTTACTGTTCTTGTATAGATCTCTCTAATTCATCGCGATGAATGGTAACTGTTCTCGTACAGATCTCTCAAATTCATCGCGATGATTGGTAACTGTTCTCGTACAGATCTCTCTAATTCATCGCGATGGATGATACTGTTCTTGTATAGGGACAATAACTCTCTGATGTGTGTTCCGGATTTTTTGTTTTTTTTGTTGAGGGGGATGGGGGCAAACGTGTGCTTCAGGCGGAAAGAAAACGAAGAATGTTAATTCCAGTTGCTGTATATCGATTGTATTTGCATTGTAATTATGCGGATTTCCTTCATTTTTTTCTATTCAATTTTCTCTTTGTGCATTTTGTAAATACAGTCTTATTAATATCCATTTGTTAAATATTAACCATCTGGTCGGTACTTTTTCATTACTTTATTTCTGTTATTAATTTCTCGACACAGCTAGCTGCGATACTCAGAGAAGATTTGATTGGTTTAGAGACAGTGACAGTCTAATACATATATTCAGCAACAATCAGTGAGAAAGTATTTGTTGCATCAGACAATGTTTATGCCTGTAACGAGGGAGTAATCATTATTCGATGAACAGAGATCTAGATGATGTAAATAACGTAGGAAAAGAGAGAGTACAACAAGAATTAAATAACTATTGACAACACAAATATTATGGGATAGCTAGTTTGTCGGATTACTAATGGTTAGTTTATGATCAATGATGAGGTGATAACACAATTATGTAGGCGCCCGCACCCATTGAAAGAGTGGTAATTGTTAGAAATAGCACACTTATCATATATTTATAGAAATAGCAATAATTAATAGAGAGCTATGTATGGAATGTAATGAATCATTATGCTCTTAGGAAAAGAATTCGCATTTTGAAAGTACTCGGTAGCATAATTATTTCAATGTAAATGTTTACATCAGTACTTAATAGTGAAATAAGAATCTAATCTGTTCACAATTAAAGTAGGGGCGTTGTGAGATCCAGTAGTAAATGAAAACGTGATATTTTACACTCTTAAAAGGCAATCACGTGATTTATATTATGCATTAGTGTAAACCATACACGGACGGACAGACACATTTTGTAAATATTGTATTTATTTCATTATTTCATTTTACAATCCTTGAAGTGTTTCCGCTTGGAAAAGACTTCACACTTTCATTCTTGACTTCTATCATAATTATCAATATCATCACCATCAACATAACCACCACCACCATGTCACCGTCACCACCACTATCATCACCATCATTATCAACATCATCGTTTTCATGATTTTTGACAGTAGGTTCAGACAACACATACATATATTAGCAACACAAAACCAATTTAAAGGAATGCAAATAAAGAATTATATAACTTGACGTCACATAGTGCAGAATACAAAGTATTGCTACTAGACCACTTGAGGGTGGCTTTCTTTCGGAGCTCCAAAGTCAGGTACTCCGACTTTGGTATCAAAGATAATGAGTCTTCAGGTAGGTATTCTAAATAGTAGAGATAGAATACTGACTCATGAGGCAGATATTGAATCACGTAGTCCGGATAGCCGAGATATAATAATGAATTATGAGGCAGATGTTCCGGGTAGTAGAGATATGATGATGAATCACGACGCAGATTTTCCGGGTAGTAGAGATATGATGATGAATCACGACTCAGATTTTCCGGGTAGTAGAGATATGATAATGAGCCACGAGGCAGATATTCCGTGTAGTAGAGATATGACAATGAATCTAATCATAGACATATACTGTATGAAATAATGACAAAATATGGCTGCATTCCTCTTCAAAGGCGCTTATAGTGACGTAATATGGGAAATTTTAAGTTCTATAACAGAAACACGAACGGCATTCGAGAAAACAATTTGCTCTGAAAGAATAGCACCAAATACAAAAGACTCTGTGTATATATATATATATTTATCAGAAGTAAGTAAGGTTTCTCTAATGTTTTAATTTTTCTTTTAACTCTAATAAGAGTGAATCAATCAATCTCTTATAATAGTAGTAAAATCAGACAACGCGGTAAGCCATTTGTTCTCTTAATGTAGTCAGAAGTAAGCCATTTGTTCTCTTAATGTAGTCAGAAGTAAGCCATTTGTTCTCTTAATGTAGTCAGAAGTAAGCCATTTGTTCTCTTAATGTAGTCAGAAGTAAGCCATTTGTTCTCTTAATGTAGTTAGAAGTAAGCCATTTGCTCTCTTAATGTAGTCAGAAGTAAGCCATTTGTTCTCTTAATGTAGTCAGAAGTAAGCCATTTGCTCTCTTAATGTAGTCAGAAGTAAGCCATTTGTTCTCTTAATGTAGTCAGAAGTAAGCCATTTGTTCTCTTAATGTAGTCAGAAGTAAGCCATTTGCTCTCTTAATGTAGTCAGAAGTAAGCCATTTGTTCTCTTAATGTAGTCAGAAGTAAGCCATTTGCTCTCTTAATGTAGTCAGAAGTAAGCCATTTGTTCTCTTAATGTAGTCAGAAGTAAGCCATTTGTTCTCTTAATGTAGTCAGAAGTAAGCCATTTGTTCTCTTAATGTAGTCAGAAGTAAGCCATTTGTTCTCTTAATGTACTCAGAAGTAAGCCATTTGTTCTCTTAATGTAGTCAGAAGTAAGCCATTTGTTCTCTTAATGTAGTCAGAAGTAAGCCATTTGTTCTCTTAATGTAGTCAGAAGTAAGCCATTTGTTCTCTTAATGTAGTCAGAAGTAAGCCATTTGTTCTCTTAATGTAGTCAGAAGTAAGCCATTTGTTCTCTTAATGTAGTCAGAAGTAAGCCATTTGTTCTCTTAATGTAGTCAGAAGTAAGCCATTTGTTCTCTTAATGTAGTCAGAAGTAAGCCATTTGTTCTCTTAATGTAGTCAGAAGTAAGCTATTTGTTCTCTTAATGTAGTCAGAAGTAAGCCATTTGTTCTCTTAATGTAGTCAGAAGTAAGCAATTTGCTCTCTTAATGTAGTCAGAAGTAAGCCATTTGTTCTCTTAATGTAGTTAGAAGTAAGCCATTTGTTTTCTAAATGTAGTCAGAAATAAACAGTTTGCTATCTAAATATAGTGAGAGTCAGTCAGCACAGATATTAAACCGGAATGTTCTCTGACAGAGGAAATAGCAAATCAAGATTTGTACGCCATACTCACTGCCATAGCACGTAACACTTCCTCTAAGTAAAGTGCGTGAAAAAAAATATTACACTAAACTATAACAACACTTTACCCAAGAATATGAAATCGTCTTTGGCTAGCTAATTAAAAACTATCGGCTAGCTAATTAATAGCTATCGTAGCTAATTAATAACTAGCAGCTAGCTAACTCTATGAGCAGCAAACATTTATCAAGAAGACAAGAACGGTGTCAATTTGCCTTTGGCTTTATAATACAGATGACTGTGTACAGCAGTATGGCAACAAATGCAATGTTACTTGCAGCATTAGGTGTAATTGTTTGGGGGGAAAAAAAGAGTGTGAAGAAATCAATCAAAATAAACTGCATTTTATAGACATCCTTATTAGTTGTAAATATTTTTATGGACATCCAATAGATATTTTAAAGACATTCTATAGACATTTTAAAGACATTCTATAGATATTTTAAAGACATCCAATAGACATTTTAAAGACATCCTTATTAGTTGTAAATATTTTTCAACTGGCGACACAGGATTTTCAGACCAGTATCAGATTTCTCCGGCTGGTGATGTAGGATTATCCACCTGGTGCCACAAAATATTTCGCTACAGAAATGAGTTTCTAGATTCAACAGGCATTGGTCACGGGGATTACTGCTTATTACAACAAGGATAGAATTGTTGTTTTGTTTTCAAGTTGTTGAAGGTTTGCTGACATTTTAATTTTGTTATTATCAAAGTAACCTATTCGTTAATACATTTATGAACGTAATACTATCAAAGGTACCCATTTGTTAATACATTTATGAACTTATTACTATCAAAGGTACCCATTTGTTAATACATTTATGAACTTATTACTATCAAAGGAATCTATTCGTTGAAAGTTGTATGAATCTATTTCTGTGACAGGAACCTCTTCTTTGATACACGTTGAGCTTATTTCTGTCAAAAGAATTTATTCGTTGATACATTTATGAACTTATTTCTATATTTTTGAATCTTTGTCATTGTATATTTATGGTCAGAAAGAAATAACTCTGACTAGTGCTAAGGATAGACATGCGTGACGTTGTTGGGGGTTTTGGTGGGAATTGTTTACCTGGACCATAGAACATAAGCTTGAGGAAGATTGCTGTTCATTGAAATCAAGGTACATACATTTCAGCATCTTATGGTAATTCATAATAAGCTATTAGACGCCTCTGGATGGATTAGGCAGAATTTTAAGCTATGACAACACAACCTACGAGTCAAAACTGTTCAGACAGGATTTTAAGCTATGACAACACAACTTACGAGTCAAAACTGTTCAGACAGGATTTTAAGCTATGACAACACAACTTACGAGTCAAAACTGTTCGCTGCTGATCGTTATTGATAGGTGACTAGGGAGAAACATGTAAGATATGTAAATAAACATGAATACTTATTACTGTACTCTTATCTGTTTTCTTCTTCCACAAAGTGTTTCATTCCAAAATGGTTTGTTTTAGCAGAAAAATAAAATCAGTCCATACTGATGGATTTGCTGTTACATTGTGTGAATGTGCTATAAACAGATGTTCTATTAAATTACGTTATGTGTGAACGTGTTATAAACACTTGTTCTTTTAAATTACGTTGTGTGTGAACGTTATAAAGAGTTCATTGACGTATATTGTGCAATTGTTGATTATTATGAATGTTATACACATTTTCATTCAGAGCACAGAGCGTCCAAGTGTGCCTACATCTGTTTATAAATATATATTTTTAATTTCAAATGTGCAACAGAATGTATTATTTTCACGTTTGTTCACATAAAATCTGGCTCTCTCAAATCACTCAGAGCATGATTTAGTTTTCTCAAAGATCATTCAGAGTCTGATTTGCCTCTTTCAAAGGTCAACTGGAGTATGATTTGGCTCTTTCAAAGGTCAACTGGAGTATGATTTGGCTCTTTCAAAGGTCAACTGGAGTCTGATTTGCCTCTTTCAAAGGTCAACTGGAGTCTGATTTGCCTCTTTCAAAGGTCAACTGGAGTCTGATTTGCCTCTTTCAAAGGTCAACTGGAGTCTGATTTGCCTCTTTCAAAGGTCAACTGGAGTCTGATTTGGCTCTTTCAAAGGTCAACTGGAGTCTGATTTGCCTCTTTCAAAGGTCAACTGGAGTCTGATTTGCCTCTTTCAAAGGTCAACTGGAGTATGATTTGGCTCTCTCAAATCACCTAGAGTACGATCTGGCTCTCTCACTTCACTCAGAGACTGACTGTCTAATAGGAATATGTTTATTTTAAGGTTTTACCCCCCAGGCATTGTACTACTATTTGCTTGCTAGGTTAGGTGGCCTGTAAATGTATTATTATAAATATAAACACCGGACTTGCATCATGTTGGTTCACAGGCAAATAATTAAGCAGATTATCGTACGTAAAACAATGTAGCCAATCGTAACTGTCGTTACAAATGACACACCAGCTATAGGGCAGGACACCGAATTTGGAGCACACAACGCAGCAGATTGGTACCAGCGCGAAAGCGGCGGAAGTCGGAAGCGCCCCCTACACTCAATCAATCAAAAGTAGATTGGGCAACACATTTTCCTCCGGCACGAAGAAGGTTGGCCAGATAACTGCTCATGAGCGACCTCTCGCGCGCAGAACTTGTGCTAGCAAGCCTCTCTCAGACTACTGGTCACTCTAAGTTGGACATAACCAGTTCACAGAATGAACATAGCGTCATAGATTGAGATAGTGTTGTTCGTTCAAAGGTGGCTTCATGTTTGCCATTCACTATTTCAGTTGAACGAAGGCAGCTGTATATAGTCTGGCTGTAACACTGTGCCGGCTTGTCTACGTTCTACTCATTAGATTATTGGGTAATTTCACACATGTTGGGTTATGTACGTGACTTTCTCACAGGTCACAACTGTGTGTAAATGTGTGTATTTCTTACGGGTCATAACTGTGAATTGACTTGTATCTTACAGATCATAACTGTGAGTTGACTTGTATCTTACAGGTCATAACTGTGAGTTGACTTGTATCTTACAGGTCATAACTGTGAGTTGACTTGTATCTTACAGGTCATAATTGTGAGTTGACTGGTATCTTACAGGTCATAATTGTGAGTTGACTTGTATCTTACAGGTCATAATTGTGAGTTGACTTGTATCTTACAGGTCATAATTGTGAGTTGACTGGTATCTTTCTTATCGATCGTAACTGTAAGTTGATATGTGTCATTCTCATGGATAATAACGGTGAGTTGACGTGAGTCTTTCTCAAAGGTCCTAATAGTGGACAACAAACAAAAACGGGGTCCTCGAGCTTACAAAAATGTAGATCCCAACGCCCGAAAACATAAAACTTTGTTGCTGGAGTGGCTGGGGAGGGGACATTGTATTTTCCACTCTGGAAAATAATTCGCGAAACATACAGCTCGCACAAAGGTCAGAGTGTAGTACTGGTATTGACAGTGTATTACCACTAGTACTGACAGTATTGCCACTAATATTGACCACTAACGCAGTATCATTACTAGTATTTACATATCACTAGTATCTACACAATATCATTACTAGTATCTTCACAGTATCATCACTAGTATTCACCTTTGATTTATATACTATTGCTACTAATATTGACAAGGAATTGAGACTAGTGATGACACAGTAATGGCATAGTACTACCACCGTATTGGCATTAATACTGACACATTATTGTCACTACTATTGATAAAGTCAGAATCTAAGCCTGTGGCTAGATCTGGCAGGGCCTACAATGTTTGCACCTGAGTTATCTTTCTTTGTGTGTATATGTTCTTCTTTTCTCTCTTCGTACTCAACAGCCGTGAAGAAAATAAATCGCTAACTAAAAGCCAGAGTAACCATACCGGGGCGTTAATCTATAATTTAATTTAGTCACTTGTTTCAGGTTTATGTGGAAATTATTTTTTAAAGAAAATAATGAAATCATCTAGTACAAAACAAATTTCAATATAAATATTTACAAGGGGTTACAGATTAATGGACACCGTTGGCTACGGAATATATACAAATGAGAAAATGAAAGATAATTAATTATAATAATCAACCAGTCCCATTATCATCGAAAGTAGTCGTGGGAAATCAATTCTTATGACCGAAAACTTATAGAAAAGAAGACATGATATTTTTTTTTTATAGAAAACTTAATACCCAAGAAAATAGTTATAAAAATTAAACTAACATAATAACATGATATTTATTTAATTTTTTTATAGAAAACTTAATACCAAGAAAATAGTTATAAAAATTAAACTAACATAATAACATGATATTTATTTAATTTTTTTATAGAAAACTTAATACCAGTTATAGTTATAAAAATTAAACTAACATAATTCGGCTTGCATTTAAATAAACTTTTGCACAACATTTATTTTTCATAAAAAGTAATTTAAAGAAAAAAATTGTTTATTATACCAGCTAGCGTAAATGTAGTTTTCAATTACTGTTCAAACAGACTAAAACTTATAGAAACAGCCTGAGAGGGTATTCTGGATATGAATTTACGACAGAAAGATAAGAGGTACATTTATGAGGCCATTTACTGAGGAATTAGGTGATTTATTTAATGAGTAGACGCATAATTGACTTTATTTAAAATTTTGTACACAGAACAATGCGAGATAATTTAATGTTGATAGACAGTGACGCGAGTTAATTGAATGAAGATAGATTTCGACAGACAGTGACGTGAGTTAATTGAATGAGTTCGATTTCGACAGAGAGTGACATGAATTAATTTAATTAATTTAACGAAGTAGAATTCGAAAACAGTGACATGAATTAATGACACAGTATTTGACAGACATTGACCTGAGTTAATTTAATGACATTATTTGACAGAAATGACGTGAGTTAATAATCCTGAAATGTAAAATGTATTCATTCTATTTGAAGTTCATTGACTCGGGAGTTCATTGTGTGTGGTCAAATTTTATTGAGGTTAAATACAGAAATAAAAATATGAGTTAATTAAACGAGATTGTAATGTAGACATTGAAACATGCGAGTTACGTGAATATGTGTTTAAATGAAGACACGAAAGATTTTCACTTCATTTAATGAGGTGATATACAGATAATGTGATACACAGACAAACAAACTGAAATAATTGAGTTAATTCAATGAATCTCAAAGGTAAAAAGCTCGAGAATGTTATATTTAAAATGATTGAAATGTGGACACAGAAATAAGTCATTTAAATAAATGGCGATGCAAAACACCTACATAGCCTCCTTTCTTCCATTCGTTTGTAGACCTAGATCAGAGCACACTATATATTTCGTTTGTTGACCTAGATCAGAGCACACTATATATTTCGTTTGTTGACCTAGATCAGAGCACACTATATATTTCGTTTGTTGACCTAGATCAGAGCACACTATATATTTCATTTGTAGACCTAGATCAGAGCACACTATATATTTCGTTTGTAGACCCTTATCAGAGCACTCCTTACATTTGTTTGTGGACATATATCAGAGCACTCCTTACATTTGTTTGTGGACATATATCAGAGCACTCCTTACATTTGTTTGTGGACATATATCAGAGCACTCCTTACATTTGTTTGTGGACATATTATATCAGAGCACTCCTTACATTTGTTTGTGGACATATATCAGAGCACTCCTTACATTTGTTTGTGGACATATATCAGAGCACTCCTTACATTTGTTTGTGGACATATTATATCAGAGCACTCCTTACATTTGTTTGTGGACATATATCAGAGCACTCCTTACATTTGTTTGTGGACATATATCAGAGCACTCCTTACATTTGTTTGTGGACATATATCAGAGCACTCCTTACATTTGTTTGTGGACATATATCAGAGCACTCCTTACATTTGTTTGTGGACATATATCAGAGCACTCCTTACATTTGTTTGTGGACATATATCAGAGCACTCCTTACATTCCGAGAAAGTGATTATTGGGTATTTTCCTGCTGTGAATGTCATTTCTCAATAAATTATTGACACCGACAGCGACCTTTCAGCTACCACCAGATGTAAATTATTGGTGGGACTGACATTCAAAAGAGTTGTGGGTCCTGTTCCATGTTCCCCAGGTTATAGATAATTACTACAAATAATTGATGCTCTCTGTAGGAGACACATTATTAGGACGAAAGAGAAGAAAAGAAGTGAGTAATTATATAACTTCGCTGCTTTTCTGCTAAAGAATTTGTAAAATTCCACAGTTTTGAATCTAAATAATAATTGATAATTACCCCTCCCCCCGTTTTGTTTTCACTCAGTCTAAAACGATGCCATATGTCTGACTTAAATAAAAATTGTAATCCACGAGTATTGTAGATTCCACTTTGTGATGAAAGTATATCAGTGACTCATGACGACAGACTCTACATCTTCACGGTAAAAATGCATTCATTAGTCAATATTTAAGTAGCTTTGTGGTGATCGAAATCTACATTTTGACGGTAAAAATGCAATTAGTCAATAGCTAAGCAACTTTGTGGTGATCGAAATCTACATTTTGACGGTAAAAATGCATATTAGTCAATAGCTAAGTAGCTGTGTGGTGATCGAAAGTGTACACAACATTCTATCCGTTAAGGTATAGATTTTTAATGTATTTAATAGTGATATTTGATATTTTTAAAGTAAAAGTAACATAAAAATACCAACATTACCCGTTTCTGTGTTCATCTCAGTTCGTCGTAGATGAACTAGATCTCATTTAACCAGACTAGTTCACAATTTATATCTGTGTCAAATATCTGGATGCATTTTGACATCTCTCTCTCTCTCTCTCTAGTGCATAGTGCATCCAGATATATGGGCATGTCTTGCTACACTGGTACACATAGATTTATGGGTATGTCTCGCTACACTGGTACACATAGATATATGGGTATGTCTCGCTACACTGGTACACCTAGAAATCAGTGTATTAGGCATCTCTTTGTTTCTTTTTCTCTCCCCTAGCACCCGTCACGTGAAACTATTGATAGTAGTTTAAGAGCGTTTGTAAGAATTAATACTCTATTAAATTATTCCATCAGCACCATCGACATTGTCGTCATCATAACTATTATTATTGCATATTTCAATAGATACAGAAGTAATTCTTTTGTCAATATTACTTTTGCTTATAATTACAATGTGTATGACTGTGTTTGCTGCACTAAATCTAAGAAGTTTCAGTTCACTATTTTTCATTTCTTTCGTGTGACCTACTTTTGTGCACGACTGCAGGTGAACTTTCATCTAACTATTATTCTTTCCTTGTTTGTAATCTAATTTTCTGCATGATTAGATATGAATGCATGTCAGCTTTCATTTAACTATTATTCTTTTCTTGTTTGTAATCTAATTTTCTGCACGACTTGATATGACTTCATGTCAACTTTCATCTAACTATTTTTCTTTTCTTGTTTGTAATCTAATTTTCTGTATGACTAGATATGAATGGGTTTGAGAGAGAAGTAGAAGGTTGGTACAACAAACCTACCTAAGGAATGTGTGAGAAGGTTGGTACAACAAACCTACCTAAGGAATGTGTGAGAAGGTTGGTACAACAAACCTACCTAAGGAATGTGTGAGAAGGTTGATACAGCACATCCAGAACAGGAAGTTGTGAAAAGGTTGGTGTATCATTCCTACCATAAGAAATTGTGAAAAGGTCGATACATCATTCCATCTATAAAAAGTTTTGATAAGGTTGGTACAGCACACATACCATAGGAAAGTGTAGGAGATGGGGGTACAGCACATATACCATAGGAAAGTGTGGGAGATGGGGGTACAGCACATTTACCATAGGAAAGTGTGGGAGATGGGGGTACAGCACACTTACCATAGGAAAGTGTGAGAGATGGGGGTACAGCATACGATAGTGGTAAAGCTTAGAGGGGTGAGATTATAGCATACATACCACATTAACGTCGGAGAGTAGTGATAAAAGAGTACCTAATTACTACATAAATGTGACAGAAAGTAGTAGAACAATACATTTATACTACATTAACCTAAGAGAGTAGTAGTAAATTTAAATGTAATTACTACATTAACATGTGAGCGTAGTGGTAAAACAATACATTAATTATACATTTGCCTGAGAGTGGTAATACAATACTTAATTACTATATTAACATGAGAGATTAGTAGTAAAGCAGCACTAAATTACTAGCTTGGCCTGACGTAGAGAGCGTAGTGATAAAAACAATACTTAATTACTACATTAACATGAGAGCGTAGTGGTAAAACAATAATTAATTACTACAACATGAGAGAGTGGTGGTAAAACTGTACTAAATTACTACATTAACCTGACATAGTAGCGGTAAAACAGTACTTTATTAGTACATTGACGTGGGAGGGTACTGGTAAAACAGTGCTAAATTACTACATTCGTAAAAGTGTCAAGGTTTTACAGTGCTAAAATATCACATTAACGTGAGAGTGTAATGGCAAAAACAATTCTTAATTACTACATTACCCTGAGGCAGTGTTGGTTAAACAGTACTAAATTACTACATTAATCTGAGATAGCAGTGGTAAAACAATGCATAATTACTATATTAAATTGGCATAGTAGTAGTAAAACAATACTAAATTACTACATTAACGTGAGATCTTAGTGGTAATATAATACTTAATTACTAAATTAACCTGACAGAGTACTGGTAAAACTGTACTTAATTGTCTACATTAACCTGAGAGATGAGTGGTAAAACAATATTTAATTACTATATTAACCTGTCGGAGTAGAGGTAAATGAATACTAATTTACTACATTAACCTGAGGGAGTAGTGGTAAAATAGTACTAAATTACTACATTAACCTGAGAGATTAGTGGCAATACAATACTAAATTGCTACATTAATCATAGAGCGTAGTGGTTAAACATTAATAAATTATCACTTTAATGTGAGAGAGTGGTGGTAAAACAATGCTTAATTACTACATTATTTTGACATGGTAGTGTAAAATAGTATTAAATTACTACATTATTTTGACATGGTAGTGGTAAAATAGTATTAAATTACTACATTATTTTGACATGGTAGTGTAAAATAGTATTAAATTACTACATTATTTTGACATGGTAGTGGTAAAATAGTATTAAATTACTACATTATTTTGACATGGTAGTGGTAAAATAGTATTAAATTACTACATTATTCTGACATGGTAGTGGTAAAATAGTATTAAATTACTACATTATTCTGACATGGTAGTGGTAAAATAGTACTAAATTACTATATTACCCTGAGAGAGTAGTGATAAAACAGGTGTAAATTACTACAAATTGCTTTAAGAAATACTTCTGAACGCCTCTTTTGAGTCAATGAAACGTTCAACTCCATTGCATTTAACACATTGATTGGGTGTGTAAAACAAAACCTTATGGAACACATTGATTGGGTGTGTAAAACAAAACCTTATGGAACACACTGATATCGTGCGTGCAACAATATACCATAGAGCACATTGATAGAGGGTGTACAACAAAATACCATACGACACATTGATAGCGGGTGTACAGCAATATACCATACGACACATTGATAGCGGGTGTACAACAAAATACCATACGACACATTGATAGCGGGTGTACAACAAAATACCATACGACACATTGATAGCGGGTGTACAACAAAATACCATACGACACATTGATAGCGGATGTACAACAAAATACCATACGACACATTGATAGCGGGTGTACAACAAAATACCATACGACACATTGATAGCGGGTGTACAACAAAATACCATACGACACATTGATAGCGGGTGTATATCAAAATACCAAACGACACATAGATAGCGGATGTACATCAAAATACCATACGACACATTGATAGCCTGTGTCCAACAAAATATCATTGAACACTTTGATACCGTGTGTACAACAAATTATCACTGGAATGAACACACGTTTGATTTCTAACCACTTAAATTTTTATTCAAATGTTCTAGTATGCCTGGCTGTAACTACCCGAGGTCTTAAGGTTGAAAGAAATTTGATGAATTATAATGGAATTTAAATGCTCTTCCACCAGTTTTCGTTCCGGATTTTTGCATAATAATTCAGTGCCATTACTTCTAGCATGTAGTACACGGCTACCAAACGTCCTGCAAAAACACGCGAGTAAAAAAAATGTTAAGTGCGTCCATTATGGTGCGGTCGTGTCGGCAAAATTATTAATTATATCTGACGTCAGGTTGAGTTGACGGAAATCATCAGCCATTAAAATTGATTTAGGGTGCCTGGAAATATAAAATGCATTCTATTTAGCATGTGCGTCTGTTTAGGTAGTCCCTTAAGGTCGAAAAGAGAAATGACGGCCCCGAAATCTATTCGGACAGTTATGGCGTTTACGAAGGTTCTACTGTTGTGTTCAGAGCTCCATCGATTGTCTTTTAATTTGCAAACAATGCTAATGGATCTAGCTATTAATGTTGTGATAAACCTAGTTATTACACAGTACAGAGTACGTGGCAATCAAAACTGAAAACTTTGCTAAGCAAATCATTAAATCACTACGTACTTTCACACACACAGACACACACACACACACACACACACACACACACACACACACACACACACACACACACACACACACACACACACACACACACACCTCTAGGCAGTGAAAGAAACATCTCAGCTTAAATGAGAGCAAACACAGTAAATTTTGCATTGTTGCACCAAATTACGCAACTGTACGATTAAAACCGGTTCTGTAATCTATGTAAAAAGGAAACTCTAGCAGGCTCTTTATTATTCACGATGAAGCAAGTGAAGAGTGAATTCAGTTTCATAGGTCGTCTTACTCTAAATAATCAAAATGTTGATGCTTAAATCATCTCATTCCTATTCAGTAAAGGGGCGAGCACTCGCAAGTGTGTTTTGGGGAATTTGGGCTTAATTGCTTTGACTTCACGGAAGCGTGTGTGTGTGTGTGTGTGTGTGTGTGTGTGTGTGTGTGTGTGTGTGTGTGTGTGTGTGTGTGTGTGTGTTTGTTTGTGTGTGTGTGTGCGTGCGTGTGTGTGTGTGTGTGTGTGTGCGTGTGTGTGTTTGTGTATGTGTGCGTGTGTGTGTGCGTGTGTGTGTGCGTGTGTGTGTGCGTGTGTGTGTGTGTGTGTGTGTGTGTGTGTGTGTGTGTGTGCGCGCGCAGACTACTACCCCAATGCATGACCAAAGGATGCCAAATGCCGGTTAGTGGCACAGCGAAGTATGCAACATGTGTGTTACAATGTGTCTGACTGTGTGTAAAAGAAACAGAATTATTTATGCACGGGATTACGATATCATATTTTGGTTTGCTTACATCAGATCTGACAGTACAAGTCTTGGAACTCACATTTTTTCAACAAAAAAAAAGAGCTAATGCCGAAACGGACAGCACAAACTGCTTAATCCATAGTACTAAGTAGGATGAGTAGAGTAGTGGAGATAAAGTGGAGATAAGTAAAGTGGAGATAAAGTGGAGATAAGTAAAGTGGAGATAAAGGAGAGATAAGTAAAGTGGAGATAAAGTGGAGATAAAGTAGAGGTAAAGTGGAGATCAAGTGGAGATAAGTAAATTGGAGATAAAGTGGAGATAAGTAAAGTGGAGATAAAGTAGAGATAAAGTGGAGATAAGTAAAGTGGAGATAAAGGGGAGATAAGTAAAGTGGAGATAAAGTGGAGATAAGTAAAGTGGAGATAAAGTGGAGATAAGTAAAGTAGAGATAAAATTATACAAGTTACACAAGATAAATGTGTGTTGTATGTGGTTGTAACCAGAAGTTAGTACTTTAATCTGTAAAGTGTAGTTGTGACCGGAAGTTAGTACTTTAGTCTGTACAGTGTAGTCGTGGTAAATGTCCAAATAAGCGGACATCAATGGTTGCTTCGTCCAAAACGGCCGTCTTGCAAGAAACGTTCGGGAGCGTTAGAACTTTTCATCTTTTGGATGTTTTCAGTTCTTGGTAGATTCCTGTGGGGCCTTCCTCCTATCTCTTGTATTCAGGGAGGGTGGGGTGTGGTGTTCCTGTATTGTGTTGTATCTTCGTGTCTGGCCGTGTGATTGTGCGTGTGTTGTGTGTGTGTGTGTGTGTGTGTGTGTGTGTGTGTGTTTTGTTGTTTTTTTGTTTGTTTGTTTGTTTTTTCCTCTTAGGGTTTTTTTCAGAGCCGCCTTGTGTGTACCGCTTGCATTAGACCAGCGAGTTTGAGGTTTGTGATTGTGCGTGTTATCGTGGGGTTTTTTTGGTTTTTTTTTTTTAATTATACATATTTTTTTTATAGTAAGTGCAGTGTGTGTGTTTCTAGGAGATAGGTGATAAGTGCTAGATGAATGTGGCTTTGATTGTGTTCTTTGGGGTATAGGAGTGCTTGGGTGGTGAATGGTAAGTTTAGTAGGTCTGTTGTTTGGGGTATAGGAGTGCTTGGGTGGTGAATGGTAAGTTTAGTAGGTCTGTTGTTTGGGGTATAGGAGTGTTTGGGTGGTGAATGGTAAGTTTAGTAGGTCTGTTGTTTGGGGTATAGGAGTGTTTGGGTGGTGAATGGTAAGTTTAGTAGGTCTGTTGTTTGGGGTATAGGAGTGTTTGGGTGGTGAATGGTAAGTTTAGTAGGTCTGTTGTTTGGGGTATAGGAGTGTTTGGGTGGTGAATGGTAAGTTTAGTAGGTCTGTTGTTTGGGGTATAGGAGTGTTTGGGTGGTGAATGGTAAGTTTAGTAGGTCTGTTGTTTGGGGTATAGGAGTACTTGGGTGGTGAATGGTAAGTTTAGTAGGTCTGTTGTGTATTTGAGGAATTTTGTACTTTCGAGAACACATGGGTGTTTTTAGGTCAGCTTTATATACTTCCCGAGAGAGCCCCTTTACTCTCCCGAACGTTTCTTGCAAGACGGCCGTTTTGGACGAAGCAACCATTGATGTCCGCTTAGTCCGTATACACTGTTCTTTTACATTTATGTCATAGTCCGTATACACTGTTCTTGTAATACATGTCATAGTCCGTATATACACTGTTCTTGTACATAGATGTCATAGTGCCGCACACTATTCTAGTACATAGATGTCATAGTGCCGTATACACTATTCCGTACTTAGATGCAAAAGTGCTGTATACATTGTTTCTGTACATGGATATTATAGTGTCGTAAATGTTTTAAGCGATTTGGTTTTCTCATCGATTCGACCAATTCATTTTATGTATTTTTAAAATGCACACTGTTAGATATTAAAAGACATCTCTAAAGGGTCTTTGCAATGCTTAGGTCTGACTTACTGCATTTTACCATTGTACAACTCCATGTCTAGACAAGGAAACAGTTCACTGTCATATTACCATTGTACAGCTCCATGTCTAGATAAGGAAACAGTTCATTGTCAATGCCCTTACACTTCACTCCTGGCCAGCAGGAAGAAGAAAATTAGCAGTAACAAATGTGGCCGGTAATTTGAATCAGCAAGGAAAGAAAGAGAAAGTGGCCGAGACAAGAGGTCTATATACCGGTTCCTCTAACAGTCATGGCTTCCGAGTACTGATTTAACACTTACACCACTAAGTAATCGGTGATTAGTCAGGACGAGGCACAAATGATTAATGCGACTGACATAGATGTGAATGCATAATGTGATAAGTATACATATTGTGGACGGTTAGTGTAGAAATGAATAAACAGTATATGTTTCATTCTGACATCTAAGTACAGAAACATTTATAAGCTCATTAACATCCACATTCACATACATCCACACACACACACACACACACACACACACACACACACACACACACACACTCACTGATTGAATGTAGAGATATCTTCCGGCTTTAGCGCTGGGAGAAACGGGGACTTGGGGAGTTGTTTCGGCCTGTCGTCTACGTCATCTTTGAGGTGGGAATTTTAAAAGCATCTTACAGTGTCGTTGTGCGCTCGTCCGTTGCAAACTTGTTAGCCCTGTATTTCGTGAACTAAAGTTGTGGATGTTGTTGGTCGCTCTCGATGTTGAAGTGGGGGAATTGTCTTAGAGAGCCCAGGGTCGTAACACACCAAGTCTATACCTGGTGTGTACTTGCGGCTGGTATGTTCAAGGCCTCCTCACTGGTGGTGTTGTCATCGTAATTATTGTTGACGCTTTCCCCGGTGTCCGTTGGGATGCTTGAAGATGGGCACTGTCGGCCAGTGTAGATGATCGAGCAGCAGTTGGATCATGTCCGCAATGAGGTGGTTGAAATATCCCCATTGTAGATACTGCCATGTTTTAGTAGCCGTCGTCGTTGGTTTCTGCAACGTGGTTGGCGCCGTTGTTGTAGCTGCTGTTGTTGGCGCTCTTGTTGTTGCTATTTTCGAACATTTAAATTTTCTTCCCTAAGTTCACACAAATACAGCATATCTTAATTTTCTTACCGGCAACCACACAAATACAGCATATCTTAATTTTCTTACCGGCAACCACACAAATACAGCATATCTTAATTTTCTTTCCTGCATTCACATAAATGCAGTATATCTCAGTTTTCTTTCCGGTATTCACACAAATACAATTGTATATCAATTTTCTTTCCTGCATTCACACAAATACACTATATTTTCTTTCTAGCATTCACACAAATACATTATATCTCAATTTTCTTTCATGCATTCACACCAATACAAATATATCTTAATCTTTTCTTACACTGACGCAAATACGATCAAGAATTTGCACACAGTCTCTTATGATAGATACACTCATAAACACATCCACGAATGTACACAAATACGCACACAAACGAGTTATTTATAGACACTTCGCATGAGTTGTTGAATTGTAAAATTAACTACCGAAAATTCAAGACATGACACGCAAGATATTTAAACTGTCAGTATAACACATACATTTGCTCTGTTGCTTTGTATTATATGTTTAGGCCCTAATAAACAACTGTAAGCCCAAAGAAATTTACGTTACAGACATGTTTAGGCCCTAATAAACAACTGTAAGCCCAAAGAAATTTACGTTACAGATATGTTTAGGCCCTAACAAACAACTGTAAGCCCAAAGAAATTTACGTTACAGACATGTTTAGGCCCTAATAAACAACTGTAAGCCCAAAGAAATTTACGTTACAGATATGTTTAGGCCCTAATAAACAACTGTAAGCACAAAGTAATTTACGTTACAGACATGTTTAGGCCCTAATAAACAACTGTAAGCCCAAAGTAATTTACGTTACAGACATGTTTAGGCCCTAATAAACAACTGTAAGCACAAAGTAATTTACGTTACAGATATGTTTAGGCCCTAATAAACAACTGTAAGCACAAAGTAATTTACGTCTTTGAACATTTCTGCTCTTATTGACAAGACACCTTAAACACAAAGAACTGGTTGTTAGGGCGAATTATCAACCTTCCTGTGGTATTTCCGGTGAACTTAATTTGCGCGACAGTTATAGCATTCAGCTTGTCTGCTTGGCAAGCCTTGGAGGTTGGCTGAAGATGGCGATAATAACAGGGGCGGCAATTATGATTTTTATTTAGTACAGTTAGCTGACTTATCCCACGTTGTGTGCACGTTGGACTCAGACTACGTCATTATTAATGGCTGCTCACGTGCTTTAAAACCCAGTTCGATTTCGAGGTGCTTTTTAATTAAAAAAAAAAGTAAAGTACATATGTAATTTACTTTCATCATATATATCTGGACAAAGATATCATACCAGTCTATAGTGTATTCCCACAAGCCTTAGGTCTATTGAGTCATGTAATTTCTCAACCCTGAAATAATGGCGATGTTGTCTTGAACTTTATAATACACAAGAGACAGAAACTCTTGATTAGTATCAGAGTTATCTACTGATCAGTAATTAAATTATATTCAGTTTTAATCAGTCAATAATTACATGATATTCAATTCAATGTGTTGTTTTGCTTAAGTTATTTTGTTTGTGCGTCGCCGAGCGCGCGTGTCTCTATGTATGTATGTGTGTGTGTGTGTGTATGCATGTCTGTGCGAGTGCGTGTGTCTGTTGTGTGTGAGACTGTGAATATGTGAGTGCAAACAGCTTAGTGTGGGATGTTAAACGTATTGGACTTCGCCATTTGTCAAGTATTTTTTGTAAATAGTTTGTAACTAATCACTTTCCTGTCTACTCATTTGTAATGAAAATATCACTTTCTGCTAACTGATTTATCGTCTTTGAAACAAGGACTCTTTCAGTTAACAGGACTGTGTATCACATATCGTCTAACTCGCGAACTGAGGAAATAGTAATTAAAAAATAGTAATTAAAAATAGTAATTAAAAACAGATTCCACTTTAATCACTTCCTTTAGAAATTCCCATAATACGCACACACATGTTCTTATGAAATAATTTTTTTTGCTAAACAGATTTAAATTCACACTGTAGCCTGGTGTAATATGCCAGCTTCAAAATTTAACTCAGTTTGCCTTCATATTCATATAATAACTGAAAAGCTCACATTCCTGCCTGTGTTATACACACTCTTTTTATTATGCGTATGCTTTTGAATTTGTAAGCGTGTGAAGCCGTTATGATTCCTCTCATGGTTAGTGCAAATCTACGTTTGCATTTGATGCTTGTGTGTGTGTGTGTGTGTGTGTTTATTTTGTAAGAATGCAGCTTTATATTAAAAATATTTTGTTCTCTTTGTGTGTGTGTGTGTTTATTGGTGTATATTTGTGTAGCGTTATGTTAAAAAATGTATTTGTGTGTGTGTGTGTGTGTGTGTGTGTGTGTGTGTGTTTATTACCGTATATGTGTGTAACGTTATATAAAAATATATTGCTATGTGAGTGTGTGTGTGTGTGTGTGTGTGTGTGTGTGTGTGTGTTTATTACTGTATATGTGTGTAGCGTTATATAAAAAAATAATATTGCTTTTGCGTGTGTGTAGCACAGAGTTCTGAATCAGTACTGTTGAAAGCTTGTTTGAATTGCGATGGAGGCGAAAAGCTCACTCAAAATGTTACTTCCTTCCCTTAGGTCAAAGGGTTACCATTTCGTCATATCCGGAATGTAAAGTGGTGGTTCCGGACGTATTACGATGTGCATTAAAAAGTTTTAAAATGTATTGCCTATAGAAATCTGCGTTGATGAGGAGAAAGCAGGCTGCCTGTGACAATTTTCATTGCTACAATAAAATGTAAATTTACATGCCAGTCCCTTTCTTTCATTTGCGACTTTTGGGCTTCGAAGGCCAATATTTTCGATCACTAGGTATAGTTACACTACCCCACAGCAGTAATCACAGTAATCCGTCCAAACCCGAATGAAAAAAAGTCACAGAAACGGATCACACAGAGATTGAAAAAAAAATATAAAAAAACTAGTCGGAAGTACGCGGAACTAGGGAGAAGCTTATTATTCTGAATTTCCATTGGGAGTAGTTATTGTTTATTTGACATGTTAGCTGACTGAATATTGTTTAGCGCCATTTTAAGCATTTTGACAGGTCAATCCTACCCTCTTTACATGGCATTATCTCAAAATCTACATAACTCTGGCAAATATGCTGAGTTATCATTTCAAGACTATTGGGAAACATTTGTATAACTAATTAAATGCATTAAAAGTGTTTTAAAATTTACTTGGGTCGTGTACAGAAACGAATCGGCACAAGACTCAGAAACCTGAAAAACAACACCAAAGAAGCTCTGCCTGATGGAAAGAGACTGGGTGGGAAGGGGGACTTAAAGAGACCACCATTGATAAGCTAAAAATATTATGGAATTGCAATCGGGGGAAATAAACAAGATGATAGGAGCTGTTTGGGCGGTGTACTTTCGCTAGGGTTCATCAGATGAAAAACCTGTTCACAACTTTTGTAATGCTAGATGGTACCCCTTTCTGAAGGCTAGAGGAGAAGACAAACATTACACTCATAGAACAAACCATTACCTCCCTTCTGCAGTCATGGAGGCTATAAAACCAATCTGGAAAGGCCTTGTCAAGACAAAGCTCCTGACAAAGTGTCTAGGTGGCTACACACAAAACCAAAATGAGTCAATCAATTGCACTATATGGAAGCTGTGACCTATAAAGAAGAATCATGGACTGAAAACTGTTGAAACTGCTGTTGCAGTTGCAGTAACCATATTCAATGATGGCTGCACCAGTCTAATGGCTATTTTGAGGACGATGGACATATCCGGGACAGTTCTGTTGCACGTTCTGCGAAGAAACTGATGTTGTGCGTGTGAAAAATGCGCAGCGAAAAACCTTTTGGCTTTCAAGGCTCTTCGTCAGGCTAGAAGACGCAGAAGACTGGGTGCTGATGAAGCTGAAAGAGAGGGTTAACCCGACCAATCTGTGGGGTACTGACTGCATTCATTTCTGCATGCCGAAAGTTTACAAAAAACAAAAACAAAAAATGACGATTATGCTAACTGTCTTTCAGTTATTCTCCACAATTATTGTCAGATTTTAATGAGAATTTGCACACATACTCCTATGTAGTGGCTTTGGTAGGAACCAAAATAGTTTGCCTATGCTTAATACTTACCAAGATATGTGGTCATGGTGGCTGTGTTTTTGATAAAAATTTTGCACATTTTTTCAGTTTGGTATAACAGACAAACCAGAAACACAAGTACAGTGACAGTGCTTTATACTATAGCCCTACATGTCTTACTATAGCCCTACATGTCATCCTATATGTGAAGAGTATTGTAACTCAGTCTCTGATACATGGGTTTAGGCTAGTTCTACAATGCAGGCTTGTTTTCATAATTTTGAGAGTGTACATTTTTAAGTTATTTATTTATTTTTTTAGCTCTTTCCTCATTCCAGAAACATATATCAGTATTATCATTTCTTTCAAATACAACATCTGGGCCACATTCTGACCAAATTTCATATTTGTACATTAATTGGTTAGTCATCGTGATTTTGAACACATTTTGTACTAAATTTTGGATAACTATGGTGTCTTAAATTAGTTAAACAATAAAATCTTAAACTCGAAAGCAAGCAAAACGGATTTGCTTGCGCAACCCTGAGACTGAGTGCACAGTTTCATTAGCTGATGTCGCGCCGCTAAAGGAAAGACACGCGTTAATTCTCATATTTCAGTCATAGCAGATACATTCAGTATAATCTTTGTACTGACAAATAATCTCAATTGAGACAGATAATCTCAACCAAGACAGATAATCTCTGTCAAGACAGATAATCTCAAGACAGATAATCTCAACCTAGACAGATAATCTCAACCTAGACAGATAATCTCAGTTAAGACAGATAATCTCAGTCAAGACAGATAATCTCACTTCCGATAGACAATCTCACTTAAGACAAATACTCTCAATTAAGACAGATGATCACAGTCACGACACATAACCTCAGTCACGACAAATAATCTATGTGATAAAATAAATATTGACTTTAGCCCATGAGCAAAATTTACCAGCTTTTAAAGTTGTGATAAATCTGAGAATAAAATCGATAAGGTGAAAAGTTTCAATGTGGCACAAAATTTAATTATGGCGACAACTATACCACAAGTATAGCGGTCTTCAGTTTAAGCTAAGAATAATGGTATGTCACTATACTCAATATAGAGCTTTTACTTTTAAAAACAAAAGCCAAACACATCAGAGTAGACTCAGTAGAGGGTGTAAAAGGCAAATGTGCAAATATATAAGACGACAAGACAGCATTACCTATTTCAGTCTTGCTGAAAACGTTAACCTTAATCTAGTATATTTTATTTTTGCACACGTGCCATTGCCTCTGAGTCCTGACCCACTCTTGAACTCCCATATTTCTCCTCCCACAGTCTTTTCCTGATTTGCTTTCGCTGAGTCAGCAACAACGTCCAATAGATTTGTCGCCTTTGTACCACACAACACGCTGACTTTTGGGATGTGAAAATGTGTTTGTGTATGTGTGTAGATACATAAGTATACGATAGTGTAGATGTGTATGCGTAGGTATAAGTGTGTGTGTGTGTATGTGTGTGTATTCAGTGTAAATGTGTACGTGTGTTGTTGTATCGTGTTCTATTTGAAGATAAATCAAAACTGATTTTGAATTTCTGTATGCTTATATGTAACAACAAACCACGAAAAGGAAGAGAACTTTGAACTACTAAAGCTCTAACGTAAATATTATTTACGGTGCGGCTCAGGAATTAGGGCATAAATCAGACTGAACGCGCTCTAAAATAAACATACGTTAAAATCTCGATGGGAAACGTTATGTACATATTTGCAGGTATAAGCAATGCTTGCGTGCGTGTGTGTGTGTGTGTGTGTGTGTGTGTGTGTGTGTGCGTGTGTGCGCGTGTGCGTGTGTGTGTGTGTGTGTGTGTGTGTGTGTGTGTGCGTATGTGTGTGTGTGCGCGCTAGCGCTTTTATTTCTGAACATGGTGCTAGTTTACAAATAACATTAGAAGAAAGGGAGGGGGGGGGGTTCTGAGGTGGACACAATGTCACTTCGTCCACATTTGCGATGAAACACTGAAAATGCAATTTGCTTCCGAAAACGTGGATAATTTTGATAAATGGAATAATATTTTGACTTTGGACTTTGACAAATGGAATGCATATTTGAGTGTGGAGACGCTTGAAATAAAGGACTAAGAATTACCATAGCAACATGAAATCAGCTTTATTTTACCTTGACAATGGAATGCTTTTGTAAACTTGTAAATACTTGAAATGTACAAGCAAACAAAACAATGGCAAGTAAATATGTTTTTATTAAACTTTGGAGACGTTTACAAAACAAAGCAAAAACAAACAAACAAAAAACCACCCAACTCAGAACGGATAGGCAACAAAATGGTTTTTAGCCAAGGAAATGTTTTACAGTCGTGCTATGACGCGAATTTTGCAGTCAGATGATTGTTTATGACGTAAGCTTTGCAAATGGACTTGTTCATTATTATGTTGCAATTGGACGTATGTTCAAGGTGTGAATTTTGCAATCGGCGTTTGTTCAGGACGCGAGTTTTGCAATCGGCCGTTTGTTCAGGACACGAGTTTTGCAATCGACCGTTTGTTCAGGACTCGAGTTTTGCAATCGGAAGTTTGTTTATGACGCGAGATTTGCAATCTCATGGGTTAATGACGTATTGTGTAACCAAAATTTACGGTTGCTAGAACTACTGGGAAAGAACACCAGAAAACACTAAGTTTAAAATACGGATTTAAGTAATTTCCAAAAACCTTTCATGGTGTATCATCATTCTTTTATATTTTACTAGACGCCAAAGATTTGGGGCTTTTCAAGTTCTTATTAATGTCGCTTGGTCAACTAAAGCTACATTAAAAAAATTAAAACGAGCGAGTTCTGTTTAAAGGGCATGACATTTAATGAAGCAGAATGATTCTAGTACAAGGAAAGACATTTGAAAAATTACAAAGAACAAGGATTGGAAAGCAAGGTGGAACGTTTAATTCTAGGCATTTTCCGAGAACAATAATTGTTTTGATTCAGGAAAAGACAACCACGCGACTGGAAATAGTGAGCTAAATAGGTCATTGTCGTTTATAATCATTAGTGTGATATAGCGCCCTCTGTCAGAATTGGAAACCATGATTACGTCATACTTTTGTTGTCAAAGCTAACCCCAAGCGACTGAAGAAGACGAAAAGCTGACTTTAAATAGTGTCAACTTTTAATAAATATTTTTTTGTGTGAACAACTCTTGCTATTGTTGACAGGGTTACTAAATAAAAAACTGCCTAGATATATATTTTAAATTTTAACATTGTCATAAGCCACAAAAAAACAAGTGTATTGGGGAAGGCACCAAAGACAGTCACTTTTTGGTGCGATCTGCAATGTTGACTGTATTTGGGAACGACATTCAAGACAGACCGACTATAAAAGCATGATGGGGAAGGCACTAGAGGATTTGAGTATTTGGTGCGGTTTGCAGTTTAGGCGTTATTTTAATTGGACTTTCAAGATGTAGAGATGAAGAAATCATATACAAGAACACGATTGAATGATAAGTTAATGTATAGTATAAGTAAAAACATTTACAAATCTTATACAAGAACACGATTGAATGATAAGTTAATGTATAGTATATGTCATACAAATCATAATACAAGAACACGATTGAATGATAAGACAGAACACTGACAATTTAACGACAGTCTTCATGTAACGGTGAGGAAAACTTTGTACCAAGATTTGTGTTGTTGTTCTTTACTGTCGGATGTTATCCATTGCATACATCACTTTGTACCAAGATTTGTGTTGTTGTTCTTTACTGTCGGATGTTATCCATTGCATACATCACTTTGTACCAAGATTTGTGTTGTTGTTCTTTACTGTCGGATGTTATCCATTGCATACATCACTTTGTACCGAGATTTGTGTTGGTGTTCTTTACTGTCGGATGTTATCCATTGCATACATCACTTTGTACCGAGATTTGTGTTGGTGTTCTTTACTGTCGGATGTTATCCATTGCATACATCGCTATTAAAATCGATCATATTATCAGAAACCCCCTCCTTGTGACGCAAAGCCAGTGTGCACACTTGAAAACGTAAGGGACGCTGGCAAGTACTTTCGCCAAGAAGCACGTAAAAACAGACGAGAATGCGACTCGAGAGGTTCGTGTTCCACTATGCCAAGCAGATCTCTCTGGACTTTCCTGCTATTTGCTTCTCTTGTGGCCAAAGGTAAGGAAGCTCTCTTCGGTTACAATATCTTTCTAGGTACTGGGCAGTACACAATGTGAGATTGGCGTCTAGGTTCGCGAAAGTTCAAGATACTGTTAAAATATATTTTAGGTATTTGAACATTTAAATCCGAGACAATACTTTTAAATATTACTGTTTGATGAAATGGTAATAGTTGCAATACTAGGTAATCAGCTTACCCATTGCACATTTAAAAAATATGTATAGACTATGTAGAAGTACTATTGAGAACTATTTTAAGTTTTAATATTTAAAAACCAAACAAGATAAACTATTAGATATGTTTGTGTTAGATATGGATTTCGAAACACCTTGATCGATTTTATAAATTATTCGAGAATATGTTTACAAAATTTCTTGAATTGATACAGAATGTAATTTGTAATATTTTTTTGATAGATACTATGATGAATGAGTGATTAAAGTGTGAATGAGTGATGAAATGGTAGGTGATGAGTGATTAAAGTGTGAATGAGTGATGAAATGACTACTGAATGACTATGTTGAGTGATCGATTGAATAATGAGTGTCTGGGCGTTTGATAGTCTTAGATACACTGTACCCGAATACCTCTTACATAGAGATTAAATATATCTTTAAACAGACATTTCTTTGAAATAAACGATTTTAGTTAACTTATTTTTCGATTTGTTGGTTTTTTTTTTATTTCAAAGAATGAATTATTTTCGCACCGGTATGTAGCATTTTTGAAGAAACTCACTTATCATGGATACGTCGTGAAGATATATCATATCAAATGTAGATATATCATATCAAATGTAGATATGCTGAATCCATTTTATTGCTATTGTCGTTAAATATTAATTGAGGAAAAAATACTTATAGGCAATCCTTGCCGTGTGGTGCTTATTTTAAATTACAACTTGGAAATAAAACTTACGTAAACTTCAATTGCTTTGGGCATTTTTAAATTTAAGAAACCCACATATTTCATGATGATGATAAAGTAGTTGATACTGGTATTTAAACTGCCATATACTTATTTATAAATAAATAAAAATAATATTGTGGAGCTGATACATGTTTAAGTGAATTTTAGTTCATAACAGAATATATTCCATTCAAAATTACTGTTAGAGGCTGTTTTCTAACTTTTTCATTTTACTCTCTAATTTATTATCTTTGCTTGCACGTAGAAAGGGTTAATGTTGTGTTGTGTGTCCAGTTTTATGGTCAAGTGAGGCCACTAAATGTCCAGACGATGTCGTGTCAGAAGTTTCAAACTGCATCCCAAGCTACGTCAGTTACGGAGTGGTTCGCAACCTGACAGTACTCCAGCGTCTGTGTAGGTACGCGCGTTTATTTATTACGTCACTATAATAGAGTTATCTAACTTGCCTGAACAATCAAACCGTTACGTATGCTTAACTGTGTGTGTCATAACTAGGTTTTAAAATCCTTTGGTTAGAGTTTTGTTTACCTAATTAAAGCTGTTAGACTTAATATAAACAGGTTCACGGGCTAATCTATATATGAAGTTACAATAGAGTTATCTAACTTGCCTTAATAATCCTTTAGTTAGAATTGATTATCTGAATAGAGTTGCTTAACTTGGTTATGTAGTATAAGAGAATAAAGTAGTTTTACGTGACAAAAACAATTCTTTATTTATAATAATATGTAAAGAATTAGTTAGAAATGTCCTTATATATCAATGTAGAGTTGTTGAACTAGATATCAGGAATAATGTATTTATAATTATCTATATCGAGTTATTAAATATAAAGCAGTTCCTTCTTTATGTCAGTGAAGAGCAATAATTCTATTATCACCCACCGACGGAGGGCGGTAGGGGGTGTGCGCCAGACAGCTGCGACCTTTTCACCCCCTCCTGACGCCCTCTATCTCGAACACAAATGTAAGGCTGTGGGACCCCATAAGGGCACTCCAGATCAGGGAACGTATGATGACGAAATGATCAACGCAAGCTCCAGTTGTGGCGTAAAACTTTCGATCCCCACCCCCATCTAAATAGAAAAATATATTTATATATTCATACGTATAGAGAAGTATATAAATTTACAAAATAAATCCTTATTTATATCAATGATAATTATTTTAATGCACCCAAATATGTTTACTCCGGAGGTAATACTAATCAGCCTAACTAGGAGGAGCTCAGTGAGTGAAAATTCAAGTGTTTTGGATAAACTTCAGGCTAACTTCCATACCTACTGAATAATTTTAAAATTGGACTGGATTTATTTTTCTGCATAAACAAATATGTTAGTTGAATAAAATTTTAAAGAGTGAGTCATAACATAAGCAACACTTCTGTGATTGAAACTGTAATAAATTCAATGACGAAAATTATGACTATTGTGATTAAAACTGTAATAAATTAAATGACAAAACTAACACTTTTGTTATTAAAACTGTAATAAATTCAATGACAAAAACTAAAACTTTTGCTATTAAAACTGTAATAAATTCAATGACAAAACTAACACTTTTGTTATTAAAACTAATAAATTCAATGACAAAAACTAAAACTTTTGCTATTAAAACTGTAATAAATTCAATGACAAAAACTAAAACTTTTGCTATTAAAACTGTAATAAATTCAATGACAAAACTAACACTTTTGTTATTAAAACTGTAATAAATTCAATGATAAAAACTAAAACTTTTGTTATTAAAACTGTAATACCTGTAAATTCAATGTCGAAAACTGCTTTGAAATTGATGAAGATTTATCATGTGCTGTCTGAAGATGATAATTTAAAACATTGTCTAGATGTGTTTCCAGTGAAAAGAAAAATCACATCCTAAAATTGTCGGACCAGATTTGATAATACATAGAATCTGCCCCTAAGGCATACAGTTCTTGATAAAATAATTATAAATTAATACTCAGATAATAATCACAAGTCCAAGTCATATTCCCTTGACAAGTGAAACGCATTTTATAGAGAAATATTCTCTATTTTATCCACAGCATTATTTGTAGCATTGAGTAATACTAAGTCATACATATTAAGTCATAGGCCTTCACTTACAAAGTAATCAAGACAGCAACATTATTTGTAGCATTGAGTTATACTGATATGTATATGGGCCTTCACTTAACAAAGTAATCAAGACAGCAACATTACCGGTTACAATATAGTGTTGATCTGCTCGACTGGTAATCTGTGGAATGTGATTATTATTTTTATGTACGCCGAAAACCTTTCACCCCAATCCGGAAAGTGCATGTCTTGCTAGATTAATCAGTTGATAACGTACACTTGTGAAACTGTGTGACATTTTTAATCAAAAACTGCGGACCCACTGCATTCATCTGGCTGATTAAGAGATTTTGTCTTGATCATTTCGGTGGCAATTGATTTCCGTAGTATCTGACCTTTCTAGAGTTTACAAAACACACACACACGCACGCACGCACGCACGCACGCACGCACGCACACCACACACACACACACACACACACACACACACACACACACACACACACACACACACACACACACAATTTCTTAACTATACAGTACCCATGAACAACGTCCACTTTGAGACAACACTGATGAACATTGAAATGTCACACAATGCGTTTTATGTTCTCGCTCCACTGTGAGCAGTATTAACGTATACTGTAGTGACTCGTTGATTCAAATCATTCTGTATTTCAGTAAAGACTACAGCTACCGTGAGATGAGAGCACTCCCTGTGATACATTTGAAAGTTTTTTTTCTTCACACCAAATTTTGAGACGCTCATTTCAACAAGACAACGAGTGTGTCGATCTCTAGTCCTCCATGTTTACTGAAATGTTTTCCGTTTTCCGTTTTAAGTCCTCCCTTAAACATCAAATAATATACAACATTTTGAACATAATTATTTCACTCTATGACTTGCAAACTCAGCTTGATCCTAACTTAATGAAATAGTTTGTTTCCATTTTACTTTTTTTATTTGACACCTATCTTTATGGCTTAGATTTTCTTTCCACCTTACCTGTTTATTTGACATACACATAATAATTTAATGACGCAGATTTTCTCTGCATTTGACCTTTTCTATTTGACATCTTTAAGTACTTTGGTTTTGTCGAGAGGTCAAAGACTTCCTGGTATATAATATCATATGAAAAAATTTAACATGGCGATTTTTCTGTGAAATTATTAGTGTGTAATATACCGTGTTTAGCACTATTTCCTGGGTTTTGCTTTCAAGCATAATTATGGTAACTCGCTGTCTTCCGAGGCTCCTAACACATGACTTCTTCGATTAGCTGTGAGAGAATGAGGTCGCTTACTCCATGCTGCTGTGACCAGATCTCCATCGTACCCAATGAACTCTGTCTCCATCCACTTTCTGCTTTATTAACTCTATCTGATTTAATAATTTGTCAGGAATTAGATGTGCAATAAATTAACTGCCGACACAATATGCCTCCCGAAATTTCATCTGTTCATCAGCACACACACACACACACACACACACACACACACACACACACACACACACACACACACACATGCGCGCGCAGCATACAATTTACATTTTAAAAATAAAAGAGATATCACTCACAAAATGTTAACATATATTTTGTTACTATGACATTATGTTACACTGCCTTTTAAGCAGTCTGTACTTTCTGGTCCCGGAAGTCGTTAATACATTTCGTGAAAGTCTTAAAAATACTTATATAGCGATCTCAGACTACAGCGAGCAAAAAACAACCTGTGTGTGAGGATTTAATTCTACTTTAGTTGTGTGTAAGAGGATCATTAGTCTACTGACAATGAACTAGAGTTCTTTGTTTGTTGTCAGTGCGTTGAGGATCATCAGCCTACTAACAATGAACTAGAGTTCTTCCTTTGATTGCCAGTGCTTATAAGAGGATCATTAGCCTTCTAATAATGAGTTTGATTTCTTTCGTTGGAGATAAGTGTAGCGGTCAATGTATAAAGATGAATTTTCTGTCAAATCTATTCCATTAATGATCTGATCAATAACATCAGAATAAAAAAATCACCCTAGAAACCAAATCGAACCAAGTCACATCAACATTTATTGATTACTTCATAGAAACATCACAATGATGCAAAATCTGTTAATTTGTTTATAAACAAAAACTCCGTTTATATAGCAGTGAAAGGGACACAATTCGTGGAAAGCAAAATAATACTAATTTTCTCGTTCTACCTCCCCTTTGATTTACACCACAATTAAAAAGATAATAATAATAACCCGCCGATTATTGCGTCTAGAGCCTCTCAAAGTCTGAGATGTTTAGTAATCACATTTAGCTATCGACGTTATATTTCATAAGGATTATTTTACCTGTAAGGTAAGCGAAAGGCGATTATGTGTAACGGATATTGTATACGTCAGAATTACACACCATCTACTGTATACGTCAGAATTACACATCTACTGTATACGTCCGAATTACACATCATCTACTGTACAGCAAAGCGTATAGTGCAATAATTACAACCACTAATCATGTTTTGACATGTCATCTACTGTACAGCAAAGCGTATAGAGCAATGAATAATTACAACCACTAATCATGTTTTGATAGTGCTTTCTGTCCACACACTGATCTCGGGTTCTGATGGAGACGCATTCACTGATTCTCTATGTTCAGCTGGAGACAGGAGAGCCGCAATGCAGTCTCCGATAACTCTTTCAAGGCGGACTTATATTATGGCCCTTTGATGCAAAAGGTATCTGAAAGAGGGCAGGGTGGTGCTTAGTTTTAGTAGCAGTAGCAGTCATAGTATGCCTGAAGAAAAGAAACTGAGGGAAATTGTCAGTCACATCCGTGCTTTGATGCTTGCATTTTATTCACCAGTCTGAGAGATTCCCCCACTGTCTTCTTAGTTTCTGGCAGTAGAACTAATAGCCAGACTAGAGTTCTAGCTAGCCTTCGTTTCTGGCAGTAGAACTAATAGCCAGACTAGGGTTCTATTCAGTCCGCTCATCTTCCATTCTATTTACTAACTTGATAATTGTGAATCTCTTTCGTCTGAATGAAAATACTTTTAGAGTTCTGTTTAAAGATGAGAAGGAACGAGAAAATATTTTACTCGTACAAGATTAAAATGTACTAACTCGATTTATTTATTTGCTTCTTTCTTTCCTTGTTTCTCCATGTTTTTTCTTCTCTTCCAAACAGGGCCTTCATAAGAGATGCATTCCAGAGACCTATAACATTTTGGTCTTTCCCTTGTCTTCTAGTGTTTTTTTAATTGAACTAGTCTAATTTAAGCTAGCAACATCACCTTACCTATTCCAGAGACCTATACATTTTGGTCTTTCCCTTATGTCTTTAGTTTTTTTAATTGAACTAGTCTAATTTAAGCTAGCAACATTACCTTACACCTAAAGCAGTGAGACAAACAGCAGAACATTTAATAATAATAAATCAGCATAGAATTATAGAAGTAGTGCTTTCTTAACGCATGGGCACGCCGCAGTTGCCTGGGGGCCCCGTGCTAATCTACGTATGTTGTGACTTGCTGTCAATTTTTATTCCAGTGAGTGGTTGTGTAGGTAGGGGCCCCGGTGCACTGCTTTGCCCGTGGGCCTATAATGTTGTTAAGACGGCCTGAATAGAAGTATTCACAAATAATTATCATCTTTTAATAGCTGCGTGCCTGCTAATAAATTGTTGAACATAATCTTCCTGAAAAAACAACAACCGATAATGCCAATTTTCTGAGGTCATTTGAGTGTGCAGAAATGGCAATTTCAAACAGCCAGTGACATGTATGACAGATCTGCGATACCTGTGTCAGAACGACACTGACCAACGAGAACTCTTAAGTCATTCTATGGACGTGGATGGTTGGCGGGCTAGTGCAGACACCGTCTGTGAAAATGAATACGGTTAGTACTTGATATCGCTCGGATTTACTACTAACTACCTAACTCAAGCAATCACCATTCACTTACTCGTTATCGCTCGGATTTACTACTAACTACCTAACTCAAGCAATCACCATTCACCTACTCGTTACCTAACTGATGAAGTTATCTGATGCATTCATATTTACTCATTATCTAAATAGCACTTTTCTACTTACTAGTTTTTTTTTTAACTGATACATTCATACTTCACTAGTTTTCTAACTGATACATTCATACTTCACTAGTTTTCTAATTGATACATTCATACTTCACTAGTTTTCTAACTGATACATTCATACTTCACTAGTTTTCTAATTGATAATTCATACTTCACTAGTTTTCTAAACTGATACATTCATACTTAACTAGTTTTCTAACTTATATCTATCTCTTTTCCTCCCTCCCTCTATCTGTATATTGTCCCTCCGTGCCTTCCCATCTACTATCTATCTATCTATCTATCTATCTATCTATCTATCTATCTATCTATCTATCTATCTATCTATCTATCTATCTGTCTGTCTATCTATCTATCTATCTGTCTGTCTGTCTGTCTGTCTATCTATCTATCTATCTGTCTGTCTGTCTGTCTGTCTGTCTATCTATAGCACTTTGATCAGATGATAAACCAATCAAGTGAAAAACGTGCAAAAATTATATTTAGTTTACTTAATAGTATCTGGCTTTGACACACACACACACACACACACACACACACACAAAATAACAAGAACATGGCGATTTAATGGTGGCTAAAAATGTTGAAGAGCAGTTGTACTGTTACCATGACTACTCTGTTGCTGGGCAGTTGACTAACACTTCCATGATCCAATAAGTTTCAGTTTTGAAAGAACACCTGTCTTGCTGGGAAACGTCCTTCAACCACTCCTCCAAGTGCATCGCTGACGAGATAGAACAGCTGAAACAGTTGGGTGTGGGGGGCGCAGAAAGAGGGAGGTCGAGATCAAACATCACGGCTAGAGCTGCAGCTCTCGACAAGCTTCGGCATAGGTGCAGGTGAGAAAGATGTGACGCACCCTTCTGTACTGATATCTAATTCTGTACTGATATCTAATTCTGTACTGATATCTAATTCTGTCAGAAATCAGTCCTGTCGATAACAATCATTCTGCCTTGCTAGAATGCCTAGCTACCACCATTGTAGGCCAATATCTGTGATATCTGTGATAAGACCGCTTCCATTTGTTGAATGTTTATTGGAAGACCTTGAATGAAATTAGAAGTGAAAGGAAGTGCTCAATGATTAAAAATGGCTCGACTGTATGCAACGACATTTTCTAAACAAAGTCTGATTGGCCCAGAATTAAAAGAGAAAATATTTCACCTTTTTGCAATATACAAAATTATCTGCAATAATTAAAAATAATTTCACGTCTTGACTTTAGGACTTAAAAATACTTGTACACAAGAACAGTATGTAAAAGGCAATCAACAATAACAGTTAGCAGTCTTACACACACACACACACACACACACATACATACACCAACTGTCATTTTAACCACACATGTACACAAAGATAGCCACTAGAACTCATCACACTGACAATTTTCACATAAAGCCAATGTTAATCACATACACTGACACACTCACAACACAACGAGACATAAAGCCAATGTTAATCACATCCACTGACACGCTCACAACACAACGAGACATAAAGCCAATGCTAATCACATCCACTGACACACTCACAACACAACGAGACATAAAGCCAATGCTAATCACATCCACTGACACACTCACAACACAACGAGACATAAAGCCAATGCTAATCACATCCACTGACACACTCACAACACAACGAGACATAAAGCCAATGCTAATCACATCCACTGACACACTCACAACACAACGAGACTACAGTGTTCCGTGCAGTACCTATTTGTTTTAACAGCAAAAGTCTGAGTTTTACGAAAGGTAATAATATAAGTTATGTTTGGTTTGTAATTCCAGCATCTCGACAGGCATTCTAAATTGCTTCCAGTCCTCGCTGAGAGAGATGTGCCCACCGTTGGTTTCCAGGGTACTCGTCAACCTGTACCTCAACGCGCAGCCTCCATTGTGCGGTCTGCAGAAAACGGAAGTAGCTGAGAGTGACGGGGACCTCCCGCACCCTTACAAACTCGCTATCGTCATTCTGTGTTTCCTGCTGATGATGGCCTTCTTTTATCTATGATAAGCATTCGTCGATCATTAATTCAAAAGGAATACTAGAAAGCACTATTCATGAAAGAGAATGGAATCAAGGGATATAACTGTGACTTAAAACTATAAAAGTAGAAAACATCATGAAAGAGAATGGAACCAAGGGATATAACTGTGACTTAAAACTATAAAAGTAGAAAACATCATGAAAGAGAATGGAACCAAGGGATATAACTGTGAATTAAACAAAAATATAAAAGTAGAAAACATCATGAAAGAGAATGGAACCAAGGGATATAACTGTGACTTAAACAAAAAAAAAAAAGAAGAAAAAAAGAAAGCAGTCTGTTGTCTTTGCTACTCGAGAGTCTGGTGGCCGCGAGGTCTAGGCGCAAGCGGTGATCGTGGTTGGATGTACTATGCATGCCCATTACGATAGTCGGAGTTTTGCCCATTACGATAGTCGGAGTTTTGCCCATTACGATAGTCGGAGTTTTGCCATCCCACCCACTCAGTGAAGCGCTAAGAAGTTTTCATTAATATCAAGCGCTTATAAAAGCCTCCAAATTAAAATAGCTTTCACGCTATTGAAGCTTTCAGCTGTCGGTCTTATTTTTCTTAAGTATTCTCTTTCAATAGAAATTTTAGCTTTGAAATTACACATATACATGTATATCCTACAACAGGATGGGAATTACACATATAAATGTATAGCCTACGACAAGATGGGAATTACACATTTACATGTGTATGAAAGGATTCAAGGTTTTGACGTAAAAGGTAGTAAAGAAGTACATGAACATGTATATATATATATATATATAACACTCATCGTGTTCATTTTCTATGAAAAATGTATAAATATTTTTATTTAATAAAACTTTTAGTCAGTAAGTCAATCACTGGCGAACAGTTACAACATTGTGATTAAGGTGTAGCTCTTGTATCTACTTGTTGATACCTTCCAACTGATCTATCTTTTCCTACTTCCAATTCTGTTTTTTTCTCTCTATCCATCCGTCCGTCTGTTCGTCTATCCATCCATCCATCCATCTCAGATCTGACTGCCTGTTTGTTCATTTTACCGTTGTTTCTAATCTAATTCTGTGTGTCTGTGTGTTGTTTATGTATGTGTGTCTGTGTGCAAGACAGAATGAAAGAGAGGTGAGCGGTGGTTCGCGCTAAGAACAGGAAATGACGCTGTCAAGCTCTCGTGCAAGATAATTGTGTGTAAGTCACTAAAGAAAGGAGATTTCAGAAAGTATCCAGAGGTTTATTTTTTTTCCTTGTGCGAGGAATTGGTGCAGTGTTAACTGCTGTCACAGGAAGCCAAAAGACTTCTCTGGTTTGAGTATAAGATATGGATGCTACGCTGTCTAAGCTACAATAAGTCCACTTGCTCTTGACCACAACATGCGGCGAGAGGTGGACTTCATACCAGTCCTCATCCTTCAAGTGTTTATTACTATACTGTACTATATGTGTACTATATTCCCATGTATAAAGTGTTTATTACTATATGGTACTTATTCCCAAGTATAAAGTGTTTATTACTATACTGTACTATATTCCCATGTATAAAGTGTTTATTACTCTTCTGTACTATATTCCCATGTATAAAGTGTTTAACTATACACTACTATATTCCCAAGTATAAAGTATTTATTACTATACTGTACTATATTCCCATGTATAAAGTGGACAGCGGATTGAGGTAAAGTGCCGGACAAAACTGTCTAGGTTACAGAACAGCTTATGTTAAATAACTAGACAAAACAGTCATGGTTAAGTTGCCAGGTTAGGACAGTCTATAATAGGTAACAGACAGAACAGTCAAGAATCAGTAACAGTCTAGATTACGTAACAATCAGCAGTCTAAGTAACCAGAGAGAACGGTCTAGAATGAGTAATGGCATAGGTTAAGTAACCTTACAGAACAGTCTCGGTTAAGTAAGTAAGAAGAGTAATCAGACAGAAATATAGGATAAATAACAGACATAAATCTACGATAAGTCATAGACAGAAGTCTACGATAAGTAATAGACATAAATTTAGGATAAGTAACAGAGAGAAGTCTACGATAAGTAACAGACAGAAATTTAGGATTAGTAACAGACAGAACAGTCTAAGATATGTAACATGCAGACAAATCTATGTCTTTAGGATAAGTAAGAGACAGAAATCTAGGATAAGTAAAACGGTGCCTAATTATCAACATAAATCCTATGTAAGCTTGTAGTGTAAAGACTAAGACAGACATTAAACAAAACTCAGGATAAAAGATAAAAAGTCTAATACAGGTTTAACTGCACTTTAAGGGAGTGTCTACAGAGAATTATAATGTAACCTACCTGGACAGTTAGGTCTGCACTGTAACACCTACACAAGAAAGAAAATGACTGACATCGTAAAAAGCAACTAGTGAGAGTGCAATGCTTGAAATCTCCAATCAAGCTAGCTAAGACAAGACGCATACATCTTATACAAACTTTGTGTGAATAATTCATCATCAACCAAACTCCAAGATAGAAAGATGTCACATGTAACTAATTTTCTACAAGCCCATGGCAGGGACCCCGTGTATAGATGGACGTCACATGTAACTAATTGTCTACAAGCCCATGGCAGGGACCCCGTGTATAGATGGACGTCACATGTAACTAATTGTCTACAAGCCCATGGCAGGGACCCCGTGTATAGTTGGACGTCACATGTAACTGTCAACAAGCCCATGGCAGGGACCCCGTGTATAGATGGACGTCACACGTAACTAATTTTACTTAGTGGTTGAAAAACGACGTGATAGACAATTGTTTCATTCCTTTTCTGTACTAAGTTGATAATTGAGCGTATGAATGGGAATTGCTGACAGTTTTATTGCTAGTGCATACGGTAACCAGACTCATTAAAAAAAAAAAAAATCGACCCTATTTTAGACTGGATTCAGAAAATTATATTATAGCAATTAAGTTGTACTAATCCTCCTGTAAACCTGGGTTTAAAAAAGTCCATTTCTGAGCGAAATATTTCCGAAATTTTCACTAAAATGTACATAACCAGTGTGCTGAAGCGTTCACATTTAATTTGCTATGCAGTGCGGAGCAGTACAGTTTGACCATTGGCACTGAGCGTAGTACAGAGTGTAGAGCAGTGAGTAGTGTGGCCGGTGGCACAGACCTTTGCTATAGTATAGACTATGCTCAATATAGAGTGACCGATGGCATAGAGCCATAGACCATTCGTAAAGAGTGTAGAGAGTAGAGTGTGGCCGTTGGCACAGAGACTAGTGTAGTGTGGCCGTTCGCACAGAAAGGGCCTGAAAGGAAAAGCAATCAGTGCTAGGAGGCTCCAGGAACTGAATGCATAACAACAGCGGGGCCTGAGAAGGGAAGTCTTTAACTGAGCGAGTGGAGTGCCCTAGCGGTATGGTTCCCACTTGCAGGGTTTGGTAGGGTCTTGTAAGCAGGGGCCGGTAGGGTTTTGCAAGTAAAGAGGAAAGGGAGAACGCATGGGCTAATTTTCTAAGTCACAACAGGCGGTTGTCTTGCTTTTTTTTTCCCCTTCTGTGCCTGAACTAGAATTTGTCTGCAAGGTTTCGTAACGCAAACAGTGAACACCTTCCAGACAACAGAGAACGAGAACTCTGCAAGTAGCTGCAGTGACACGGTTTATGATCTCTGTAACGTAATGGGATCGTCTGTGTTTTGTTTCGCGTTTCTTACACTTCTGTGGGGTGAGTATCCAACTTTCAGACTATTTTACGCCATTGTTCACTCAGGAAGTGTATGCTCGGAAACCGGATGCCAAGACATTTTTTTTTCCGAATGAGGGTTTCTGGGTAAAGATTGTCAGGAGAGTGTTTAAGTATCAAGCAGGAGATTGTTTAAGCAGGGCTGATTATTGTCTGTCTTTAACAAAGGGTGTTTAAGTATCAAGCAGGACTACTGTCTTTGTTCATCTGATAGAGTGCTAAAGTATCAAGTAAAAGAAGGACAGATTACTGTATGTCTTGCAATGGGAGAGTGTTGAAGAATAACGCAGTAAGATTATTGTATATATTATTGTATAGAGTATATAGTACCAGACCTAACAGATTATTGTTCTGAGTACAATTTTAAGTATCATACAAGACAGAATAGTGTTTTAAGTGAGTAAATTTTTAAGTGTAAGCCTGCTATCAAGATATTTGTATAGATAATATTAAAATCCACTGAGCGATCGTGAATCTCTGTCCTGACTCTAGGTAAACAAACATGACGTAAAATTATTTTTGCGTCACTATGAAATTACGTCATTATTGCTCGACTGGCTAATTTGGACTGGCAGGAAAAGTATAATTGCTATATATTAGTTTTGGAAGAAGACAAGATTAACGATATATATGTAATGTGTATCATGCCAAGGACATGTCAGCCTTTGTATCTGTGTTTGTTGCTTCTGTTTATCATTTTACTTGTTTGGCTGCCCTGGTCCCCGTCAGTTCAGAGACGGGCGTAATACAAAAAATAAACAGACCGCTTTTGAAAAGAACATTATTTTGTTCTTTATGTTGTGGCAATCTATTAATAATAATCAACACGACAACATCAATACATTGTAACATTTTGGCGACGTTGACAGGATGAGGCCGCCTCAGCATACTCATTACACATATTTATCACATAAGCATCATACAGGAAATATTATTCTGTCCTAAGTGAGAGAATTTTTAAGTGTCAGTTAGAACAGATTGTCCTAAAACATTTAGTACAAACAGTGTGTGTGTGTGTGTGTGTGTGTGTGTGTGTGAATAGCATACTCTCTAAACACACGCGTACATACATGGCTGTAACCACCCATGCACACACAAACTACATCTGCGCATGCGCATGCACACGCACACAGACTCTTGCTAACACTAACGCTAAAGGTACCTACGTCTACATCAGCTGGGATAATGAGCAGAAAGGTGATGGAATGCCGCGTCAAAGACCCTAGGGAAGTTTTTTTATTTGAAGGCTCCTTTACTTCTCCACACGCTAATCCTGATTATGATCCTTCACTTTAAGTCGGAAATTAATTCGGAATAGTTTCGTCTTAAAATATCAATGGCAACGTAGTGTAGTGTACATAGCGTTTTAGTTATTATCAATTAGTCTTGTGCTAGAAGGGGACTTTGGAATGGGTTTAGAGTCAGACTGGTTGCACATGTTGTACTAGAAGGTGAACATTTCAAAATGGATGTAGGTCAGATTAATACTACATATCCTAGGTGGACAAATAGAATGGGCGTGTCGGACACGGCTACGACTACGGCTACGAAGTACGACTATAATTATCTCGGACCTCAGGCCACAAATACTTTAATGATAAAGTTTCACAAAATTAACTAGTCTCACAATTTACAGTTAGTTGTAAACACAATTTATCCTTGCGAATTACGACAGTGTACTATTTTTTGTTTGCAGAGCATGCTATTTAATTATAAATGTTTAAACAAAATAAGTTATGAAAACATATTTTCGGTGTGATATCACTTTGGCTTAAAATTGCTCAGTTCTTTGCAAGTTGAAAAAGAGTTAGTTTGTAAATGTGCACATAGACAAACACACTGATACACACACGAAATTAAACACAAATGTAATATGCAAACAAACCAAAGCAAAGTGATTTAACAATTGTACATTATCAATCTGTCCAGGGGCGAGGTCCGAGAAGTCACAGGTCACCCGGTGCCCATCAGACTATCGCACTCGCGTGCAGTCTTGCATTATGGAGGCACAGGTAGCGCCACAGTCTGGAGGAGGCATAACTCTAGTCACCGATAAAGAACGAATCGCTGAGTTATGCGAGTAAGTAAAAAGTTAAGTTTATTCGTTTAGTGAAGTAGAAGCAATATTACTAGCACTCATCTTTCATTCACACACACAAAAAATCATCAGCTTTCATTTCCAAAATTGGAAAATTTTTATGTCAAAAACGACTGAGTTTAGAGTGCTTTTAGATTTGATAAAACACAATAGTCAGCCTACTTGTAACTAGGCCTATATAAAAATAGAAGCTGACCTACTATATTTCGAGACACTTGACGGACTAGAGATATCCGCGAAATCAGCGAACGTTGGAAGTGGACTATAAACAGAAATGAATCAGCCAAAAATCAATTAAAGCAGCAAGCAACAGATAATTTTAGAGTTGTATGAAAAGAATAAGTAGCTGAAGTCGGCAAAAAATATGCCTGCAGTGTTGTTGTTTTTTTTAAAGAGAGGATTGAATAAAATAAGAAGCTAAATTCTGAAATATATAATACTTTGGGGATATTTGAAAATACAACCACAGTGACGTCTGACAATAAACTACAGACTTTTCGACGATTGGAACAGACAAATAGTAGCAAAAGCTGGCAACCGTTAAGCAGCAAAATTTGTTTCAGAAGCTAAAATCACTCTTGTTTTGTTATCGGCAGTCGAGGACTGCTGCAAAAGACCATCGATTGTCTTCAAGAACTTCGCTCAAGGTGTTCCCACAATGAGACTTCCCTTAGTGATCTCGATCGCCTTTACAGTGTGGAGAGTTGGCAAAATGGGACACAACTGTTGTGCAGTAAAACAGACTGTGAGTGATTGTAGCCCTTTAGTCTGTCATTGCGTTACAGTGGAAAAAGTCTTTCTGTTCTTGCGTATTAAATATTGCTATGTTGGTCGTGCTTATAGTTCGTTGTGATTTAACTTGTTAACTCCCCTAATTTACATAAGACCAAGCTAATCCGAAACTGAATTTTATTATAATTTTAAGATGAAAGGAGTAAGGGAGAGAGAGTGAGAGCGAGCCAGAGAGAGAGAGAGATCTTAACAAGAAAATGTTAGCTTTATGTTTAACTCAATAAGTCTAAAATGTGTATGAAAGACAGATTAGCATATTTTTTTTGTTGATTATTTTTAAATTTTTTAAGTATAAGGCACTAAGTGTTTTATCTTAGCTTTTATATTTATTAAAGTAAAAATAATTTTAAAACAAAAATATTTCAGTGTTCAAGGAAAATTTTGACTGTATGGCCCGCACAGCTCACACAGTAGCAACATGCTTCGTTATGAGAACGCAATTATTTCGACAAGACGTCACTTCCGCTGATCCAAACGACCACCAGAAACTGAGAGAAATCACTTGCGAGTAAGTTCAAGTGCATTTGAGAGATCACCAGATGATAAGCTCAATTAATTGTGATAATTCGTGAGATCTAATCAACTGTTAGATATGACAAAAGAATAAGATTCACTATAGCTATGTTTGTTACAAAGGATGTAATAGCAACACCAGCTAGAATATAAATTCCGCAAAACTTACGTTAAGTACTAATGGAAATGACGTAGACTGAAGTGATCTAACCATTATAAAGTCCCAGAGACTGAGATGATCTAACCAGTACAAAGTCCCTGAGACCTAAGTGATATAACCATTACAAAGTCCCTGTTACAGAGGTGATCTAACCATTAAAAAGTCCCTGTGAGTTTGGTGATTTAACTTGTACAAAGTCCACGAGAGTGAGTTAATCTAACTATTTCAAAATTTCTGTGATTGAGGTGATACAACTATTACAAAGTCCTTGAAACTGAGGTGACCTAACTAGTACAAAGTCCCTGATTCTGAGGTGATCTAACTAGTACAAAGTCCCTGATACTGAGGTGACCAAACTAGTACAAAGCCCCTGAAGTGATCTAACTAGTACAAAGTTCCTGACACTGAGGTAATCTAACTAGTACAAAGTTCCTGATACTGAGGTGATCTAACAAGTACAAAGTCCTTAAGAACGATCTGATCTAACCATTACAAAATCTCAGGGAGTGAAATTATTTAAAGCGCAAATGTAAGTTTTCTGCATTACAAGTGTCTGTGTTACATTTCTGCATTATAAATGTTTGTTTTACATTTCTGTATTAAAAGTGTTTGTGTTACATTTCTGCATTACAAGTGTTTGTGTTACATTTCTCCTCAGCTTTGCTGGAGGCATCATCATGTGCTTGCGTCGCCCAATCGAAGGCGGATGTCCTGAAGAGGTTGTAGAAACCCTGGTGGCTACACTGCACAGCTTTCTTCCACCTACCTGTCTTCCAGACCAGCTTATCCCTGTAACTGAAGAAGCATCATCTACTGTGAGAGAGGAATACTAAACATCAGTGACATTTGCCTGCTTTCGCAAACACCAAGAAAAAGCAAATCTTCATCTGGTCCAGTATGTGCAATATTCAATGATCACTTTTCTAAGAGACAGATGGCAAGATGCGACATGTACATTTCTGTCCATCATACTTTCTGCTTAAGATGCTAATACTTTCTGAAAGTAAAATATTTAATTGCATCCTTAAATTGTAAGAAGTAAAATATTTAATTGCATCCTTAAATTGTAAGAAGTAAAATATTTAATTGCATCCTTAAATTGTAAGAAGTAAAATATTTAATTGCATCCTTACATTGTAATAAGAAAAAAGAAACAAGATATAGAGCAGTAAGCAAATTAAGAAAATAGAAATAAAATGTGGAAAATGTGCATGAGATTCACTGCCTTAGAACAGTTTTTGATAAATACTGATACATATTTAATATGTATTCATGTTTATATTCATATTGACAGTTTAAATATATAACATCTTCACATGGCTTCGTTCGTGTACATGTCGGTTTTCAGGACGTGTTATTTCAAGTAAAATTATTTTATAGTATGTTATTTTTTTCACCATGTAAAAATCAGAATACAGGATTCCAAAATGTGTTTGAAGTATTTTGGTTAGGCATTGAAAAAATAAGAGATAACCACACAGCATAATTTAGCCTAAAATCTAATACCCAGAATGAGTGAATCCAAGAAGTCAGTATGATTCAAGAAGTGAGTAGGTGTCCTGTGTCGCCGCTTTACTCTGGGGTGACTTTGTAATAATGACTTATACCAACTATGTATAATTAGCTATGATACAAGACATCTACAAGTGCTGGTGCAGAGCATGGGTCACTGGTTAAATATGTATATCTGCAACTGTTACGCTGATATACTGGTACGTCGCCAATATGGCTCCGCCCCCAACTCAGATTCAGCTGAGATTTAATGTTTATGAATAATATATATAATGATTATAATTATCGAACAGAGGACAAGACGAAATCATTAGGTTATCACTTTGAACTACGAAAATAACGATAGGACTAACAAACACGCGTTTAAAATAATAACGAGAAATTTAATAAAAAGAAAGTTAACAAGATTTAGAAAATTCAGTTCATCCTAAGCCAGTTCATTTCACTAGAGTCACTTTCCGGATAGGAACTTAGCTTATGTATTGAAATGACGTCAGTCTTGAATTTTTCCAGTCAATCGATCGGCACGTCCCAATTCAGCCGGGACAAGTAGAACGGCCACACAGGCACAGCCACACAGGCAAACAAGAGGCAGCTATAATCGAGCAGCCAAGAATATACAATAAAAACCCTGCAATGCAAACAATTGCAAAGCCTAAGTGTCCAGTCCAGTGCTCTATTAATAAATGCTAATTTTTGGCATAGGCCTCTGAAAGGAAGAATATTAACATGTTCAAAATAAAACATAGTATATAACATCCTAATAAAACTTAAACCATTCACACAAATACAAAGACGTTTTTACCTATATAGCCAGGGTTTTCTCTGCGTAAATACGACCCAGATGTTGGGACGGACTATCCCTTTTCCAGTCGTCACCCTCAGACGATTTTCAGGAAGTAGTGAAGATAAAATTTTCACTGTGGCTTTTATTTCCCTGCGTCTATTAGACTCGCTTCTGACCTGTCCAATTCTTTAGCTCTAAGATGATTTATGTCCCTCTAACAACTCTAACGCACCCGCTGACCGTACACACTGACCACACATGCTGACAGCTACCGCTCCGCAGACATCAAACACAGCAGACATCAAACACCGGTCAATAAATCTTCCCCCATGCACTCTCATTCGTTTCAGGGCTTTCCTTCTCGGTAAACAGGATGCAATATGCACTCGCTGCAACAAATGAAAATTTATATAAAATATATATGTGGGAACATTTCCCCATCAAACAACATCCTGCAGAACCCAGACATCAGAGCAGTATAGGAGTGACCCAGGCCATGCCATGTATAAGGCATGGTTTGTGCATGTGCTTTACTATTTGGGTAGTTTTAGGACTATTGTCTCGTAGTTTTAGGGTTACTCTCAAGCTCATTTACGGGATAGTGTGATGTTATATAGCCTGCCTTGATTCTAGGTCACTAAGGTATACAACTGTAACAGTCAAATTAAATTCCTTGATTCTACGTCACTAAGATATACAACTGTAACAGTCCAATCAAATTCCTTGATTTTAGGTCACTAAGGTATTCAACTGTAACAGTCCAATCAAATTCCTTGATTCTAGGTCACTAAGGTATACAACTGTAACAGTCCAATCAAATTCCTTGATTCTAGGTCACTAAGGTATACAACTGTAACAGTCCAATCAGATTCAGTTAAGTAGTGTTTGAGGCAACCCTTGCCAAACAAATAGAATTAAGAATTTTAGTTATAGTCAATATATTTTAACCTGTCTATATATATTGCAAAAATCAAGAAACAACATTGTTATAATAAAGTACCATCAGTATAAGGTCCACATGTAAGATGACGTAATGTGGTGAATACAGACAACTTAACAATAACTGTTATAGGTGGGTAGATTGCGACAAAACTTCAACAATAGCTCTTCTGTCAAAGTTGATTGCAGACACAACTTCTACAACACCTGTTCTTGGAGGGCTGTCTGCAGACACAACTTCAACAATATATGTTCTTGGAAAGCTGTTTTGCAGAACCAACTTCAACAATAGCTGTTCTAGGAGGGGAGTTTGTAGACAACTTCAACAATAAGTATTCTATGGAGGTTGTTTACACACTGAACATTTAATTATATCTAGAAGGGTTTTTTTTTTAATAGAAATAATTTTAACAATAGATTTCCTAAGAAGGCTGATTACATACCGAATTTGAACATTAACTGTTCTATGAAGACTTCAGACAGAATTCCAACAATAACAGGGTTAGCCGACCTAGAACAAGTGTTTGTTCTTTACGAATGTTAGCTGAGTACTAATCACTTCTTGAAGACAATGGGCCAAAATGAGCTGACCAAGAGCAATTGTTTTCAGATAAAAGTGAAAAGTTACCTGACTTAGCACAAGTGTTTTCAGATAAAAGTGAAAAGTTACCTGACTTAGCACAAGTGTTTTCAGATAAAAATGAAGTTACCTGACTTAGCACAAATGCTTTCAGATAAAGTGAAAAGTTACCTGATTTAGCACAAATGCTTTCAGATAAAGTGAAAACGTACCCAATCTAGGGACACTGTTTCATAACAAATCCAAAACTATAGCAGACTATAGCCGGTATTTACCCATAAAAGTCCACTAGCACTAGTGTTTTTAAAGTCCAATGTTAGCTGAAGTAAGTCTAAAACTTTCGAAGCTAAGGTCAGTATTTGCAAAGGTCCGACTTAAACAATCCTACGGCAAATGTTTGCTTTCAGAAATCCACTTCTGACTAATGCAGTGCAAACATTTGTGACATACGTCCAACGCTAACTAGTACAATGCAAGTGTTTGTGTCAGAAGTCCAACGCTAACTAATGCAATGCAAGTGTTTGTGTCAGAAGTCCAACACTAACTAATGCAATGCAAGCGTTTGTGACAAAAATCCAACGCTAACTAATGCAATGCAAGCGTTTGTGTCAGAAGTCCAACGCCAGCTAATATAGTGCAAGCGTTTCCTTACAGAAGCCATAGAATAGCAGACTCAGGGCAAATGTTTTCTGACAAATCTAAAGTTATCTAGCCTGGGGCAAATGTTTTGTGACACATATCCAAAGTTACCTAGCCTAGGGCAAGTGTATTTGGACACAAGACTATTAACTTGTTTACTCAGGGCAAGTGTTTCTTGCAAGAAATCTATTGTTATCTTTCCCAGAGCCAAAGTTGGAGATAATTGTCCAACTTACATTATGTAAAGTAAGTCTTACAGAATTATTCAGCCTTAGCTGACATACGCCGACTACTTGCAGACAGATCCAGCATTAGATGGTATAAGATAAGTGTTTGCAACCTGATCTCATGTTGGTCGTCTGCTACTTTGAACATAACATTTTATTACATCAAGTTAGAAGTAAATTACCTGATCTAATGTTGGTCGTCTACTACTATGAACATAACATTTTATTACATCAAGTTAGAAGTAAATTACCTGAAGCCAGCATGAGCGTGCCAACAAACGACCATCAGAAGTAGTAATTTATATTTCTTTAGTAGTCTGCATCTGACCATTATGACAGAAAAACTATCTATTTATTTTTTTATTGTTTCTCTGGCATTGTTAATTTAAGATGTCCTATTTGAATAAACTGTCACACTTTTGAAAATTAATGCGTTTTGTACTTGATGATTGTTTTACTTAATGATTGTTTTACTTAATGATTGTTTTACTTAATGATTGTTTTACTAATGAAACATAGTTATGCCCTACTTTCTCTCTTTCTCTCAATTTATCTCTCTCTTTTCTCTCTTTTACTCTCTCTCTGTCTCACACGCACGCATGGACGCACACACGCACACACACTTATAATATAATTTAAAGACAAAGTTTCTTCTCATTTGCATTACCTAAAGACAATATCGTCATTTAGCCTTCAATGAAAATTTGGAAGAAAGAAAATATATTCAGCATTACAAGTGACCATGCATTGGTTAACTTTTCGAAAGCTAGGTTTATTTTTTAAAAATCAAAATAGAACAAAAATACAGTAATTATCGTAGAAAATAATACATTGTTCAGTGTCTCACTAAGCAAACGATATCAATATATATTAAAATTCAACCGACATTACAAAATGTTAAGGATTTTAAATATGTACATATTGAATTGTAACCGACATTACAAAATGTTAAGGACTTTAAATATGTACATATTAAATTGTAACCAACGTTACTAAATGTTAAGGATTTTAAATATGTACATATTAAATTGTAACCGAGAGCTGTTCTCTGTTCATAGTTACAAATCTTATAGTACATATGCACTGAACAGAGGGGAGGTGGAGAATAAGATCAAGTAGGTAAATAAAAGAACTAATGGACACAAATGTGATGTCTGGCCTGTGCATCAAGTAGCTGTAATTATATCTGAGAAGCGAGCCAAAGTAAACACAACTCAACATTAAAAAGAACGTTTCTTCCTTCTCTCCCTCTTTCCCGTCCTTTCCTACTTTCTTTTGTTTTTGTTTATGTCATTTTTTTTTGTTTTTGGTTTTTAATACACAAAACACTCAGTGAACACAATGGCAAAAACTGATTGCTCAAATTGCTCAGACTGCTTAAATGCACAGGTAATATAAAATTAAAAATTGAAATAGTCTTTCATTATTTTATTTACAATAAGCATTGGTGATTGCAGAAGTCGCGATAAGTTATTGCTACGAAATTATTTCCCAAGTTTAGATATTACTGCCTTCTTTGCTATAATTATATATATAAAAACTATAATTATGCAAAAGTTTATGCTTTGTAAGCAGTAAGAACTATAATTACACGAGACTGTATGCTTTGTGAAAACAGACAAGCAGTAAGAACTATAATTACACGAGGCTGTATGCTTTGTGAACACAGACAAACAGTAAGAACTATAATTACACGAGGCTGTATGCTTTGTGAAAACAGACAAGCAGTAAGAACTATAATTACACGAGGCTGTATGCTTTGTGAACACAGACAAACAGTAAGAACTATAATTACACGAGGCTGTATGCTTTGTGAACACAGACAAACAGTAAGAACTATAATTACACGAGGCAGTAAGCTTTGTGAACACAGACAAACAGTAAGAACTATAATTACACGGGGCTGTATGCTTTGTGAAAACAGACAAGCAGTAAGAACTATAATTACACGAGGCTGTATGCTTTGTGAACACAAACAAACAGTAAGAACTATAATTACACGAGGCTGTATGCTTTGTGAAAACAGACAAGCAGTAAGAACTATAATTACACGAGGCTGTATGCTTTGTGAAAACAGACAAGCAGTAAGAACTATAATTACACGAGGCTGTATGCTTTGTGAAAACAGACAAGTAAATAATAACTTGTAAACGGATATCCGCCTCACGATTGGCTCAGCATACAATCAAATTACTCTACGATGACTCTCCAAAATAAAGTTACGTTCACCGTACGATAAAAAACACTTTACGATGGGTTTGCGATTGCCAACAAAAAGTAAACGTAAGCATGGGTATTATTGGAATCCACATTACGAGATATATTTCACGACACTATGGGATCTTTGAAATGGATTAATATCGTAAAGTTGGGGTCCAGCTTAAAGCCAACGTAGTAATGATTAGTGTTGAGTAGTATTACTAGTAATGACTAGTATTACGCCAAGATTTATCCTTGTAACATTCACACGTAGTGTGAATTATTATTATAACAACGTTATGCTTTGTAATATTCACACATAACTATGAACAACTATTTATAGCATCTTTATACATGTAATCACAAACTCTTATGACCCAACTTTATGACCCAGTCTTAAGACAAGCGTAATGCTTGGTAAACGCTCACAGATAGCATGTACCAAACTTAAGTATGATTATTTCACTGTAATGCAGCCCACCTGGCTAACAAAAACAAAGGTAAATTTCTGTACCACTTTCATTTCTTATCCTTAAAAGAAAAATAAACCCATAAAGTTTGATTCTGAGGGAGCTTGGGGAATGAGGTAAGAGGAAGTTGCACGCAGGATAAAATAGGTCAGTTCCAAGCGCAAGAACTTTGCGCCATACGGCGTAATAAATAATATTTACGATACCAATAACACCATTTTGACCTCACGCAAAGCTGACGTCCATTATTCTCGTTCTCACGCATGTGCTGCAAAGCCTGCCATGACGATCTCTCTGTGGTGATAGAACATGCGCAGATCTTAGCTATTGTTTATATAGGAGGGTGAAGAGCTCCCGACTCACATCGGTCAAAGGTTTGCTTCTCCGAAAGTGTTTCTATTTTGGGACAAGAAGGCGGACTGAATTGTTATTCTGTTAAAACACTGCTATTTGAGAATGCTGTATATGTAGTGTGTGTGTGTGTGTGTGTGTGTTTGTGTGTGTGTGTGTGTGTCTGTGTGTGTGTGTGATCTGTACTTAATTACAATAAATATGCAGGCATAACGCTCTAAAACGACTGAAGGGCATATAGCATACTGAGAAATAACAACACTTTAACACAGGTTTTAACTGAGTTATCTAATTTAATTCATATTTAATAAGTTTATTTGTCAGCAATAAACCAATGTTGTTTTCTTAAAGAAACATTCATCTGTTTATAACGAGCAAATCACTCTCCTTTCTTGTTCAAATTTATTCTAATTACCTGTTTCCCTTTTTAATAGCCAATAATAAATAGTGTATGGTGTACTAATTATTGTTGACCTTCAAGTGTCAGGTTAAAAAATCCCATCAAACAGTACTGTATTACAGTATCCAATAAAAAAACAAAAATTGTAACAAATTGGCTGCTGAAGTGAAGGCACATGTTTCCTTCACTCTGATTGGTCATTTTTAGTGACTAGGATTGCTGAGACTGAGCGTGTGCATCTATGGGGAGTTATGGTCCCAGTGGCATACGGACCAGTTTGACTTTGGGGATTTATGGTCCCAGTGTCACACTAAGGGTTAATATGGTAATCATTACCATGTAGAAAGGAATATTATGATATTATTATAGCTGGATTTGTATGTGTGTGTGTTTCCTATTGTGATTCGCTCCTCTTACTGCTGGTTGACCTGGACCTCACGTGATCCGAGATCCAGGTGATCATCAAGTGATGTAATATTCATAATCTTATCAAGTGACGTAATATTCATAATCTTATCAAGTGATGTAATATTCATAATCTTATCAAGTGATGTAATATTCATAATCTTATCAAGTGATGTAATATTCATAATCTTATCAAGTGATGTAATATTCATAATCTTATCAAGTGATGTAATATTCATATTCTTATCAGGTGATGTAATATTCATAATCTTATCAAGTGAAAAATCAACATTAAAGCAATTTTTCTATACTGTAGTAGCATTTTTCTGCTATTACAACACTTTTAACAGACGATAATGAAAGTGACACACGTTTGACTTATGTTAAAGTGGCAAACAGTTTTCAGTAACGTGTTCGTCATTATATGGAAACTACTGACAATTACAGTCCTTAACGTTAAGCTACACTATTTTTGTACCCTTTCGTTTTCTCCTCGGGACAGGAAATACTCGGGGGGGGGGGGGGGCTTTCCTTTCCTCACTGGAAAGTCTGATCACGTGATGGAATGATGCTCTCTTGCGGGTAAATAACTGCCTGGCTACACTGAAAATGGATTTCAAGGGGAAGTATTTATAAGTCTGAACTCTTTAATAAACTAATTTAGACAGTCGCTTTCGAAGGGGAAGTATTTACGATTAGAAATTAGATCAGACAGTCGCATTTGAAAGGAAGTATTTATAAGTGGGAATTTATTATTCCAGTTCTCTTGCACGTAAGCCTGATAATTCCAACACTGGAGTCATGTTGGAACTGGAACACATTGTCGGCTGTCTTGCAAAATGCTCAAGGAGTGAAATTCAGACTTCAGAACGATAGGAATAAAAAACTAACCAAGACACAATACGGATTCCTTCTGGTGCAAAGGTCATGCATTGGAATCAGACATGGTGCATTGAAGATATAAATACACAATCGATTATTAAAAAATCAACTAATGCAGTTCCTTAATAAAAATATTATTAAATACCACAATCTATCTAAGTACCTTTACAACTTCGCAGTAAATATTTATATATGTCCTTGGCCCAGTAAAAAACTCTGATACTTGACTAAGAGTTACCTCCACTCCTGCAGAACGTTTTACAGATCAACACAACTATTGTCACAGAACAGCAGAATGTTTTTACAGATCAACACAACTATTGTCACAGAACAGCAGAACGTTTTTACAGATCAACACAACTATTGTCACAGAACAGCAGAACGTTTTTACAGATCAACACAACTATTGTCACAGAACAGCAGAACGTTTTTACAGATCAACAACACTACTAACATAGAAGAACAGTGCTATTTAGAGCAAACATAACTATTAATATAAATCGCAGAGCTAATCACACAGAGAAGCAGTGTAATTGATAAAATTCAACAAAATTATCATGAAAAAAAAACCCATCAGAAATATTTACAGAAAACATAACTTTTCACATAGAACTGCAGTGTTATTTGTAGAAAACAAGAATATTTCATACAACGGTAGTCACAGATCAATATAACTGTTATCACAGAACGGCAGTGCACCTGTCACAGATCAACATAACTATTATCACAGAACATCAGTGCTTTTGACATAGACCAACGTGATTATTTTCACAAAACAGCAGTGCAAACAGGATAACATGACTATTATCACAAAACAGCAGATAGGTCGGTAGAACTACATTAAATTGCAAGTCTTTTCAACGCTTTACTTTCACTAAAACCTCAGTTAGTTTGTACTTTCGAAAACGTTTTTTGTGTTGCACAAGAAGTATGGCAAATGCACGATACATGTTTTAGTTAAAATAAAAAGTTCATATTTTTTTGCATTGCCAATTCTTTCTTTCCAGAAGCAAAAGTCATTTCTGTATGCTCCAATCCTCCAGTAACGAGGTTTACGTCTGAAGAACGAAATTTTCTGTCCTCCGTCTAGATAGCACTTTCCAAACTTGTCCTTACTATTATGCCTTCGTCCAATCATTTGTCTTTCATTCTATGTTTGTTTGTTTCCTTCCTTCCTTTCTTTTCCAACCAACCTACCTATATACCTACCTACCCACCCACTCGCATATCTCTCTCTATATATCCATCCATCCATCCATCCAACTATCCATCTATCTATCTATCTATCTATCTATCTATCTATCTATCTATCTATCTATCTATCTATCTATCTATCTATCTATCTATCTATCTATCTATCTATCTTCTCTACAGCTATTTATCGATTACCTATTCTAATCTAATTTAAACCATTTATTTTCTTTTTTTTCTCTCTATATTTTTGTAGTTCTCTTATTCAATCACAACCCCATTCTCTGTCATTTGTTTTTCTTATTTAATGTGCACTAAGTGCAGACAACTCGTAGAGGTGAGTTAGTGAGTCTGTCAGAGGCAGCAGAAGCTGAAACAAACAGATATAGGAGTAAGAGACAAGGGATGATAGATTCTACGGTGTTCGTTATGTACGTTAGACTGTAAATTATTGTGGCTGCGACAGTTTATTTGCTATGTGTTCATTATTTTCGTAAAATTGTAAATTACCTGTGGCTCTGACGGTGTATTTGCTATATGTTCATGATGTACACAAGACTGTAAATTATTTGTGGCTGTGATGTGTTCGTCATGTGTTAGTTACATAGATAGTACTGTACATTATTTGTTGCTGCGATTATGGCTACCGAGTATTCATCATGCCATTTTTTATTACGCATATAAAACGATAAATTACTTGTGATTGTGACAATGTGTTCTTCATATTATAATTATTACATATGTAAGATTGTAAATTCTTTGTGACAGTGTCGTCATGTTGTGCTCATGGGTGAAAAAAGACTGCAAAATACTTCTGGCTGTGACAGTGGTCGTCATGTTGTGCTCATTAAATAAGACTGCAAAATACTTTTGCTCGTGTTCGTCTCGTGATTATTACATTCGTAAAGGCTAAACATTATTTTGCTGTGACAGTATTTTCGTCATATTGTAATTCTAATGTGTGCAGCACTAAACTCTTTGTCACCGAAACAGTATTCGTCAGTGTGTTCTTCAGATTGTAAATTTAATATGCATTAAAAAATAATGAGGCCTAAATTACGTGTGTCTCTGACAGTGTGTTCTTCATGTTGTAATTCTATCGTATGCAAGACTGTAAATTGTATGTGACCGTGACAGTGTCCGTCATGTACTTATTAAATTTGACTATATTACTTATGCTGCAGGTTCGGCATTTTATAATTATTATGTTATGTACGGCTGTAAATTACATGTGGCTATATGCTCGTCATGTTTTGTTCATTCTGGAATATACTTGACAAAGTAAAAGTAGTAATGCCATGTTAAATTTAAATACTTCATAGTTTGTTTATCACATATGAACACTGACACATTTGTGGCGCTAACAGTGTGCGAGCCGTGAAGGTGTTTGCTTTCCATTAAGTGTTCCATTAAGTGTTCCATAATGTGTTCCATAATGTCATCCATAGTGCCTGAACTTGTATTTATTTATAGAAATGAGTGCACGCTGTCACACAAAGTGCTCAAGCAATAAAATACATACTGCCAACGTAAGTAGTTTAAAGCCAATAGAAATGCTTCATATTTTGTGACATTTGACTTCGTTTGATACGTGATTGCGTGACGCTGGAGTATTTGACATGATATTATGTCACAGAGACCTCATATACTAGTTATAGCACTGAAAGTAGTGCCGTGATTGCGTGACGCTGGAGTATTTGACATGATATTATGTCACAGAGACCTCATATACTAGTTATAGCACTGAAAGTAGTGCCGTGATTTAAATAACAAAATGAGGAAAAATCTTAAGAAAAAGTCTTCTAAAACCATATATTTTAAAAATGGACATGAAGAGAAATATTATATATTATTAATATTAATGATCTAGCACCTAAGTTTATGTTGCTTTATTGAATGAACAAACAATATAATGAACATTTTATATAAAAATTATTTTTAAAATCTCATCAGGCATCACGCAGACCTTCATTCTAATTTCCCATTAATTTCATCGTTCGTAGCGTGATGACAATTGTCATTCCACTTTGTTTAGGAATGTCACCAAAACGTTTAGCTCTAAACGTTACTTATTAATTCTCTGATCAGTGTCATGAACACATCTCAAGCTTTCGACATAATTTTTTTCTGCTTACTGTCTTGAAAATAATCTGAAGCTCTCGACATCATTTGTTTTCCTGTTCACTGTCATGAATACATCTTAAGCTCTTGACATAATTTCCTTTCTGATCAGTGTCTTGAATACATCTTAAGCTCTTGGCATTATTTCCTTTCTGATCAGTGTCTTGAATACATCTTAAGCTCTTGGCATTATTTCTTTTCTGATCAGTGTCTTGAATACATCTTAAGCTCTTGACATCATTTCCTTTCTGATCAGTGTCTTGAATACATCTTAAGCTCTTGACATTAAATCTTTTCTGATCAATGTCATGAACACATCTTGATACTCTTGGCACAATTTCTTTTCATCTCTTTACAGCAATATATGTGAACTTTTCATATTAAATTTGTTCGCTATTATTGTCATATCTCTGAATTATCAGCTTCCTTATTCTATTATTGTCAACAGTATGTACCAATTATTTCATCATGCATAATACGTTTTCACTTCTCTGAACTTAAAATGTTCAACAAATTTTAAACTTATCAGATTTATCATAAGGTACACACTTTAATTGTTTGTCTTGAACACATTAAAATAACTCATTGATAATCTATCAATGTGATTAAAACATCTCCCACCTATTAAAATTACTTTTATTACTATTATCAAATATATTTAAATGGTGTTTGTTTGCTGTTTTTATTAGTGTCGCTGAAATACTTTTCTCTAAACTTTACTTTTGTACATGTCGTCAAGGTGCACTTGACATTTGTGTCATCAACATTCACAAGTATTAACTTCTTTCTTTATTCCAGCTCATAAACTCGGGTAAATCTTCACACCTTAATTCTTATATATAAAGCATTCATTATATTCAAATTTATCACAAGAATGTCATAATATACCTCACAATTTGTACGTGTTAATGACAATATCCATATGTACAACTAATCTAAGGCTTTTTACTTTCAAGCACTGATTAATGTTCTTGAAATAATCTTACACCTTTCCTGAACGGAAATGTACCTAGAAACAATTCCTATGGAAATAGATTTCTATTTTCTGCAAAGTGTTCCTATGAGCCAGTACAAAAATTCCCAAGCTAAACAGATTTATAGTTAATGCAAAGTGTGCAAATCCGACACACACAAAATAATTCCCAAGAAAACAGATTTATATTTTGTACAAAGTGTGCCAATCTGCCAATAAAAAATTTCTCAAGGAGAACAGATTTATAGTTTGTACAAAGTGTGCCTATGCGCCAGTAGAAAATTTCAAAGGAAAACTGATTTATTATTTATACAGTGTTTCCCATAAACAGGCAGAAAATTCCCAAGGAAAACAGATTTACAGTTTATACAACCACTAAACATACTTCAGAAATAAGGTAATAGCTTAAGAATTGTCATAAACATAATATTTCAACTCTGTAAGGTACACAGTTTATAATTAATCAGAACAAAATTCGGTATTTTCAAACAACTAGTGTCTCAGCATGGATATCTGAGTTTTGTGGAGATGACATATTTTAACAGACGGAAAGAAATCTAACAGATCATCTAAGGGTAACGGGAATTAAAAAAAAATATAATGTAATTTTATTTTTAGTAAATGAGAGACACGTAACAGTTAAAAGACATGACATACTTTCTACTTATTTATTGTTCTGGGTATAGAAAAGAACAAGAACAAGAACAAATACAATACAATAACTTCCTCCTCCTTATCCTTTATGTTACTGTCGTAAATATAGAATACACTCCACCACTTTAAATAACTTTTCAAAATAAAACAATTTCTCAGATGAGCATCTTTTAAATCACGCACTCACTTTTTAATTTACAGATGAATTAAAAACTACGTGTATTGTATGTATGACCTTTCTCCTCCCCTTTGTATACTCGGAATTTATTTAATTTAGTGCACTACAATACGAGGGAGGGGGGTTACAGTACGCCTTTGCGTGCGTGCGTGCGTGCGTGCGTGCGTGCGTGTGTGTGTGTGTGTGTGTGTGTGTGTGTGTGTGTGTGTGTGTGTCTATCGGTAGTTGTGAATGTTTTTAAGGCATTTTATAATAGTCTACATTCCGTTCTTCCAGTGAATGACTGGATTAGTCTTCCCTTCAGTTTTTTTTTTATAAACAAATGCCCTGGCTACTCTTCCTTTTCCGAAATACACGTCATGCAGTTGTTTTTAAAATGTACGTTTGGGGTCAGCGTCACATCTGGAAGAGACTTGTTTAACAGTAAGAGACAAACGAGAGCAGATGTCTCTCGAATAGAGCAGTTCAGGTCTCACTATCTCAGGGAAGTTGAAAAGATGTGAAACTGACGGAGGTCGGAGATCACTCTATAACAGTTTGCAAACATCCTGGAGTTGTAGTCCCTGCATAGTTAGTGACGTAGAATCATTACAGTCATGGTCAGAAGCACTTGTAGCCACAGAAAAGTCGAGGCTGACGCAGAATTATCAGTCAGTTCTAAGATGGGGTTACCTGTCCGAGTAAACATAAAACATTAAATTGCAGTTCCTTTTCTTTCCTTAAGAGTGTTCTACATGTTATAGACAATTTAACATTGAATTCATTGGACTGTGTAAAACAAAATAAATTGTATGTGCTAGATTTGAATATTTCCATGCATTTATAATTAATTTAAAATATAATGAATATAGTTTTCCACTTAGACAAGAAATATATATGTGTGTACTGACTGATTGATAACAAGAATTCTTATAATGTATTTTTATTTGCTAAAATTATAACAGAGAAATTAGATATGCTTTGGAATAGATCATGTATCCTTGTCAATCAGTTATTGTTTAGAAAACATCTCTCCCGCCCCGCACATAAACACAAATATTGAAGGCAAATTTGAAGCCCGCAAATGTGTAATTATTTGGTATTTGATTTTACGTAACAAAATGTGAAAGTAGGCATTATATATAATATAATTTATTACTAATTGCATTAAGTATCAATTAGGTTGTAATGAGGACAGCTGCATGTATAGCTTTAGCACAATTATATGAAAATAGAATTTATCCGGAACAATTAATTTCTTGCCTCTCCACTCTCATGGCACAATCTAAGTCTTAGTTTAACTTTAAGAAAAGCAAGAGTAATTTATTGAAAGACAGAAAAAGACTTTCACGACAAAATATGTCTTAGTACAGACAATAAAAACAGTAAGGGTAATTTACAGAAAGACAGGAAGAGATTTTCCTGAAGGCAATTCACAATTGATATTTCCCTAGTCTCAGATGTACTGTAAGTGATGTGAAGTAGACACACAAAGATACACATATATACACAGATACACAACTGTACATACATACAATCGTGTGTGTGTGTGTGTGTGTGTGTGTGTGTGTGTTTGTGTGTGTGGTGTGTGTGTGTATGTGTATATATGTGTATGTATGTGTGTATATGTGTGTATGTGTGTGTATGTGTGTATATGTGTGTGTGTGTGTGTGTGTGTGTGTGTGTAATGTTTGTAAGTGATATATGCTCTCGCGCGTTTATATGTACGTGTGTGTGTGTGTGTGTGTGTGTGTGTGTGTGTGTGTGTGTGTGTGTGTGTGTGTGTGTGTTGTAATCAAAAGATGCGTGTGTATTTGTGGCATGTGTATTATAGGATAACAAAATGAAAAAATCATAGATTACACAATGAATAGATCATAGGGTAACAAAATGAAAAATCCTAGGTTAAAAAATTAAAGAGATCCTAGAGTAGCAAAGTTTTAAAAGATCCTAGGGTACATAATGAACAGATCCTATGGTAATAAAATGTAAAAGATTCTAGGTTACAAAATGAGAAAAGATCCTAATGAACAAAATGAAGAGGTCCTAGGGTAATAAAATGAAAAGGATCCTAGGGTAGAAAATGAAAAAGATCCTAGGGTACAAAATGAACAGGCCCTAGGGTAACAAAATGAAAAAGATCCTAGGTAGAGCAATGGAAGTGTGCACCTTTACATGCATGTGCACTTAGTGAACTAGGCTAGTTACCTCCAACGCCTTGTTACTCACAGAGCTTCCCGAACTTTTGTTTCCAGGTTAACGTGGTATTTCTGAGAGACATGATTTGTCGATGTTCATCAGCGTCCTGGCACTCGTTCAGCACGCTCTCCAGACAGTTCACTATTCCCACCAGATGCCTGACCAACACCAGACACACGACACATCAGTATTCCCACCAGACAAAGACAAATTAATACTCCTACCAGATGCCTAACCAACACCAGACACACGACAAATCAGTATTCCCACCAGACAACGACACCAAAGTTTTGGGATAATTCCTGTCGGAATACAGTTTTATGGGGAGTCTAAAATTTCTTTCAAAATTGTGTCGATGGTAAAGATTGCATGCTTACATGTTAGTTTCTCTATTTGATTTTTTCAATTATTATTATTAATAGTGGCGATAGTAGTAGTGATACTAGAAGTATAGCTACTTTTAGAATGCGTGAATATTATTAAATTAGTCAATTAAAAATTATATGTGCCATCTCTACCACTATTCTAATATGGCTTACATGATTTACTTCCCTTGAAACCGTTAACAAACGTTTGAGTGTTGTCACGTCGAAACACTGTCTTATTATCTTAGAATGCGTTTTTATAATGTTCCCAGTAAAAGATAGAAGAGTGAATATTTAATGGTAGTTTTTAAATTTTGATTTTGACGCTTATAGATAAATGAGCGATATCCTGACTTGAGGCAATGAAACTATAATTCATCTAGTTCAACAGCCACCAACTCGAGCAACCGGAAGTAGCAATTTATTTTTATTCGTGTGTATCATGCGAGTTGAATCCAACATAAAAACTGATAATTGAATCGCAAACACGTCGTAATTGTGCCGTTCATGGCGTCAAGTTGTTCGGGCTCTGTTTGGAACACTGAAGGATTTCCAAGTGCACAAAGTCACAGCAAATGCAGAGGTTGCCATGACAACAAGGGCACTAGCTTTACAGGAATATTAACCTCATTTGACGTTACGTTCCAGAAATAATGCACACCATCCTTCACCCACTCCCACCCCCAGAAATCAAGGCATTGAAAGAAACTGTACACGCACGCAAAATGGTCAAGAAAATGGAACTAAAACGATTCGTGATTGGTGAAGTCTTAGTGCTGGTCGATTTACGGTTTATCAAGCGTTATTGATAATGTAAGAAACGAAAAACACCTCTAGTAAACATAAGCTTGATTACGATTGTAGTCTCACGCCCACGTGACTACATATGAGCATAAACAACTGGACACTAACACAACCACGAACACGTAAACTCATGTATCATTTAAACACACATATGCACTTTCATAAATATTGCTTGTGCTGCGTTAAATGTGCAATACATTTTTATCTGTACATATTACGTTTAATGCATACATGGCATTTCTCTAGCGATTGGGGTGGTTATATTCAATTGGAATCTTAATAGTAATCTAACGTCTGTGTGACAATTAAAACCGATATTTATTGTTTTGCATTGAAATTTTTTAAACTCTATTCAAAAGAGCACAGTAAACTGTATGTAGACTAAATAATGCAACACAAAAGAATTCATTAAACAGTATGTACATACACATATCTGTACATATATACATTTCTACATACATACATCTCTACATACACACGTCTCTACATAATAGGTGAAATTTTAAATTGAAATAAATCAAATCCCACGCTGTTGATTCCTGTCACGGTTCTCCCCGAGACATGACAGTCTCAGAGAACAATACCATGAACACTTTAATTATATGCTCGTATATCGTCATCATCGTTGTCATCATCACCACAATTTACTCAATCATTTAAACAAGCTGAAATAACCATCTTTGTATGCCGTGCAATAGTATGCATACATATCTCCTGTCAATTACCATTTATTTTGAAGAACCACTTTGAAACACTCAGCCTGCAGGTACGTGCATTTAATGGTGCGATCTGTCAGGGACCGGGCCATTTTGTGTTCATTATTTGTGATCGTCTTGGAATGTCTGCCCTTTGGAGCATTCAGAGTTATTTGAGTCAGTGTGCTGAAATGGTTTTCAGCAACATACAAAAAAAATAGACGATTGGTTGAAGTATTTGAACCTTTTTCACATGGTATTTCAATAAAGGATGTTGAAAATTTCAATTTCAACCTTTCTGACTGTGATCTTTAAATAAAGGGTGTTGTAAATTGTACTCGGATAATGTGACATTACATCTGAAAAGCCGACAGGCGCACGTACGTGACCTTAAAATTATGAAATGACTGACATTGACGCGTCATTACAAAAGACTGGACTGACATTGACGTGTCATTGCAAAAGACTGGACTTACATTGACGTGTCATTTCAAAAGACTGGACTGACATTGACGTGTTATTAAAGACAGGACCGACATTGACGTGTCATTACAAAAGACTGGACTGACGTTTACGTGTTATTACAAAAGACTGGACCGACATTGACGTGTCATTACAAAAGACTGGACTGACGTTTACGTGTTATTACAAAAGACTGGACCGACATTGACGCGTCATTACAAAAGACTGGACTGACGTTTACGTGTTATTACAAAAGACTGGACCGACATTGACGTGTTATTAAAGACAGGACCGACATTGACGTGTCATTACAAAAGACTGGACTGACGTTTACGTGTTATTACAAAAGACTGGACCGACATTGACGTGTTATTAAAGACAGGACCGACATTGACGTGTCATTACAAAAAACTGGACCGACAGTTACGTGTTATTACAAAAGACTGGACCGACATTGACGTGTTATTACAAAAGATTGGACCGAAATTGACGTATTATTACAAAAAGACTGGACCGACATTGACATATTATTACAAAGGACTGGACCGACATTTATATATTATTACAAAGGACTGGACCGACATTTATATATTATTACAAGGACTGTACTAACATTTATATATTATTACAAAAGACTGGACCGACATTTATATATTATTACAAAAGACTGGACCGACATTTATATATTATTACAAAAGACTGGACCGACATTTATATATTATTACAAAAGACTGGACCGACATTTACATATTATTACAAAAGACTGGACCGACATTTATATATTATTACAAAAGACCTGACCGATAGTGAACGTGTTATTACAAAAGATAGTACCGACAATATTAATTATTACAAAAGATTGGACAGATAGTGACATAATTGTACATTGCTGAAGAGTTCATACGGATAAAGCAGGGGTGGAGATCACATGACTGGTCAGTAAGACCGCAACTGCTACATTGCACTGTAGCTAGACAACGGTGAAGACCTAAAGAAATCGAACACGTTCGAATGCAACTTCGTGCACACAGGAAAGTATTAGAGGGAACGTTGCTCCAGAGAGGCAGAGTGTAATTGTCAAATGCTGGGATTTATTTAATGACCCTGTCGCAGTTTCAGACTCAAAATTATTAATCGTTAAATTTATTATATTAGCTCTAATACTGACAACAGCCTGGCGGCCTAATCCATCCTTCGATCCTTATGTCAGACCCATACTTTGGGACCTTTATTCGTCTAATAAAGCGACAGACAAAATAATTAGCTGACGTGAATCGAGCTGGCAACTTTATCTTTCCCTTTAGATTAATTATGACTAATGTAACACACACACATTTCCCATTAGATTAATTATGACTAATGTAACACACACATATTTCCCTTTAGATTAATTATGACTAATGTAACACACACATATTTCCCTTTAGATTAATTATGACTAATGTAACACACACACATTTCCCTTTAGATTAATTATGACTAATGTAACACACACACATTTCCCTTTAGATTAATTATGACTAATGTAACACACACACATTTCCCTTTAGATTAATTATGACTAATGTAACACACACACATTTCCCTTTAGATTAATTATGACTAATGTAACACACACACATTTCCCTTTAGATTAATTATGACTAATGTAACACACACATATTTCCCTTTAGATTAATTATGACTAATGTAACACACACATATTTCCCTTTAGATTAATTATGACTAATGTAACACACACATATTTCCCTTTAGATTAATTATGACTAATGTAACACACACATATATTTCCCTTTAGATTAATTATGACTAATGTAACACACACATATATTTCCCTTTAGATTAATTATGACTAATGTAACACACACATATATTTCCCTTTAGATTAATTATGACTAATGTAACACACACATATATTTCCCTTTAGATTAATTATGACTAATGTAACACACACATATATTTCCCTTTAGATTAATTACGACTAATGTAACACACACATATATTTCCCTTTAGATTAATTACGACTAATGTAACACACACATATATTTCCCTTTAGATTAATTATGACTAATGTAACACACACATATTTCCCTTTAGATTAATTATGACTAATGTAACACACACATATTTCCCTTTAGATTAATTATGACTAATGTAACACACACACACATTTCCCTTTAGATTAATTATGACTAATGTAACACACACATATATTTCCCTTTAGATTAATTATGACTAATGTAACACACACACATATTTCCCTTTAGATTAATTATGACTAATGTAACACACACACATTTCCCTTTAGATTAATTATGACTAATGTAACACACACATATTTCCCTTTAGATTAATTATGACTAATGTAACACACACATATATTTCCCTTTAGATTAATTATGACTAATGTAACACACACATATATTTCCCTTTAGATTAATTATGACTAATGTAACACACACATATATTTCCCTTTAGATTAATTATGACTAATGTAACACACACATATATTTCCCTTTAGATTAATTATGACTAATGTAACACACACATATATTTCCCTTTAGATTAATTACGACTAATGTAACACACACATATATTTCCCTTTAGATTAATTACGACTAATGTAACACACACATATATTTCCCTTTAGATTAATTATGACTAATGTAACACACACATATTTCCCTTTAGATTAATTATGACTAATGTAACACACACATATTTCCCTTTAGATTAATTATGACTAATGTAACACACACACACATTTCCCTTTAGATTAATTATGACTAATGTAACACACACATATATTTCCCTTTAGATTAATTATGACTAATGTAACACACACATATTTCCCTTTAGATTAATTATGACTAATGTAACACACACACATTTCCCTTTAGATTAATTATGACTAATATAACACACACATATTTCCCTTTAGATTAATTATGACTAATGTAACACACACATATTTCCGGCTCAGAACCCGCAGCCAACACTTATCAGTCACCCACTAACAATTAGCCAGAATAACAAGAACAAAGAAGATTTAATTATAACAATAAATGAAAACAATAGCATTCGATTTCCAAAAGCAACAGGTCAACCGTAACTGTCTGCATACTGTCCCAACATTAGCAATTGTTTATCTGATTATTGTCTATCTAGTTGATTAATTATTGTCTATCTAGTTGATTAATTATTGTCTATCTAGTTGATTAATTATTGTCTATCTAGTTGATTAATTATTGTCTATCTAGTTGATTATAGAATGTGTGACTTGAGATCACTTGTCATCGATGGAGATGAAGTCATGTCATTTTACTCGTGCAATGCCTTCTCATCCGTGTTGATGATGTCCAAAATCACGTGACAAAAATCAGCCTCTGACTAGAGTCAGAATGAACACGAGGATCAGTTCAGCAGAGAATCATGATAGTAAGGAAGCAAAAAGAACATTTGCAATAGACAATTGTCTCTCTCTCTCTCTCTGAAGCTGCCAATAAATACGAGACAACGCTAAGGTTTTGTGGCAACAGCAATTGACGACTCGTACAATTTTACGTCATTAAACGCTAGCTACATGGTTCAGTTACTGGTACGCACGTTGTGTATATAAGTAACAACATACGTGACTTCTACACGCACACATTACATATGGAAAGACGAACACACGACTCATGGCAAAGTAAACTACACTCCAGTACCTGCAACTGTCAATGAGACTTTCTTCGCTGTCATCAAACGTCAAATTGGCAGGAGACCGCGAGCACTTGACCACTTTGCCATCCTTCACGTGTGGGCAGTCGCTGAGAACCCGAATCAAACATCCTGGAACACAGAATTGGTGCCAGTGCTAACGGTTGTAATCAGGACTTTGCATTAGATATACGTACTAAAACTAATCATACTTGAAACAGTAATTGCATAGGCATGTATATTGTGTATTTGTGCATTTGTGGCTATTCTATGTTTGCGTAGTAAATCTCATCATTCATGCAGCTGAACTTTGCTGGATGCAGCTTAGAGGATCAATAATCAATGCTGCAGCTGAGAGGATCAATAATCAATGCTGCAGCTGAGAGGATCAATAATCAATAATCAAGGCTGAAGCCTAGAAGAATATTAATCAGTTTTGCACGTTGGCGGATCATTAATCAATGCTGCAATTTAGAGGATTATTAATTAATGATATATCATAGAGGATCATTAATAAATGTTGCAGATTAGAGGATTATTAATCAACGATTCATCTTAGGGGAATTAATCAATGATTGAGCTTAGAGGATCATTAATCAACGATGCAGTTTACAATATCGCTACAATAACATCATCAGGAAAATTGTATCAGGGTTAGCTACAGGTGGGCAAAGATAATTATACACTAAATATTTAATTTATCTGAATATCATACAGTAAGTTTTGAAAAGTTTAAACCATTTGTTTGCGCAAATCTTAAGATCTAAAATAACACTTTCGAAACGTGCAAACGTCTCCCATTTAATGAAACATCTTTTATTTATACAGACAACGCAAATTTTGAAAAGAAAAACAGTACTGCTTTGTTGAAAGTTGTCATGTGATTGGCAACAATGCTTTTGAAAGGCCCTTGACCTCCAAGTGAACGCTTAGTGTTCACTGTACTGTCAGAATTGCTAAAAAACATAACTAATAGCAGAAATGTGAAATATAAATGTCATTAGATTTGTTTTCCAGTTATTGATTATATCACTTAGATGTAGTACAAATATTTACCTTAAACTAAATATATGTGCAATATTTACTTTTTACAAAGAAATTACATTAAAGACAAAAGAATAGGAAGTAGCATAAAATTGTCTAGAATATTAAAAACAACAGAACATACTTCCATGAGAGCAGGAAATGAAAGTTAAAATATATAGAACATTAAAGACAGCAGAAATGAAAGCTATATATAAATATGTCTATAGCATTAAAGACAACAGAAATGAAAGCTGTATATAATATATCTAGAGCATTAAAGATAGCAGAAAGAAAAACTATATATAAATATGTCTAGAGCATTAAAGACAGCAGAAATGAAAGTATAAAAATGTCGAGACATCATAGACAGCAGAAGTGGAGAGAATATTTTTTTGTTCCATATATGACTGGAATCTCTATGATAAATAAACTTTGATGCAAGAATATTTTGTCAATAAGATTCAAACTTGTTTTTACACACAGTCAAATCTCACTAAGAAATTACATTCGAAAATAACATCCTCTCTACTAGTGTTACTGAAAGGCATATGACATATACTAAAAACAGACATACACACATACGCGCGCGCACACGCACACGCACACGCACGCACACACACACACACACACACACACACACACACACACACACACACACACACACACACACACACACGTGATTTATAATGATTACAGATGTTAAGATATCTATTTGAATGTGAGTCTATTTTAAGACAAGCATGTCAGAATGCTTCAAATGTTTAAAAATAAAATTAATACTAGGCCGTCTCCCATCTGAAAAGAATAATTTCGACATACAGTCAAACATAAAATGTCAGAATCGAACGTAAACTAACCATATTATTTTCACACAAATTAATTTTTTAAAGACAAAATAGTATTATCATGACCTCTAAGCGCGACCTTCAGAAATGAAAGTATCAAGGTAACTATGAATGCTAACCACACGCTGCTTACTACCCAGTTAAGAAAAAGGGAAGTCATCAATGTCATACTCTCGTTTCCGACGATAATCTCGATAAAACCGTGATCTGAACTGATGAACATACCATACAATACTGAACTCCTTTCCGAAACTAAATCTTGTTAGACCTTTATCTAGGCATCTGCACACATTCGTTGCTCTCTCAAAGTCGATCTCTTTCTGACGTTAAATCACGCGAGATCGTTATCTAGGCTCATGCGAGTCACCGACTTTGCACTATTCTCTTGTTTCTAATGTCTCCAGGGCATGTTATCTAGAACCATGCGAGCCATTGCTATAAATTTCTGAAGTCCACAAAATGTCGTCTCACTATTTCCTCTTGCACTGATGTCTTACTTCTAACACTTTCTCAGTAACAAATTTCTCTTTTTTTTGTCTTTCTTTCGCTTTGAGCCTGAAGTATTAGGTTGTGGTATTGCTGTGGGATGTGCTGTTGAGGGCAAGAGTTCAACTCCGAGTTCTCCAATGAAGAGTGCAGTATATGAAAATATGTTTAGGAATAGCTCTAGTGACAAATATGTTTAGGAATAGCTCTAGTGACAATTATGTTTAGGAATAGCTCTAGTGACAATTATGTTTAGGAATAGCTCTAGTGACAATTATGTTTAGGAATAGCTCTAGTGACAATTATGTTTAGGAATAGCTCTAGTGACAATTATGTTTAGGAATAGCTCTAGTGACAATTATGTTTAGGAATAGCTCTAGTGACAATTATGCGCATTGCCATACTGTTATAACATGCATTTTGTGGTCAACTTCCATTTTCATTGCTCGCGTTGTAATCTTACAACAGATCACAAGCATTTAATATTGTCTCTAAGCTACAAGACTTGAATAGAAACATTAAAAAAAAAAACGTACAGTGCATGGCTGCACATAAAAACTGGAGAAAATTTTGAAAAGCATTAAATCAATCTTGTTTTGAAAATTTTCCAATGAAACGTTGCTGTTTTTTTATGTGGTGCACATTTCGTTATTTATCGAATGTCATCGGAGCCAGACCTTAAAAAACAGCGGTTGTCTGTATTGCAGGTAAAAAAATCCTCTTTAGAGTGTTTATGTTTTCTATTTTCATTTCACTGATACCGTAGTCCACCCTACAACAGAATTATATCTTGGATATGAAAGAAAGGCAGTTAAAAAGCATGAAGTGCTGGTGAGGTATCCACGACAATGTCATCTGCTGCAAATATATGTCAAGGCCTGCCAGTCAAACCTGAAAGAGGAAATGTCGTCTGCTGCAAATATATGTCAAGGCCTGCCAGTCAAACCTGAAAGAGGAAATGTCGTCTGCTGCAAATATATGTCAAGGCCTGCCAGTCAAACCTGAAAGAGGAAATGTCGTTTGCAGCAATCCTGGACCATGTGATAGACTCTTTGAAATATTTGTTTGATGATTCCCAGATTCTAGGTAACACTCGCAGAAGCGGAACATAAAATTATTGAAAATATATAAATATTACTGACCATGACATTCTAAGTAAGGTCAGGAAAGTTGTGGATTCCATCTTTAAAAGAACATTAAGATATGGGAAGTAACATCCCGACAAACAATAAAGTTGAAAGCCGTGTTAAATACGTTTACTTTGCTTCAGATAGAGAAAAACGCATTGAAGTTTTCCTGAACGAATTTTTTGAATTAACGTTTAAATAGCAATTTACTCGGGCCTTTCTACCAGAAAGAACCTGAACGAGTTTTTTGAATTAACGTTTAAATAGCAAT